>CM037781.1:65962393-66012393 GCA_021229015.1 Solen grandis | reverse complement strand
ATTTACTATTTATATCACTGTATTTTATTTATATCACTGTATTTTATTTATATCACTGTATTTTATTTATATCACTGTATTTTATTTATTCTCATGGCAGGCTCTTATATACATCACAAGCTAAATCTGTCAATATATACAGCAGTGACATCTGCATAAATTTCTTGAATATCAAAACATCTCTACCTTATATCAGTGTACATTTAAAAACAAAAGCCAAATTAGAATTTCTTTCTATAACAAGAAACAAATGAGAGCTCAGCGTAAAAGGGTCGCAACTTTTTATCTAATACATATACATTACAACCCTTTTGCACTGAGCCCACAAAAATCTCTCTAATAATGTACATGTATAGATATCTTTTTGAACTCTCTTTTCAAAATGTACAAAATGACCCTTTTGCGCTGAGCCCACAAAAATCTCTTTAATTATGTACATGTATAGATATCTTTTTTAACTCTCTTTTTAAAAATATTGAAGTGTTTATTACATAATTACATATGTTATCTGATGTCTAGAAGCTATTTTCACAATCAAACTATCTCCCAGTAGATGTCCATCCTTACTCAGGACTTGATGGGTGAGTTACTAGCCGGAGCACCCCCCTGGTCCTCGGTCTGCGCAACCACTGCCGTTGGTTTACTGGCATAATGCACAAACTCGAACATAACCTGTAACAGATAAAGGCTCAACATCTTACTGATGGTGAATTAACATGACGCCAAAACAGGTATATTCCCGCCCTGAATTTTTGTAGGAGGCAAGTATTGAAATGCATGCATTTGATTGTCTGAGGTTTGTACAGCTTTACTGGTTAAATCAATATGAATATTCATTTCGAGGCGGTTTGGCTTCATAATAATTAAATCCTTGCTGCACCAGTCAGATATAACAGTATAAAAAGATTAAACAAGAAACACTGCGACCATTGACCTCATTCATGTGATAAAACTAATCAGTTTGATGGAGTTTAAAACACATATGATTCACAACATGGAAATGTTCCCATTATCTACCCAGTATAAGATATTGCTTCTTTTACTGACTCAAAAGCATGGTGTGAGGGTAGTGATGCCTCTAGTTTTAATCAAAATGAATGAAAGCAAGAGGGTCATGATGGCCCTGGGTCGCTCACCTGAGAACCAGGTATGAGTGGGAGGAAAAGAAACAGCAAATGTCTTATGATATTGTGGAAAATAGGCTCTGCCCTTTGCCAGCCATAAATAGAGTGAGTACTTTAGGACTAGATGACCTAAGGAACATCTGTGCCAAATAACTAGGAAATCCAGCCAATACTTTTGGAGGAGAAGATTTTTGAAGTTTAATATATACATATAAGGAAAGGGGGCTCCACCCCATGACGGCCATGTTTTTCAACAGATCAAAATAATTTGAACAATCTTGGTAGAGAGTGACCTAAGGAACACCTGTGCCAAATAATTTTGAAATCCAGCCAGTACTTTTGGCCAAGAAGATTTTTCAAATTTGTACTATATTCATATAAGGAAAACAGCCTTCGCCCCATGGCAACCATGTTTTTCAATGGATCAAAATCATTTGAACAATCTTGGTAGAGAGTGACCTAAGGAACATCTGTGCATAATAACTTTGATATCCAGCCAGTTCTTTTGGCCAAGAAGATTTTTCGAATTTGTACTATACATATAAGGAAAATGGGCTCCGCCCCATGGCAACCATGTTTTCAATGGATCAAAATAATTTGAACAATCTTGGTAGAAAGTGACCCAAGGAACATCTATGCCAATCAACTTTGAAATCCAGCCAGTAATTTTGGAGAAGAATATATTTTAAGTTTTTACTATATACATATAAGGAAAACTAGCTCCGTCCCCTGGCAGCCATGTTTTTCAACGGATCAAAATAATTTGAACAATTTTGGTAGAGAGTGACCCAAGGAACATGTGTGCCAAATAACTTTGAAATCTTGCCAGTAGTTTTGGAGGAGAAGACTTTCAAAATGTTCATATGTTTTTTCTTTCCGTTGCCATGGCAACCAGAGTTCTGCATGGAATGAAATTCTTTGAACAACTATGAAAGGTCTTCACCCAAGGAACATTCCTGTGAAGTTTCTTTAAAATTGGCCAAGTGGTTTAGGAGGAGATGTCGTTTCAAGTTAAATGTTGACGACGGACACGGACACCAGACGATGGACGCCGGACATTCATCGGTCACAATATCTCACCTTGTGAGCTAAAAGGTCATTTAATGGAGCGGAATCACTGTTGTTAGTCTCTCAAATTACAATATTTTCTTACATAAGTAATCAACCTGTACCTATTTTTACAAGTTCACAAGATTACACAATTGTTAATGTCAACATTCTCTCATATGACATGATATTCTTTATCAGAAATCAGTTTGAACCTAATTTTCAAGCAATCAGTTTGAACCTGATTTTCCAGTAATCAGTCTGAACCTGATTTTCCAGTAATCAGTTTGAACCTGATTTTCCAGCAATCAGTTTGAACCTGATTTTCCAGTAATCAGTTTGAACCTGATGTTTCAGTAATCAGTTTGAACCTGATTTCCTTTAATCAGTTTGAACCTAATTTTCCAGCAATCAGTTTGAACCTGATTTTCCAGTAATCAGTCTGAACCTGATTTTCCAGTAATCAGTTTGAACCTAATTTTCCTTTAATCAGTTTGAACCTAATTTTCCAGCAATCAGTTTGAACCTGATTTTCCAGTAATCAGTCTGAACCTGATTTTCCAGTAATCAGTTTGAACCTAATTTTCCAGCAATCAGTTTGAACCTGATTTTCCAGTAATCAGTCTGAACCTGATTTCCTTTAATCAGTTTGAACTGATTTTCCTGCAATCAGTTTGAACCTGATTTTCCAGCAATCAGTTTGAACCTGATTTTCCTGCAATCAGTTTGAAACTGATTTCCAGTAATCAGTATGAACCTGATTTCCAGTAATCAGTCTGAACCTGATTTTCCTGCAATCAGTTTGAACCTGATTTTCCAGCAATCACTTTGAACCTGATTTTCCAGTAATCAATATGAACCTGATTTCCAGTAATCAATATGAATCTGATTTCCAGTAATCAGTATGAACCTGATTTCCAGTAATCAGTATGAACCTGATTTCCAGTAATCAATATGAACCTGATTTCCAGTAATCAATATGAACCTGATTTCCAGTAATCAGTCTGAACCTGATTTTCCTGCAATCAGTTTGAAACTGATTTCCAGTAATCAGTCTGAACCTGATTTCCAGTAATCAATATGAATCTGATTTCCAGTAATCAATATGAACCTGATTTCCAGTAATCAGTATGAACCTGATTTCCAGTAATCAGTCTGAACCTGATTTTCCTGCAATCAGTTTGAAACTGATTTCCAGTAATCAGTCTGAACCTGATTTCCAGTAATCAATATGAACCTGATTTCCAGTAATCAGTATGAACCTGATTTCCAGTAATCAGTTTGAACCTGATTTTCCTGCAATCAGTTTGAACCTGATTTCCAGTAATCAGTTTGAACCTGATTTTCCTGCAATCAGTTTGAAACTGATTTCCAGTAATCAGTATGAACCTGATTTCCAGTAATCAGTCTGAACCTGATTTCCAGTAATCAGTCTGAACCTGATTTCCAGCAATCAGTATGAACCTAATTTTCCAGTAATCAATATGAACCTGATTTCCAGTAATCAGTCTGAACCTGATTTCCAGTAATCAGTATGAACCTGATTTCCAGTAATCAATATGAACCTGATTTCCAGTAATCAATATGAACCTGATTTCCAGTAATCAGTCTGAACCTGATTTCCAGTAATCAGTATGAACCTGATTTCCAGTAATCAATATGAACCTGATTTCCAGTAATCAATATGAATCTGATTTCCAGTAATCAGTATGAACCTGATTTCCAGTAATCAGTTTAAACCAGATTTTCAAGCAATCAATTTGAAACTGATTTCCAGTAATCAGTCTGAACATATTCTTATATCACTGATCCATCTGAACTCGTTTTCACAGGATAACTAAACTGTTATTCCTCCTTTAAATGATAATATATTCTTATATCAGTAATCAATATCCAAGTTAAAGTGAAAATGAATGTTACAAATTTTTGTTAACATCCATTTTCAGGCATTAAAAGTATTAATTATTAACTAACATCATCCATCAAAATGGGAGATAAAAAAGATCAGAATTGTGAAACAGGGTGAGGCTTACCTCGATGAGAATGAGTATGATGATGATCCATTCCAGGCGTACGTGATGCTGGTCATTCATCTGATCCTTAAACAGCTGCAGGATCTCAGAGCAGTAGTTCAGGCGCTCATTGATCACCTGCCAATCAAATTACATGTAACATGTTCAATTACGATGATCAGCCAATCATATCACATTATACATTATAATTTCAATCAAATGCCAATCAAATTACATGTAACATGTTCATTTACAATGATCAGCCAATCATATCACATTTTTTCATATGACACTGTCTCAGATTTATCTGGTATTGTATAACCATCACATATTTTCTTATATTTAACATGTTTCATATAACTTTTAGGCAGAAATACATCACTCCACATCAAGCGTGTGTATTCTATATGAATGCACAATGTGTTGAAATCGAACAGCTGGATTTAATGTGTTTGAGTCATTATTCATAAGATGTTGAAAATGTATGAGAATTACACACATTAAATTGTTATTTTCAGTTATTATTTGAAACTATTTTCTTGGTGTTAAATTACAGAAGTAATTCATTCACAGTCCATCATTCATTTGCTTGTTTTTTGTTATAATCGCAATTTACTGTCACTATAGGTCATATGATAAAAAGAAACTCGTTCATGAAAATGTAATTAAGCTTGCCAAAGGCTCGCTTAATAATATTTTCTATGAACAAAATTTGATACGAAATGACAATTCATGTCAGATCCTATATATACATTATAATTTCTGTCAAATGCCAATCAAATTGCATGTAACATGTGCAATTACAATGATCAGCTAATCATATCACATTATACATTATAAATGCTATCAAATGCCAATCGCCATCAAATTTCATGAAAGAAGAAGTAAAGATAATTTCTGTCAACTTTCCAGATAAATATCTTGCAACATAATCAAACCATCACAAACCAATCATATGTATAAAATGCAATAATGCAATAATTTACAAGTGCTGGTAGAACTGGTGGATGCTACCCGAACTGCGCTTTGTCACTTGATGGGTACTTAATCATACTACATGAGCTCCGGACAAAATTTAAGTATGAAAAATAACAAAGGGCAATAACTTCTACATTATGCAAAAAAGAGTTGATTCTTTTACACTGCACTTCTTCTCAATGAGATCTATCTACCTATGAAGTTTCATGTTGATACCTCTTAAGTTTTTGTGTTATGCTCCGTACAAAGTTATGACAGATGGACGAACTAATGGACGGATGAACAAATGGACGAACGGGATGGACAGATAAAGTGGCAGCTATATGCTCTCCCTTCAGGAAGCATAATAACACATGACCTTTAAGAAGAAAGACTAGAATTTTCCAATACTTAAAAGCGGAAATCCAATAGTCTGAGATTATCAAGATATTAAGACTCGGAAATTTAATTGTTAGCCTGGCACTATCCAATATATATTCTGTGTTAAGTTTTGAACAGATCCATTTGATAGCTTAATGTTATACTCTGGGCAAAGATTCATAACAAAATTAGATAAAGGGAGATAATTCAGTAATTGAACTAACAGATCAACCACATTATGACTCATATACTCTCTGCAAGCTTTGTTTATCAGGGGTAAAAATAAAGCGTAGGTAACATATGCATTTTTAAAGATATGCTGATCTATTTAAAGGACATGCCATACCCTGATGCGTTTGGGAATGTTAAGGTAGACAACCATGTCCCTGTAGAGGGTTTCCAATTCCTCACGGTCCCAGTAAATGTCCGGGGTATCCAGTAATCCTGACTCCAGATTGATCTCGTGCCTGAAATAGATCGTAAATTTATTGAGAATATCTGACTTTATCTTCTTTTATTGTAATGGCTAGCAATCATTTTCTGATTGTTATGGCCATATTTTAGACCTTTCCCTAAAGGATTTTCCACATGTGGGTACTTTTTTTTTGTGCTGAAGAGACAGCATCGGAAGAGACAGTAGTTGGATACAAGGAAGTCTGGGTGCGGTATCCTAGCTCATTTTGCGAATAGACCCCTTGGTTCTTTTACGTGCCCAGTGTATAGCATCGATACACAGGAGACAAGTTCCTTGGAAGAACCAGGACTGAGAACTCCGAGTTCCCATAGCAACCCCATTTTGTTGAGTGCCAGGCAAGTGTGCATCTGGTACCAATTTTATATGTCTTTGGTTTGACGCAGTCATCGGAGGAAGTGCTCCTGCTGGGATTCAAACCCCAGACCTCCTAAACACAAAATGGACACTTTACCACTGAGCTATTGCGCCTGTGTACATATTAATAAAGCAGCTTGTAATGTACTGAAGGGAAAAAGAAATGCAGGGTAAAATGTTGCTTTGATTAGATGGAATGTACAGTAGACCATCTCATACAATAATGGAAAACAAACTGTTTGGTCACTTTACTTGTTTTTATGCTATGTTTGTATATCCATGGTAACCATTTTGATAAATAGCTAAAATATACATCTCACATTAAAAACAAGAAAGAAATAGAAATTCTACAAACAGAACATATATACACTAACAATTAATTCATGACTGTTTATATTATACAAATAAATGTGTCACATCCAGTCATGTCACACACTGTCACCTCAAGTGTCACATCAGTATGTGACACTTGAGGTGACAGTGTGTGACATGACTGGATGTGACACTTGAGGTGACAGTGTGTGACATGACTGATGTGACACTTGAGGTGACAGTGTGTGACATGACTGGATGTGACACTTGAGGTGACATAGTATGACATGACAGGATGTGACAAGCTTAATTCCTATATAGCTCACACTTTAATGAACAGGAGATATAAAAGTTAGGACCACTGAATTGGTAAATTACTTAACCCTTTCCCTCATAGAGGACACCATGAAAAACCTATGTGAACAGTAACAGTAACAGTAACTCGCAGGCTGATCAGGTTTTATGCTGTTCGCTGCTCCTCAGTGGTCTGAAAATGAGGATTTTGTAATTAAATTTGGTAAGGTTTAACTGTGGTATTCTGCAGATCAGGCTTTATGTGGTACCTATTGAGTGCGTCAAAATGAGTCTATATGAGGAAAAGGGTTAAACACCAACAGTGAAGAGAGAGAGAGAGAGAGGGGAAGAAGAAGAAGAAGAAGAAGGATTTACTTAATATGAGATATAGAAGTGAAAAAAAAAAGGTAGCTACCTCAAGAGAAAGATTTCGCCAAGCTTCATGTCAATATCTCTCTTCATTAATTTTGATTTCTGACCAAATCGTAACCTCTGAAAGTTAAAGACAAAACAATCTTACATGAGTGTTATATCACATTATTTTGCTTTACTCTTAGAAATTACATAAAGGTTAAATTTTTTTTTACCTTCCAAGACAATTAATACTATCTGTCCAATCAATTTACAAGACAGTAACAACAGCCTCTACCTACATTAACACCAAGGGTGAACAAATTATCACTCCAGTGGTGGTAATTAGCTTCTTGGTAATAGTGGCAATATTGATTATATATGTATAAATTATTTTGAAATTGGCCATCTTTTTGCCACTGTGAGTAATATAGCTACCTCATTTACTGACTAATGTTGAGTCACAATTGTTTAACATATACATTCTATTTCTAGATTTTACTAAAATAGGAAAAGGGTTGAATTTTTAAAGATATGCTGGTGACAATAAAGACTCGTTAAAGTATACATATGATTATTATAAAGAATGAAATTGGATCAATTCATTACTCATTGATTATCTAATTTGCTTGTGATTCCAACTTTTCTGATCACTATGGAACCAATTCTCCCATCACCAGCAAAAACAACAGCCTATTTAATTTTCTAGCTAAGATAATTTACTTGATACCATAGTTAAATCAAAGCCCTGGAAGTGTTGAAAGAAAAGGGTTTTTAACATGACGATGTCACATTTCTTTTGTTTATCAAAATAAATTTTATGAATGAGGATCATATTTTCAAGCAATGCCAATTAACCTTATGTTATAAACACGCTTTAACCTTACAAGAAATGATGAACATACTATTTGTTTCAATGGATTGCTAACAATAAGCACATCACCACACCTGCTCTATTTCTCTTGCCTACAGTTCATAACATTTATATAAATATATGAATCTCAATCAATAGGAAGCAAATCTAAAACATCAAACTTTCATTATCTAATTTATATAAGGTTTTTTTCTCCATTTCATTTTATATACACATATACTTAATATAGGTAAATTTATGATTTGATTTTATACTAATATTGCAAAAATTGTTTAAAAAAAATAAAATAAAAAGTTCTGTGACTAGGTATTGTACACGCAACCCTCTTGATGCCTGATTGTCAAATATCCAAGCTATTTTACCCTCTTGACCAATGGTAGAGGAGCAACATAAGAACGACTAATTAAATCATAAATCTATATATGTTACCTAGCATGCAGTTTATGTATACCTTATGCTGTAGGTATACCTAAACATCGTGGGTTATGAAACTATGACAGCTTCATATTTAACTGTAAGCAAATGGTTGCATACAATCTGGCATACTGAACGTACGGCTGTTTCCAACATACACCAGGCACCCTCACTCTCAGGAAGACACAAGACCTTTTCACAAAAACTGGTGTCCAGAACTTCAAATGAGTTACTAGTGACAACCTTGCAAAATATTTAAAAGTAATCTTCAGACACAAACTTCTCTCTCTTTCTCTCTCTCTCTGAATGCTCTAACCCCCTCTCTCTCCCTATCACTCTATACACATTCCCCCCTTTCTCCTATCCTCTTTCTACGCACCCTCACTCTATCTTGTTCCCTCCCTGAATAAGCCCTCACACTCTGTTTTTCTTTCTCTCCCTATCTCTCTCTGCTCACTCCCTTCTCCTCTTTCTCCCTTCTCTCTGTCTTTGCTTCTCTACTCTCTACAGCACAAACTACAAAACAAGCAGAAAAAGAGAGTGACAAACATCTACACACAGGGTTGGAGTCCACATTACCCTCTCACCTGAGTCTCTGGTTCAAGTTGTTCTACAAACTTCTCTAGATTGTTCTCACTGACCGACATGTTGACTGACTGGGCAAGAGCGTTAGAGAAGGCATACTTCTCCAGGTTGATATTCTCCTCATGCTCAGACGACTCCTCTACAGTCTTCAAGTATATGGTCCCATTGGATATCCTTGTTGACCTGCAAGCAGGGACAATACTGAAAATAAGGGATGATAATGTTGATTGCGTTCGCCCTCAAACGTAATGTGCATGGTGCTGTGGTTTTGACAGAGAACGCCTTTCAGGCCTAGCATCTCTGACTTTGGTTCTCCTGGACTTTATCTGTAGGGTTGCCCTCCCTTGGCACCTCTAGACAGATGCAATTACACACAAAGACAGGTGCAGATACAAGTGATCCAGGTGTGCTACCCTAACTCATTTTGAATATACCCCCTGGTTCTTTAACGTGCCGGGTGTATAGCACCAATACACACAAAGCCCCCTTAACCACTGTCTGGATGAACCAGCACTAGGCTTCTGGTTAGGGAAAGGGACAATACTTAAATTTACCCTTTAACAATTTTCCAATTCAAGGGTATAAAATTTTTAACTGGGACATGTACAAGACTCAGCTAGGAGAATTTTAAATGGCTTGGCATAGCCTCATCATACATAATTCTCCCAACATTGTCGGATAAATTTTGTATCAAAACACAGTAGTATATCTTCTCTATATGCATGACCATCAATTTATATTCAAGATCTCAATTTGATATTTTTCGAGTTTCACTGGTCAGGGCCCTTATTCATCTTTCTTTTGAGACAAAATTTATGACTCTGATTCAAGAAAATAAATTTTAAAATAATTTATGTCTTCTTTTATAATTAATAAATCTGCCAAAGTATGACAATATGTGAAAAGTGCATCAAGCAGCCAGATATAATCTGGTAATTCAAATCACATATTTGAACAAGAGCTGTCCATAAGACAGCGCGCTCGACTTTTCTCAGTTCGCCATTAAAGAAAGGGCCAATCTTTGATGTTATTAGAGGTTGTTGCCCAACCTATTTGCTATTTGTAAATACAGCCAAAAAATATCTAAGTATAAAAGGGTAAAATTGAAAATACACTGCATATAGGATTATGGGCCCTGCCAGTAAAGTTGAGGTAGTGTGGGTAAACAATAAATAAGTATTCCAAGTTATGGTGGAATACCTGTGAAAGTATTGAAAATATACAACTTTGTAAAAAAATTAACCATGATTTCGGCTGTTTTCTAAGTATGAAAGGGGCATAATTCAAGAAGTAGTACAGCCAGGGTTATGGGCCTTGCTAGTAAGGCAGAGGTAGTGATGGTGAATAAGTACTTGAAGTTTCAGTCAAATACATGTGATAGTACAACTATGTAAAAAAATTACCATGATTTTGGTTGTTTTCTAAGTATGAAAGTGGCATAACTTAAGAAGTAGTACAGCAAGAGTTATGGGCCTTGTTAGTAAGGTAGAGGTAATGATGGTGAATTGTACTTGAAGTTTCATTTGTAAAAACTTTAACCTTGATTTTGGCTGTTTTGTAAGTATGAAAGGGGCATAACTCCAAAAATAGGGTAGCCAGGGTTGTGGGCCTTAGAAGTAAGGTAGAAGTGATGATGGTGAATAAGTATTTTAAGTTTGGGTGGAATACCTTTGATAGTATTTAAGTTATTGATGTTTGAAAAAAACTTTAACCTTGTGTTGCAACGCCGACGCCGACACCCGAGTGACAGTATAAGCTCTCATTTTCTTCGAAAAGTCGAGCTAAAAATGCATCTTGAAAAATAAGCATTTTCTGAGTATGAATCTAAAATACAGATGAATAAAATTAGGGCCCCAGCCTGTGTTTTAAGAAATATCTCAAAAAAGATTTTACACAAAACAAATATCTTGAATTCTGTTTCACTACAAATATGAATTAAAGACCAATTTAAGTAAGTGCTAGCAATTAATAACATATGTACAAAACTTCTTTTCTTCAGGTCAGGAAATAAGAGAGAAGTAGATCTTTGAAATTTTGAGTTCAGGAAAAAACAAATTTGAGATTATTTGAGAATCACAGGCCTGCTCTGCAGTGTATCAGGGTCAAACAGATGTTCCTTGTTATTGTGTGACAACTTACTTGTCATAACCCAAAGGTAGCACTTCTGATTCCTCCCAGATACTGTCAACATTGTATGGATTTATGGCATGTTGACAGGCAAATTTTACTAATTCCCTCCTCTGAAATTAAAAAAAAATGTGGTAAGTCTTAAATTTTTCATTCTTATTGAAGTAACATGAAGAAAAGTCAGGGAAGTGAAGAAATCTATAGAATTAATGTTAATACAAGAAACCATTTGAGATGGATGATGCTCCCCGAATGTTTGTTTGTCACTCCTTAGTGTGACCTTGACCTTGAAGCTAAGGACCTGGGTCTTGAGCAGTGCACATCATCACAAAATGGTGAACATTTGTGCCATGTAATTTTGAAATTCATCAACAAATGAGGAAGTTATGGACTGCATACGAAACAAATACCCCATTGTTGATCTTTGACCTCTAAGTGTGACCTTGACTTTGGAGCTACTGACCTGGGTCTAATGGTGAACACTTGTGCACATGTAATTTTAATTCAATTGATAAATGACAAAGTTATGGACCAGACAAGAAAATATGACAGAATGATAAAGAAGGCCAAAACAGCAGCTATATGCTCACTTTTAGGGGAGCATTTTAAGTCACACCTTACAATATTTTGCTATACCTATTTAGAAGTAACAGGAAGGAAAAAGTTACACTGCGAAAACATCAACAACTGGATATAAAAAATATTTCAGACCATCCAAACAGGACAAAGCAGTAACTCATTGGTAACACACTGAACTGCTAATCTTGGGGACTGGGTTCAAATCCCAACAGAACCTTCGATTGTTTATTTGTGTCTGCCACCTAACCGGAAGCCCGGGTAAAGCACGGGTAATCCTTCATTCAGATGGTGGTTAAAGGAGCTTGTATCTGTCGTATATAGCGGGCACATTAAAAGAATCAAGGTGTCTAATCAGAAAGAGCTAGGGTATCACACCCGGACTCCCTGTGTCTCTTCAAGTAGGATGCTCCTCATTGAATTATAAATCTTAATTTCGTGTTTTCATTTGGAGAGAATATGACGAAAATTGGCCATTACTATTTTAAGGAGGAAAGTTAGCGTTACATCCAAGAGATGTTTTCTACACATGGACTTTGCTTGCCTGGGTATTTTATCCTGCTGACAGTATTTCAGTCTTCTTAGTTGTCCTGAGTCATACATTTTGGGTTATGTTTATAGAAAATTCATAGATTATAAGTTTGTGCGATTTGTTGGAGAAATCCCCATGGTGGGCCCCAATACGGAACTACCCTCATAACGACCTGCCAGACTCCTGCTCTCTTTAGCCCCCTACTGTGAGTTTGTTGATTGGCAACTAAACCTACTTGCTAATGCAGAATGGCAGTCCTTTTGAATCATCAAACAAAGGCTCTCAGTTTAAAATTACACACACTAATAATATGTTATAAGTACACTCTTGAACTTTAAAGACATCTCACGTTGGAAAAGTGTTAAATAAGCCAACCTATCCCAAACTAACCCCACATTGAAAAGTGCGTCTGATTTTATATCCTGGGGAAGGCCCAAATCAATGGGACAATCAATATTCATGAAAAGGAGTTTGAACCTAAAGGTGACAAGCATATATTCCTTTTCACATTTTTTGACAAAAATGTTTTAAGGGTAAATTTATTTTTCTTCTCAGCCTTTAAACAAAACTGTCTGTCTCATAGTGTACACAAGTCACTCCTTTTGTATGAGGAGCTTTTCTGAAAACACTTATTAAATTTGTTAAGATTATATGCCAGCTTTTGACTGAAAATGCATCAGAAACCTCTATTTCATACTTGAATTTTAAAAAATCCTGACAGAGGCTTCCAAACACCATTATGAGAAGGTGTAATGCCCTCTCAGTAAGTCCCCCCCCCCTCCCAACACACACACCAGTGAAAGTACAGTACAATAGCTGTCGACCATGTTAAAGGCAATGCTTTATACATCATCTGAAGTAAGTTACTAAAATGTAATGTTATCTCATGAAATTTTAAGGAAAGTGTTCCAGCAGTACTTTTATAAGTTCTGGTCAGATTCAAAGGTACCTGGTACAAAAAAACAACAGCAACAAAAAAAACACACAAAAAAAACAAGCATTCTGATAGTATTTCTTAGGCAGTACTAAATCCCCTACCAAAAAAACAACAAAGAACCCCTGCCACTTTCACACTGCAAACTAGTCAGTTATTTGATCAATACCTTTAATGAAAGTCAAAACAACAATAAATATCAATATATCAGGAAAACTGCTATTTTAAAGAAATTTTCTATGTCCAAGGCTCATAATTTCTTCAAAAGTCAGTGGACTGGAACAAAACTTGAACTTGATCTGTAACTCATGGTGGTAGATGCACAATACAAATATAAGATCAATATCTGCAAGCGTTTAGGAAAAAAGTACAGAAAACATGTGTGACTGACGGACAGACTGACTGACTGACGAATGGAGTGCAAATGTATAGTCCCCTTCAGCGATGCCAGTGAGGACTAAAAAACAATAGCTTAAACTTCAAACATAAAGTGACAAACATATATTCCTTTATAAATTTTTGACAAAAATGTTTTATATGAAAATTTATTTTTCTTCTTAGCCTTAAACAAAACTGGGAGGAAAAGAAACAGAAATGAATGAATTTTCCCATTATGGAAAATGGGCTCTGTCCCAAGCCAGCCATATTTTCCCACAGATCCACATAATTTTAACAGTCTTTATCACTGGCACAAGAACCACAGAATTACATTTTTTTACCCTCTATACAATATTATGAACACGACAAGGAAAGGAATCTGACATCACTTGATTACAGAGTCCATAACATTGTACAATTGTATGCTTCCATTATATTCTATGCAAGGTTTGATCAGTCTGATATTTATTTAACACATGATGTAACCACTCAATGTCAAAAGGCAACCTTAACAAAGAAATAATGTCACAATATAATATTTTTAAATCAGTCACTATCAACTTCCGTTGTTGTTTTTTTACATCGTCCAATTATGTCGCTTGATTCAAAATTGACAAAACAAAAACAAAGTTGATGTTCTCATATACATTGTGAACAAGAATGGTAATGATTGGTCCAAGCTTGTTCAAGTTAACGAGAACCGTGGATGCCAACCACCCGCCTGCTGCAGGTGAATCTATAATACATCCTATCATTAGATGTGCATCTAAAAAAGAGAACCAAGATGGCCCTGAATCGCTCACCTGAGAAACATTGCCTTCATTGCCATTCTTGTATTAAGAGTCATACCGAATACATAATCCATGCAAAAGTACAGCAAGATCATCTAAATTCCACACAAAAACTGTACCTGCCATCTAAATTTTGAAGGTCATAGCTCTAATAAGTCAGTTAGTCTATATAAAATCAACTGACCCCTGGGGTGAGGTAAATTTGACACCAGGGCCATGATTTGAACAGACTTGGTTGAGGTCCACTAGTAAACATCTTAAGTCCAGGCTTTGTGGTTTCTGAGAGGAAGATCTTTTCAGGGTTTTCCTATAGTCTATGTAAAATCAAGGGACCCCTAGGGCGGGACAATTTTGACTCAAAGGCCTTGATTTGAAGAAACTTGGTATAGGATTGGTCCATAAGACAATGCCACACACCATATATCTAAGCTCTAGGCCTTGTGGTTTTGGAGAATTTTTTTTAAAGATTTCACTTCACTTTAAAAATCTATTTTTAGCCCCTGTGACCCAGATATGCAACAGACCGAAACCATTTGAACAACTTTGGTAGAGCTTAACACAAAGAACATCACCAACAATTTTCATCAGGTTTAGGCCAGTGGTTAAGGAGGAGATGTTGTTTAAAGAAAAAATTTGACGCACTGATGACAGACCATGGACGCCAGACAAAAGGCAATCACAATAGCTCACCATGAGCACAACAGCTAAAAATGTGACTTTTATTCAATATATTGCGATCAATGAAATTTGCATATACATGTATGGAGAAATGTTTCATATGGCTTGTGTAATATAAAATACAGTTCATAATTTGCCAGTATGTTTCGAAATTGGTGCGAATTTGCATAATTAAATGGTTATAAATTTGCATAATTAAATGATTGTAAACTTGCATAATTGCCTTGTTATGTCACACCTACCTCTGATTCTGACATATTCCAGCATGTCAGTCCACCATCCCTGAAACGACACAATAAACAACAGTGTTATCCCAAAATACACCCATCCTGCTGGTCAAACTCCATGCAGCATTCACCTCCCCTTACAGTTGTAGATAACCACTGCTACAAGTAAAACTTCTCTGTATTTAGTGTTTTTTTTTCTTTTTTAAGTTATTTTTTATTTTACTGTGAGTGGAATTTTCCTTAGTATAATAACCTAAAACATCAATTATTACCTTGTGGTGAAAAAAAAATCAGTTTTAAAAAATAACATGTTTTAAGTGCAAAAACCTCCGCCATTGTGTAAGTTTACAATTATCACATGACATTTGTGACGGCAGTTGCAAGGGAGATCACTGTGTGGAGCTAAACTGCTTGTATAACACAGTCAGGACCCGTAACTCTATGACTGTTATTTTGGATCTAAATATTTGGAGAATATAGATGGCATGCCCCACGTTATTTTCTTTCCCCCCACCCTCCATGATTATGACAATTTACATACCATATTATGTGCATGGACTCACTGTTGCAGTGTCATTTTTAAATGTTATATTCTTAATAAAACTGTTCAAACAGTTTATATTATTGTTCTTATTATTCATTTATGCAATAAAACATTATTAAATAAGCTTTTTCCCCTACTCAAAAACCCCTTTCCCCCCAAAGTGAAAAAGACATTGTATGATAACAAAGGCTGTCTCTTATTAAACTAATGACTATGCAAAATATTCTGCCAATAAACCCTGTGACTAAGATTGGTTATAAATTTAAATTGTGGATTTTGTCAATTCTGTATTATTAATTCAAAGGTCACAAGTAACACTTTAGTTACTGAGACTTTCTGCTTTTTATAAAACCAACCAATAAAGGACCAAGATATTGTACCAATAAACATATCAATATTTTTAACAAGAGGGCCATGATGGCCCTGGGATCGCTCACCTGAGAACCAGGTATTAGTGGGAGGAAAAGAAACAGCAAATAACTTATGATATTATAGAAAATGGGCTCTGCCCTCTGCCAGCCATAAATCAAATGCATATTTTTGGACAAGAAGCATTTTCAAATTTGTACTAAGTGAATAGACATATAAGGAAGATGGGCTTCGCCCCCTGGCTGCCATGTTTTTTGACCAATCCAAATAATCTGAACAATCTTGGTAGAGAGTGAACCCAAGGAACATCTGTGCAATAAAGCTTTGAATTCCAGGCAGTACTTTTGGACAAGAAGAATTTTCAAATTTGAACTACATGTATATGCATATAAGGAAAACGGGCTTCATCCCCTGGTGGCCATGTTTTTTTACCTATCCAAATAATTTGAATAATTTTGGTAGAGAGTAACCCATGGAACATCTGTGTCAAAAAAATTGAAATCCAACCAGTACTTTAAGACAAGAATTTTAAAATTTGAAGTAAACACATATAAGGAAAAAGGGCTCTGCCCCCTGGTCGCCATTTTTTTCAATGCATCAAAATAATTTGAACAATCATGGTAGAGAGTGACCTAAGGAACATCTGTGCTTAAATACTTTGAAATCCAGCCAGTACTTTTGCACAAGAAGATTTTTCAAATTTGTACTATATACATATAAGGAAAATGGGCTCTGCCCCCCTGGCAGCCATGTTTTTCAACAGATCAAAATAATTTGAACAAACTTGGTAGAGACTAGACAGTGACCTAAGGAACATCTCTGCCAAATAACTTTGAAGCCCATTTTACTCCAATTTTCATCCAAACGAATATGGCCATTGTGAATATGTACTGAAAAATCTTAGGGGCATGCTTAAAGGGAATCCACTGATTGGTCCACAGTATACTCAGGTCATACAAGCACTGATAAAGCAACTTGTTTCAAGGTAGGGGGGTTGGATCTAAGCCCTGCTAATTAAGTGGGTCATCATATATGTTATCATTAAGTTAGGCCTGCTAGAGTTATGGAACACCCTGATTCTAGGGAAACCTTGTTTAACCTGGACCCCAAATCCACCTCTCTGTGCATGTTATAGCCAGGGTTTTTTTCTGCCTAATTTGGGAAAGGGACCCAAACCCTGATTTAGGAAAAATGATTAACAGGTTTCAACTAGTTGAAAATATTAAAGGAGAAGGAAAACAATGTGGTAAGTGTGTAGCTTATTAAAAGAGGCAGTTTCAAAACAAATCTCAACAAGAAATGTTTGTAAAACATATATGCCCCCCTCATATGATGTTTGTTTAATATGAAGAAAAGTGTCTCATTTGAGTTTTACCTTGTATATTGCATCCAGTAAAGGTGAAAATGCTAAAAAAAATCTGGTGACAAAGATTTGACCAGAACCCATTTTGATCAGAATCTATCTCGGCATTCAATGTCACAGTGACCTTGACCTTTGACCTAATTACCCCTAAATCAAAAGGGGTCATTTAATGCTCATGCACAATCTCCATACTAAGTTTGAAGTTCCTAGGCCCAGGCGTTCTTAAGTTATTGATCGGAAATAGTTTGGTCACCATTTTAACATAAAATCCCAGTAAATGAAGGTCACTGTGACCTTGACCTTTGACCTTGGGACCCCAAAAATCAAAAGGGTTCATCTACTGATCATGACCAATCTCCATACTAAGTTTGAAGTTCCTAGGCCCAGGCGTTCTAAAGTTATTGATCGGAAACAGCTAAGTCACCATTTTCAAAATCAAGCCCAGAAAACCAAGGTCACTGTGACCTTGACCTTTAACCAAGTGACTCCAAAAATATTAGGGTTCATCTACTGGTCATGACCAATCTCCATACTAAGTTTGAAGTTCGTAGGCCCAGGCGTTCTAAAGTTATTGATCGGAAACAGCTTGGTCACCATTTTCAAATTCAAGCCCAGTAAATGAAGGTCACTGTGACCTCAACCTTTGACCAAGTGACTCCAAAAACAATAGGGTTCATCTACTGGTCATGATCAATCTCCAGGCTTAGTTTGAAGTTCCAAGGCCCAGGCGTTCCCAGTTATTGATAGGAAACTGTTTGATCTACGGATCGACCTACATGTGCAAAGCAATATGCCCCCTCTTCTTCGAAGGGGGGCATAATTAGATTTTTCTTCTTTGCCAAATGGGAAAAATATTACCTGTTTTCAATGGGGATGCGGCCGATATTTGGACCCTACAAATAGGCAGAAAAACTCCTGATAGCATATAGTTTTTATGAAGAAGATTGCAGTAATGAGTTTCATACCTAAAGAAGAAAGCATCACGGGACTTCCAACCAACTTTGAATTTAGCTGTCACCATCAACGCATCTGTAAGATCTGAAACATAAAACATGATCAGCCTGCAAGGTACCTCCAAAACTCTGGAGGGAAAAGTTCAACATCAGAAATTTGAGAGTTGTATCTTGTTCTGAACATTAAAGTATAGGTAATTCAATTTAACCATAAAAAGGAATAAATTTAATTTGTTAAAACTTGTTATTTAGCAGTAATACTTGCACTTATATACTAAGGGACATATTTCATTTAAATAACAAAATTACAAATATCTTATTTCTGAGCAAATATTGCAAGTCTTTGAGATAACTATTAATTTTAAGTTTTTAACTTTAGTCATTTATGTAATAAATAATATCTAAAATAAGAATGGAGAAGCGTATTCTGACTTTAAGATTTAAAGTGTTACTAAATGCCAAGTTTTGTCAGTAGAATTTAACCCTTTACCTCATGAATATTCATGTGCAAATTTATAACTTGATGAATATTCATTGACTGAACTTAAAATTGCATATGAAATAAGAGATTATTCTTTGGCACACAGACTGTGCAGAAACTGAGCTGCAATATTGTATGAGCAAACAGAGACCTCGATCCTGGTCTGCTCTGTTTGCCAATGTGTCAAAATAAGTCTATATGAAGTTCAGGGTTATGAATGGCCAAGAGCATATTCTATTTTACCATTTCGTTTGTTACAAGGCTGACTGAAAAACAAGTTCTTACATCTTGGGTTGGACTAGTACTTTGCAACAGGGAAGGACATGAAAGATTCTTGCCCCAAACAGGGTTCAAACCCGAAACTTTTCTATATCTACAATCATACACACAACCACTTGACCACAGAGCTTTTTAAAAGAACAAATCACTTGTAAGGACATATAACCATAGGGAAAATCTCAAAGAAATATCTTACCAATTGGAAGCTTCACTATGTCATAGACTTTTCCCTCAATGATGGCTGGCCTAAGCTTTGAAATGTCCAGGTCCTCGCCTACGGCATATGCAGCCACATTCTTGTAGTCACCAGTATCCTGTCAGTACAGCAAACATACAGGTAGACCTGTAGCCTATCATTTACCTCATGCATGTAATCAGGGCACTCAATCACCATTATTTAGTGCCTGTATAAGGCACCATTCCCCCTGCTAAAAAGTTTTTTCTCCACCCCCCCCCCCCCCCATTTTCAAGCAAAATTCCCCCTACAAAAGAAAATGTAACAACTAGCTCACATAAATAACAAGAATGGTTAAGTGGTAGATTATTGTACTGTATACCATTTGATTTCCCTTTCAGGTTTACCCATTAAAGCTGACAGACAGGAACTATTTTGTTCATTTTTATTATCATAATTATTGTATGCATGTGCAGAAAAAATTGTCTAAAATTCCCCCAACTGGAGAAAACGACATGAAAATTCCCTCTCCTGAAGGTAGAGATACTGTTCCCCCAAAACAGAGAGAGAGCCCTAGTAATATATCCTAGATAAACTAACTGTACTTCTGGTACTTTGATTAAACATATAAGGGTAAAGGGAGATGATAAAAATAAATTTTTCTATTTGTTATGACATTGTATCCCACGTCTGACACCATCACTTAGATGTTAGAACAAAGCCGTATTGACTAGAAAAAATTATCTTTATCAACTTCCTTATACAAAATGTCAACTCGTTACAGTTAAATGAAAATACTAAAAGTGTCATTTTACACTCCTGACTTACCTGGAAAAACTTTTCCACTCAAACTTCTATATAAAGAATAAAAAACCCTAGTGTTAACAGTTTAATTTGACATTTCTGTATGATTTAAAAGTACATGTATTTTCAAATAGGTCAGAATATTTGATCCATTGAGCACCAAGACAAAGGCCTTCATTACTAAGCTGTGTTCAGATAATAATAATCACCGTATGGGAGCGACACCGGATATTGGTACTAAGCGAAGTGAGAAAAAGTTGAGCGAAGCTTGACCTAAGGGTAAATTTTATTGAAATTTTCATGTTTCTAAGAATCTGACATGCACGATCATATATGTATTCATCCATAACACCTATCTAACCTAAAGTTATTCTTAAACACTGTCATATACTTTAGATTGCTCTTAAAACATGTCATTTAGTATCGGCAAAAAGTTATATCTGTCAACTTCATTCCCTTTTAAATAGTTCCATTTCAGCTTAATAATAGCATGTCTGGTCAGGTTTTATCTGTCATAATCTAAAATTTATGTAGATGTTAGTTCTTCCTATCTTTGATTCTAATCAACGACAAAATCTTATATATATATACTTTCAGAGTTAAATGTGTCGATCACAAGCAAAATATTCATTTTTTTTTTTCAAAAACAAAGGCCCATAACTTTGTCACCTTCAATGGCGGTTTGATGAAAATACCCAGGTGCCCAAGTTCATGTCCTGAATAATATATCCGTGAAGTTTCAAGTATGTAGTACAAATACTTTTGGAGGTATGCGTGTCACAAAGTTTCAGGTCGGACGGACAACGTACAGATGTACGTATGGATGATCTATAAAAACAACCGATTTTTATGCAATTTTAACTGATGACTTTCATTGGCAATTGTTATCAATGAAATCCCTGTATACAGCTGGATACAGCATACACACTGATAATGTTTGAATGTTTGTTGGATTTAACATCCCACCAACAGTATGTAAACAATGTCTATACTTGAGATAGATAATGTGCTGCCACACTGCAGAATCACACCAGAAACATGTGGCATGATACCACACCTAGTCATATTATTCCTGACACGGGGCCAACAAGTCCTGGAACTAACCTTATATCCCGAGCACCACTTAAGGGAGCTATACTAGTACCATTCTTTACAACTTTGGTATGTCACATCCTGGGACTGAACTGCTGCCGGGGATTGAACCCATGACCTCCAGTGTCCGAGGCAGACGCTCTAACCACTCAGCCACTGGGGACGGTTATAGCTGATAAACTATCTTTCACTTGATATAAACTCATTTTGACACAGTAGCAAGCAGAGGAGACCCATCCCAGACAGCTTGTTTCAGGAGCTGTCTGATCAGGGTATTCTCTGTATGCTCATACCATATTGTTGCTCAGAGTCTACACAGTCTGAATGGCAGAAAAAAGCTCTTACTTTAAATATAATTAAAATTTAAAGTTGTCAATTAATACATTAAGTCATAAACTTGCACAATCATGAATATTCATGAGGTAAAGGGCTATACACAATGTAGGCGTGTTCAATACCAACCTCTTGTTCTTCTTGGACAGACTTCTTACGTCCGGTTCTCTTCAATGGTCCAGATTTTGCTAATTTACTTTTCTCAGTTTTTGCTAGCGTGGCATTTGACCTAGAAACTATGTCAGTAGGCACTAGGTAAAGTTTTGATCTACTGGGATACAGCTTACTTTTTCCTATCTGAGCATGTCTGCATTTCAAACACACTGTTTCTCTCTCAGTGCTAAATGTTGAGAAATTCTTCCCTAAACTTTGAATACTTGCAATCCTCAGGCAGTTTTTGGTCATTGTATCCATGCTCACAGGCTTCTTTGAAACCACAGCTAGCACACTCCCAGACACAACCCTGGTAACTGACTGCAACCATGGCAACGACATGGTAGGTGGCTAACAACAGTGTTGGATCCAGAAAGAACACTCTTCTCAGAATTCTGTAATATATATTTTTTATACAAATTCAATATCTGGCCACAAAATATAGCATCATTTGATGCCATGAATATACTTATTAATTTAATCAGTATCCACAACTCTAATAATAGCCAACTATACCTTAAATTGTTTTAACAAAGATTATTTTTACCGAACTTCGAAAATGTCCTTACAATAGACATATGTTTAATATTTGGACTCGAAAGAAGTTCTTGAGTACAGACTACAGGCCCAGAACCAGTATTCTGGCCCCCACCCCCTTCTTGTATGATAGAGATACGTTTTGAAAAGCGTCTGGAAAAGAACGTGATTTTTCATTTTATTTATATATACAATGTAAATATTGAAACTTGAAGACAACTGATCTACGGTAAGCCTTGAGCTATATAATTTAGTTGCTTGGGGGGGGGCAAATTTATTAGCATATCCCTGAGCAAAGTAATGTTATTGAATAATGCTGTGTTATTATTGTCTTTGAACTAATTTCTGCAATACAGTTGTATCTACTTATATAGATATACACTCATTCACCATAATTATGTATTTAACTGGTGTAAATTAGCTCAATTGTTAACTCTTTCATGCAGCATTCTGCCAGCGATGTAGCCACACTGAGACACAACAGCCTCGTTTATAATTTGCAAAGAAAAAAGAAATGAAAATGAAAATAAGTTCAACATATGTATTCAAGAAACTAAATCTTGATCTACAATGAGTAAATTGCTTATTAATGGGACTATTGGGACGGGATATTTGTTACATTTACACCGGTTATGTCAAATCAACTTGTTCTGTCAAACAGGTGAGACTTATTATAAGTGTTGATGCTATGTGCAAATAATGATCGCGTAGGAATATCAACTGCGAAATATTGGGCGACGATCAACACTTGATAAATATGTACACGAAATTCACTACGGCGATCAACATTTTAGAATGACCTCTGTACGGCGGGTCGACCCACGATTCGCAACATCTTTCAAGTTCCTCTTGTTCCTACGAACGATTTCAACCATCTCATGTAGACATTTTACAATGAATATAATTTTCTTACCAGCCCGTCATGTGTGATACAAACCAAAAACACTGTCGATCAAAACAATTTCTATCATTGCGATTTAAAGTGCGTGCGGTGCGATGCGTTTTTCATCATATTTCATCACAGTTGGTAAAATATACTGACGCACCGCTTCAGTATTTTGAATGGAAAGCGAAAGCAAAGCCTGAATCCAATAGTTCAATGAATTTTTTTTCCATGATATATTTATTTTATAATTGGGATTGAACCCAGTGCATTTTTCGTCCAAGTTTTAAAATTCCTTGCCAAACGAATACGTTAACTTATGTGGGAACAGAAGATTCTATTATATATATACCTGTATAAATGTCTTGGTGGGAACTAACAAATGATAGGCTGTGTTTGCATCAAAAAGTAATGTCAAATAAATACTCACTAAAACTTTCGGAGAAAATATACCAAGTTCAAAAGTCGATCTGATACAGTATTTTAGGTAATACTCCACTTCAGAAGTTCTCATCCAGACATCCCTACATGTGTAACCCCTTAAATTGCTCCTGGCATCATTACATTATGAGGGTTCTACATAGCTCATAAGAATTCTGAAAATTGAGTCCTGGACAGAGACGGGGACTCTATATAGAATCAGATTTGCCATAAGGTTGGTCCATACAGTCGTACAAGAAGTTCTCAGAAAGATTGTTTCTCAAAAAAAAATAAGAATCAAGGACTTCAAATTAGGAGCCCTCAGATAAGAAGAACACTTTACCTCATTAATATGCATGTACTAATTAATGACTTCATTAATATTCATTCACTGGACAGTAAATTGTATATGAAAGAGTTGATGTTTCTTTGCCAGGCAGACAGTGTATAAGCATCTTAGCTGAGCAAACCAAGTAGACCCTGATTAGACAGCTAGTAGCTGTCAGCATGGATGTGCTCTGTTTGCCGCTGTTAAAAATGAGTCTATATATGAGGTAAAGGCTTAAAAGGGCACCAAGCACACTCATCAGTTCTAAACAATTGCACTTGGCAATATATCTACCCACACTCAGCAGTTTGAGACTTCACCCTTGATCTTTTTAATTTATGGCCAGCAATGCCATCAGTGAATGGAACAGGAGGCCGAAGCCAAGTGTGAAATATACTCACATTTAAACAAAAAATGTCATTTTGAAATTTTCAAAGAAGTCTTAAAATCATAAACTCTACATAGATTTTTGTGAAAATGCAGAGACCATCCCAATTGTCAAATTGAAAAAATCTTTCCTAATCACATGGCCTGCGTTGAAGTCTGTGAACCACATCATGGTTTGAGGTCAGCCATGAGATCTAATAATCTAGCTAGACAATTACTGACATTTCCTGTAAAAGGGCTTCCTTGGTGTTTTGAAGATTTTGTTGACAAGTTTTTACTAATTTCAATTCAGCAATGATTTAATTTATATACATGTATCATTTTCTCTTACTTCAGATGCAGACATTGCGGCTCATATTATATGAAGAGTACTACAAGAGAGAAAAAAGCATACAAAATGATAAACAGCAAATCTGATCATGTGCTTTGAGAAACCAAAATAATTTTTCTTTTACACTTGAAAAGTATTTCTTCGTCTCACACTCGTAATGGCTGCACTTCTTTCCTGGGTCATAGCTCTTATAAACAGACGCAAGCCTCCATTAAGAAAAAATAAACACAGCCTTCCCCTTGCCACAACAATGCCACCTTGACCTTGGCACTGATATTGTCAAGGACAAGTCTGTGTTTATAATAGGTGATGTGCATGGATGTCTAGAGGAACTAACAGACCTTATGGTAGCTGCAAAGACCCTGGATCCAAACACAGTTTTCGTCCTGGTAGGGGACTTAGTAAACAAGGGACCATCTAGCGCCCAGGTTATACGCCATATCAAATTGCTCACTCGTAAACATGAGGCATTTTCTGTGCGTGGTAATCATGACGAAGGTGCAATGCGTGAAATCTTGAGGTATAGGTCAGTAAAAGATTATGATCTTCCAGAGCAATACAAGTGGGTGTCTTCCCTAGATGATGATGATATAGAATTTATGCAGTCATTACCTTATACCATCTCCATCCCTAGCCTTAACAGTATAGTTGTCCATGCAGGACTAGTACCAGGTAAACCCTTAGATCTTCAAGACCTTAACGATATGACAAACATGAGGAACATTATTGACTTTGGGGATCCCTTCTGGACCAAAGGCCTGGCAGGAACTAACAAAACGAACATTGGTGGGAGATGGACCTCATTTTGGAACGGACCACAACATGTATATTTTGGGCATGATGCTATGCGGGGCTTACAGCTAGCACAGTTTGCCACGGGCCTTGACACAGGCTGTTGCTACGGGATACAACTCACTGGTGTTTTCATTAATGGATGCAGGAAAGTACTATGTGTGAAATCCAGGCAACCAAAAAAGGTAGACTAGCTGACCTGTCTAAAACCAGAAAAGCATTGATCTGGTTAATAAAATGTGTTTTTCCTCAGCACTGTGATATTTTCAGCAAATTAATTTACACCAGTTCTAGATATTGCAAATAAATCACTTTTATGTAATATCACTCATACAAATTATTTATTTTTATTCTTTGATGTTTGAAACTTCATTTTTAAATTTAGTCTGTGAAAGTACAATTATTTAACCCTTTCCCTCATATATACTCATTTTGACGCCCTCAGTAGGTATCACATAAAGCCTGATCTGCAGAAAACCACAGTTAAACTTTACCAAATTTAATTACAAAATACTAATTTCCAGACCACTGAGGAGCAGCGAACAGCATAAAACCTGATCAGCCTGCGAGTTACTCCAGTATATCCCCTTCATATGCTAATTAGGGCTCAGGACTGAAACAATTCCATTTTTTCTACCCATGAACCCATCTCGCTTTCACCCATGGGTACTTGGGTCTCGCACAGATGTCGTTGCTTCAAAAACAACTTACCACCTGTAATAACCACTGTAATCATTGAAGTTGTTGATTTTAACATTTCAATAAGCGCTTATCAATACAGATTTCATACACCAAAAAATACATCTTTCTTGAACGCACTTGAAAATACAAATATAATTTCTTGACTGAGTATTTTATTATGCTGAATCATATAATGACAAATTGTGTTTTAATGTGTATACATGTATATGTTGTTAAGAAAAGAAATACATGAGGTATCATAATAGAAAAGGCCAACATCAGGTAATAATTTTTTACCCTGGTACTGGTAATTTTCTACCTGACCTTAAGGTACCCATTTCAACTCTAATGCAATATTGAAACTCAGATTCTACACAGTCTCCATGGCAACACAAAGTTCAGTAAATTAATACTCAGCAAGTCAAAAATTTGTATATTAATAATTAGCATGAAGTAAATGGGGAGGGTGATCATATATATATATATATATTTTTTTTTAACAATTTTATAAAATCAAATATCAAGTTTTGTTTTCAAGTCCACTTTTAATCATCATATTTTGTTATTTTAATAGTCTGATTTTAATGGTGATTGAATATTGATCATATTTGTTTTGATAAATTTTAACACAGTTAAGCTTTAAGTTATTAATTTTTATGTTAATTTGGAGGAAAAAAAATCTTACAACTTAAACTAATCCCTCCCTATGGTTTCTGGGTTGGACCAGTACTTTGCACCTGGGAAGTTCATGAAGAATCCTTGTTCCCCAACAACAGGATTGAATCCACAACCTTTTGATAAGCATTCAGGTATGTTACCACTGAGCTGAGAAACAGTGATACTGTTAAGATATACTGAGGACCAGCAAATATATATGTACATATAAGTATTGTATAGTCGTTTCACATCTGTTGAATCACGTGTTTATGCAATTTTTTTGTTTTATCTCGTGTCCATAATATATGCATATGATAGTATTGTAGTTTTTGCAAATAATAATTAAAATCAATTAACCCCTTGTCATAACTGTCTGGAGATTTTGTGGGAGTTGAAATTTGTATTGCTCTATCTTGATGCTTAGCCAGTTGCCAAGGGTGAAGTGGGTGTGGTCAGAATTCAGAGGTGGCCTCTCCCACACCCCATGTTGACAGCTAAATTAATCTCACACTGCATAACACCCCTGAAGCCAACCTCAGCCTCTCACCTGTAATTCAAGCAGGACACTGTCAACTGTTTCAGGTGATATGTCAGTAATGCATGTATACAGTGTTCCATAGTATGTGTTGGTTTTGTGTACTTTAAAAGCAGTTTTATATTTATACATGCTTTGGTTGACTGGGTAATTAATATTTACAAATTTGGGTCAGATTGATAGTCATTCCAAAGAATGTATTTTCTTCATTTTTTTTTCTTTGGGGGGTAGGGACTCAACTTTTCCATCTATTTCAGATTTGATATAATTCTTGTAATGTGAAAATATTAAATATTAGAATGCTTAATTACTTTTTTGTTTTTTATCTTATTTGACTGCATATAAAAATTATAGAAGAAAAGAAAAATGTAAATGGGTCATTTAATAAATTAATGTGGAAGCAATACCTAGATGATGATTTATTTTTCTCTTTTTTATAATTTATCACAAAATGACTCTCCCAATTATTGCCAAGCAATTTCCCAAAATAGCCAGAAAATGGCCTGCCTTTTCTGGTAGGGTATTTCTTTTCATGACTAGGTTACATACTAACTAAACAGTCTCACAAAGAAGTATCAGTGTTTCTTTTGTCACATGATCAGTATTCCATTGTTTCTAATGAACAATCCAATGACTCTTTTCAAATATTTTTGTAAACATTAAACAAGTTCATATTGAAGTAAAGAGGTGGCTCTGCTTAAAAGTTTAGATGAACAATCTTTTAGTGAAATCATTGAATATTGCATTTATTTCATCCTTTTTATCATTCCTTTTACTTTTCCCCCCACAAACATTGAAATATATTTATAATTTTATTCTTCATTCTTATTAATATTTAAAGATGCTTGTCATGTGAACATATTTAAGGAGAAATATTTTTTAATAAACCATAAATTTCAAAATCTTGTTCTCTTATCATTTTGGGCTCTGAATGGTCGATTTTCATCGTATCAATACAGAATAGAGTAGAACATTCATTATACAGTTCATGCGCGGATCCAGTAATTTGTTTCGGGTGAGGGGGGGGGGCTCCGACAGGGATATTTTGGCTATGAAAAATTAACATACCAACCAACTCAGATGATAAATCCATTTAAATGATCACATTGAATATAATTATGATAGATTACATGAATATGAAAGATAAGCCCGGTAATTTCAATCTAGATACTAGGATCTGTGTCATTCGGAACACCTCGCCCATTTCTTCTGACGGGTTAGGCCGGGGGATTGCCAAGTTGATACAATTGGATCTGTGTGTGTGTGGGGGGGGGGGGGGGTAGCTCGGTATGAGAACACTGCGCGCGCACGCACACACGCACACATACAAAACCTCTGTAATCTAGGTAGGCCAAGTTGTGTGTGTTTTATGAAGGTACCGTGCTTCTAGTATAGACTTACCTTGCTAAGTTTTACTTCACTACCACAACTCTGCATACCAACTGAGGTACAAATTGTACTTGAGAGGAACAAGTTACTTGTGGTCTACCTCAGTAAAATGTATACGACGATATGAAACTATCTGAAATTACGTTTTTTTATGGTGGCATATTGTTTTACAAATGTCGGTCTGTCCGTCCGTCGGTAGACCGTTTTGGATCAATTTCTGGAGAATTTATGGTCCCACATTCTTCAAACTTAATAGAGTGATTTGTCATGACTAGTAGATGACCTCTATTTATTTGGGGATCACTTGATCAAAAGTCAAGGTCACAGTGACCTCGATGGGAGTGGGGGAGCGTAAGGGAGCATATGTGTCGTTCCGACAACTTTTTTTTTTTTTAGTTGTGTGTGACGTCAGTCACACCAACTATAGTACATGTACTCCGTTTTCAACCCAGGTTCTAGATTTAAAACCGATTAACCTCTCAATATTGTAAATATGATCGAACAATTGTATATATCTACAACATAAGTATACTAGAATGAAACAAAAAATGTTGGAAAATCATTTCTGTGTCAAGAATAAATACTTACAGGCTACAAAAATCGCCTGTGACATAAAAACATTATAGGACTTATTTTTCGAGTGATGTAATTTTTTTATCACGTGATCTCTTTACCATGCGCACTTTTATAGTTTGTTTCGATGCAAAGGTCGCTCGCAAATAAATTTGATCGTAAATGTGCAGCGTTCGGCCATTTAAGGCTGTTACAAAAACCCATGTGTAGTCCAAAACAAATCACTGTAACATACTAAAAATCGCATCAATCTGTCGACGTCAGATATCTCCTAGGGCTACTTCTTGCACTAAAAAAATGACCGAAACCTGTATATCTACTATCCGAAGTGAGCCTCAGACCTGTGCAGAAAATTTGCATAATTACTTCAATCTTTAAATAGACTGTTGTAGATAAGGTACTGCATGAATTCAAATCAAAGCTCTGAAAACACTGAGAGAATAGGAATGCCGCATTCATTTTGTTTATCAAAGTAAATTTAATTATTAGTGATCGACTTGCAGCTCTTCAAGCACTCTTTCGTTTGATCATTTGAGACACACACAACTTCAGCGCTTTGATTTTCCTCGTGACAAAATAAAAAAATAAAAAAAAGAAAGCGATCGTGATTTGATCTAGATCTGGCTAAGACAATTAACCAAATTACATCTTCCAGACGCTTGCAGACAGACCCTTTACAGTATCACTCATTAAAGAGATCTGCGATCTAATGAGACCTACTTATTTGGTTTAATTGGTAATTAATTAAGCGAAAACTCAGTATATTCATCATTGATATAAACAATTTTACACATATCACGCGATCTTTCGGTGACATGATCGTACAGAGCTTCTCTTGGCTTGCTCTTTACCAATATCAGAGTTACAGATCTCTGTTGGGTTATTAGGTTAATGTGTTTTGAAGTTATTCTCAGGATTAAACACCGTATATTATACACACGTACAATTGTACTCAAATTGAAATTTGGCATGAATACTTTGCGAACCATCCGAAACTGTTAACCGATCTGTGTAAACCTCTGGTTGCTCAGAAGATATTCTACGAGGGCTGATTGATAAATTTGCGGAATTCTCCTCTCAAGAAACTATTTCTTCATCAAATCACATGAAAACTTGTATACAAGTAAAACAACTTATTTTCTCTTTCATTATTAGGTAGGAGTATAGATTAATACTTAAGAAGAATAAATGGTATCCATAGCAACTACTGTTTGGTGACTTGAAGCACGCTGTTATTTCACATATTCTGAATTCATTGAACATACTACCTAGTGCGCAGTCAAATTTAACGCAAATACTTAAATTTAAAGCGTGACAATTCGATTTTATTTCTGGAAAATTTGAAGACGTAGTGTTGGACGGTTATTTTGCAGCAGCGTATTATGGTCATGGCTTCAAAACGACGCTTGACGTCAACAGATGACTGAGTTGCGTGCGGTTGTCAAAATTTGTGAATGACTCAGAATTTCACGACTAGAAGCACTGAAACAAATGAAAATGTTAGATACATTACCAACATATGGAGAGAAAAAAAACTGTTGTCTGCAATTGGCTCAAGCTGTTTTGGGATGGTAGAACCTAGGTGTTCGAAGACAAAGACAGACATCAAAAGTCACTATTGCAAACACAGCGTTAGTGAAGGAACTGTTAGATAATGACAGACGGTTTACGGTGCGAGGTATTGCAGAGCAACTATCTCTCTCGTATTACACAGTGCAACGTATTCTTACAGACGATCTTAATATGGCCACATGTGGTGATTACGACGAGAAAGTTAACCGGACACTTGACTTCGACGTTTAAGTAATGTCAGGGTGACCCAACGTTGACGTCGGCGTGCTTCAAGTACTACATAGTACTGTTGCTTAATGTCTCTTGTAAACTATATTGTTCAATGTATCTAAATAATATTTGAACTCTATGTCAGTCCTGAGTAAACGTATCTCGTGATGTATTTTATCGTTTCGTTTACTATTCCAGGTTCCAGTAATAAAGCAATTCCGCGAACTTATCAATCACCCCTCGTATAAAGGTCCTGGGTTATTATACCAGTCATTTTTTTATTTTTAATACTTTAAATCTACTCGGAAAACGGTTGTCAGAAACAAATCGCAAATGTTCACCAAATGTCACGCCGTAGATATGTGGCATAATACCATACCCAGACACATTATACTGAAGCCAGGCCAACAAGGGTCGAATTCCGCCAAAAATTCTTCACGCTGAGTAATACTTACTGGGGGCAAATTTCATCCATCTTGTTTCTCTAATAAAGATAACCAATTATTTTATTTCAAAACAAATATTGTCAGATATCACGGTTACAACTCATGACAGCTAAGTCATATACTTGAACATTTTTTTAAAATAGGAATAGCAGAATTTGTTTCTACCTAGTTTAAGAATTTAATTAAGTATTAGTTAGCGGTAAGTATTGTTGGTGGAATTCGGGCCAGTCCTGGAAATCCTTATATTCTGAGCGCTACACAAGGGAGCTTCAAGTATACGACAACCATTTCTTCCGACTTTCATATGTCGCAGTCTGGGATCGAACCTATGTCCTTACGCTCTAACCACTCGACTACCGAGACCTTTCCATGAATCCTGTTCCAATGTCGATCATGAATGTTTCATATAAAGTACCTTTGCTAGAGTTTAAACAACAAGAATTTCTAAAGGCCACCTATTTGCGGCATTAGGATAGGCCCAAGTCACCAGAATGTGTATCTGGTCAAAGTGATAATTTCAATTTACATTCTTGAGACATATACAGATCTAATATAATTCTATATAACTTCTTTTGTCATTGAATTGTCAGCGGCACGACCGAAAGCATCTCAAAAAACATTTGACGATAGACAAGAAAACGTTGCGGATTAACCACAGGAAAACTGAAAATAATTTTAGAAAATGAGGTTAGTGGTTACACTCTTATATCTCCCATTTGTCCTCCAGAGTTGCATTATATGATGGTTGGTCATCTCAGACTACAACAGTTTTCAGTAAAATTTTATAGATACAAAAAAGGTTATTTTTTATTCGATTGACAAATAACTTTGTTCTTTGATATGATTTTAGTCAACGTCGAAGCCGAGAATTGCGAACAGAAAAGATTCGGATCGCCGTTATGGGGCTAGCCAGGGTGGGGAAAACTAGCATTGTCGAGCAGTTCGTGAGAGGTTTTTTCCCTTCAGAATACACGGAGACGATCGAGGACTTGTATGTGTAAGTCTTTTTTTTTCTCCTTAATTATTATTTCCCTTGGGTTTAATGTCCCTCCACCGGTATTATGGTCGTGTATGTCACCATGAATAAGATGTAGTGCTGCCTCACTGCGGTATCAGGCCGCAGTGGCATGCCACCACACCAAGTCACGTTATCCCGACACCGAGCCCCGTGTTCTCGAAAACACTTAAGTACGATCTGAGGCTTAAATTTGGTTATCATACTCAAATCCCTATTTAAACTAATGGGCATAGTTTGAGTTTGAGTATGAAAATCATACTTAAGTGCCATTTTATTTTCGAGAGATCGTACGGGGCCAGGTCAATCAGTCCTGGAACTACCTTTGTATGTTAAACTTGAGTATGTCGCGTTCGGGGAGCGCACCAGCGTCCACCCGGTTACAAGGCGGACGCCGCAAACACTCTGCTACCTGGACCGGTAAATTGTAATTCGTCTTCCTTGTTTGGTAGTTTCTTTTTTTATAGGACAAAATCCTTTCGACAGCTTGCATTCGATAAAATGTTTATGACATACTAAATGTTTCCTCTACGTCTTGCCTAGATGTACGAGTTATTCATGTTATTTAGTTTACAGTCGCTGCCAGTTTTTACATTTCCATTTAAGCTAATTACATCAACTGCACAGAGGCACCCGGGGAGATCCACCCGGTTAAAGGCGTTTCAGCGGATTTTATCTAACAGACAGATTTTTCTAAAATTTTGCACATATGTACTTTAGACTCTGACCAAAAGATATTTGAAATAAAGATAGGGGGTCGCCATGCTTGTTTTAGAGATTTAGTTTACGTGTATGGTAAAACATCCCATTGAAAACATTTATTGAAATATTCGCCAAATTTGCATAAACACTAAAATATGGCTTTTCGGACTCTCAACATTTGGCAATAATTTTAATCATGTTTTATAACACATGAATCTTTAACATTTTGGACTTCCTTTATAATCCTACTGAAAATAAATGAGAATTCCAAATAAAAAAAGTAAAAATCAGTGGTAACCCGCTGAAATGTCCTTAAAAGAGGGGGGGGGGGTACAGTGTCTACATGATATAATTTAGTAAAATTAGAAATACAGTTTGTCATAAGATGAAAGATACCTGTATAAGAGAGGGTGGGGGGCGGATATTGGTTTTTATTTTTTTTGTGTTGTTGTGTGTTTTGTTTTTTTTTTTTTTGGGGGGGGGGAGGGGGATATTTCAGTCTACAAACCGGATATTGGTTTTCCTAAAATGACATATAATGATTTTATTATTTAAGCTAATTATATAAATGGCATGGCAAATAATTATATCAATCCTTTTCAATTCCTTATAGCCTTCTGAAATAAAGATGCTATTAACTTTAAAACACTTGCCTTTCATACCAAAGTCTGATTGTAATTCAATTTCATTAAGCTTATTTATGCTCTCTCTCTCTCTCTCTCTCTCTTGTAAGCTTGCCTTATTTTATTACACAATTGTAACGCACTTTGACTTTATATCAAATACATATATCTCGTCATTTAAAACATAATTGAACTAAGAGAAACATTAAACAAGAGGACCTTCATGTCCCTAAATCGCTCATCTGAGGACCCTAAATACATATCACCCACTGACCTACATTTTGACCCCACATGACCCATTTTCAAACTCATTCAATATTGAATGCATATTGTTCTGTAATGATAAGGCCAAAATTGCAACCCATTAAAACCATCTCCTAACTGACATTGACTGATGACATCGCATAAAAGTACGACTCAAAATGACCTTTGATTAGCCAATCAAATCGTCGGCTACAAAATTTTGGGCCTTTCATGGAATGTTGTCAGATCTTCGAAGCGTTGAGTATCGAGGCGAAAACGATCAGAGAGTTGCTTTTAATGAGATTGTCAAAAATATGGCATTTGGGGAGTTCACACGGTTTTACAATATGAGGAACTTGTATTCGATGAAATTGTTAATTTATTCATCTAAATTTTATGCTCAAAGTGGTTTAATTGGAAGATTATATATTACTTTTTAGCGGTTGCAATGGAGAAAGAAGGAAACAATGGGAACAACCGACTTAGAAAAAAAGAAAAGAAAGGAACACCTCTGTTTGTATTTGCACATGGTCATATATTGCTTCCCTTGAAAATAATGCATTGACACTACCTCTGTGTACTCGGGGTCTTCCTCCACCTGTAATTAGCTGGACGTCGCTATATGATTGAAATACTATCGCAGCGACGGTAAACCCCAATACCACCACCACCACTATATTCACTCGTAACCATAGACTTTATTTTCACTCGTGATAGTAGATACTATTCTCACTCATAATCATGTACACTATTTTCATGAGTGATCACATACAATATTTCCACTGTGATCAAAGACAATATCATCACTCATAATCATATATAGATACTTAATGTTTTATTATTATCATTATTACTGTATTTCGTCATCTACCATGAAATATATCTAGGTCTTTATACCAACAATATTATTTTTTTTTTTTGTTTTCAGTAATTTTACATGTTTTTTTTTTCTTTTCTGTGAGTATAAATATATATATATCTATAAGCTTATTTCCCGAAAAGCATGAACTTTCATAAATCCAGCATGGGTGTGCATTATGTTGTGATGAACTTAACCGTCGCTGCGACAGTATTTCAGTCTAGCGGAGAGGACTCAAACACAAAGCGGTGATGCGGTGAGGACTCGAACTTGTAGGGGTGAAGACTCGAACCGATAGCGGTTAGAACTCGATCCCAAAGCGATGAGGGTTCGATGAGGGTTCGAACCTGTAGGGGTGAGGGCTCAAACCCATAATGGTGAGGACTCGAACCCATTGAGGTGAGGAATCGAAACTGTATGGGTGAGGTCTTGAACCCATAGCGTGTAGACTCGAACCTGTACATGAACCCTTACAGGGGGCTTGAGGCATGTAGCAAATCAGCAACTATAGTACCGTTCGGCTACGAGGGCCCGAGTTAAACTTGAATTTGAAGAAAACATTGTATGTCATTAGTATGCATATCCATACAAGTCATATTTCAACAAGTTTTGTTTGTTTATTTTTTCTAGAACGACTCTTGGAAACACAAAACTGGAAATTCTAGACACTTCCGGCGGACATAGCTTCCCAGGGATGAGAAATCTTGCTCTGAATACAGCAGACGCTTTCATCTTTGTGTTCGCCTGGGATGACCCTGACTCATTCGAATATGTACGCCTTTTGGTTGAGGACCTCAAGAAAACTCGTTCAAACGTTGGACATATAATCGTTGCAGGAAACAAGACAGATATAAGACGGAAGACGTCCGCTTTCTGTCATACAGATATGGTGGTTCAGGTAGACTGGGAAACAAGTTTTCAGGAATGTTCTGCAAAAGCAGGCGAAAATATTACTACCATGTTTGAAGAAATAATGTCAGTGGTGATGTCAAAGTGTAAACCTGTCGAACAAGCAAAAAAATCAATACTCGCAGAATTTCTTAGTAAACTAAAGAGACTCAGCTGCGTTTCGAACTGAAATCGTATGCAGTAAAATTTCTCAATATGTGCAATATAATCAGATATAAACCGTACTACATAGCTGTGCTATAGCAAATAAATATATTATCCTTTACATAATTTGAACATATAAATTTGAATATGAATTTAAAATCTCTATGATCAGGTTCACCTATGCCTTATCAGGGTCCCCTCTTTCTGTTTAGGATCAGGACTCCTCTGTCTGATCATACATTTTGTCCGGAGCACAGCACAAAAAGTAAAAGAGCTATCAATATGAAACTTCATAGGTAGATAGATATCAATGAGGTAAAGAGCAGTATTCAAGAGCCGCAACTCTGTTTTGCATAATTGAGGAGTTATTGCCCTTTGATATTTTTCATACTTTAATTTTGTCCGGAGCATCACCACTGACACTATTTCCTCAAACATGACTCAACTTGAGTTGATGTGCAGTACACAAAAGTGCAATTCTTGATACTCAAAAAAACAAAAGCTCCATAATCTCTGATGCCTTCTTGCTACCCTTTGTCATACATTTTTTTTTCCTTTGTAACACTGTATTTTAATATTTAGTTGAACACACATATTTGAAAGAAATATTTTTTTAAAAAAGCTCTTTTGAAACTAGCATTTATTCGGGGAGTATCCATCGGTTCTACCGATTCTCTTGTTTTACTACGCAGAGAAATAATTCCAAATTTTGTTTTCTGTTTTATCACTAAATGGTAATAATTTTCATGTTTATTTCATTACGATTGTGTTATGGAAATCGAAACTGAATGGAAATGTGTTGATAATCGATGCTGAAGAAAACGTGTTTGATAAATTGCAATGAAAAAAGAAAGTACGCAGGCAAAATATCGCACCTCATTCGGAGAAACTTTGATCCATGACTGGCTAGAATTTCCAGAGACATGCAAAGTTTAGTCTGCATGCGACAGCTGAATCTCATTAATTTATCAATGTTAAGTGCATGTGTATATAAAATAAAATGAAAAAAATACATAAATCGAAAAATGAAAAAAGTTTGTTGTTTTATATTTGCTGCCAAATATACATATAATCTTATAAATTGTAGACAAGAGAAATAGAGAGAGTAAGAGTGGCGATAAGCTTATTGCTAGCAATCCATTGAGACAAATGATGTGTTCACCTTTTTTTAACGACCGTGTTCAAGTAAGGTTAAAGCGGGTTTATAACATTGGGTTTATTGGCATCGCTTGAAAATATGATCCTCATTTATTAAACTTCCTTTGATAAACAAAAGAAATGCGACATTATTATATTTAAAAAAAAAACATGTTCTCTAAACGCTAACAGCGCCTTGATGTACGACATTGACATGCTGCAGCCGTGGATCGAACCCAGGACTTCCCGCTCCCGAGGCAGACACTTGTATCACTCGCCACTGGGGACACTAAATCAAAATCTTTAAAGAGAATATGTGAAATAGGAGATATTTAATTGAGTCAATTCTGAATTGTTTAAGTTTAATGGTCATTGGGAAAAATTACTATTTCATACTTTCGTGTGAGGGTGTTACAGTAGCACTGCATGCGCGGATCAAGTCATTTACCTCACGGTGTGTGTGTGGGTGGGGGGGGGGGGGGGGTCCGACAAAGATATATTGGCCAACTATGATATTTTTCGGCCAGTCGATGAAAATTGTTGAACGGGGAGTCTTAACTTCTTCCATATGTTTCTCTACTTCTTTTTAGATTTTCTAGGGGTTGTCCATCGGGTTTTACAGGGGATGGGGGTTACAGTTTTTTGTTTTTTTGTGTGTTTTTTTTTTTTTTGTTGTTGTTGTTGTTGTTGTTGTTGTTTTAACTCTTAATATAGTAGCCAAATCTCAGGGGGCATGGCCCATTTACTAATATACAAATTTGAACAAATCTGCCTCACGATAACTGACATCATTATTTTTATGAAATCAACAGTTACGACGAAGGACATTGACATCTGGTCAGCCGTGTAACAACTTTAATGGTAAGGATTTAGTAGATCTAATGATCTAATATTGAATATGAACATATTCTAGAATTTCCACATTTTATGTAAAACTAGATAAAGGCATAAGGTATAAGCCAGAGGAACAGTGAATGGGGTCACATTTCTGAACATCTATGTATAAACTTTCTTATCACACAAAAAGGAGCAAATTTGTCACTTAATGAGTTATTTCCCCTGATTATTTTTTTTTATTGGATTTAACGTCCCACCGACAGTATTTCAGTCATTTGGAGACGATGTCTACTTGAGACAGATATACACTTTATTTTTACATATAAAAAAATTTCATCACTTTTGGTAGCGTGGTTACTCGTGGCCCATGTTGTTGGGTGAAACTGGATGGGTGAAAAAATACCCTTTCACATACAATGTTGAAATGAACCAAGATCGAACCAAAATTCACTGTAAAAAAGCTATTTCATTTATCTGTGCTATGTGGGGATATCAATTTTATAAAAGCATTATTTTTATGGGATTTCAAGAAAGTACATAGATCTATAACGATGACAGAAAAATGTATTTTATTTAAAAAAAATCTGCAAATAACTCGAGACATTTCAATCATTTGTGTGAAATATTTCTGTTGTGTCGCACATTTTATACATATATTTTTGTGTTGTTTGTTTATTTTAAAAGAGGGGGTTATCTCAGAATATATTAGTTAACTCTGGCATGGCAACTGAGATCAAATAAATACGAACTGAATCGATATATGTTGTCAATAATTATCTGAATAGACCATTAATCCAGGATTATCGCGTTTCACGGTGTTTCCCGACGTGTTCCAATTGTCTCGGAGAGTTATTCGGAAAATTCCGTCTCGTGACGATTGGTGTAGCGTAAGCTTTCCGAGTCATAGTCGTATGTACTCGTCAATCTTCGGTGGATTCGGTAGAAATATATCCCCGCAGGTATTTCGAAGCCCTTCTGGAGAATGGCGAAGTAATAAGATTTGGGGTTGTCGGATAATTTAAGACACGTTAAATGGAGAGTTTACCTTCACTGTTTTCCAATCACTTTCAGTCCCTCTACAATGCTGTTCTGCGCAAGATTTTCAGCAAATAACTCAATGTTTTGACGACTCGAATGTGTTACTCCGTTGTGTCCGAGAATGTCGGAACATCTTATATCCTGACTCGAAGTTAATGTCACGTGACTTCTGCGACAGATATTCTTGGATACTCCTTTCCACAATTCCGTGCACATATTCCTCAATTTTTACCATTAATGACATATCCCCTCTCTCTATTTATATAATTATTATATATAAAATTTCTTTCTCTTTGAATATCGATCAAACTGTTCTAATTATTGTTAACCTGGTATATTTTACGGAAGTTCTCGTTTCGCGTAAATATACGATTCGATCATACCTCGACCGTCAATTAATGATTAAAGATCATAATTATCCTTTTCTATAACACAGTCATCCCGTGCACACGTATGTAACAGAATATAGACCTGGCTAAGTACTATCTGCTATGCAAGTTTTGATGTCTATCATTATCTCAAACGTCTTATCAATGTGACCTTATTTGTATTCATAAATTTAGATACTAGCTCTCCTCATGTGGCCCAAATTATTTTACTTCATCTATATATCTATCTGGGAGTCAAATCACTACAGATAACCCCGAAGATCTATGACTAGCTGTATATATTTATAAGGTTTCTGTTAAGAGCAAATTTAATATAACCTTTATTTACTAAGGTTTTACATAGGGTTTTTTTTTTTGCTTTTTTTTTTGTTGTTGTTTTTTTTTTTGGGGGGGGGGGGTGTTTGGAAGGGCTGACTATGCAATACATGATAGTTGTAGATCGATTTTTTTTATATCTAAGACAGTGACGTTGATATCGATATATTCAAGAGCACAGATTTTAAATATACAGAACATAAATTGCATAGTTACAAGACAGACAAACCTGAAAAAACGAAGTATTTCGTTTTCGTTGAATCGGTTGATCCCCCCCCCCCCATTTTTTTTTTAAAATTATTATTATGTAACTGTTCATCACTCTGGTAAATCATTCCACGAGTGCTACTCTCTTCTTTCTTTACTTTACACACACCACACACAAATCGTAGAGTTGCCGTTCCTGAGATGTGTATAAGTTATCGTTACTGATAGACTAAACTAAAATAATAACGTGAATTAACCAATCAAGGGTCTCTATTACAGCCACTTACTATCAAGCTGGAGTAGAGTCGTTGCTCAAGATACAAATAAGCCTTTACGGTTGTGTATTGACCATTGGCGATTTGCATTCAAAACAGTCCGGACACACAACAAAAATAGTGAGTACACTTTTTGGTTTACCTAAAATCTTGCGTTATTACTTTTCAATATTTTTCATTATGCAGCAAGAATCAGAGGCAGGTACACTTGACACAGAATGGCAATATAGCGCTCTGTACACTGATCAACTAGTGAATTTAAGGGCCGTGAGGGGACAGACTGCTTGTTGCTAAGGTCATCGCCATTTGTTTTGGTCACTCCATCTACCTACTACTCGTTTCACCTTAGTCCACATTTGTGTACCCGTAATTTGTGATATTGTTCTACTTTCGATTTTGCGAATGACAACCAGTATCAAAATAGCTAGTCGCGCCGAGCAGCTCATTGATTGGACTTGGTTTCACCTCTTGCATACATTTTTTTATAGTGCTAATCGGGACGATTTTATACTGAAACAAAATTGTTGTAGATGACAAGACTGTTTTACACAAATACTAACTTGAATGATAACGATTTGTATGTCATTACTATATCTAGATCTTTGTGAAGCGCAATTTCAGGAGCCGCCGTCCTGTTGCAGGTGTAGGCATTTATTTTCCTATTTGCACAAGATCTATTTTTTAATTACAAGTAAATGCTTCTACATGTGAATACGTCTTCTTTTTAGTTCACAATAGCACACCGTGCTCGAGGTGAGCCATTTTGATCACCCTGCGTCTGAAATTGAAATGAATGACCCAAGGGTGGTCCTTCACAGATGTTACTATGATAAACTATATCCATCCCGAAATCTGGTTGCCATGGCAACCATCACTTATTTTAAGAAAAATACAATGCATCCTCTGAAACTAATGGTCAAAATCATCTTCAATCAAGGATCCACTGAATTATAATTGTTTTAAATCTAAATAGCATAAATAAAATGGCCGGTTTTGTGAAGGAAAAAAAAGATAAACTTTTAAGTCTTACTCTGAACATTTTGAAAAAATATTAATTGCTGTTTCAGCCACCATGTCTGAGAGAAAGGCTGTGATCAAAAATGCTGACATGTCCGAGGAGATGCAGCAGGACTCCGTAGACTGCGCCACCCAGGCTTTGGAAAAGTACAACATTGAGAAAGACATTGCTGCCTACATCAAGAAGGAATTCGACAAAAAGTACAACCCAACCTGGCATTGCATTGTAGGAAGGAACTTCGGTAGCTACGTCACACACGAGACCAAACACTTCATCTATTTCTACTTGGGACAGGTTGCCATTCTTTTGTTCAAGTCTGGTTGAGCTGTGTGAACAAACCACTACTTGCCAAAGAAACTTACTTAGGACCTGACCTCGAGCCACGCTTTGCTAAACTGGGTGTGATTCTCCATTTTAACCAGAAGAGGCATTTAGAAAATCAAAGCGTTTAAATTCTAAGTCAGCATTCCAAACTAGTCTCCACAATTATAAAAACTTTTACTTTTATGAGAATCCAGGCATGATTTCATGTATCTACAGCGTGTTTCTAGTTTTCACATATGGACAACATGACGTGAAATGTAACAGCTAATCATTGCCATTATTTATATTTTTGTATTTTGTTTGTGATATCTCAATTTAGTTTTATTATTTAATGAATACAAACAATTCAAAATCTAATCTTGTCTTTTTATTTATTAAGTCTTTCTCTGTGAACCTTTCTCTCAGTTGTTTGTGTATGGAAGTACTTTAGCAAAAGATTTGATTGAAAGCAAGATTTGAATCGTTAAAGTATATTTATTGTTTACAATGCAAAAACATGCACAGACATGCAAGTCATATCATAGAATACATCTATTATATTTATAAACCTTACATTGTACAGAAACGTCGTATCTTCAACAGAAAAGAATGAAGTCTTGAAATGATAATATCCTAATTAACTGAAGTACAAATGAGTGAAAGAGAAAATGTGCGTATGAAAGATATGGTTGTTAGTTATTTCGAAAGCATTCCAAAAGAGTGAAGGAAAAAAGATAAAAATCAAAATGAGTATACAGGTAACCTCAATTCTTTATTCCTTTCTTGTCCAACAAAACAATTCATAAACTTTTATCACAGGCATTCTCTGACAGTCCAGCAGTAAAAGAGACTTCTATGTGTCCTTTAAGCATCTTCATAATTTGAGGAATAATTAACATCCTGATTAACTGTTAAAAAATCTCAATTGGATTGAAAGAAATACATGTACTCCTATTCATCGTCGTTAATAGAAACACTGCAGCTGGATTTGAAATGCTTTCAGTATAGTCTGGCCATCCAAACCTGAGTGGTTTAAGCATCAACAAGACTTGTTTGAAAACACCACTAACAACCTATAGCTCTATTCTCATTATTCAATGTTCAACATCTCTTGGGGAAACTTCTTGCTATATCTTGAATCCAGAGTGTATTGCACAAACACCAAATGTCATATTCTCGTACGTCACTGCCTTGAAACCACAATGTTTTATCAAATCTTTGAAATCCTCCTGAAAAAGAAAAAAGCAGGACTGGATAGAATTATAAAATAGATTTCATTGATAATGTTGGAAGAAACCTGAACACCTTGAGGAAAATGTCCAATATTCTCATCATCTGCATGGCTTGCGTTTCAGACATCTTGCCATTTTCAAATGAAATAAATTATATCTATTTGTAAATAATGTGGAAACCTTGTAATACACAATATTGAAAATAAAATAATGACCCTAGAAGAGAGGAATGAAATGCATGGTGAAATTAAGTTGTAATCGTACTAACAAAAGAGCAAGACCTGTTGGAACAGGTCATTTCTATATTATGCCACAATTTGTATTGGATTCTAACACTACATAATAATGATGTAACATTACTGAAAGTATTGAAGCTTCTTGTCAGTCTATTTTAGGACAAGTTCCAATAAATCAATGACCGCACTAATCCTAATCGTGAAAAAAAAGTGTCATTCTGACCTCAAGTAGTCTATACAAGTGGCCCATTCACTAACACATTTACCTTAATCATAGGAAAATCTGAAAGAAATTGTATCCTGTTCATTTGCATGATGAAACCTGACAGAGGCGCTTCTTCTGTTTTAGTAACATTGATACACACCAATAGACAACTTTGGAATTTTCACCCAAAAGGCTTATCGAAAATCGTGAGGAAATACAAAACAGCTTAATTATTGCTATTTGACCGAATATTTTTTTTTTTTTGTCTCATAAAAGTTGTTTAACTGTGTGTCACAAATCAAATTTCTAGGAAACAGTTGCATAACCAACACTTTTTCCTGTCTGTGAAGTTTCTTAATCTTATTTACGCTTCAGAATTTTTTCTTGTATTGTGCACTGAATTGGTAATGTAAGAAAAATACACATTTCATCATACAATGGACTTCATAATCACTTGAAATGGAGCTGACTCGAATTCCACAAACAATAACAGTACTTAGCCCTATTAAAGTAATACTTCGCTAATTTAACTACGTATGTACTCTTGTTTCTTTAGTAAAAACAACAAAATCTTAAATTTCTTCACAAACATTGTTAGTTTTTAAGGTAAAAAGTTGTTTCAGCTTAGTAAGTTAGTTAGGTATCAGATGACATAATAACTGCTCATTAAGTAATTACAATATAAAGCAATTTAAATTAACAGTTTATAAAAGCACATGACAAAATAATCAAATGGACCTACACCCAGCTTAATGGACCTATGAGTATTTTCAGTAGGGAAACCAGAATGATGTAATTCATCTCGATGCATTATTGAACTGAAGGTTGATAAAAGGGAAGGGCTCCTAATTTTATACATGTTTAGCAAATTTCTCATTTACATTTACAGAGGAGACACCTGGTCCCCAGTTCTTGAAATACATGTATACTTAAAATCTCCAGTACCAACTAAAATCCATATAAGATGTAATGGCCATATTCCAATTTGAGCTTCAAAATCATAACACAAAACGGTCTAGCTAAGACCACTCACCAGGACATACTTCTGGGAACATCTTTTTTGTTTTGTGTGTTTGTTTTGTTGTTGTTGTTTGTTGTTGTTTTTTTGGGGGTGGGGGGTATTTGTCTTTTGCACAGTGAAATGGTAATGGGATAACACACTGGCAGGTTCTTGAGGTTCAGCATTTAATACAGATGAATACATGTACCAACCATCCCATAAGTAACAAAATAAACTTGACCCTATCAAGAATGTATGTGGTTTTAAAGATTGTTGTACCTGGACATTATTTGTTTACTCTTCAGTTTAAACCAACAGAACAACAAGCAGAAGTGACTGTACTATATAGTGTACAATGTTTACTTTCCCAATTCTGTGACATTTTCTAGTAAAATAAACATACTTTACTTTATAATTAGCACCAGGCAAAGTTATAAACAAGGATTAGTACCAGGTAAAGTTGTAAACAAGGATTAGCACCAGGTAAAGTTGAAAACGATGTCAAAAATGCGGTACGAAAACTGACACATGACAGAGTTATACTACAGGAGTTTGAAGTTCTATCAATCAATAAGTGATCTAGTAAAAAAAAAATAAGCCCCGTTTATTATGCATTTTTTTATTATTAAAAACGAGGCTTCTTTATTTTATATTTTTTTACCATATAACCTATTTATTGATAGAACTTCAAACTCCTGTGGTTATACGGAGTTTTTGGACAAAAAAGGTTGCAAAATAAATTGTAACTACCGGTATTTCACTGATCATAAGAAAAAGTTTGATCCTATATACAATTCCAGGGATCAAGCCAGAGGGCGACTTGGGCGAAGATGTCGCCTCAAGTCAATAAACTTCGCCTAAAAATGTCCGTAGAGCGGCTAAAGTTTCCCATCAGGGCCAGAACGTATGTCCTGAACACGGCTGTGTGCAGGACTTCTTTATTCCTGTCATACGCCGACAGTGTGTATACCAGACGTCATGTGGTGCTTATTAGTCCATGCAGGGTCCATGTGTAATAAAGATACTGCGTATGCAAATTAAGTAACATTTGCTCCGCCCACGTTCACTGATTGACATACATTTGCCGAGTGAAACAGAAAGATCGGGAACCAGCCTGCTAAATGTCGTCTGTCTCAATAATGCCGAAGCAACTTTTTTCAAGTTACCATAATCTAATAATGTTTAATAGACAATTATCTCATGTTTATATCTGATTAAATAACTTAGAACTTCAAATTTCAGGCAGAAACGACATGCAGGTAAATTCATGAAAGCACTGAAAAAATACGCAAAAGTCACGTTACCATACGGACATCTCTAAATTGGCTTGGCATCATAACATTTCCATTAGAGGACAAAGAATAAAAATAGACCTTATTTACAATTTTTCAATATTTACTTCAAATATTTGATTTCAAATCTTGCATTTAATGCCTGCTAATTTACAGCCTGGTTGCCGATCTGTCTGATGTCAAATTTGCCGATTTTGTTTTATGAAAAAACAATACATTTTTATTGAGAATAAAAGCTAAAAATACAGGTTTATAGTATTCTGTGGAGTATATGGAAACTTATCTTTAGCCTTTTTACATCAAAAGTTATCAGAAATCGGATGGGTTTCAAAATGTCATCAGTTTTCGCGGATTTACTTTTATTTTTTAAACGAAAATTGAAACTATCAGATTTTTTTTTTGATTTTTTTTCTTCAAATAATTCTCATTTCTTTAAACAATTACAATGATAACAATACCTGGCTCTATTTTTTTTTCCGGAAAAGATATACATATTGTAGGCCTATATATAGAGAGTTATAGTGTACACTTTTAAGATTTTATTATCTATTTGTAATTTAAATGCATAGAAAATAAATCAGAAATGAAAAGATAATTTCAAAATATCAAATCTGCCATTTTTATAAATAATAATTCTGTGTGTCAATTATGATCATTATGAATTTTTTTCCAACCAAAAGCCAGGAATCACTGCATAAATTTTGATGATTACCTGTGTTAGCTCTAAATTGTAAATGGTGACAGGTGTTAAACTCATAGAATATGATTTTTATGTCTTTGTTATTTTTTCAAACCCATCTTACTTTTAGATCGAAATTACTTCAATTGAATCTAAACTCTGATTGTATCAGAAATATTTTAACAGGAATTGGTTTGTATTGGAAAAAAAAGTACATACATACATTCTATTGCATAACAAAAAAGATGAAAATATCACTTCTCTCTGTCTTTTCAAACTTCTCCCTAAAAATATGACAGGGAGAAGTGACTTCTCCCTAAAATTTCAGTATAGCTTGACCCCTGATTATTCACAATATTACATACAATAAACAGGTTAATCAATTTTGGGCAAACTAGAGCCATCACTGAAGGAGATGAACACCCTTGCTACACCCCTTCACCCAACAATATGAAAATATAATTATAGAAAACATTTTGTAAAATAGGATGCGTCAGAACAAAGTCCATAATCCTACATAATTCCACATCACATTGTTAAGTGTGACTGTGGAGTATAATGATAAGACCTCGATGTTAAATTATTAAAAACTATCACTGGGAAGATGTACACCCCCACATCACTGCCTTCACTCAACAATATGGAAATACATGTACATTAGACTGTTTTATAAAACATGCTGGGATGGGAAATGCATGGAATAACTAAGACCCCTGTATCCCTACTTCCCTTAAGTGGGGGTATAAAACTACCTTGTACGCCACCCTCATAACTCCTTTCAGTTAATGTCTTAATGACCTGACCCGGTGTTCTCAAAAATAAAAATGGTACTTAATTATGATTTTTTTACTCAAACTCAAACTATGCTCACAAGTTTCAAAATGGATTTGAGTAGGATATTCAAATTTCAGCAAGAGATCATAACTAAATATTTTCCGAGTCCGCAAGGCCTGCTGTACAGTAGGTATGTATGTTTGTATACTGGTAAGGTAATTATGCAGACCTAAGGAACAGAGACAAGGACACAGTTTTTATGAAATTTTATAAATCCTCTGTCAAAACTTTGTTTGGCAAGGTTTAGAAATAAAACCCTTAAATAATAATGAGTTGAGCCACAAGTTACCTGGTTAGGAAACTGTCGAATACTCTCCACTAGATACTGGTACGAGTTCCAATCAGCTGCCAACACCTGACCTAGCGCTGGGATAACTTGAAACGAATATTCATCATACACACTGCAATCAGAGAAACCAGAGGAACAGATTAGCTTTTCCAATCAGTAGGGTATTATACTTTAACAATAACTGAGTACTTCAACATTATAATTAAGTAATTTAGCCACTGTTACCCCGTCATTATTTATTTGAGTTACCAGCATAGATAGTGACCAAATAAATTACCAGTGTTTAATACATGTATAATATTATGACATATGAAGCCATTATATCTACAAATTTTCAAAACGTACAAGTTTTTCAATAAGAAATTTATATTAAAAGATATGTGACATGATACCACACCCAGTCACATTATCCTGACATCGGGCCAACAAGTCCTGGAACTATCGTTATATGCTGAGCGCCAAGCACGGGAGCTATACTACAATGTAGTACTATTTTTTTATGACTTGTTTTGCATGGTATGTTGTGCTTGGGATCAAATCCATGACCTCCAGATTCCCAGGCAGACGCTCTACTGGTAATCACATGGCCACCAGGAACAGTATATCTGAACATTCTTCCATGGATGAGGAAGTTTTATGATATACCTAGGGATATATATCAAATGGAAAACATATTAAATACATACCCAATAGCCTTTGCTTTTTTTTTTTTATGAAAAACTGGCAAAGCCCTATAATAATATGCTTAATAGGTCTTTGGTTATGGCAATGACACATTTTGAAAGATCTATAGGGAATTCCAAATATGATGTCAACATACGTAATTTGGGGAGGTGTTTTTTCTTCTATTTTTTAGAAAAGGAGCAACATCTTTTCATTTAAAAAGATGAATATCAATTAAATTTGTTACTTCTGATTAACGGTAATAAAAGACACCATCAATGAAATTTCTTAATGAAGAAAAATCATAATCCAAATCAATGCATGTTATGATGAAAAATATCAAAAGTTTGGCAGTCTTGGCTGACATTGGCCACAATTTGCAGAGCCCATTCGGGTTCCTCTGCCGAAAGTCATGCACCTGCATATAGTCTCATTATCATGACCAAGTGAACTGAAATATTTAAATAAATCTCAATGCATGACAAGGCCACAATTTTGAACAAAGATAGTTGATTTACCTGGTTAATAAATCAACCTGTCCTTCAACTACTATAAACTTAATCAGCAAGCAAAGGTAAACTAGAAATGTATCCAGAGGACACAGATGCCCCCACCTGTTGCATTTTCCAAAACAAAGGCCAACACCCAGAAGTACAAGTCATGTCCTGACTGAGTAATATATCCATGAAGTTTAAAGTCTGTTGCACAAATACCTTCAGAGTTACCTGTGTCAAAGTTTTGGGATGGGCGGAGGGACAAAGGCAAATCTATATGCCTCACTTTTTGGTGTGTGTAGGGGGGGGGGGGAGGACAAAGGCAAATCTATAGGGCATCTAGCAAGGGATTGAACCCTCAACCTTCTGGCAATGAAAAAAAAAATACTCTTTGCCTATATTCCAGAGTAAGGTGTACAGGTACCTACCTTCTAATGACAGGATTTTTGACATGACTAAATTCCAGACACATGAACCTTCCTCCTGGCTTTAACACCCTGTAGGCTTCTTCAACTACCTACACACACAGAGAAATTAACATAAAGAATTATGTCCCTTTAGTATGTAGAACAAGAGAGCCATAGTGGCCCTATATCACACACCTGCAAACCACTGCTCTTACAAAATGTCTAATTACTATCACTAAACAACATAAAAGTGGGTGAATTTTTTTTCTTTAAAAATCAATGACAGTTACTCCAGACAAATTAATGTGACATCAGCAATAATGTAAATTGACTAATATTTTAATCAAAACCCCAAAACCAGTATGGTTGACACAAAAAATGTATGTGACACAAGTCCAGACCATGAAGGAATGCCTCATTTTCCCTCTAAACATGAACAGTAATACTCTGATACAGTTCAGAGACATTAAAGCTTAACCCTTTCCCTCATATAGACTCATTTTGACGCCCTCAATAGGTATCACATAAAGCCTGATCTGCAGAAAACCACAGTTAAACCTTACCAAATTTAATTACAAAATACTCATTTCCAGACCACTGAGGAGCAGCGAACAGCATAAAACCTGATCAGCCTGCGAGTTACTCGCAGGCTGATCTGGTTTTATGCTGTTCGCATAGGTCTTTTCATGGTGTCCTCTATGAGGGAAAGGGTTAACAGGTTCTGAAATTCACAATGCACCTATCCAGTATTTAGGAGTGAAATTTAACTCCCACTTTTCTGATTCATGGCTCAATCAAACAAACAGTGTCACAAACACAAGAGTGTTCTCTGGGACACATGTGTCACCTGCTGAAGCGTGACGGAAAAAGTGTGATGGACAGACAGACTGACAGACAGATGACGGAAAAGTGATCCCTATGTGTCACCTCTGCTTACAGCAGGTG
>CM037781.1:65933494-65962293 GCA_021229015.1 Solen grandis | reverse complement strand
CAAATAGGACAGATTTTATAAGCATTTAAAAATTTACGACCTTGGTTCGAATCTTTGAATTCGCTAAGAACCTTAGACTTTTCGAATTTTGAAAAACGGACACCGGTATACACAATAAGAACGAATAAACACATTCTGTGAAAATTGATGAAAATCGGTTCATAAACAATGGCTCTGGACCGCGTACAAACTTTTGTTGCATATTTCAAGTGTGACGTCATATGACGTCATAGGCATATGAAAATCATAGAAATCAAACTTTCAGCGATTGAAGCATGTGTCATTAAATTTTCATTGCCCTTCGACAATTTCAACATATAGAAATACTCTTGTTAATACTAGAAATACATTATCATATAATGACGTCACGTGACGTCATATGACATTTTTTTTCACAAAATGTTTAAAACTTCTAGAGACCTATATACTGACCAAATCTCAACTTTCTATCTTAAATAGAACAGATTTTATAAGCATTTAAAAATTTACGACCTTGGTTCGAATCTTGGAATCGCTATAGATCCATGGACTTTTCAAATTTTGAAAAAACAGACACCGGGATGCACAAGTAGAACTTAATATACACAATCTGTGAAAATTTGATGAAAATCGGTTCACAAACAATGGCTGTAGACCGCGTACAAACTTTTGTAGTCAATTTCAAATGTGACGTCATATGACGTCATAGTTTCTGAAAATTATTGAAATCAAAATTTCAGCGTCTGATTCATTTGTCATTAAATTTTCATTGTCCTTCGATAATTTCAACATATAGAAATATCTTGTTAATATTAGAAATACATTATCATATAATGACGTCACGTGACGTCATTTGACATTTATTTTCACAAAATGTTTAAAACTTCTAGAGGCCTATATACTGATTAAATATCAACTTTCTATCTTAAATAGGACAGATTTTATAAGCATTTAAAAATTTACGACCTTGGTTCGAATCTTGGATTCGCTATAGAACCATGGACTTTTCGAATTTTGAAAAAGAGACACCGGGATGCACAACTAGAACTTAATATACACAATCTGTGAAAATTTGATGAAAATCGGTTCACAAACAATGGCTGTAGACCGCGTACAAACTTTTGTAGCATATTTCAACTGTGACGTCATATGACGTCATAGGCATATGAAAATCATAGAAATCAAAATTTCCTCACGTGACTAATAAGTCATAAAAAAATCATCGTCCTAGGAGTATTGCAACATAGAAAAATAAGCGTTTAGTTACGAAGAAAAAAAAAAAAAGTAGCAGTAGTAGTTGTATGCTTATGACGTCATATGACGTCACCACTCAAAATATATTAAGAAATTCTGCAGAACTGCAAACTGTGTAAGTTTCAACTTTCTATCTCATCCCGAAGTTCTTCAGCCCTAAAATGAAACTTTTGGTCCTATGTTCGAATATTACTTCAGCCACAATACTTCGATTTTTCGGAATTAAGGTTAGCTGACAAAATATTCACACCTTAGTTTAAAGATGTACCATCTGTAAAGAATTGAAGAAAATCTGATCATAAATGGCGGCTGTAGAGCGCGAACACCATTTTTTTACTATCTTTAGCTCTGACGTCACTTGACGTCATAGGGTGCTGAAAATGCTGTTGCTCAAAAGCGCATACTTTACTGCAATAACTCTGAAATTTTCATTATTCTGAACAATTTGCATCATGTCGAAATCATTGCCCCAAATTAAAAATAAGTGGTATGCTTATGACGTCCTCTGACGTCACGATTCAAAATATTTGTAGAAATTCTGCAGACCTTCAAACTGTGTAAGTTTCAACTTTCTATCCATCCTGAAGCTCTTCAATCCTAAAATGAAATTTTTGGTCCTATGTTCGAATATTACTTCAGCCACAGAACTTCGGTTTTCGGAATTTCGGTAAGCTGGCAGGATATGTACACCTTAGTTTCAAGGTGTACCATCTGTGAAAATTAGAAGAAATTCCGACCATAAATGGCGGCAGTAGAGCGCGAACACCATTGTTCAATATTTTTAGCTCTGACGTCACATGACGTCATAGGGTGCTGAAGATGCTTTTGTTCAAAAGCGCATACTTTACTGTCATAACTCTAAAATCTTCATTATTCTGAACAACTGGCATCATGTCGAAATCATTGCCCTAAAATGAAAATTAAGAAGTATGCTTATGACGCCCAAGACGACATTTGAACGTCACGACTCAAAAATATTAAGAAATTCTGCAAAACTGCAAACTGTGTAAGTTTCAACTTTCTTTCTTACCTGAAGCTCTTTAATCCTAAAATGAAATTTTCGGTCCTATGTTCGAATCTAATTTCAACCACAGAACTTCGGTCTTTCGGAATTTCAGTTAGCTTACAGGATATGCACACCTTAGTTTCAAGATGTACCATCTGTGAAAATTTGAATAATATCCGGCCATAAATGGTGGCTGTAGAGCGTGAAAACCATTTTCACTATTTTTAACTGTGACGACACATAACGTCATAGGGTGCTGTAGATGCTTTTGTTCAAAAGCGCATATGTTGCTATTATAACTCTGAAATTTTCAATATTCTGAACAACTGGAAATCATGTCGAAATCATTACCCTAAAATGAAAATTAAGAAGTATGCCTATGACGTCACATGACGTCATATGACGTCACGACTCAAAATATTCGTAGAAATTCTGCAGAACTGCAAACTGTGTAAGTATCAACTTTCTATCTCATCCTGAAGCTCTTTCATCCTAAAATGAAATTTTTGGTCCTATGTTCGAATCTTATTTCAGCCACAGAACTTCGGTCTTTCGGAATTTCGGTTAGCTGACAGGATATGCACACCTTAGTTTCAATATGTACCATCTGTGAATATTTGAAGTAAATCCGACCATAAATGACGGCTGTAGAGCGCGAACACAATTTTTCACTATATTTAGCTGTGACGTCATGTGACGTCATAGGCTGCTGATAATCATTGAAATCAAAATTTCCTCACGTGACTAATAACCCATAAAAATTTCATCGTCCCAGGACTATTGCAACATGTTAAACTAAGCATTTAGTTAGGAAGAAGAAAAGAATTATAATAATAAAAAAAGACGTCACGTGACGTCATATGACGTTTATTTTCACATAATTGTTAGACCCCAGAGACCTACTAACTGACAAAATTTCAACTTTCTTTCTCAAATAGGACAGTTTTTATAAGCATTTAAAAATTGACGTCCTTTGGGTTCGAATCTTGGATCCGCCATAGATGCTTGGACTTTCAAATTTTGAAAAACGGACACTGGTATACACAATAAGAACGTAATATACACAATCTGTGAAAATTTGATGAAAATCGGCCCATTAATAATGGCTCTGGACCGTGTAAAAAACGTACATAGTCAATTTCAAATGTGACGTCATATGACGTCATAGGCTTCTGAAAATCATTGAAATCGAAATTACAGCGTCTGAATCATGTGTCATTAAATTGTCATTGCCCTTCGACAATTTCAACATATAGAAATACTCTTATTAATATTAGAAATACTTTATCATATAATGACGTCAAGTGACGTCATATGACGTTTATTTTCACAAAATTTTTTAAGACTCACAGAGACCTATATACTGACCAAATCTCAACTTTCTATCTCAAATAGGACCGATTTTATAAGCATTTAAAAATTTACGACCTTGGTTCGAATCTTGGATTCGCTATAGAACCATGGACTTTTCGAATTTTGAAAAATGGACACAGGGATGCACAACTACAGCCTAACATACACATTCTGTGAAATTTTGATGAAAATCGGTCCAGAAATAATGGCTGTAGACCGCGTACAAACTTTTTCACGTGACGTCAAATCTGACGTTATATGACGTCATATGAATATATAATTCATTGCATCCGAAAGCTCATGGTTTTAAATATATGCCATAAAATTTTCATAGTTCTGAGTCAATGGCAACACCTCGAAATTAACACAAATATAAGAGGAAGAAAAAAAGAAATAAGAAGAAGAATAATAATAAAAAAACAGTACAAACCCAATATGAACTTTCTGCCTGTAGGCAGAAAGTCCTAATAATAAACAGTAAAAAACCCAATAGGACTTTCTGCTTTAGGCAGAAAGTCCAATAACTAGATGTCATTCGTGAAAACGAATGATAGGACTTTCTGCAAGCTGTTTTAAAATGCAAAAAGCAGGAGATAGAAGTTTCATGTAATGACTCACCTCTGGTAGTATTTCATGTTCATGCTGAACATTTTACATTATAATTCCGAAATTAGTGCAAATGAATAAGAACTAAGTATTAGTCTGTGACGTCACATGACGTCATATGATATCATAACTCTAAACATAATGTAAGAAATTCTGCAGAAATGCAAACTGTTTAAATTTCAACTTTCTATCTCATCCTGAAGCTCTCTAATCCTAAAAAGAAATTTCGGTCCTAATGTTTTGAATATTTTTTCAGCCACAGAACTTCGGTCTTTCGGAATTTCGATTTGCTGACAGGATATGCACACCTAACTTTCAAGATGTACCATCTGTGAAAATTTGAAGAAAATCCGACCATAAATAGCAGCTGTAGAGCGTGAACAACCATTTTTCCCTATATTTAGCTCTGACGTCACATGACGTCATAGTGTGCTAAAGATGCTTTTGTTCAAAGGGCATATTTTTACCGTCATAACTCAAAATTTCGTTATTCTGAACAACTGGCATCATGTCAAAATCATTGCCCAAAAATGAAAATTGAGAAGTAGCTTATGACGTCACAAGACTCATATGACGTCAAGACTCAAGATATATGTAGAAATTCTGCAGAACTGCAAACTGTGTAAGTTTCAACTTTCTATCTCATCCTGAAGCTCTTTAATCCTAAAATGAAATTATCGGTCCTATTTTCGAATCTTATATAAGCCACAGAACTTCGGTCTTTCGGAATTTCGGTTAGTTGACAGGATATGCACACCTGAGTTTCAAAATGTACCATCTGTGAAAATTTGAAGAAAATCCGACCATAAATGATGGCTGTAGAGCGTAAACACCATTTTTCACATATTTTTGCTGTGACGTCATGTGACGTCATAGGGTGCTGAATATGCTTTTGTTCAAAACGCATATTTGCATTCATAACTCTGAAATTTTCATTATTCTGAACAACTGGCATCATGTCGAAATCATTGCCCAAATATGAAAATTAAGAAGTATGCTTATGACGTCACATGACTTCATATGACGTCACGACTCAAAATATTTTTAGAAATTCTGCAGAACTGCAAACTGTGTAAGTTTTTAACTTTCCATCTCAACCTGAAGCTCTTTTATCCTAAAATGAAATTTTCGGTCCTATGTTCGAATCTTATTTCAAGCCACAGAACTTCGGTTTTTCGGAATTTCGTTAGCTGACAGGATATGCACACCTTTCATTCAAGATGTACCATCTGTAAAAATTTGAAGAAAATCCGACCATAAATGACGGCTGAGAGCGCGAACACCATTTTTCACTATTTTTAGCTGTGACGTCATGTGACGTCATAGGGTGCTGAAATCATTGAAATCAAAATTTCCTCACGTGACTAATAAGCCATAAAAATTTCATCGTCCTCAGGACTATTGCAACAAATAAAAAATAAGCGTTTAGTTAGGAAGAAGAAAAGAATAATAATAATAATAATAACTAGACTCCTTTTGTTCTGAACAAAAGAAAGGGCTTTGCTGCTAACTATGTCAAACCTGATCATACTTATTTACTTTTCTTACATACACCATCTTCAAATATTGAAGAAAATCCTTATTATAAGTATGCTTATGACGTCACAGGGACGTCAAATGACGCCACGACTCAAAATATTTAAGAAATTCTGCAGAACTGCAAACTGTGTAAATTTCAACTTTCTATCTTCATCCTGAAGCTCTTTAATCCTAAAATAAAAATTTTCGGTCCTATGTTCGAATCTTATTTAAGCCACAGAACTTCGGTCTTTCAGAATTTCGGTTGGCTGACAGAATAGGTAAAACCTTAGTTTTCAAGATGTACCATCTGTGAAATTTTGAAGAAAATCCGACCATAAATGGCCGTTTTAGAGCGCGAACACCATTTTTTCACTATTTTTAGCTCTGACGTTATGTGAAGTCATAGGGTGTTGAAGATGCTTTTTTTTCAAAAGCGCATACTTTACTGTCAAAAACTCTGAAATTTTCATTATTCTGAACAACTGGCATCATGTCGAAATCATTGCTTCTAAAATGAAAAATAAGAATATGCTTAGGACGCCCACATGACGTCCATATGACGTCACGACTCAAAATTTATTTAGAAATTCTGCACAACTGCAAACTGTGTAAGTTTAACTTTCTAAACTTATCCTGAAGCTCTTTAATCGTAAAATGAAATTTTCGGTCCAATTTCGAATCTTATTTCAGCCACAAAACTTGGGTCTTTCGGAATTTCGGTTAGTTGACAGGATATGCACACCTTAGTTTCATGATGTACAATCTGTGAAAATTTGAAGAAAATCCGACCATAAATGGCCGTTTTAGAGCGTGAACACCATTTTTCACTATTTTTAGCTCTGACGTCACATGACGTCATATGGTGCTGAAGATGCTTTTGTTCAAAAGGGCATATTTTACCGTCATAACTCTAAAATTTTCGTTATTCTGAACAACTGGCATCATGTCAAAATCATTGCCCAAAAATGAAAATTGAGAAGTATGCTTATGACGTCACAAGACGTCATATGACGTCACGATTCAAAATTTATTTAGAAATTCTGCAGAACTGCAAACTGTTTAAGTTTCAACTTTCTATCTCATCCTGATTAAAATGAAACGGTCCTATGTTCGAATCTTATTTAAGCCACAGAACTTCGGTCTTTCTGAATTTCGGTTAGTTGACAGGATATGCACACCTGAGTTTCAAGATGTACCATCTGTGAAAATTTGAAGAAAATCCGACCATAAATGACGGCTGTAGAGGCGGAACACCATTTTTCCACTATTTTTAGCTCTGACGTTTATGTGACGTCATAGGGTGCTGAACATGCTTTTGTTCAAAAGCGCATACTTTACTCTCATAACTCTGAAATTTTCATTATTCTGAACAACGGCATCATGTCGAAATCATTGCCCTAAAATGAAAAATTAAGAAGTATGCTTATGACGTCACTTGACGTCATATGACGACTTGACTCAAAATATATGTAGAAATTCTACAGAAATGCAATCTGTGTAATTTTCAACTTTCTATCTCATCCTGAAGCTCTTTAATCGTAAAATGAAATTTTCGGTCCTATGTTTTAAATCTTATTTCAGCCACAGAACTTCGGTCTTTTCGGAATTTCGGTTAGCTGACAGGATATGCACACCTTGTTTCAAGATGTACCATCTGTGAAAATTTGAAGAAAATCCGACCATAAATGACGGCTGTAGAGCGCGAACACCCTTTTTCACTATTTTTAGCTGTGACGTCACATGACGTCATATGAAGATGAAAATTAGTGCATTCAAAAGGGCTAAAGTCACTCTGATCACTGTTAAAATTTCATGCTGCTGGCTTATTGGCAACCTGTTTTAATTTGAACCTCAAAAGGTGAAAAAATAATAATAATAATAATAATAAGAAGAAAAAACATAACAAACCCAATAGGACTTTCTGCTTTAGGCAGAAAGCCCTAATAAACATAACAAACCCAATAGGACTTTCTGCTTTAGGCAGAAAGTCCTAATAATAAGAAGAACTAGATTTCGTTTGCACGGCAAACGATAGGACTTTCTGCAAACCGCTTAAAACTCAATCAAACTGAAAATTCTTAATACGGAATACGCAGAAAATATTAGGTATCTAGAGTGTAACCTATACATTCTTTTAAAATTTTCAAAAAATTCATCAATTTATAATGTTTCAGATCGCTTACAAACTTTTTGATCCAACGTCTATTCTGAAGTCATATGGTTGTGAATATAATTGCATATGAAAATTCAGCATGTTTAATATATATGCCCTAAATATTTTGTAGTTCTGGATCATTGGGATCACACTGAATTTTCTTGCACCAGAAATGAAAACAAATAATAACCCCATGATGTCAAATGACGTCCGGCCTATGAAAATCTGAAGAAAACCTTTAAAATTACAATATGTGTGAATTTCAGCTTTTTATCTCATATGGAGTACTCATTCTGATTAAAGTCATCTCCTAAATAAACGCTACATAAGACTGTAGGAAGATCGTGTACTTTAGTCAGATTGTACTAAATTTAATTTCGAGGTCACATTTTTTTTAAACTTGGTTTAACCACAGAACCTCGGTCTTTTCAATATTTTGGAAAACGAAAGTAAGGATGCACAACAAAATCCTAACTTATAAACCTTCTGTGAAATTTACTAGAAAATCCATTCAAAAATAAATTCTACAGAGCGCGTACAAACGTTTTAAACTGACGTCAAATCTAGCGTCTATGATGTCATATGATATGCTAGTTGTCTTTAACTAACAGAATATACCCAGTTGGCAGAAGTTATCGGCCAAATAAGCACTGATACGGCACCTATGTCTGCACTGTGGATGATTAAATACCTCCACAAAATGCTTTGAACAGGAGAAGCCAGACTCCAGCAGAGCATAGATAAGCACTTGTATACATAGTAGTTATATATGATAGCAATCAATAAGTAAATAAAGTCATTTTTTAAAGTGGATAGAGAATCAGTTATGGTTAATTGGCACAGCAGTATAAAAGTGTAGTCACAGTTCTTAGACATTGCACTTCTCTTAGTCGCCATCTGTTTACATTTTATGTTTCAAGAAATACCATGAAATAAAAATTCAAGTTAATGTTGAGACAAGATAAAAAAAAGCTATATAACAAAGGGAGATAATTAACAAGGGGGCCCATGATGGCTCTGAATCGCTCACCTGATTATAAATGAGCAACATATGTTGGATTTTTCATATTGACCTACTTTTTGACCCCACATGACCCACTTTTGAATTTGTCCAAGATTTTATGGAAACAGACATTCTGACTAAGTTTCATGAAGATATGGCCAAAAATGTGGCATATGGAGAGTAAACAAGGTTTTTAAAAAGATTTGAAACTCAGACCTACTTTTTGACCCCACATGACCCAAAATTCGAACTTGTCCAAGATTTTATGGAAAGAAACATTCTGACCAAATTTCATAAAGATTGGGCCAAAAAATGTGGCCTCTAGATGTTAACAAGGTTTTTCTCAAAGGATTTGACCTCATGACCTACTTTTTGACCCCAACAGGGACCCAAATTCGAACTTGTCAAAGATTTTATGGAAAAGAAACATTCTGACCAAGTTTCATGAAAAATTGGGCCAAAAATATGGCCTCTAGAGTGTTAACAAGGTTTTTAATAAGACTTGACCTTGTGACCACTTTTTGACCCCACATGACCCAATTTCGAACTTGTCCAAGATTTTATGGAGAGAAAAATTCTGACCAAGTTTCCTGAAATTGGGTTAAAAAATGTGGCCTCTAGAGTGTAAACAAGTTTTTCTAAGATTTGACCTCGTGACCTTCTTTTTGACCCCACATGACCCAAATTTCGAACTTTCCAAGATTTTATTAAGACAAACATTCTACCAAGTTTCATGAAGATTTGCCTAAAAATATGGCCTCTAGATTGTTAACAAGCCAAATTGTTGACGACGCACGACGGACAAAGGGCCATCACAAAAGCTCACCTTTGAGCCCATTGTGCTCAGGTGAGCTTAAAATGGGACCAGGTAGAGTTACAGTACTTGGACACTGCAGTTTTCCCCAGTTGCCATCAGATTCTGGTACATTTTAAATTTCAAGTCAATACATTGTATAAATATTTGAGCAATGTTCCGGACAAGAAAAACAAAATTAACCAAGAGGAGATAATGCAAAAATGAAACCAGGGCAAAATTGAAACAACTCAAGTGAAATTTATGACATGCACCTATCCACCTGATTATCAATTCACACACAACATTTGAACCGAGTTGGTTAAGAAATGTAGTTCGCATCACAAATATTTAAAGTCAAATCAGGGGCAATAAACTCCCTAATCCTCGTGGGAACGAAGTAAATTTTGCGTTTGTTTCATCTACTGCTAATGAAGAACATTTTTGCAAGTATTAGATGAATCAGACTGAAATTGAAAGAGGAATTCACTGGACAAACTTTCAAGTTGATTCAGGGGCAATAACATCGTAATCCTGTGGGAATGAAGTGAAATTTGCGTCTTGCACATTTAGTTCTTCTGTCAGGGTCAAGATAAGCTGCGTATTTGCGTAATTACACAAATAAAATAGATAAAAACCCAATTCTTTTAAAATTCTAGCGTATCAAAAAGCAATTAAAATTAGATTACTCAAAAAGGCAGGAAGAAACGGGTAAACGTTTAAAAACAACACTGAGTAGATACCTAGCACTGCAAACCAAACATCAGGCATTTGTGTCACAATAATTGACGATCTGGAAGTTGAGATAGAGTTGATAGCATCCAATTCCATGTTAACCAGTAAATAATTTGTTTTAAATCAATATTTAAAAGTGCTAAATCTTTGGATCAGGAAGATCAAATATGATTGAATGTTTTTGTTTTATTTAATTGTTGAGGAGCTAATGATAAATCCTGCATATGATAATTGTTAAACTGACATTGTGCATACAAGAAACAGCAGGCATATATACCAGTAAGAACATGTACTTTATTTCAATTCCAAAAATTAAGTTGATGAAAAAAAGCAATTGACTTAAATTTGATGGAGTAACCATATTTTCATTACTCAATTAAAATTTGAAAACCCAATTCCTTGAAAAAATTGATGAGTAAAATACCCAATTGACCTCAAACCTTCTCTGTAGCCCTGTTCTGATAAATATCTATGCCCAAGTATCAGGTGAAATGGCTGAAAAGTACGGACAAGATTTTGCTTAAATACCGCATGACCGACTGATCAACCAACCGACTGACCAACCAACCCACCAACAGGGTGATTCTCTTTCATTTGTGCTGGTATACAGGGGTTTTCATTTCAAAACAAAAATAAATCAATAAAAACCTAGTATCATATTAATGTATATAAAATCTTAAGGTTTTTAGAACAGGGTTGCTTGCAAAACTGTTCTAAGGAAGCACACATTTTGGATTTGACAACAGTTTGGGGCTATATTAAGAAATTTTTTATTTTATAGATTTCCCTCTTTTTACTATACACGAGAAAAAAGTCCAAAATTTATTTTCTCTCTTAACACTTAATGGTGACAATTTTCATGTTTATTTCAGACTCAGAACGATTGCGATTAAAAACTAAATAAAAAAATGTATTGAAAATAGATGCTGGAGATATTGTATTTAATAAACTGTAATGAAAACAGATAATAATTATGCAGAAGGCAAATTCCCAATTCATGCTTTAGATATTTCGAACCATAACTGGCTGGAAATTCCAGCAATAAGCCGACAATATATAAATTGAAGGTTTGATCCCAGTCTTTTTTTTTTTTCCTTTTGTTTTTTTAAGCTAATTGTTTTTTTTTAATTTCTTTTGCAATATTAAGTATCATTTTTGCCATAAAGAAAATCAGTAATTCAAGTACATGTGTGCGTAAAATATAAAACACTAAGTTACATGTAAATCAGATCTCTCTCGAGGACACACACTTTAAAAATTAAAATTATGTGCGTCTCCTCGGACAACATGAATATTTCATACATTGAAACCAAATTATCATGGTTAATGATTTGTCTTAACTGTTTACACAGTTCAACTTCTAATGGTTTCATAATGGGTTTTCTCCCATGCGCTTGCGACTAGCCTGTTGATGTGCAACATGCTTTTATTTGCCAACATATCATAATCCCTACTGGGACCTATGTTTACATGCACTGAATAACACACGCGTGTGTAATATATTCTCCAAGTACATGATTGAAATCCTTTGCTATTATATAATCTTAACGGAGCTGATTTCAATAGAGATTTGACGTTTTCGTTATATTTTTGGAGTAAACTTAGTTCATGTAAATTTTAACACCAATGAACTAGCAGTATAATAGGAACATTTGTTAAGTAAAGATGACCTGTAAATTTGATGGTTTTCGCATTACGACAGAATAATTTATGTTCAAAATCAAAACCTACAAGATGTAAAAAAGAAAGACCAAAGCTGTTTTTGGTTTAAAAAATTTTTATTTCAAATTGGCCCTACACATACCATCTTTTCTACATCTGTTCAGCATTCCTTGTCCTATTTTTTGATAAACAAAAATAAACAAATTTAAAAAAGAATTTTACCATATAAAATATATAAGAAAAAAATGAATTCAGGTTTTTGAAAAAACACAATAATGTAATGCCCAAGCATTACTAATTTTTCTTACTTTGTATTTGTCTTTGGGTTGGATCAATTTGTATATGCTATTTGCAGCGTCTCTGACAAATCACATAAATTTTGACAGTTGACTGACTTGTCTGCCAGCAAACAAGCCAAATTAAGCATTCCGCCAGGAATATTCTCTTCACCTCCGTGTCACATTTGCAATCTGTCTCGACGTAAACATGCCTTGTACTGATGTAGGCTACAGTAAATCCATATGTGTAATTCTGTATTTAGATTTTCAGTGTGATTTAGATGTCATTTCCAGCTTGATTCACTTTTACAAGTTATAATTAAGGTTTATGCCAAGTAAAATCCGTTTGATTATTGGTAGAACATAGTATTTTTAAAAGTTTTAATCTGCAAACCCCCTTTTACACGAGGGCGACCATTTTGTTTACATTCTTGGGTAGCTCTGTGTACTGTACTGTAATGTACTAGGGTTATACTATATTGATAAAGATAGAATTAAAACACCATTAAATTATTGTATCACTTCTTTAGCTAGTAATATCAATATGATATTAGTAAAAAGTTTTATTTGAAATTTATATGACTAATACATATCTGTGAACTTATATTTTCCGAAAATGCTTCAATTAAGGTGAAAGCGAAAAGTAGGATATTTTTCGAATATTCTACAATAGGGTTTAAATTCCTATTTTTGATGTTACTTCCTTATACTTAAATCAATTTTAAAACTCTAAGTACCAAAGTAATCGTCCTTAAAATTGTCTGCAATCCACTCGCTTAATGTGAGCCCTTATTTCGAAGAGTTTTAAGATATTAGCCGTAAAACTTTGACAACCGGCAGAATCGCTGAAATTCCTACATGTTTAAAATTCTTATTTTGGATGTAACTTCCTTATACTTTGATCAATTTCAAAACTTAAGGTACCACAATAATCGTCTGAAAATTCTCTACATTTTCACACGCTTTATGTTTAGGAATATTTTTTAATACTTTTTGAGATACAAGCTTTAAACCTCCTAAGAATGAAAAAAATCACCAAAGCTGTATGCACGAATTTCGTTTTTTTACCCATAACTCCAGGAATCTTTGGCCAATCATTAAACTTTAAGCATCAAAACAACGGTCAAACATTGCTCTACAAAGATATTCCTCATATATTTTCAAAAATCAAAGGTTTTCGAGATAAAAACTGTTAAACACATGGGGGTTACCAAATTTTCATTTTTTTCCCGCCATAACTCAACCGATTCAACCCCGATCATCAAAAACTAAATATCTTCTGAAAGGTCTTTCCAAGCACTACAAATTATATGCATAGTGTCTCGATAGAATATTTACCGTTTTCGAGATATCTAAGGCCGAAGAAAAAGCCGATAATTGATATGTGACCTTGACCTTTGGGATTTTCCGTAAAACGGAAGTAACATGGCTCCATAGAATCTAATACTGCATCTTCAGACAAAATTTCAAGCAAATCATACAAAAAATAAAGCCTACAGGGCTTAAAAACCGTAAAGATTTCATACGAAAGTTTTATTAGCATTATGACGTCATGTGACGTCATATGGCGTTCATCTTTTCAGAACATAAAGAAGACCTAGAGACTAATATTCAGTCTAAATATCAGCTTTCTAGCTTTTCTGGAAGCGATTTTATACGCATTTGAAATTTGACGTCATTAGTTCGAATCTTGGATTCGCCATAAAACATTTGCCTTTTCGAATTTCGAAAAACGGACACCGGGATGCACAACTAGAGCCTAACATACACATTCTGTGCAATTTTGATGAAAATCGGTCCAGAAATAATGGCTGTAGACCGCGTACAAACTTTTTCACCTGACGTCAAATCTGACGTCATATGACGTCATATGAATATGAAATTCATTGCATCCGAAAGCTCATGATTTGAAATATACGCCATAAAATTTTCATTGTTCTGAGTCAATGGCAACACCTCGAAATTAACACAAATATAAGAGGAAGAAAAAAAGAATAATAATAATAAGAAGAAGAAGAATAAGAATAACTAGATTTCGTTTGCACGGCAAACGATAGGACTTTCTGCAAACCGCTTAAAACTCAATCAAACTGAAAATTATTAATACGGAATACGCAGAAAATATTAGGTATCTAGAGTGTAACCTATACATTCTTTGAAAATTTTCAAAAAATTAATTTAATTCAGATCGGCTCAAACTTTTTGATCCAACGTCTATTCTGAAGTCATATGGTTGTGAATATAATTGCATATGAAAATTCAGCATATTTAATATATATGCCCTAAATTTTTTGTAGTTCTGGACCATTGGGATCACACTGAATTTTTTTTGCACGAGAAATGAAAACAAATAATAACCCATGATGTCAAATGACGTCCGGCCTATGAAAATCTGAAGAAAACCTTTAAAATTACAATATGTGTGAATTTCAGCTTTTTATCTCATATGGAGTGCTCAATCTGATTAAAGTCATCTCCTATATAAACGCTACGCTTCATAAATTGTAGGAAGATCGTGTACTTTAGTCAGATTGTACTAAATTTAATTTCGAGGTCACATCTTTTTTAAACTTGGTTTCACCACAGAACCTCGGTCCTTTCAGTATTTTGGAAATGAAAGTAAGGATGCACAACAAAATCCTAACTTATACCTTCTGTGAATTTACTAGAAAATCCATTCAAAAATAAATTCTGCAGAGCGCGTACAAACAGTTTAAATGACGTCAAATCTAGCGTCTATGATGTCATATGATATGCTAGTTGTCTTTAACTACAGAATATACCCAGTCAGCAGAAGTTATCGGGGCAATATAGCACTGATATTGGCACCTATGTCTGCACTGTGGATGATTAATACCTCCACAAAATGCTTTGATACAGGAGAAGCCACACTCCAGGCAGAGCATAGATAAGCACCTGTATACATAGTATATTATATATGATAGCAATCAATAAGTAAATAAAGTCATTTTTTAAAGTGGATAGAGAATCAGTTATGGTTATTTGGCACAGCAGTATAAAAGTGTAGTCATAGTTCTTAGACATTGCACTTCTCTTAGTCGCCATCTGTTTACATTTTATGTTTCAAGTAAATACCATGTATAATATTCAAGTTAATGTCGAGACAAGAAAAAAGGAGCTATTTAACAAAGGGAGATAATTAAACAAGAGGGCCATGATGGCCCTGAATCGCTCACCTGATTATAAATGAGCAACATATGTTGGATTTTTCATATTGACCTACTTTTTGACCCCACATGACCCACTTTTGAACTTGTCCAACATTTTATGGAAACAGACATTCTGACCAAGTTTCATAAAGATTTGGCCAAAAATGTGGCCTCTAGAGTGTTAACAAGGTTTTTCTAAGATTTGACCTCGTGACCTACTTTTTGACCCCTTTCAAGATTTTATGGAACAAACATTCTGACCAAGTTTCCTGAGATTGGAAAAAAATGTGGCCTCTAGAGTGTAAACAAGGTTTTTCTAAGATTTGACCTCGTGACCTTCTTTTTGACCCCTTATGACCCAATTTCGAACTTGTCCAAGATTTTATTGAGACAAACATTCTGACCAAGTTTCATGAAGATTTGCCTAAAAATATGGCCTCTAGAGTGTTAACAAGCCAAATTGTTGACGACGCACGACGAACGAAGGGCCATCACAAAAGCTCACCCTTGAGCCCGTTGTGCTCAGGTGAGCTTAAAATGGGACCAGGTAGAGTTACAGTTCTTGGACACTGCAGTTTTCCTAGTTGCCATCAGATTCTGGTTACATTTTAAATTTCAAGTCAATACATTGTATAATATTTGAGCAATGTTCCGGACAAGAAAAACAAAATTAACCAAAGGGAGATAATGCAAAAATGAAACCAGGGCAATAATTGAAACAACTCAAGTGAAATTTATGACATGCACCTATCCACCTGATTATCAATTCACACACAACATTTGAAACGAGTTGGTTAAGAAATGTAGTTTGCGTCACAAATATTTAAAGTCAAATCAGGGGCAATAACTCCGTAATCCTCGTGGGAACGAAGTGAATTTTGCGTCTTGTACATCTACTGCTAATGAAGAACATTTTTTGCAAAGTATTAGATGAATTAGACTGAAATTGAAAGAGGAATGCACTGGACAAGACATTTCAAGTTGATTCAGGGGCAATAACATTGTAATTCTTGTGGGAATGAAGTGAAATTTGCGTCTTGCACATTTAGTTCTTCTGTCAGGGGTCAAGATAAGCTGCGTATTTGCGTAATTACACAAATAAAATAGATAAAAACCCAATTCTTTTAAAATTCTAGAGTATCAAAAAGCAATTAAAATTAAATTTCTCAAATATCCAAAATATTAAAAAGTACTGGCATGCAACATTTTGAAACAGAGTGATGTTTACAAATACTCATATATGTTTGACTGGTTACTTGCGAATCCACAAAATAGTCTTCAAATGATTTCCGGTAATTTCCTACTTTGGGTTCCATTCAAGTAAAACATAAATCCAGTCTGTCTTATTTGTTCATCTGACGCTTTTCTATTTGTTTGCTCTTTTCTATTTGTTTGCTTCAAATATGGTTACATAAGGCAGGAAGAAACGGGTAAACGTTTAAAAAAAAACACTGAGTAGATACCTAGCACTGCAAACCAAACATCAGGCATTTGTGTCACAATAATTGACGATCTGGAAGTTGAGATAGAGTCGATAGCATCCAATTCCATGTTAATCAGTAAATAATATGTTTTAATTCAATATTTAAAAGTGCTAAATCTTTGGATCAGGAAGATCAAATATGATTGAATGTTTAACTTTTTTTTTATTTAATTGTTGAGGAGCTAATGATAAATCCTGCATATGATATGTGTTAAATTGACAATGTTGCATACAAGGACAGCAGGCGCATATACCAGTAAGAACATGTACTGTTATTTCAATTCCAAAATTAAGTTGATGAAAAAAAAGTAATTGACTTAATTTTGATGGAGTAACCATATTTTCATTACTCAATGAAAATTGTGAAAACCCAATTCCTTGAAAATTGATGAGTAAATACCCAATTGACCTCAAACCTTATCTGTAGCCCTGTTCTGATAAATATTTATGCCAAGTATCAGGTGAAATGGCTGAAAGTACCGGACAAGATTTTGCTTAAATACTGCATGACTGACTGATCAACCAACCGACTGACCAACCAACCGACCAACAGGCTGATTCTCTTCCATTTGTGCTGGTATACAGGGGTTTTCATTTCAAAATAAATCAACAAAAACCTAGTATCATATTAATTAATATAAAATCTTAAGGTTTTTAGAACAGGGTTGCTTGCAAAACTGTTCTAAGGAAGCACACATTTTGGATTTGACAACAGTTTGGGGCTATATTAAGAATTTTTTTATTTATAGATTTCCCTCTTTTTTACTACACAGAGAAAAAAATCCAAAATTTATTTTCTCTCTTAACACTCAATGGTGACAATTTTCATGTTTATTTCAGACTCAGAATGAAAACTAAATAAAAAGTATTGAAAATAGATGTTTTTAAAAACTTAATGAAAACATATAATAACTAGATTTCATTCGTTGATACGAATGATAGGACTTTCTGCTAAAATTGAAAAATATTAAGATTAATTCCGTGAGAAAGAATTAAATTGCGATTAAAACTAAATAAAAATGTATTGAAAATAGTTGTGGTATTTTATAAATTTTCATGGACTTCTTTTAGCTTTGACGTCACATGACGTCATAGGGTGCTGAAAATTCTTTTGTTCTGAAGCGCATACTCTACTGTCGTAACTCTGAAATTTTCATTATTCTGAACAACTGGCATCATGTCAAAATCATTCCCTTAAAATGAAAATTAAGAAGTATGCTTATGACGTCATATGACGTCAAGACTCAAAATATATGTAGAAATTCTGCAGAACTGCAAACTGTGTAAGTTTCAACTTTCTATCTCATCCTGAAGCTCTTTTATCCTAAAATGAAATTTTCGGTCCTATGTTCGAATCTTATTTCAGCCACAGAACTTCGGTCTTTCGGAATTTCGGTAAGCTGACAGGGTATGCACACCTTTGATTCAAGATGTACTATCTGTGAAAATTTGATGAAAATCCGACTATAAATGACGGCTGTAGAGCGCGAACACCATTTTTCACTATTTTTAGCTGTGACGTCATGTGACGTCATAGGGTGCTGAAGATGCTTTTGTTCAAAAGCGCATACCTTACTGTCATAACTCTGAAATTTTCATTATTCTGAACAACTGGCATCATGTCGAAATCATTGCCCTAAAATGAAAATTAAGAAGTATGCCTATGACGTCACATGACGTCATATGACGTCACCACTCAAAATATATGTAGAAATTCTGCAGAACTGCAAACTGTGCAAGTTTCAACTTTCTATCTCATCCTGAAGCTCTTTAATCCTAAAATGAAATTTTCGGTCTTATGTTCGAATCTTATTTCAGCCACAGAACTTCGGTCTTTCGGAATTTCGGTTAGCTGACAGGATATGCACACCTTTGATTCAAGATGTACCATCTGTGAAAATTTGAAGAAAATCCGACCGTAAATGACGGCTGTAGAGCGCGAACACCATTTTTCACTATTTTTAGCTGTGACGTCATGTGACGTCATAGGGTGCTGAAAATCATTGAAATCAAAATTTTCTCACGTGACTAATATGCCATAAAAATATTATCGTCCTAGGACTATTGCAACATATAAAAATAAGCGTTTAGTTAGGAAGAAGAAAAGAATAATAATAATAAACATAACAAACCCAATAGGACTTTCTGCTTTAGGCAGAAAGTCCTAATTATGCAGAAGGCAAATTCCCACTTCATGCTTTGATATTTCGAACCATAACTGGCTGGAAATTCCAGCAATAGCCGACAATATATAAATTGTAGGTTTGAGTCCCAGTTTTTTTTTTTCTTTTGTTTTTTTACAGCTAATTGTTTTGTTTTTTTTAATTTCTTTTGAAATATTAAGCATACATATTTTTGCCATAATGAAAATCAGTAATTCAAGTTCATGTGTGCGTAAATATATAAAACACTAAGTTACATGTAAATCAGATCTCTCTCGAGGACGCACACTTTAAAAATTAAAATTGTGCATAATGGGTTTTCCCCATGCGCTTGCGACTAGCCTGTTGATGTGCAACATGCTTTTATTTGCCAACATATCATAATCCCTACTGGGACCTATGTTTACATGCACTGAAATACACACGCGTGTGTATATATTCTCCAAGTACATGATTGAAATCCTTTGCTATTATATAATCTTAACGGAGCTGTATTTCAATAGAGATTTGACTGTTTCATTACATTTTGGAGTATACTTAGTTCATGTAAATTTTAACACCAATGAACTAGCAGTATAATTGGACATTTGTTAAGTAAAGATGACCTGTAATTTGATGGTTGTCGCATTACGACAGAATATGTTCAAAATCAAAACCTACAAGATGTAAAAAAGAAAGAGCAATAAACAATAAAATAAACATCCATTCAGCATTTCTTTTTTTATTTTTTTATTAACAAAAATAAATAAATTTAAAAAAGAATTTTACCACAGGCTATATATAAGAAAAAAGTGCTTCAGGTTTTTAAAAAGGCAATAATGTAATGCCAAGGCATTACTTATTTTACTTATCTTTTTATTTCTCTTGGCTCTTGATTGCAGCTTTCTCTGACAAATCACATAAATTTTGACAGTTGACTGACTTATTTGACTTATCAACTAGCCAAATTAATGCATTACGCCAGGAATTTCTCTAATCCGCCGTGTCACATCGTCTGTATTTAGATATTCAGTGTGGTTTACATGTCATTTCCAGCTTGATCCACTTTTACAAGTCATAATTAAGGTTTATGCCAAGTAAATCCGTTTGATTATTGGTAAAACATTGTATTTTTAAAAGTTTTAATTTGCAAACAACTTTTTACACGAGTGCAACCTTTTTATTTCTTTACTTCCGGTTGTTGCTTTGGGGACTCTACTGCACTCTACTATATTGATAAAGAATAGAATTGACACACCATTAAATTATTGTCAACACTTGTTTAGCTAGTAATATCAATATGATATTAGTAAAAAGTTTATTTTGCAATTTATATGACTAATACATATCTGTAAACTTACATTTTCCGAAAATGCTTCAATTAAGGTGAAAGCGAAAGTAGGATATTTTCTGAAAATTCTTACATTTGTGTTTAAATTCGTATTTTTGATGTAACTTCCTTATACTTTAATCAATTTCAAAACACTAGGTACTAAAATAATCGTCTGAAAATTCTCTACATTTCACACGCTTTATGTTTGGGAATATTTTAATACTTTTTGAGATAGAAGCTTTTAAACCTCCTGAAGAATGAAAAAATCACCAAAGCTATATGCACGAATTGCGTTTTTCCCCGTTACTCCATGAATCTTTGGCCAATCATTAAACTTTAGGCATCAAAAGAACGGTCAAACATTGCTCTACAAATAATATTCATCATCATATTTTCAAAAATCAAAGGATTTCGAGATATAAACTGTTACACACACTGGGGGTTACCAAATTTTCATTTTTCCGCCATAACTCAACCGATTCAACCCCGATCATCAAAAACTAAATATCTTCTGAAAGGTCTTTCCAAGCACTACAAATTATACGCATAGTGTCTCATAGAATATTTACCGTTTTTGAGATATTTAAGGCCGAAGAAAAACCCGATAATTGATATATGACCTTGACCTTTGGAATTTTCCGGAAACGGAAGTAACATGGCTCCATAGAATCTAATACTGCATCTTCAGACAAAATTTCAAGCAAATCATACAAAAAATAAAGCCTACAGGGCTTAAAAACCGTTAAGTTTTTATACGAAAGTTTTATTAGCATTATGACGTCATGTGACGCCATATGGCGTTCATCTTTTAAAAAAAAAAGATAATATTCAGTCCAAATATCACTTTCTAGCTTTTAAGCGATTTTATACCATTTGAAATTCGAATCTTGGATTCGCCATAAAACATTTGTCTTTTCGAATTTGGAAAAACGGACATCGGGATGCACAACTAGAGCCTAACATACACATTCTGTGAAATTTTGATGAAAATCGGTCCAGAAATAATGGCTGTAGACCGCGTACAAACTTTTTCACCTTACGTCAAATCTGACGTTATATGACGTCATATGAATATAAAATTCATTGCATCCAAAAGCTCATGGTTTGAAATATATGCCATAAAATTTTCATTGTTCTGAGTCAATGGCAACACCTCGAAATTAACACAAATATAAGAGGAAGAAAAAAAGAATAATAATAAGAAGAAGAAGAATAAGAACTAGATTTCATTCGTTGATACGAATGATAGGACTTTCTGCTACATTTCTCAAACATTTAAAAGCTAAAAAAAGTAAAAGGATATGAAATTCCAGCCTCTAACTTGCTTTTGTATGGCCATAACTTAAATAAACTTTGAAAAATATAACCGTTTAACTTGGAGGATATGGCAAAAGTTACTGAAAATCATTTTTTTTATATCGATTTATTTAACTTGGACTATTTTTATAATCTATGTTACAATCAAATTTATTTAAAATGCTTGCAATTCGAATTTCATCCTGTAATAATTGCCGAAGACCGCGTAAAAGCTTGTGTAGACAACGTCAAGTTTGATGTCATGTGACGTCATAGGCATAAGAAAATCAATGAAATGAAATATTAAGTATCTTGAATATATCAAGTAATTTTTTCATGCTCCTTACAACTTTGCAACATATAGAAATTAACGCGTAGATATATTAATTCTTTTTGACCTTATGACGTCAAATGACGTTAATCCTCACAGAATATGAATAAGTCTCAAAGACTAATATTCAATCCAAATATCAACTTTCTAAATCATCTGGAAGCGATTTTATACGTATTTGAAATTTGACGTCAATGGTTCGAAACTTGGATTCGCCATTGCTTTTTCGAATTTGTAAAAAAGGGACCCGGGATACACATATAGAGCGTTACATATACATTCTGTGAAATTTTGATGAAAATCGGTCCAAAAATAATGGCTGTACACCGCGTAAAACCTTTTTGTCCTGACGTCAAATCTTACGTGATAAAACGTCACATTAATATGAATTACATTGCATTCTAAAGCACACGGATTGATGTACATACCATTAGATTTACATGGTCCTGGGAAGTAAACAACATATTTAAATTAACGCGTATATATCAGAAATTATTTTTTTGACCTTATGACGTCATATGACGTCATGTGACGTTCATCTTCATAGAATGTAAAACACTCTTGGAGACTTATATACTATCCAAATATAATATTATATTTCTAACTCATCTGGAAACTATTTTATACGTATTTGAAATTTGACGTCAATGGTTCGAATTTTGGATCCGCCATAAAACCTTTGCATTTTCGAATTTGGAAAAAAGGACACCGGAATGTACAACTAGACTTTAACATACACATTCTGTGAAATATTAATGAAAATCGGCCCAGAAATAATGGCTGTAGACCGCGTACAAACATTTTTAGACGACGTCAAGTTTGACGTCAAAACACCTCATAGTCAAATGAAAATTATTGAAATGGAAACAGTTCTATCTGAAGCAAATGCTATTAAATTTTCAAGGTGCTCGGACGTAAACAACATATAAAAATTAACACATAAAAATTAGAAATTACCTTTCACCTCATGACGTCATATGACGTCATATGACGTTCATCTTCAGAGAATGTAAAGTAACCCTCGAGATTTATATTCTGTCCAAATATCATCTTTCTAGCTCATTTGTAAGCGATTTTATACACATTTTAAATTTGACGTCAATGGTTCGAATCTTGGATTCGCCATAGAACTATTGCATTTTCGAATTTTGAAAAGCGGACACCGGAAGGCACAACTAGAGCCTAACATACGCATTCTGTGAAATTTTGATGAAAATCGGCCCAGAAATAATGGCTGTAGACCGCGTACAAACATTTTTAGACGACGTCAAGTTTGACGTCAAAGCACGTCATAGTAAAATGAAAATTATTGAAATGCAAACAGTTCTATCTGAAGCATATGCTATTAAATTATCAAGGTGCTCAGACTTGTACAACATATAAAAATTAACACGTAAATATTAGAAATTACCTTTCACCTCATGACGTCATATGACGTCATATGACGTTCATCTTCAGAGAATGTAAAGTAACCCTTGAGACTTATATTCTGTCCAAATATCATCTTTCTAGCTCATTTGTAAGCGATTTTATACGCATTTGAAATTTGACGTCAATGGTTCGAATCTTGGATTCGCCATAGAACGATTGCCATTTCGAATTTTGAAAAACGGACACCGGAAGGCACAACTAGAGCCTAACATACACATTCTGTGAAATTTTGATGAAAATCGGCCCAGAAATAATGGCTGTAGACCGCGTACAAACTTTTTCACCTTACGTCAAATCTGACGTTATATGACGTCATATGAATATGAAATCCATTGCATTCGAAAGCTCATGGTTTGAAATATATGCCATAAAATTTTCATTGTTCTGGGCCATTGGCAACACATCGAAATTAACACAAATACAAGAGGAAGAAAAAAAGAATAAGAAGAATAAGAATAATAAAAAACATAACAAACCCAATAGGACTTTCTGCCGAAAGGGCAGAAAGTCCTAATAATAAAAAACAGAACAAACCCAATATGACTTTCTGCCGAAAGGGCAGAAAGTCCTAATAAAAAACAGTACAAACCCAAGAGGACTTTCTGCCGAAAGGGCAGAAAGTCCTAATAAACAGTACAAACCCAATAGGACTTTCTGCTTTAGGCAGAAAGTCCTAATAAAAAACAGTACAAACCCAATAGGACTTTCTGCCAGTAGGCAGAAAGTCCTAACAAGAACACCGCATGCGGGTGCCAACGCACGTCTGCTTTTGCCAACGTTACACATTTTTGTTAAACACTTAAAAAAGTTGACCTTGAAAATCACAACTAAAACTGTAAGCTTTTAAATGCAAAGTCGAAGTACCATACCCTTAAAATTTGACCTTTGAACTTGAAGGATGACCTTGACCTATGCATGGAATAGAATGTATACAACACAAAGATGTAAAATATGTTAACAAAAATTCACAATTGCTAATCCACTGAGTTTTTGATAATCAACACAAAACTGTAAAATTTGAAGACATTAAAAAAAAATGTTCTTTTTTATCTGCCTAAAGATCATGAAAAAAATCACACCTGCATAGGTTCATATGATGACAAACCGGTATAGAAAGTTAAAAAAAAATGAAAAATAACAAAAAAATATCTATTATGAAACTTGTTCAAAGTTATGGAAAAATAAGGTCAAAGGTCAAGGTCGATAGATAAAATATTGAGGTATATCTGAAAAAAACATTGTCATGATGAATATGCATACCAAATACAAAAGATGTATGTCAAAAAGTAAAAAGTTTTGGCCAACGTTATAGTTTTTTGTTAAACATTTAAAAAATAGGTCAAAGTTCAAAGGTCAAGGTCAAAGTCCAAAAGTGTAACATTGATGGAAAGGTCTTGCCACAAGGAATTCACATGTGAAATATCAGTGCCCTGTTTGTAACTGTTCTGAAATGACAGGCATCTTAAAGTTTTTAGAAGTTACAGCAGAAATAGGTTAAAGGTCAAGGTCAAAAGATGAAATATTGAGGTATATCTGAATAGACCTTGCAAAGATGATAATGCATATCAAAAATAAAAGTTGTATGTCAAATAGTAAAGTTTAAAAATAGGAAAGATCAAAGGTCAAGTCAAAATAACATTGAGGAAAGGTCTTGCCACAAGGAAATCACATGTGAAATATCAGTGCCCTATTGGTAACGGTTCTGAAATGACAGGCATTTTAAAGTTTTCAAAAGTTACAGAAAAATAGGTCAAAGGTCAAGGTCAAGGTCGATAGATGAAATGTTGAGGTATATCTGAAAAGCCCTTGCAAAGATGAATATGCATACCAAAAATAAAAATTGTATGTCAAAAAGTAAAGAAATTACGGCCAACGTTATAGTTTTTTGTTAAACATTTCAAAAATAGGTCAAAAGTTCAAAGGTCAAGGTCAAATTCCAAAAGTGTAACATTGATGGAAAGGTCTTGCCACAAGGAATTCACATGTGAACTATCAGTGCCCTATTTGGTAACGGTTCTGAAATGACAGGCATTTTAATGTTTTCAAAAAATACAGCAAAAATAGGTCAAAGGTCAAGGTCGATAGATGAAATGTTGAGGTATATCTGAAAAGCCCTTGCAAAGATGAATATGCATACCAAAAATAAAAGTTGTATGTCAAATAGTAGAGAAATTATGGCCAACGTTAATTTTTTGTTAAATATTTCGAAAATAGGTCAAAGGTCCAAAAGGTTAAAGTCCAAAAGTTTAACATTGATGGAAAGGTCTTGCCGCAAGAAATTCACATGTGAAATATGAAAGCCCTGTTGGTAACGGTTCTGAAATGACGGGCATTTTAATGTTTAAAAAATACAGCAAATATATGTCAAAGGTCAAGGTCAATAGGTGAAAAATTTGCATATGTCTGGATAGGCCTGGTCCAGATGAATATGCAGACCAAAAATGAAAGTTGTATATGGAATAGTAGAGAAGTTATGGCCAACATTAAGATTCCGGACGACGACGACGGACGGACGCCGGAGTTACGACAATAGCTCGTATTTTTTTCTTCCATAAACAGACGAGCTAAAAATGATAACAGTAGTTTACTGATACCTAGTTCTTTACAAATGTACCACGTGTTCGCGAGAATTGTTAACACAAAATCATCAGGAAAATATGTATCTTTCGTAAGTTTTGAAAAATGCACAGGCTTTTTATATTGTCGTCCCAATACATATTAAGTAACTGTCTAAGTGATTAAAATATATGTATAAATTAATCTTTTAATTTTAATCAGGAACTCGGATAATCTGAGCTTCTATTTTTAAAATTAACAACATTGTTTGTTTTTGTTTGTTTGTTTGTTTTTTGTTGTTGTTTTTTTGTTTCTTATTAGCGCCAAGTTGACGCTGATTTGCATGCATGTCAAACAATATAAACGGCTAAATTAAATGGCTGTTATGAATTATTATTATTATTAATCTTATCCATATTGGACAATATTCAAAGTGTTTTGGTTCAAGTTTTGTGGGTGTGATTTTGTCCTGTCCCTTTATTTAACAGGTCCTTGAAAAAATTATGAACTTCAATTCCGAGCAGGAAATCATTAAGTAATGCAAACTTACGGACATCGTCTAGCGCTCGCGCAAATCTATGTGCTGATTTGTCCACGCCCATAAAGTTTGACATAAAATTTAAATGGCTAGATTAACATATATACAGGGGAAAAACATGAGAGAAATAAAACAGCAGCTAAGCAACTGTTAACTTACTTACAAAAGATATTCGTTTCTATTTCTTGTGTGACGTTTAACCTCCAATCCATTTTTCTCCGAAGAATAATTAATCTGCAAACTTTTAAAGTGGTCCCATGCTTTCAGCAGACTTTTTTTTACTATTAATATCATTATCAACGAGATTCGGTATGGAAATATACTGATAGAATGAATGTCTTCCTCTACGGAATATAATATTTATATGATGAATATTTAATTTTAAAAACAATAATTTTAAAGTGGTATTATGTGTATAAAATAATAAAAAATATATATTAATGGCAGAAAATTGTAGTCATGTTGTTGTCTGGTACACTCCTCCGTTGTCTTCAGAGCACTCCGTGGTAGAATGAAGAATTTTGAGTTTTCTGTCATTATGTACACTCGCAATGTTGTGAATATATACACTTAAAACGCGTAGGCGGCAGTGTCAGGTGGTTTTAATATAGTCGGTACATTTTATCTATAGTGTATGTATGTATTCAAGTTACTTGTAATTGTAATTTATTGTATAATATTAATTATAATAGAGGACCAGTTTCTGATTAAGCTACCTAGTGACACTATTTAACACCCTGGTTCTTTCTGTGATAATGTTTTTACAATAGGTCTGCGACCATCTTTTATGTTTTCTGTCATGTTGAGCACCTCATCGCGGGGGTTCGAATCCCGGCATGGGTCATTCAGATTTTCATGTGAGGAAGCCTTCCTGCTGGCTTGCGGTAGGTCGGTGGTTCTACCCGGATGCCTTTGTGCATTCGGGGTCTTCCTCCACCTGTAATTAGCTGGACGTTGCTATATGACTGAAATACTGTCGAAGCGACGGTAAACTCAAATAGTCAAGTCAAGTCTGTCATGTTAATTAATACCGGTAATAACATTCATGTCGTGTACACGTCAATTGTCCCACCCTCGCCTCGGGGTGGGGGTGAGTGACGGTATACCGGTACCGGCGATACATAAAGGTGACATATCCGGTCAAAATAAACACGTGCTGAGCCCGCTGATAAAAGGGTATGGCACGCGTCTGGTGTTATGAAATACAATTGCGTTGATTAAATATACACATACATGCATAAATGTACAGAGACATGGAAAAAAAATCAGTCAGGAATATATTTTAAGCGAACTATACACATGTAACAATATGGAATTAAGAGATTTTTTCCATTTAACTTTTATCATGTAGTGAACTTGTGTTTTCACACGGATAAGGATAGATCGAAAATTTGAATACTAACGCATGCCTCTATTTTCAAATGCAGTATTGTAATGGCTAGCAATCACTTTCTGATTATAATGGCAACATGAATGAGGTCCTGTTTTTTGTTTGTTTGTTGTTTTCTTTGAAAAGACAGCATCGGGACTAAGCCCTTGGTTACCCTGTATCCGGATGTGCCTACACAGAAAATAGTGACCCTATTTAATGCTGAATTAAGGTGAGTTTTTGACTGAAAGACATGCAATAAAGGATCAAATTCTATAGAACACAGTTAAAATAGTCATAAAATGCCCAATTTAGAGGCCTTATTGCGCCACAACCTTAAAATTTGAGCATTACTGAGAGGGGAATTTTTGAGAAAATTGGTGTGAAATGGCCGACCGGTGCACTAAATTCATACGTATGTTATTTAAGCTTAAATAGGTCAAAAAGTAGTCGGGTGACCCCATGTTTAAAATGTACAGAATTATTTCTCTTGAATAGATCTATCTAACGAGGGTAAGTTTGGATGTCAATTTCCCTTACAGAAATTGTCATTTGCATATATGCTTATAAAGAACATATAGTAAAATTAATTGTGGTCTTAGTCCTGATATAGGCTGGTTATTGAGAGGGGGGTGACCTACTTTCATTATTAATAACTTTTTTATTATGCATGTTTTTTACTTGAAATTTGGCAGAGTTATTGCTTATAAAGATATAAATGTGTTATTTTTGTTTAAAAAAATATATAATATTCTTTTTTATATAATTAATATATATAAAAATATATAATTTTTTAATCTATATAA
>CM037781.1:65883394-65933394 GCA_021229015.1 Solen grandis | reverse complement strand
TTCACTTTCCACAAAAATTCGATGATGGATATTAGCAAGCCACAGAAGGACCCGCCCACCAGTACGATAAACACGCCCCCAACATTCTCCAGCCCCAAGGCATTGTTGTTCTCCTTGGGCTCAGCCGATGGGCAGACGATGTTGCTCTTCTCTTTCCACCATTTAATGTAGGCCTTCTGTATCATCTGCTTCTCTTGCAGGTACACAATCTCCCGGGATATAATCGGCATCCACACTGAGTCTGAAGGTTTAAATATATGACCCCGGATGAAGCAGTTTTCAAACTTATTTTCAAATTTATAAAGTATGCAAATACATCCAGACGGATCCATTATTCCATGCCTCCTCGTCTCCAGAAGTTACACATTTTGCCAGTGTAATGAATTAATGAGTCATAACTTAAGATATACTGAGATGTTCCGATTTTTTTTTTTATCGAATTTGCAAAGATGTTCTGCCAGTGAATGTGATATCCAAGTTTAATGAAGAGAAATAAACCATATTTAAGATAAGAAAGCGGAAATAATTAATTTTACTTGCCGAATATTATTGAATACTGTTGAATACAAATTTGGTAAAGATTGGTCGATGGTTATGTCGCGTTTTTATCAATTAATGGATAAAAACTCTGGAGTAACCTTTACATTCATGCAGGTTATCGAACGTGATCAGGATATTGTGCAAATAAACATTGTCAGCAAGTTTTCTGATGATTAGTCTGCAATAAATTAGAAAGCAAACAACTGAATGACACGCTCCGCAGGTAAATCAACCACCAGGCGGCCCGTTAAAAAAAAACCCAAAACACACACACGCACCCAAAACTGGGACATGAAAGTTATTCTCCTTTGAATTACCTTTCGGAGTGGCCAGCCCGTAACCCTTGGTGTCAAGCAGGTCTCCGATCTGTGTCAGCTCGCAGTTTCGCTGTACCTGGTAGTCGATACTGGCCGACTCGCCCAGGAAGGCATAGTCGCTGTTCTTAACGCGCTCGAAGCCTTCTTTGTTGGTGTCAACGTATACAGTATCAGCGTTGGCTTGCATGAAGGTGTACATGCGTTTGTAGGTGCTCACATTTGAGTACTGGATAAGTTGTTGAAAGTAATAGTATAAATGTTATTGTATATAATTAATTATTAACTAAATATTTTCAGTCACAGTGTATATTCAAAGTTCACTGGAATGTAAGGGCAGATGTATGCCAGTGTAACTTTTTGTGTAATTTTACAAGAGGAAATCACACTACTTATCTATGCGATAGTATGAGAGATTCAATACTAGAATGTGTCCAAAGGACACAGATACCCCCGCAATCTTGTTTATTAGATGATATTTTAGTCAGTGAATATGATGAAAAACTGGAAATATTAAAGATGATTTTAAGATAAAATGAGTTCTGTGACCCTGACCAAGTGACGTGACCTTGACCTTTAAGCTAGCAACCTTGTTCTTTTGTTACACAATGTTTTGTCCTTATGATCCCTTATGTCAAGTTATTTCAAAACATGACTATACACAACAAAGATACAGCTCAGACAAGACTGCTTACACAATTTCAAACTCAACTAACTGCTGTGACCTTGACCTTGAGCTAGCAACTTGATTCTTGTTTGTGTTTCATCATATCCTAGGGATCTTTTTGCCAAGTTATTTCAAAACATCGCCATTCACAACAAAGCTACAACTGGGACAAGTACTGAGACCTTGACCTTCAAGCTAGCAACCTTGTTTATGTTTGCAACACATTGTTTAGTCCTAAGGATCACTTGTACCAAGTTCAATCAAAACACAACCATTTCTCATAAAGTTAAAGCCAGGACAAGATTTTATGGTCAACCCAGTGCTGTGACCTTGACCTTCAAGCTAGCAACCTGGTTATTGTTTGTGACCTATTGTCTTGTCCTCAGGATCCCTTGTGCCAAGTTATTTAAAAACATAATCCTTCACATCAAATTTAGAACTTTTACAAGTTTTAAAGGCCAACTGAGTGCCGGGACCTTGATTTTAAAGCTAGCGAACTCGTTCTTGTTCGCGACACATTGTCTTGTCCTAAGAATAACTTTTACCAAGTTATTTGAAAAACAACCACTCAAGACCAAAGTTACAGCTTGGGCAAGATTTTAAGGTCAACAGAGAGCTGTAACCTTGACCTTCAAGCTAGTAATCTGGTTCTTGTTCGCGACACATTGTCTTGTCCTAAGGATCTCTTGTACCAAGTTATTTTAAAAAGCAACCATACATAACAAAGTTACAGCTGGGACACGAAATCTTGCACGCACACACACACGGACAGGTGTAACACTATATGCCCGTTGCAATTCATGGCGGGGGCATAAAAACTAGGTTTGTTCACAGACATTTGTAAACAATCTCTCCCTACATTCATATGTTGAGAAGACGAATATATCGCTAAGTTTTAACCAAAAAAAACCCCAACACAGCTGAAATCTGTGTCACTGTTCTGATATACGGAATTGAACTCTGCAGTACAACTAGATTATGCATTACCAAAAGTTCAACAAAATTCAGATGTCACTTTTGATTGATGAGGTAGAATGTTTTTAATGTTTCTTTAAACTGATTTATGGTTCTTCTTAGTTGATTTACAAAGACTGAAAAAGTATTGGCTTTAACAATAATTCTATGAAAAAAATGATTAGCAAAACAAAAAGATACAAGGAAAGTGTATATGAAAATATTGATGCAAAGACTAATGGAGAGATAAATATAATGAAATAGCGTCTTTATATAGGTCTGAAATGGAGCTTTTATATACAGTCTTATAGTATAACTTAACTTAAAATTTACACGTGTAAAAGAATAAAAAAAACACGTGAAATCAGCAAAATATACAGTCAAACACGTCTTAAGCGGTCATTTAAGGGAACAAGAGAAAGTGACCGCTTAACAAAAGCGGTCGTTTAATGAAGGTTACTCGTAAACATATAGCGAAAATCTAATTTAGTAATATCAAAACTGACCGTTAAAAGCAGATTGACCGCTTAAAACAGGTTCAACTGTACTGTATATGAAATAAAAAGTTATTTTTTGCAGTTTACGTCGCAGCGACAGAATTTCAGCTATGTGTCATATAGCTGTGGAGGAAGACACCAAGTACACAGAGGTACCTGGGTAGAACCACTGACATACCGCAAACCATCTGGAAGACTTCCGGAGTCTTTTGAAAAATTCGAGTGACCTTTCGGGATTTTGGGGGTTAAGTTATGTAATGTCAAAGGCAAAAGTAATTAATGTAAAATGTAATATATTGTAGAAACCTTTTTTTTATAAGGCTTTGGAAAGAAGGTGTTTTCATAAAATCAACCCTATGGCGTATTTGAGCAGGGTCTCTCTATTAAGAGACACTGATTTGAGTGAAGCAGATGTATCTAGACTCTTGTTATAAACGTCTCTAAATTCCTAACCAACACACTTTATTTAACTTTTTTTCTATTATATTCTTTGACATAACGCTGAAACGTTTTCTCTCCTCAGGGCAACGTTCCTGTTTATAATCTATAATGGAAATAATAATCATAAACTTAATTCAAACCTTATCCCCAATTTTTAAACGAAGCCATATACGCATTGCGTGTTGCTTTCGTCACGTGACGTATCGTACTTTATTTAACGACTGTGGCCAGATGACTATATCACTATCGTATGTTTTTCTTGAAAGGATAAAAAAGACAACTATTTCATTGAAAAATGTCTCTTCTGTTTTAGCTCTACGTTCCGCTCGACTGGGTTCTGTAGAGACATAATTGGTTTCTGTCTGTGAGTGTCACGCAATAAGATTTTCCATTATACCTTAAAGAAGTCGAATGTAGATCCGGACCTGAGAGTTCCGTATGGTATGGCAGTTTGCACCGAGAGATCTTCGGCACCCTTTATTGGGCTTTCCATTCTCGTTATTGTGAGGAAGGCAGCTAGATTAGCCGTGTACGACGACACGATAATCAAAGTGAATAAGTACCAAACGCTACCGACAAACCGCGTGGAAAAAGCCTTGGGAGCAACGTCACTTCCTGTATGGTAAGACGTCATAGCAACGCTAATTTGAAAATTCAAATTAGTGACTATATCTATGAAATGTCAATATACTGGTTTGGAAGGTTTTATTAATAATGTAAGAAGTTAATTTGTTATATATCGGTATTAAAGAGCCCACACAGGAGATCCTTGGAGTATACAGTATTAAACAGCTGTATGAACATATACCAGAAATAGATGTTATAGAAATAAAAAAAGGAGCGGTGAGTTGTTACAAGCTGATTTTTTCTCGCACACATATACTTACTGATCGTTGTATAATCATTGCAGAGTTGGAATCGATTGTATACAAATACATTATACAATTATATCTATAAACTATAGTTAAACAATTATACACAAAAAGGAAATGGTTGACGTCTATATACTTTCACGAATACACAAGTGTGCAATGCTAAACTAACTTCTATTAGGGGTATCTGATGCCGTGCATTTCTTTTTTAACGCACACGAGTCGCTAATACATTTAAAGCCTGCATGTGCATGTAGGCTACTTTATTTCTGTGAGAATCAAATGCTCAGATGCACACATATACAAACACATAAAGTCTGATAAATGCGAAAGTCGCTCTAACCTTTCCTAGACAACGATTCTGGCATCTGTTACAAGTATATGTTTAGATTTCTTTTGACAAAAAATCTCAATTTATGGACTGACAAAACTGCCTTCAGATGTGTACTCGGGGAGTCAGTGGACAATTTATCAGACACGGACGTGGTTCGGCGATAGAATGTGTTTCACAATCATTTGTTTTCATCGAGAATTGCCAAGTCCGCCATTTTAGCATGTCTGATCCAGCAACAAAGAATAAACAAGAAAAAAGAATTGTATATCATAGCGAACTGTGCATATTGAGCCACTCAATAGAATTTGAATGTCTAACCAAGGAATGAATATGTATCAAAGTTGTTGTGTGCTTTTAACATCAAAATATTAACAGTTGTTGCTTTATATCTCATGACTTTACAGTTAAAAATAGGATTGGGTATACAGTGATGACTGTTTTTGTTCTGCTGTTGCTAAAAACGATATCATGGAAATAAAGATGAAAAAAAAAAGTTTGATCATGATATTGAAACTTAATCAAATCGACAATACTTATTTCATTTACTGGGTTGATTTCGAAAAAAAGTCTAATTGCACAGGGAAATTCTCTCTCTTTTTTTTGTTATTACATTTGAGACTGGTATGAAAATGGTCCTGTGTTCATTAAGACAGGTGTCTGATAAATATGGCCATCCATGTAAGACCATAATGATACTTATGATCCAATCAGAAAAGAAGAGCATCGCACGTGATACACTTTCCCCGGACATGTATCTTGCAGAAACCCTAGCTGTCAGAAAGACTACACTATAATGGTGTTTATGTTGTCCTAACTTCTAACTTTATGCAGTTGATAACTTTATTTCATCATATATTATTTTTCTCTGCCTGTTGTTTTCATGTGGTATTATATGCTACGAGCATGGTAATATATTTGTTTTTATTGTGTATCGAAACAATCACACTTAATAAAAACCATGGTCTGTTATGTTTTATCCTGATGTATGTCTGCATAAAAAAAATGTTCTCGACATTCTACATGGAATTTACACATAAAGCCTCTAAAATTTCGCAAAACCTAAACTATATGTACTACAAACTCTAGAAGTCTATTTCTTTCCATTAAAACTACACTACTTTAGTCGCCGAAAGCAAATTAATGTATCTGGTGAATCTTAAATTAGAACTCAGTTTAATCTAATTGATCGTGCTTGACCTTTATCACGTGATGTACAGAGTTGTTCTCCAGGCTAGCATCGGATGTATAGAGTGAACAGCGAGTAGGGAGATATTGTTACTAATTTAATAAAGATTCAATTTAGTAAGTTTTATGTTACTCAGTGTGTGTGTGTGTTTGTTTTAGAATCACTTCAGTCACATGATTCTCTATTTCCTTCCTCTGACATTTTTGTGTAATTTCATTTGTAAAAGTTGAAATCATGTTTTCACGTACTGTTCATGTATTCTATTTTAATGAAATCTTATTGTTTTATTCTGTTTAAATGAAATTTCATTCTATCTATGTTATTTTAAAGATGTGACTTGAATATTTGTTTATCTAATTATTTATTTCTTGAACCCATGTAATAATTGGTAATTCCGGATTGAAGGGAATGTATTCAGAGGACAAAGTCATCTCTGCTAGTTTGACGAGTTGGTTCCCAGTTTGTGACGCCACTGCTGTATTATCCGCATTTCAACAGCGGGGATACATACCTTAAAGAAATTATGCGTGGAACCAGAAGCAAGGGTGCCATATTTAATCCGGGTCTGTTTCGAGAGATCATCGGCGTTTTTAATCGGTGAATCCATTCTTTTCACCGTAAGGAAGGCGGCAAGATTAGCGGTGTACGAGGAAATGATTATCATTGTGAAGAACCACCAAAGACAGGCGACCATTCTTGTAGATATGGCTTTGGGAGCTATTTCACAACCTAGTTGGGGTAGTGAAAGCAAGATGTTAATGGCCACACTGTTAATTGTATATATCAAGCTTCTATATTATCTACCAACTACATAAAGTGTCCGGGTACTATTATATGAATACAGATAAATGAAATTACGTTATTCCGAGGACCGAGGGCAAATGATCGAAATGTTTGGAAAATTGAGAGAATGTATCTTTTTTTAAAATTTAATTTCATAGAACGCATAGGAGGTCATAACGGGACTAGGTCTATACCTAAGTTTGACAAAAATTCTCGGATATCGTAATTTTACTGTGCAAATTGTCTTTAATAACAAAATACGAAAAAGGTATCTTCCTGTTTCTAGTTTGGTAATACTATCGAACAACAAAGTTACAACGATTTCTCTCTTTAGAACAATAGCGAGATTGAATTTAATCAACTTCAAACATTTAAATGCATTCAATCCACGTTAACTTATGTTCCATATCATAAATGCAGTGAGGAGAAAAGGTGCATTTTCAATTAACTATAAATACTTTGTTCCATCTTGCATCTGTCAAAAACAATGATCGATCTAGAATGTTTGTACCCAGCAGAGATATTGCTGTATGAAGACACAGGTTCTTTGCTTTAAGCTCTATTACGTACAGATCTATTAAAATCATTAAGCACCAACTTCCGTTTTGACAGCATGTACCGTATTTGTAATCTAGCGTTCAAATGCTTTTATGTCTTACAATCCAAAACAAAGTTTCCTTGATCTGGACGTAAAGCAATTTGCCAAGTTTGCTTGCATTAATTTCTTCTTCATAAAAATTTAGAATTTGATTTACTTGATCGAAAATTAGTTTAAAGAATGCAAAACATGAGTCAAACTATCACGGCATCTCGTCCTTTTACTGAAACCTCGTGATAACCAGATTGCATTATGAGAAATTTGCTCATTTTCGCCATATGAAAAGATCAAAATCGCTACTCTGTCAAAAGTAGAAGGGGAATTTCGATGTTTACATCTAGCCCAATAAACGCCAGGAAATACAAAAACGTTAAGTTTGTTCATTAAGCAAAAATAATCTGTTCTTTTAAAATAGTTATCTTATGTTTAAGTATTTAGCTAATATATAGCTTGCCATGAAACATGGAATCTAAAAACAGGTATGGTACAGTATTTCAGCACATTCTTTATCTGAAAAACTAGGAATCAATGTGAGTTTAAATATAAACATTTTGGTTGCTTACTTTTCATTTTACAGGAGTCTCAACATATTTTCACATATTTTCACATATAGATCTATAAAACTTTTCAAGACCCAAACTAATTAAGATTTCACCTTTTTCGTGTTTTCATTTAACATGAAGCTAATATCAAAATAAGAATTAAATGAGTATAAATTATATTTTGTTTAACTAAATAAAAAAAATTAAAAAAAAAAAAAAATTAAATAAATTCCTTCCCGGTTCAATGATTAACAAAACATCTTATATGACTGAGTTTCCTGAGAGTTCTTTACAATAAATGTATCGTAGTCAGTAATATGCGATAGACAGTTGAGCTTTGAGAATATAATTGAAGAGCATCATGGTGAATTCATGCTCTAACAAATGCAATTATAGAAATCGAGTTTAAGACAAAGCTCCCTCAATAAGTCAAAGAACATATTCAAGTAGCTTGGAACTAGTTTCAATACAACAATTTATTTGCCCTGTGATGTCTTTTAAAGGTCCTGCTCTAATGGCGACATATATCAGAATCTTCAGCTACGAAACTAAAGGGCAACGTTAGCTTCATTTTGCCCGCCTGACTACCATTGCTGTAAAAGATCTGATGGTCTGATATCAGCCGTAAATACGACATATACACATTGTCTCTAAGTTTGATTGAGATTGTTTCATGAATCCAAACTCTTAACAAGGTAAAATGTGGTATTTTTATAATTCAAGTGCCATAACTCATATATGTTTCTTTTCAATTCAGGTCCTGTTTTAAAAATACATTAGTTAGAAGACAAAAAAATTACAAGCATTAAATGTTCAAAATATATTTTTCATGACTGTTCCATACCTTGCGATAGTATATAACTTGCGATAGTATATTTCTAATAATGTATTACATAGGTCTATGACAAAATTATAAATGTAATTATATTAGTCAAAACTATTTATGAAACTACGAAAGAAAATAATCTACATAATATACTACATCGTGATGAATATATTATTTAGTATTATTCTACAGTAAACTTGTGACGATCCGAGGACAGGTGGCAGGAAAATGAGATGCTAGGATTTCGTGAAATTCAAAGAACCAAGAGTGTTTTTCTCTCCGATGTTTATCATACAAAGTGAGTTTCCCCATGAAAGAAAAACATATCTTACATATCACGGGATTGTTTATCTTTCATGTCAATGACTGGGGTATTTTTATGCTATTTTTATTTTAAGTAAGTAATAATTCCAAATCAAACTAGCATCCGATTTTCGGTAATATTTACGTATATACCTTAAAAATTATTTTAATTTTCAATCTGTTGATGTTGAATTGTTATAATAGTCGTTAATGGTAGAGAGAAAAACAACATTTGTAAATTCATGTAGGGAAAGGGATATTTCACCTTTGGGCTCAGACATTTCAGGCAGGAGCTCGGCAACCCTCGGGTGAGATATCTATCTTACACGAACTCATGATGTATTATTTTAATCTAATATGGTCCAGGCCGGGACTATACCTCGGATATCACAAGCTTACTGTATTGGTCATTATAGTGAATATATCTACAAATATATTTACGCAAAGCATGCTGAAAATCTACATGTGCTATAGAGTAGACACTAAAGTTATTAATAAAATACAGCTGTTTATATACATCTTGTAACATCTTATGCCTTATAATAACATTGCATTTATAAATAACTGTGTGATAAATGGAATAATTCAGTGTCAATGAAGAGCGACCTCACAACCAAGTTCCCCCTATTATCAAGAAATATTAAATATCAAACAGAACAGATGTTAGTGTTTCAAGCTCAAAATAATTACTTTCTGTAACGTGTTATTTAGAAGAGTCATGATTAATTCGATGACAACGTTTGTTCGGTCGCTCCTCACTTTATCAGAGTATGTTGTGTCAGATAGATAAATCAATAAAATACTAAATTTCATGAAAAATGTTCAAATTGCGTGTACGACTTCAATTTCAGTAAAATATATAACGCCTGTTGAACAAAACAAATCAAAACTTGGTAATATGAACTGTTCTGAAAATTGGGAAAACAGTATATGAAAAGAAAAAACATGTTTTCTCAAAACAGAATAAACTTTTAACATATCTATTAGAATATAAATACACCGTAAAACAATTAAGAGTGGTTGAGGCTTAAAGAACAGGTAGTACAAAAGCGCCACAATCAGGGCGATCAATGAAGGTGATTGATACCCGCGCTTCGTCGCACTGATTTCAACAACATAAGACCACTCAGCAAATTGCACATATTTCTTAAAATTAAAAAGACGAAACATCTTTAAAAAAAAATAATAGAAAAAAATATATAGACTTTATACAAATAAATATGTGTGAAAAGTTTGATTGCTGACAATAAGAGACTTTTTCTAGACGGTACAACAATGGTGATTTCTGTACAGCCCCAACTTCATGAAGGGGTGTATACCAACATCGTCGAAGAAGATGAAGAAGGAGAAAAAAGAACAGACAGACAGAAAGGCAGACAAACAGACATACCTTGCTGCATAAGGGATCCAATAGTAAACCAGAGACTATTCAGGATGGTAAATTGGTTCTCCACTTCCTCGGACTCCTCGTTACACGGGTGGGGGTTCTCCCATTCATATGGAGTAAACCTGGTATAAACAGACTTGACTATTTGACAGTATTTCAGTCTTATAGCGACGTCAAGCTAATGACAGGTGGAGGAAGACCCCGAATGCACGGAGGCATCCGGGTAGAACCACCGACCTACCGCAACCCAGCTAGATGGCTTCCTCGCATGAAAATCCGAATGACCCTGCCGGGATTCGAACCCACGCGGTAAGGAACTGAGTTAGTGTTAAAGTCAGCGACTTTACCCACTCGGCCACGGAGGCCCCCGGTATAAACAGTCAATAAGTCAAAAGACAAAAACTCAGAGCATCGAAGTTGATGCAAAGGAGTATGTCAAAGTAAAATTTTAAACTTGGGAACAGTAATGACAAAGAATCAAATGAATGCACCGTACGATTCGAAGATGCATTGCTTAACTGTTTCTCTCTGTCTGATACTGTATAGGTAAGTATCAACGTCAAGGTCTCTTCGGAGATCAAGGTAAGGATCAAGGTTATATTTAGTGGGGTGCAAATATGGTCAGAGACGATACTGTGTTCTAGTTCTGTCCCAATCTGTTAAGTCATACGTTTTGTTAAAATTTAAAGTTTTTGAAAGATAAAGCCGAGCACGACAACGCCACCAAGGATACTAATCAAGCTTAAATTTCCTTTAAAACAATTGAAACTAAACCTCCCCTGAGACCAATAAAAATGAAGATACCGACACCATTATGATGGGGTATGCATCTTAGTTGTAAAATTGGTTGTTGCAAATGTAAATAATGACGTTGTTTTGAAGCCTTCCGAGCGACGTTCAGCTCAAAATAATTAAGCATATCGTCTTAATCAAAGAACACCTGTACAAATCTCTGGCAAGCAAATGCAACTGAACCTTGCTTTCAATGACTACACTGTTTAAACACTGTCTGTTTTGGCATCATGTTAATAGTAGAAGTGAATGAAGACATCGACTGTACAGAAAAGCCACCAATATATTGCAAGCCAGCTGGACGACTTCCTTTTCTCAATTATCTGAGAAGTAAGACCGAGATTTTAAACATTCGAGAGAGAGAACATTTCTCACCGAAATGAGATGTAAACCTGAGCACTTCCCGAACACCTTATCTACAAGCTGTTGCATAATCCCACACATTTTTTCAATGGGGAATAAACACACACTAGAGTTTTTTCCCTTGTCACTGACTGGTCAATTTAAATCAGCAAGTTATACCGGGTATTGCCGAAATGAAATGGTCTATAGCTTATGTAAATTATGGACAACCCGGTAGGAAACTGTAACTTAAAACAGCTGTTTTAATCGCAAAGGCACGTTGTTTGCTATATGCATGAGATGTAAATAACGCCAGTCAGCTAAATTTTATTTTGATTATTTACATATTTTCTTCTTTAATACGAACTTCCATAAATTCACTAATTAGAATGTCATTTCCTGATATATGTAAAGGGACATTTATCTACGTACCATTATAGCGCTAATTTCTAATTTTACTTATTTAGTATTCTAATCAAGATGCTGTCTTACTCAATATTTCAGTTTAACTCTAAGATATTTCTGTCTATATATGCGGCGGTATCTAGTTGCCAAGAGCTTTACCTTTATGATTGTTTCGCGTTTTAATGCCAAACTGATAAATGGGAAAACAAGTAAGCGTGTACGTTACAGTGAAGTGCGTCATTTTTTTTATTTTCGTTTGTAATCTCGAATTTGTAATACGACGCGTGCTACAAGGCATTCTGAACAAGAGCAGGACTTGCAAATAGGGTTTTGTTTCATTTTATAATCTATCAATATTTTCTATGCACGCAAATACGCAAATGCGAGTCAGCGAATGTCAGAATAGTCCAAATCAAAACCAACGGCCAGGGTAATAATAAAATGGCATCGGATGTAAAACACTTGAATAACAACGACGTGTTGGGGAGTTCAATATGCGAACTACATTTACTGCAATGTTTTCTTCCCTTGCAATATTTTTTTTAATCACTTATGTTTGTCAGTCAGTTACCTACATGTCATGCTACTTTCATCGAAACGTGTTTGTATAACACATGAAGCATTTGCAAGATTAATTTGTAGCTCACTAACTTATAATGTTACAAAATGATTGATGGTTAATACATTCTGGAAACAAATAGGTCTGACTCTTCAAATCGGGCCGTGACACTTATTGTCTAATTCAAAAGTGATTTTTATAAGCAATTTTACTTCAGATTGTAGGCAGAAACAAACAGCAAACATTCCCGCCCAATTCATCATGGGTTTAATCGATCTACGATATCGTACCATTGAATGTTTGTGATACGACTATGACGTCACTGATCCCTCTCTCAATCCTATCTATCAAACTGTGCCAACTATACTACTAAACACATTGTAAAGTAAAATCACGATTTTTCGAGGAATGAACGTGTGTGTGGGTTGGGGGTATGAAATCCTCGAAATATCAGATGGTTTGAATTTTGGTAAAACATCAGATTGTGTATTACGTTTCATGCAAAGTAAATATGCTTGTGGCGGTACTAGGAATGAATCTCGGAATAGACATGATATTCCAATGACGCTCATCGGAATATAGTTATTTTATTGTATCGAATATGCTGCGATTATGTCTAGGAGCGGATCCATTCTCAATGATGACATGCACAACAAAATAAGGGAGGCGATTCACATCTCTGAAGGGTAAATGAGTCATAAAACACCAACGGCAACAACAGTAAAAAATAAAAGAAGAAAATCACTAGAGCTATCACTGAAGGTGATTTAATAACCCCGCAAAATGCTTTAATACAGGAGAAGCCAGACTCCAGGCGGAGCATAGATAAGAACCTGTATACATAGTATATTGGTTATGATAGTAGTAATAAGTAAGTAAAGTTTTTATTTAAAGTGGATAGAGAGTCAGTTATGGTTGTTTGGCACAGTAGTTTAAAAGTGTAGAATTACAGTTCTTGCACACTGCACTTCTCATAGTCGCCATCTGTTTACATTTTAAGTTTCAAGACAATAACATGTATTATATTCGAGTTATGTTCGGGACAAGAAAAAAAAGGCAATTTAACAAAGGGAGATAATTAAAAAGATTGGACCAAATCGAGTAACAGTTCTTGGACACTGCACCTTTCCTAGTCGCCATCTGTTAATTTTTTAAGTTTCAAGTCAATACCTTGTATAATTTTCGAGTGTTCTGGACAAGAAAAAAAACAGAATGAAACAACGGGACAAGGGCATTAACTCTGCCATCTTTATTTATGACACGCATCTCTCCACCTGATTATGAATGCACACACAAAATTTGAACTGAAGCGGTTAAAAACTGTAGAAGAAGTTTGCGTCACAAGATATTTAGATATATTCAGGGACAATAACTCTGTAATCCTTGAGATAACTCAAGTAAAATTTATGTCAGGCACCTATCCACCTGATTATGAATTCACACACAAAATTTGAACTGAATCGGTTAAGAAATGTAGAATTTCAAGTCACAAGATATTTAGAGTCGAATCAGGGGCAATAATTCTGTAATCCTTGAGATAACTCTAGTGAAATTTATGTCACGCTCTTCTCCAGCTGATTATGAATAAACATACAAAATTTGAACTGAATCTGTTTAGAAATGTAAAAGAAGTTCGCGTCACAAGATATTTAGAGTTGAATCAGGGGCTATTACTCTGTTATCATTGAGATAACTCAAGTGAAATTTATGTCATGCACCTCTTCAACTGATTATGAATGCACACACAAAATTTAAACCGAATCGGTTAAGAAATGTAGAAGTAGTTCGCGTCACAAGTTTTTGGGATGGACCGACAGACCTATATACCCACTCTCAAACTTCTTTTGCGGGGGTATAAACAAATGCACTTAAATATTAACTCACCATTTGTGTATATAAAATAGATGTGTAAAATCAAACTAAACATCTGTGTTATGCTTAAGTCAATAAAAACTCTGCGAGGAAGACGAATGCTTTTAATATGTGGGGGGAAAATGTAGATAGATTACAAGTTTAAAGTGATAAGGCGCTGGGCAGACAATTTAATGTGACGGAAATGAAATTTATTTTAATCCTGGACGTTTTGGCATCATGTGTCAAGATCTCACACTAGTCTATTGTATCTACACATTGGACTTTTAAGCTCAAAAGAATCATCGGAGCAAGCCTGTCTAGACTTAGATAAAATGTTAGAAGTTGACTTCTTTTGTTAGCAATATGTACAGTATATATTTAAAATGTACAATGTTTACATTGATTTGAATTCCTTGCTACTACAAGGATCTTTGGCCCATCGGTAGTGTTCCTTGGGAAAGGGTCAGAAATTGGCACTTTCGATCCTTACTTAGGGCGATAAAATTTCAAAACCTAGTACTGGTTCAACATGGAAATCGTCGAGAGATTAGCTTCTCTTTCCGTCGTTGATATTCCCCCGAAGGATTAGTGTTGTACAACGCATATCCTGAAGTATTCAGTTGAAAAACTGATAAAAACATTCATTTCATAAAGAAGTACCGATTTTATACAATTTTCACTAATGCATTCTACCGATAACACACATCAAACCGGCGGTTTCTAATTTATGTAAACCAACATCTGTTCTTAAATTAATGTATGTTTGATTATGAATACACTTCCCAAAAATCCTATGTACCGCAGTCATAACATAGTTGTTATTAATCTGACAGCGAAATTCACACTTGATTATTACAATACGGCATGCCCATTTACCCCCTGAAGAAGGTTTTTACCCCCCCCCCCCCCCCCCAAATTGCCATGTACCCCAATGATTGGAGGGACTCTTTATATGATAGGATACTCCGGGATATCTTAAATCTAATTGTTAAATGTACGCATTCAGTTATTCAAAAATTGATGTTGGCAGTGATAAAAACTGTAATATTAGCAAAAGTAATAAAAATATCGTAAATTTGTCTGCTGACTTCTCAGTTATTATTCGAAATATTAGCTAATAATGTTTTACAGGTTACACCATTTTTAACATGTTTGTTGTTTTATTCATGTTTTAAATCTTTAATTATGAAAGGATATAGTGCACCAAACTGTATACAAGTGGCATGTATACGGGTATTATCCCTGCATTGTGCCAAAAAAAGGGGGATAATCCATATCCATTGTTAACGACGTTGTGTCACAACCAGGAATCGAACCGACGACCTCCCGATTGCAGAGCGCACGACCTTCTTACCATTCGACAACCAGTTTCTCTGTGTGCGTTTTCACGAAAACAATTACGGCTATTCATTCTTTACCGATTGTTTTCGACACTTATATCTGGATTATTGAAAGTACTGGCTGGTTTGGGGTATTTTTACCTTACAAAACGAATGTCGTAAAAGCTTAACATCCACTGTTTCACAGATTCCAAGACGTTGATTTATCATAACGGAAAAAGCTATGGTTATCGGCGTATAAACTCAAATACTCAAAGGTCTCCTTAGTATTGATTCAAGACAGAAATGTCGAAAATGATGCAGAATCTTATCCTCTTAGTGATAATAAAATATGGTGTTGTCGTGAAAGCCAATTTATCGTATGTGGACCTTTTCCACAAATAACTTTCGGCATTTCCGGATAAGCCATAAATTGGATACTTTATTCATAAATTGGGTGCTTTATTGTTCTATCAAATGGTGCGTGTTTTAATTTTCTAATTTTAAATATTAATAAAAAATTTATTGGGCCATCAAATTTTCTCCTCTTAATTTGATCTTTTTATTCTAAGAAATTTACGAGTATTGAATGACTCAGTATCAGAGTTGCCATTATAATGTCGTATTGGAGAATGAGCATTAGTGCTAGGGCTTTGTTGATAAAGTAGACCCATAGCGTAAAATATTTGGCATAATGGAAATAGCTTTAAAACTAGCCCAATGTCAAAATATCAGTATAATATGATTAATATAAGGTAGCTATCTCTTGCCTTGCTCAAATCAAATTTTGATGTTTCGAGAAGCGGATTTTCAAGCACCGTGTCTAATTCAATGTTGACTACAAAGAAAACGACACATACTTTCGATATTCCGAAACTTGGGATCATGTGAGAATGTATAATGATAAAAAAAGGTTGTATAGGGGACCAAAGGATGGACTTACCTTGCTATGACAAAGAGCATGAAACTGACACAGAGGTACGCCGCAATCATGTAAACCCAGACGTCTAGAGACAAGGGGTGGGAGAACGAAAACAGTTCCGGGGACTGTTTGACAGGCTTCTTGTATAGAATGGTAATACCGAGACTGAGGAAAGGTTTAGTGAAGTCCACAACTTGAGCTCTCTCGTAGGTAATGGTCATACCAGCAGCTGCAAGGTCGGCTTTCTGTTAAAAAAAAGAAATAGTGCAGTTCTTGAAAAAAAAATCAAGAGCGAGGCAAAGGGGGGGGGGGGGGGGGGGTCAGTTACAAGCCTGGCAGCCATTATTTATCCTTCGGATAGTTTATCTAAACATGTACTTCCTTCAAAACTATAGAAGGGCTCCAAATAGTCATGTTTGAATATCTACAAATCAACTAAAGACCTAATAACCTAACAGAGACCTGCAACTCTAATAATATAGGTAACGAGTAATTCAAGAGAAGCTCTCGTTAATTTATATGTATGATCATGTGACCGCTTGATAACGTGAGATGAGTAAAATTGCTTTTTGGTCACGAGAAAAAAACAAACAAAAAAAAAACGTTATTACGGACAGATTCATATCTGTTGAAAAGGTCTTTGAATCAACTAAGTTACTACAAAAATGCTGGACACGCCATCCCTGTGTGTATACAGCAATAAATAATTTCAATCTCACATTTTTTCTGTCTCGTTCCATCAGCTCCCCGACCATGCCGTTCCAGGTGCCGCCTGGTGTTTTACTGCCGTACTGCCGGTCTGAAGCCTCGTGCACCTCGTACTTGAAGCCCAGTCTCTCGGACAACATATCGAGGATATCGATAACAAATCCTTCATGTATCGTACCGTTCTCGTCTGGTTCGTCCTTCAGCATAACGTACGGCGGGTCCTGAAATGTTGGGAGGCGAGTATGAAAATGAAAATAAAAATTTAGGTAAGTAAAGGTAGGTAGTACGAAAGGAATTAATAAAAGCAAATACACGTATACATACAAATATCGATGTGTACCAGGGAGAAAACCTTTTGTTTGTGATTTATTCAACAGACCTGCTTGAAATTTGAAAAATGTAAAGACATTGTGAAATAATGGCCATTAGATGACATACTTTTATACGTGGTTTTATTGTCACAACGACAGGCATTACTTTAACACGTGTAATGGTACCAGTACCTGACTATATGTGAAGCAAATCTGTTCCCCCCCCCCCCCCTAAAAATCTGTCTGGTATAGCTTATCATTTCTAGACATCTTAATATGACAGGGGCAATTCCCAAAATAAATGGGGTTTACTCGTCTGATTTCCCAGTTGTGTTTGAAAGATGACATATATAACACAGGGCGTATGGTTGTTTGTTCAAGTTATATATGTTGTGTTGATTCATACAGACAATATAGCCTGCATATAAGGTGGTTAAACCGAATAAATATGCTAACACCGGTTTATAATACATCATTTCATTCCGAATTTAGACGTAAACCTACCCGCCCCACCCCCGAACACCAACACCACATTCTGGTATAAAATTCAACACATTGTTCAGTGGGTATGAGACTGATTCGTCAGTTTAAATCAACGAATTATACCGATTATTTCCGAACCTCTGATTAAATAGTCTATGACACACACACACACATAATTGGCTCCGGTCCCGGTGACCTTCGCGCTAAAACTGGAGAGCCGTGGTTTCGATCACCGGCAGCGACATATGTTACTTGTTATAACGGAACCGACACGGCGCTTTATGCATAAGAATAGTCCCGGACAGGTTTATCCAGTGCTAGGATAATGTGACCAGGTGTGGTATCATGCCACTTGTTGTAAATGTGATACCACAGTGAGGCAGCATTATATCTGGCACATATAGACACAGTACACAAATGACCGAAGTTCTGTCAGGTGAACGATAAACCCAGTCTAACACTCTTGAGAAATATAATTAAAGGCATTTAAAACTAATTTAAATAATTCATTACATTTTGAATCTAAAAAAAGATCCGTACAATTTATGAAACGATTGAGAAACTAACGCTTCTATCATAAAATGTTAATTACTTATATAGCTGCTTTCTGGAAAGCATTATTTTTGTTAGATGGACTTCTCGTATTTCACTGAAACAAAACTGATTAAAGACATTCTGTCTGGAGAACACCACTAAATGATTTTGGTGATTTTAAAATTCAAAGTCATATATTCGTGACTTAGGATGAATCTATTATTGGTTCTACAAATTTAAGTTTGGCATACCATTATGAGAAATTGGGTTAAAGTATCGGTTTTAAAAAAGTTTAACATGCATCTTTATTATCATATTGCATGTTTGATATTTGTCTCACTTTTTTGCAATTTGATTCAAATTTGATTTAAATCATTGTTTCCGAAGAAAATCAAATCTAATTTAATTCCACACAAGCAATAAAATATCTATTACCAGATATGTTTCTTCAAAGAAACTGTTACTGATGATGTCACTATATTGCTTCTAAAATTACCTTACACCTTATGATAAAACGTAAAACATTTCATTTGCTAAATGCTTTTATCAAAATATCCATCTCTAAAAGAACATACAACAAGTAATTTAACAAAACAAAATAGAAGACGGATTTAAAGGTACAGACAGTGATTTACCCTGAAGATACACACTACACCAGTGACAAAACAAACGTAACGTCTGAATCACTACACCAGTGACAAAACGAATTCTGACGTCTGAATTCAACTTACGAAGACGCTGACAACACGTAACGTCGCATTTCTGAGACGTGCTTTGTCGTCTTCCTTCGTCTCGATCTCGCTCTCCGTGATTTGGATACCCGCACTGTTATGCCACGAGCCAATCTAGAAAAAAAAACACAAATATTTTTATATCACATTTATATAAAATTAATCATAATATACATATATTCAAAAGTGCATCATTTGCAGATATGTATTTAGTTATGCCGATAACATTAACCCTTTCCCTCATATAGACTCATTTTGACGCACTCAATAGGTACCACATAAAGCCTGATCTGCAGAAAACCACAGTTAAACCTTACCAAATTTAATTATAAAATCCTCATTTCCAGACCACTGACGAGCAGCGAACATCATAAAACCTGATCAGCCTGCGAGTTACTCTGGTTTTATGCTGTTCGCATAGGTCTTTTCATGGTTTCCTCTATGAGAGAAAGGGTTAACAGACACAATACCCAATATATATTAAAATGTATGAAGACAGAAATGTACAATGTATATTAATAATATAGCAAAGCTTAAACATATATCAGGCACTATTTCCGTCAACCATACTAAACGCTAAGTAATACTTAAATACTTAAATACTTAGGGACGACTTACATATATCTTGACTCTCTGATAAAATTACCGGAAATTTAATGTCTTAGCAAATACTGTTAGTCATTGAGATAGTCATTTATGCCAACCTAATAATGTATACATGAATATATGGTTGATCAGGAATCTACCACGTTTAAGAACGCTAATTTGATTACCAATTAGCCAATTAAGTACCATTAACGATAAGTTTTGCTTTTGAAATTCTAGCCAGATTTTTGATACAAAAAAACAAACAAAAAAAAACGTTTGCTACGTAACAGGGAACCAGGAGGCGCTTATGATTTACTGTTCGAATTGTTTCGAAGATTGAATTCTCCGGAGAAATGTCAAACACTGTTTGATGAGTGACAATTCTATATGATTCTAGGACATCTGTACGGGGCAGATACTTACATAACAGAGATTCAAATGCTTCAATTAGGCGTTTTTCGCATCATGACATAACATGCTAGAATGTAGCACTGGGCATGACAAAATTTAAATTGGCATTTCAAAATAAACGCAATTCCAAGAAAAAAAACCACCTCATTCCAATATCATGACATATTAATTACACAATATTTTCAACACACACAAAAAAAGAAAAAAAAAGACCATGATTATGAAAAAGGCCGTAAAAAACGTTGTTTTACTGGGAAATACTAAATTTTAAACTTATATAGAGCATTTTGGTAACGCCCGATATATTGCCTCACTGTGTTGCAGTGTTACTGTGTGAAAACCATTTCATCAGTTTCATAAATGGCAATCAACATATTTACGTGTAAAAGTTCAACAACAAAGATATACACAAGTAAAGTAAAGTAAAGTTGAAATTCATAAACTTTAAAATGATAAGTTGATAAATAAAGGGACGTGTATATACCACATACCTCTTTCAAACCTCTCCTGGAGAGTTTTATGACATCAAGTTTGAATTCTTCTCGTCTGCCGTTAGTAAATCGAACTGTGCCCGATAGGCCCTCATATGTATTCTACGGGAAGGGAATCATCAAAAATTCACAAAATGTATTGTCAGAGACAATATTTCAAACAATTTCTACAATAAAATCAGTCTGATGTAAAATTATAATATTTTTCCAAGACAGATGACATTTTTATGATGAAAGCACGTGACCGGTCAATATAGCGGAAGCAGTAAATAATATTGCAAACAAGGTAAAACAAGGGAGCACTACAACTATGTGAAGGAGATGCAACATTCTTTAAACAAAGAAAATTGTTTATGGCAGATCCTGTCACTACACGGCTGGTATAAATCACGACCGAACAAGTATAAAGCCAAATTTACGACGGGCCTTGCGATTATGTGCACCGCCGGTGCTGCATTTTATCAACTCTTTCGAGAGTTATTCTTCATTCGATCACAAAAACACACGCGCATTTTCAACCAAGTAAACAATTCAACATCTTATGACATTTTCTAGCATGAAAACCAAGAACACGGACCATATGTAACTATAAAAACCTTTCTTTGAGCATCCCTAAACAGTCATGCAATAAAGCCCGTGTATCATGGGAAATAGCTTGAATATTGAAATGTTTCCGTTGTTTACAAGGAGAATGCTTGCTATTATAGTACATTTATGTTTAAAATATTTATATTCTACAAGAAAAATCTAAAACATAACCATAAATATCCGACCGAAGAAATGTAGTAATAGCAAGTTTAATTAACTATGTATATCTAGACAGCAATTTATTTAAATCAAAACACCATTTAATGGCCCTGTAACACATAAATTAACTATTGGATAGCTTTTCTGACGTGGTTATGTTTCAGCTGCAAGAACAAATTCAGGAGTGAAATATTAGGCTTAATGGCGAATAATGAATTCGGCGGTAATTTGGACCCGGAGGACAAAAACTTATAGTCTTTGCAAAAACGCTGACATAATCAGCGATTATCTTGGAAGATCTCCGATTCAGCAGATTGGCGAAGTCTACAGCAAATGATGGTATATCATGTTTGCATAAAACTTGAAAATTGACGTTTCCTGTATATTTCAGGAAGCTTCAACGTCACGAAAATGAAATAGTTTTAATATATTTCGTGTTGAACTCATATACTACTGGCATCTTTTATCAGAAGAAGCTTAGTGTAAGATATCTTTCGGAATCACCATAAAGTGTGGCTTCACAAATGATCAATAATATCCAATGAAGTTAAACTTATAAGGAAAATCTAAAAACGTAAACCATTTAAAACTAAATATTGTATCTCCTAAAAAGATAAATTAAGCGTTACTGAATCGAATAAGAAAATAAAAAGAGAACAGCTTTAGACAAATTATATCAACGAACGTATTATCATCGTAACAGAAACAGTAAAATATCCGGTCCCTCTGTCCCGTCATCAGGGAAAATAGGATGACGTTGTTGATAAAACATATTGGAGACAGACAGACCGATGGATAAGGGAGGTACATACCGATTTCATTAAGTTGATCAACGTATTTCCATGTTTCCAGGTTTGTCGTTTGGAGCAAGAGAGAGATTCAGTGGTGATGTAATCCAGCGGGTCCAATGTTTTCATGAACAGACCAACGGCGTCGTACATGAGAGCGATCTCCGTCTGTATGGACGGACAAACATACATTTTAATTAATACTGGTATGATCTCTGAATATGAAGCATCGATGACTAATAAACAACGATTTAGATACAGTATAAATTCCAAATAAGTATGAAATTAGTATCGACGACAAATAAGCAACGATTTAGTATCCTATCGGTGAGATATAAACATCAATCCCGACTAATGAACATAATGGGGTGATTATTTTCTAATGGGGACAATCACATTTTCATTTCTTTCTCTCAAAGTGTAGAACTATAAATATCAACAATAACACAACTAATCAACTTAAGTAAGATATTCCGATATATGAACGTTTGGATTTACATATACATACAGGAACATTAAAAATACTTTTCGGCTACATAATGCATAATGTAATCACGAACACCAAAATCTTCTTTATATGGTAGAAATCAGCAATAGTCTAATTATCCGATTGACATTTGACTAGTGCTCATATTACACCGGAAATGAAGCCGGTGATAAGAGGCCTAACAATCAGGACACGTGCAATATCACAGCTCAATTAACGTCTTGGCACAGTGCTACTTTGATTTGATTTCCATCATTTTGCCAGAGAAAAGAAATCGATGTTTCGGTGTTCGATGGTTAGGCTAAATGTTTGAATATTTGTGGGTTTTACTTACATTTTGTTTTATTTTTATTTAGATTTAATTGTTTGGCATTACCAATAAATAGCAACATACAGTATCAATCTAAATGTGTTAATGGATTAAATAAAATCATCTGTGCTCGCTTTTAAAATGTTATCCGCGTGTCACTTTGGCATATTCAATATTTGGTATATCAAGATTATATATATATAATTTTAATTGTTGTAAGTCGCATTTAGTTTTTTTTTACTTCTTCTTCCATCCCAATAAAAAACTGTAACGTGTCCAAGCGGTCTAAATGACAAAAACTGTGAAGTTCACTATAATAAAGTTTGCAATGTTATGAACTTAATTTATTTTCAATATTTACTGCATATATATATATATATATATATATTTATATATATATATATATGTGTGTGTGTGTGTGTGTGGTGTGTGTGTGTGTGTGCAAAAAAACGATCATAAGTACACACACACACTACGTAAATTAAATTACTGCCTTTGAAATTGAAATTTGATCGAGTTATCTCTTTATAGGCATCTTTATATTGCGTTTCATTCCTTTCAAGTGTAGCAGGCCATTTGAGTTGGTCACCAAGAAAGTTTGCTAGGGTCTTACCCACTATCAGGATAAAGTTAAAAACAATTAGGTTTGAAAGGAAAATCTAGAAATCATTTGAGAGAGAGAGAGAGAGAGAGGGGGGGGGGATGTTAAAAAGGCTGTTTTGAATAAGTTGTAATACTACTTTATTACAATGAATTATTTGACATTTCATGAAGATACATATGCCTAAAATTCAGACTGTAAGACCCCGACAAGAATCCATTTCTTTCACTTCTATTATTGTATTTTACTTGTCTTTAACGATGTTCTGTTAAGCAAAATCGATTCATTTGACATATTCTAGCTACAAATAATATTAAACTTAAACATTAAATTTAAATGTTTTTCGATACATGGTTGTAATTTTACCTCACATTGATGAACTATTTTGGGCCTATTGGTACAAAACTTATGTATATAAAACATATATTTTGTAGGAATCTATCAAACAGAGATTTAATATAAACCAGAATAAAAGAGATCAACGATTGTGTATAAAAGAGTTATACATCTGGTCGTCGTTGGATCACATTTAAGTAGTAGAAGAACGTGTTTTCTAGGAAAGAATAAACAGCTTATATATAGTTAACTACACGAAATTTGCTTTTAGTATCAAATTAGTTCAAGGCAAGGCGAACAACGGGACATTGACGTCCAACTATTAGCTGAGTCGAAGAGTTGTATTTACGACTGACATTTTCTCAATAATGCTGGCACACTTTTCGTCATATGATTGGGAGTTTATTGCCGCCTATCTGCCTCATGTTTATCTTCCCAGTTTCTCAAAATCTCGGTCCCTTCGTCTTCTTGGTGTGGGAAAAACGTGACTTTGATAGCGAGAATTGTTCACAATTTTGTTCAAAATCAACTATCTTTTGATTGATGGCTTGTGCACTGTTCTTTGGCTTCACTATCAGACATTTCTTAAAATTAAAACGATATGCCTTATACATTCTCTCTCATTCTTTCTTCTTTTATTAAAAGGCTTATGTGCCGAGACTGCAATGTTCTACTGGTATAGCAAAGACATCGCATTATGGTGCGTTTCGCCCGTTTCTTCCTTTTTTTTTCTTCTTTTTTTTTTTGAGTTTGATATTTGGATATCTAATACTCCCTGATTCACTAAGGCTTCCACGTTCTTAAAATTTAGTCACCACAGGATCAAGATTACTAAATTAGATTTGACCAAAGCTTTTAAACGGGAATACCAGGTTCATAATAATAGTATACACTGAATGGGACAGGAGCGCAGGATGAAATAAATTTGATATTAATGTTTATGTCCTGTAATTCACTTCCGGCAAAGTCGACAAACATTGCTACGTCTAGGACCACTTAACCTCTACCAAGATAACCAAGGACACTAATGAAACATTAGGAAACCTTGGTTAACTCCGTGAAAGGCCATGAGGTCCGAAATGTAGTTGAACCATTTGTCATTCACCACGATTTACCCCCACGTCATGGTAAAAGATCATTTCTTGTTTCTTTATAAAGCTTTAACATCATGTTACATTTCTTTAAACCGACAAATAAGCTTACGTTGCGTTTCAATTTCCTTGCAGTTTATACTCCACTTGATTGGCGATGAGGATTACTACTCTAAATACTGGATGTATAACTGCAACAACTTAATATCGAGTTCTGATATGGTAAGAGTGTTTCTACCATGGTTACCAGATCTTATAATTGAATCAGGTGCCATTTTCCTAAAAGAGACATCAAAGTGTTTCTGCATTGAACCACATATTTCATTTACTTGCATTTTTACAGACTCTTTTTTGTTCTCTCTCAAATCATTCTCCAGATCGTCTCTGGATAGTCGACCAGTCGTTATCTGTCTCCATGCCATTCAGAGTTTATCAAAACATTTGGATAAAGGCAGATCTTCTGATGCACATTCAGTACAAAATAATTGAAAAAAGTAGCATTATCTTCTCTTTGTCTGTGGACTTCTTTTCCGCTTACGTTGATTGAGAAACAAATTGTTATAACCTCTACAAATTGGTCTCGGCGGTTCCGGGTTGGACAAGTACTTTGCTTCTGAGGAAGACTTGCAAAAATGCTTGCTCCTGTAGGATGCAAAGCGTCATGCTGTTTCTTTCGAATTCGGCAAAATGTGTCTAGTGAGTTTATTCGTTCACCAGTAGCCATAACGTAGGGGATTGAGTCTTAATTGAAACGGGAGCAATTCATTTTCGGTGATTGAAAGTTTTGCGGGGATATGCTCTTCCCTCTTTCTTTCTCTCTCTCCTTCTCTCTTTCTCTCTCTCTTTCTCTCTCTCTCTCTCTAGTGTGGCGACATGAACATTATTCTAGATAAACTGTCTCAATAAGAAAAATAAGCTGCGTAGATGAATACACCACAAACAATCAAATAATGAAACAGTAACGAAATTTAGACACATCGGCTTAGATAGAGTAGTGGTAAGCACCTCCATTCTCAGCAATACGCCCTCGGTTCGATTCCTGGTCACGTACATTAGAGGGTACGCTGGTCACTCCTCCGGACAGATTGGCTTAGGCTGGATACTCCGGTTTCCTCCCAAAATAATGACCAAATACGCCATCACCGCAGCTACCGAGAATGGTTTGCATAAATTGTAAGAACATGTTTTGTAATCCATGTAAAATACATAAACATTAAACTTTTAAAACAAATCAACGTACCTTAATGGCTTTATAACCCATTAAAGGGGATCGAACATTATTCGCCTCTGCGATACCCCAGTCTATCATGACCTCGTTGACCTGTGGACGTCTGGGGTCAATCAGGCGCATGGAGGTAATATTGGCGCCAAACTCAACATATCCATCAAGCTGTACGATTGGCAAGTCCTGGAAGATTGGGTAGGGGAGGAATAAGGATACATAATTAAAACAAGAGGCCCATGATGGCCCTAAATCGCGCACCTGAGATAAATAGGTTGACCCAAGGAACATCTGTACCAATTTATTTTAAAATCTGGCCAGTAGTTTTGAAGAAGATGATTTTTAAAGTTTTCATATTTTTTTTCTTTTTGTTGCCATGGCAACCAGAGTTCTATATGGATCAAGTTTATTTTAGCAACTTTTGTGAAGGTTGACCCAAGGATCATCCCTGCCAAGTTTAATCAAATTCTGTCCAGTGGTTTCAGAGGAAATGTTGATTAAAGTTTTCCCTATATACATATAAGGCAAATAAGCCCCGCCCCTGGCGGCCATGTTTTTTACGGACCGGAATTTTTTTTAGCAATTTTGGTAGAGGTTGACCCAAGGAACATCTGTACCAATTTATTTTAAAAATCTGGCCAGTAGTTTTGAAGAAGATGATTTTTAAAGTTTTCATTTTTTTTTCTTTTTGTTGCCATGACAACCAGAGTTCTACATGGATCAAGTTTATTTTAGCAACTTTTGTGAAGGTTGACCCAAGGATCATCCCTGCCAAGTTTAATTAAATTCTGTCCAGTGGTTTCAGAGGAGATGTTGTTTAAAGTTTTCCCTATATACATATAAGGCAAATAAGCCCCGTCCCTGGCGGCCATGTTTTTTTACAGATCGGAATAATTTTAGCAACTTTGGTAGAGGTTGACCCAAGGAACATCTGTACCAATTTATTTTAAAATCTGGCCAGTAGTTTTGAAGAAGATGATTTTTAAAGTTTTTCTTTTTTTTCTTTTTGTTGCCATGGCAACCAGAGTTCTATATGGATCAAGTTTATTTTAGCAACTTTTGTGAAGTTTGACCCAAGGATCATCACTGCCAAGTTTAATCAAATTCTGTCCAGTGGTTTCAGAGTAGATGTTGTTTAAAGGTTTCTCTAAATACATATAAGGCAAATAATCCCCGCCCCTGGCGGCCATGTTTTTTTACGGATCGGAATAATTTTAACAACTTTGGTAGAGGTTGACCCAAGGAACATCTGAACCAAATTTTTTTTCTTTCGGTTGCCATGGCAACCAGAGTTCTGCATGGATCAACTTTATTTTAGCTTGTAGAGCCTCACGCAAGGAACATTCCTGCCAAGTTCAATCAAATTCTGCCCAGCGGTTTCAGAGGAGATGTCATTTAAAGCAAATTGTTGACGCCGCACGACGCACGACACACGACGACGGACGACGGACGAAAGGTGATCACAAAAGCTCACCTTGAGCACGTTGTGCTCAGGTGAGCTAAAAAGTGTTTATTATATAGACCTATAGAAATATTCAATACGAAGTTATACATCTATTGCTTTCTATAAGTACCAATTTTATTATGTATTAGCATACTCTTGTACGAACATTGTAATTGATTATCTGGTTCTAAAAAAAACAAGAGGCCCATGATGGCCCTAAAGCCCAAACCCCCATAAATTCCAATTTATTTTAAAATCTGGCCAGTAGTTTTGAAGAAGATGATTTTTAAAGTTTTCATATTTTTTTTGCTTTTTGTTGCCATGGCAACAAGAGTTCTGTATGGATCAAGTTTATTTTAGGAACTTTTGTGAAGGTTGACCCAAGGATCATTCCTGCCAAGTTTAATCAAATTCTGTCCAGTGGTTTCAGAGGAAATGTTGATTAAAGTTTTCCCTATATACATACATATAAGGCAAATAAGCCCCGCCCCTGGCGGCCATGTTTTTTTACAGATCGGAATAATTTTAGCAACTTTGGTAGAGGTTGACCCAAGGAACATCTGTACCAATTTATTTTAAAATCTGGCCAGTAGTTTTGAAGAAGATGATTTTTAAAGTTTTCATTTTTTTTGCTTTTTGTTGCCATGGCAACCAGAGTTCTACATGGATCAAGTTTATTTTAGCAACTTTTGTGAAGGTTGACCCAAGGATCATCCCTGCAAAGTTTAATCAAATTCTGTCCAGTGGTTTCAGAGGAGATGTTGTTTAAAGGTTTCTCTATATACATATAAGGCAAATAAGCCCCGCCCCTGGCGGCCATGTTTTTTTACGGATCGGAATAATTTTAGCAACTTTGGTAGAGGTTGACCCAAGGAACATCTGTACCAATTTATTTTAAAATCTGGCCAGTAGTTTTGAAGAAGATGATTTTTAAAGTTTTCATTTTTTTTGCTTTTTGTTGCCATGGCAATCAGAGTTCTACATGGATCAAGTTTATTTTAGCAACTTTTGTGAAAGTTGACCCAAGGATCATCCCTGCAAAGTTTAATCAAATTCTGTCCAGTGGTTTTAGAGGAGATGTTGTTTAAAGGTTTCTCTATATACATATAAGGCAAATAAGCCCCGCCCCTGGCGGCCATGTTTTTTTACGGATCGGAATAATTTTAGCAACTTTGGTAGAGGTTGACCCAAGGAACATCTGTACCAATTTATTTTAAAATCTGGCCAGTAGTTTTGAAGAAGATGATTTTTAAAGTTTTCATTTTTTTTTGCTTTTTGTTGCCATGGCAACCAGAGTTCTACATGGATCAAGTTTATTTTAGCAACTTTTGTGAAAGTTGACCCAAGGATCATCCCTGCAAAGTTTAATCAAATTCTGTCCAGTGGTTTCAGAGGAGATGTTGTTTAAAGGTTTCTCTATATACATATAAGGCAAATAAGCCCCGCCCCTGGCGGCCATGTTTTTTTACGGATCGGAATAATTTTAGCAACTTTGGTAGAGGTTGACCCAAGGAACATCTGTACCAAATTTTTGAATCTGGCCAGTAGTTTTGAGAAGTGATTTTTAAGTTTCAAATTATTTCTTGTTGCCATGGCAACCAGAGTTCTTGCATGGATCAACTTTATTTTAGCTTGTAGAGCCTCACGCAAGGAACATTCCTGCCAAGTTCAATCAAATTCTGCCAGCGGTTTCAGAGGAGATGTCATTTAAAGCAAATTGTTGACGCGCACGACGCACGACGCACGACGACGGACGACGGACGAGGGTACACAAAGTCACCGGAGCACGTGTCTCGGTGACTAAAGGTTTTATATGCCCTAAGAATATCAACACGAAGTTAACTCTATGCTTCTATAAGACCATTTATATGTATAGCATACCTGTACGAACATGTATGTATCTGTTCTAAAAAAAAATAAAATATGGAAAAGTGTTTTGAAGTTGATTATGATGTTATTAAGAAGTAGTAAGGCCTTAAATGGTATATACTAGTCAACTAATTTGGTTTATTGGAATGGTTAACATGACATGTATAATCTAACTGACTATTTCACTCCGAGATGAGCTGTAAAACTACGTAAATTAACAACCAGTCCACGAACATCAAATCTACATGCGTTATAAACATACACATGATATTTGAACCAGTCACTGATTGGTCAGTTTAAATCAGCGAATCAAAACGAGTATTGCCGAAACACTTGGGAAATGGTCTTTGATGAGTATCTATGATAGCCACAAGATACTAAGTAAAATATTTCAACATTTTTACATCCATGTTGCTTTAAAAACAAACAAACAAACAAACAACATGAAAATTAGAATTCATGACAGAATGAAAAATAGCTTGCAAAAAACAGATTATTTTGTAGTTATCTTTGAGGTTGAATCCTAAGCATAGAATATTATTTTAATATATCGTCGGAGGTCCTAACTGCGCACCTGTCCTAACTCCGCCACCTTCCTCTTTTTTATTGTAGTCTCGCTGGATTTTATCACAATCGTAAGCGACAGTGAGATTTTTTTACTGTGTTTCTGTAAATAAACTCAGATGATTTTTGTACGAAATTTTGATTCAACCTGATAAATATTGCAAATTTTATTTCGCACCACTCTTTTTATGTGTTTTTTCTTAATACAAAACGATTTCCACGCAGAATGGCCCTTTTACACTCAAATTTTTAAATTAAAAGTATCTCGGAAATTCCATCTGCTGTGTTTACATATTTATAAATGGAAGTCATATGTGTACAATTCGCAACTGCTATGAGGTCACCTAGGGGGCGGAGTTGGGACCACACAAAATGATGGCATAATATTTGACTCGTAATGTATTAAATGTTATTTCCGAGTGAACAATTATTTATAACAGAATTATTTTGGGGGTATCAATGTGAATTTGATAGAATAAATTGGTACGTGAACAGTTTTTATTCTATGTATTTTATTCATGTTGCATTTCCTTATTAAATCTTAGAGGGGCGCAGTTTTGGCACTCGAGTATATGAATTCGTACGTCAGCCACGTCTCGCATAAAACCTCCCGGGTGATTCAAATGACGTTGGGCGAAGGCATTGTTGAAACACTAGAAGGCTATATTACATGTTATTAAGGGTTTTCGGTAATTGACTTATCGTCCTCGGAGAGTTTCGTAATCAATCTTTATTGATTTATGGGACTGATACGATTACGTAGCTCCTTGGTGCGCCATAGGAAATATCACGTGACTTGAATCCTAACTTGATCTGATTGGTTATACGGCATTAATAAACAAGTCGGCCAAGTGGCACAGAAATACTTTTCATTCATCTGATATGACGGAGGAGAAAATAAATTAACAAAAGGCCTGGACATAGACATGCAAGGCCCGATTAAAATACTGATTTATTAAGAGCCATCCGTCCTAGCAGCTTGGGAACCCAATATTCAGTTTAAAAACTGGTCTAGCAGTGTTGGTTATTGAAGGATTTTTTAGGCAGGGCCTTTTATATTAAAGTTTTCTGGAAAGAAAAAAAAAAACGAATATTCTTAAAAAGATAAAACTCACTTGAGAGAATAAAGATTTTCGAAGTCGGTGTTCAAATTCGGGAAAAAAATGATTTCGAAAAGAATAGTGACATATTGCTAGTATTGCCTAATAATGATTTTATTTAGATAAATAATCGCAATACTTATCAAGAATAGTCTCAGTTCTCACCTACAGTACTAAAACCAAAAAAAAAAAAAAAAAAAAAAAAACCTTGAAACACATTCTACCATAGTGTTTCACAACATATAGAAATAAATATATAAATAAAGTAAATATAAATAGAAATTTTACTGAAACAAAAACCACATTATTTTTCTTGGAAATGTTTAAGTATCTTATTAGATTATTAGAGACACAAGAAATTATGAAATACTTTGTGATATCTTAGCATGATGTAGTAAATTAATAAACTCTATATTAGTTTATTACAAGAAAAGTAGTTTACCAGTCAAATATGTAATGGAATGAATCGAATGAGTTTTTATACAAAGGATATGCGCCATATAAATGGTTCTGAATGCTATTTTCTTTATCAAATTTTCTACTAGAAGAACTACGATTTATAAGATTTTTATTCATTAAGACTCGTCGACAGTGCCGCGTTTCTACATAGTATAATTAAGGCAATAAGTAGGATCCGTTGACCACAATAGAAACGGTTCTTGAGATGTCAAAATTAACCTAATATAAGTGTGAGATCGAGGAATATGACGAATGTATTTTTTATAGCTTATGTTCTTGAAAATTTTAGAAGTACCGGTAAGTAATAACCCGTCATATTCGTACACTCTCTTTTAAAAGTCATACACAAATACTGTCCAGAAAAAAAAGAGAACGACCGTTTTGTTTTTATTTTTTCTAAAATCGCGTGCGTACGCGATAACCACCGCGTTCGCACACAATAGTTATTGCGTGCGCACATGATATATTAGAAGTCTTCCATGTTTAATTAATGTCACCGTACTTATGAGAAAAAAGGCAATATTGCTTTCCTTTTTTTGATGGACCGCGGGCAAATACCTCGTATGGTGTTTAAAACGGGACACAAAATGAATTATAGCAATAATAAATCATTAGCATTTTACGTGTTTATACGCATTAAAATAGACCACCCAACGAAGTATGGGCCAATAACAACGTCTGGAACATTAATCAGGCCGTTGTAGTTAAAAGAAGACTTTATAAGTGATAGGAACAGTGAACCATACGTTGATAATGACTGCGGTCACATCTCAGTATGACATCCTGACATGAAAATATTGGACGCAAGTGAAATTAACGTCAGTTTGTTTCCTGCAAGTGTTAAACATCTCGGAAGTGGACGGACAATGAACTTGCCTGTTTCGTTAACAGTTTTGTATCTTGAAACTTGGCAAATGTGCTAGACACGGCAATAAAGTAACTAACGTCTTTGTTGCAAAACCTAACGGATAAATCAAGTCTTCAGCCGACACATAATTAGGCACGCTGGTCAAAACTGGACATTATTTCAGTCATGTGAATAGGTTTAAAATGGTGAAATATGAACAAATTGTGAGCATGAAACGAAGTGGGGTTTTTGTAGCTTTTTTTATTGTTTGTCTTTGACCAAATGCCTAACGCTGCAAAATTGAAAATAAAGAGATGTGTAAACAAGAAATATAAAAAAGATATGCGGCGTTGATGGGGATTAAAAAATTGGAGAATGTAGCATGGTTAAAAGTTGTCTGTGGAGCATTTCATCTAAGGAAGTCAAAATAACTCGGTATTAAAGCGTCCCCTCCACCACAAACATCATTGTAATATTTAAAGCGCACCTTTCTTTCGGTGAAATTGACTACAATATATTGCATGTTCTTATAACGTTCGACCCTAACAAGTCTAAGTATCCAAAGAGCACTGTTTTGAAAAATAACTTTATATTATCAAAGAAACTGTTATTCAGTCAGAATTTATGAATACGAAGTATATGTTTCATCATTCTCAATAAACAATGGTGCGTAATTTTGTTCCGTGAGTATAGGTATATCTACCAATGAAATCATTCGGCACTCTCTTACGTCATCATCACTAAGAATTTCAAAAGTGTGGTAAGACGGCTACGCAGATTAACTCTAAAGAAGCCTCGAGTGGAACCAAGCTGCATCATGTGATATACGTATATTCTCCAGTTGGATATTAATATATAGACTGATTACTGAAATACAATATATATATTGTATTTCAGTAATCAATCTGAAAATGTTGATTTTTCATTTCAAAATCTTGCTAAGAGACCTTTCAAATGACCCAGTTCTCTCAAAGAGGTTAAGAATGTAGGACCGTTATTCTTCAAGATAGTAACGATATCAGGGGCTCGTTTCACTAAATCATGTATACCAAATTTGATTTTAGTCGTAATTGTCTACTATGGTGGCATAGTTCTGCCAGCCATTCACCTACTATGTTTTGTCGAAACTTTTTCTGAAAAAAAAAAAGCCACATGTTCATTTATTATCTGGTATGTAGAAAACTTTCATGTTATTCTCTAAGGTATCTTTACAAGATAAAACTGCCTGTTAGTGCCAACTACTGCCAACAAAATAACTGGATATCATTTTTTCCCCGAGTTAGTTAAATTATGTGGAAAGCAAGTTTTATGTTGCATGATTATAAGGTATCACTCTAGAAACAAATTAATGGGAAAGTTAAGGGTGCCCATTCTACTTTTTGAGTTATCTGCCCCTCAAAGTGAGTTTTATGCTCTTTTCTGTCATTTTCAGGGGCAGATATCTCATAATCAATCGATAACAAATTTCATTTTTATATTATTGTTTGTTATTTCATTTAACTGAATATGTGACTTATTTTCAGAAAGGTTCTGACATAGCTAAATGGATAAGTTGCTGGCAGAAATATGCCACCATAGTCTACTTATTACTTATTTGCACTATAACCATAAACAAGAGGGCAATGATGGCTCTGAACCGCTCACCTGAGGACCCTGGTTCTCAGTAGGCCTTTGAATAGAAAAAGCAATGATTTTCAAGGGTTTTGACCCAGTGACCTACTTTTTGACCACACATGACTCATTTTGGAACATATCGTTAATTTTATAAAGACGATATTTTGACGAAAATCTGGGAAGAATGGGCAAAAAAATGTGGTCTTTAGGGTGTTCACAGGGTTTTCCTAGAATCTGACCTAGTGAAATACTTTTTGACCCAAGGTGATTTACTTTTGAACTTATCCAACTTTTTATACAGACAAACATTCTGAAATTGGAGTGTCCACAAACAAATTGTTGACGTCGCGCAAGGAACACCGAATACATGGTCATCCTATAAGCTCACTATAAACACGTTGTGCTCAGGTGAGCTAAAAAGGGTAAAATATTTTTCTGTATTTATACAAAGTTATATCCTTTTTATGTGGAAATTTTTTTTTCGCATCTATGATTTCATGTATAGATATGTTGTACTAAGTTTAGTAAAACGTGACTGTATGTTTCCAGCTTCAGATACATTTCTCATCATAGGCTCAAAACAAAAACAATATTTTATCATTTAGCATCTTCCCCGACGGTTTTCAACACTGAAGTCGAGTATCACGCGATGTTTTCATTTAGAAAGTTTGAAGAAAAATATGCATTCATTTATAGGCTGGAAAAAAACATCAACGACGAACTGTTAAAGAAAATCAATGAATTGATACAATCTGAAGCACGTAAAACGTTTTAGAACAATGGGAAATGAATTTTAGATATGGAAAAGGACACTTTGGCTGTTAATCTGCGACTTTGCAGTTTTAGACTATAGTGTTTACATGACTGAATATATTTGTATGCATTTGTCTAGGGCAGATACTTACCAACGTGGTGAAGTGGTAGTGGAAATATTCGGATAACATGTTCACAGCCAGGGCCTGCAAAGACATACATAAAACACATTGAGGATTATATGACAATAGTCTCTTATTGTATGCAGTTTTGATTTTGATTGAAATGTTTAAGGTAAACCTTCCATCATTAAATCATAATCATGGTCCTTCAGATGCTTTAAAAGAATTCAGTGCAGCTTTTTTTTTTTGCTCAAAGTCTAAAGAGGATTTATTTACTATGAAATTTCCATGATCCCTTGATGAACCCATGATCACAATCTAATGATGGATGAATTACCTTAAGATGCACCGACTGAGATAAAGATGTTCACATACCCCGCTGTGCATGTACTGCAATAAACTTTTATGTGTGTTTATTGTCGCTAAGTTTGCAAAGGGTTTTGTTATTTTTTGTTTGTTTGTTGGGTTTAACGTCCCACCGACAGTATTTCAGTCATTTGGAGACGATGTCTACTTGACACAGGTTTTGTTGTTGTTGTTCTTGGTGGTGGTGGTGTGTGTGTGTTTTGATAACTAATATCATAAATTACGCTTTTTCATATAATGATTAAAAAGGTATCTTTGAATATTGTTTAAATAGAATGATTAGTTAAAACAATTGTTTTTACGTCGATTTGGAAACAAGTTTTTATTACTTATAAGCAATCCCTTTCAACGTTTTCTAGGTAAAGGAACAGTACTCTGCACCAGGGAAAGTCATAAAATAGACTTGCTCAACCGGGTTTCGAACCCAAAACCTTGGGCTCACAACCTCTAGACCACGGAGTCTCAGTTAATCACGTCAATAACACAGTCCGATTTGAACAATCGTTAGTTCAAAGAATTTGTAACTTCATAAGAGTGACAAATCTAATTATCTTGACATTCCTATATGAAAATCAATACAGGACTTATGTATTTCCGCATTTGATAATCGTTAATCGATGATCATATCACATCGCAGTAAAGTACTATGTTGAAATATTAAACAAGATAAAATCAAGCCGGGGCACATTAAACTTATCTGCATTAACTTTCCTCTTGCATTCGTTTAATTTAGAAACCTATTAGAGGAAAATACGTTAAACTTAAAACCACGTGACTGTCACCTCAAAACAGAGCAAACATTTCAGTAAATTTCTGTTTATTTCATGAACGTTGAAGAATTTGACGTTGATAAATCGAAATTAATCTTTTTTTCGGTCGATGGAGTCAGATTTAGAGAAAAGCTGGCATGATACGTCATAAAATGACAAGAGTGTTTTCACAATTGTAGAGCAATCGGGTTTAAGGTAATCTATAATTCACTAACTTTCGATCCTTCAAATGCTTAAAGGGACCTCAGTGCAGATGCATTCGTCCAATTTGGAGTTACAGGCTCATAAAGGCTTGCATTTACTATAGAATTCCCAAAATCATTTCATAGACCTTGATCACAATTTAATGATAGATGGATGGATTACCTTAAATCAAAGGTTAGGATGCCTGAGAGTGGAGAAGTCCGTGACTGTGGTTCGAATCCTACCAACAATACTTACAGCAATTAGTAAGTAATACTTAAAATTTTAAATACACTTGACCCTTCTTCTTTTACGAAGTAAGGTAAAGTCCCTGAAATGGTTCCGCTACATTTCGGACCTTATGACTTTTAACCAAGGTTTCTTCATGTTTCAATAGGGAACCTTGGTTATCTTGGTAGAGGTTAAGTGGTCCGTCCAAGACATTGCGGAGCCATTACAGGGACTTTACCTTAAGTAAAAGAATAAGTTTATATAAGACATATATAACCAACTTACTGACAGTTTTTGTAGGTTGTTCATAAGAAACACGATACTGATGATTTACGCCCCTAAGTATTCAAGTATTTTTTGATATTATGCATGATTGTCTGATTAATGAAGGAATGTTACTGTGGAGACCACAATAGCTGTAATGCACGGACATATTAACGTGTCATGCACACACCATGTCGACACCTTTGCAGACTTGTCGTTCCGTATACAGAGTCTCGATTTTTGTTGTTTTGCTGCCAAATTATGTTTTGTGTTGATATTTGTTGGGACCCTCGGTAAATATACACTGCTTACACACTAAATTGCATATTCACTTAACTTTCACTAAATCTCAAAATCCTATACTTTCCCAAAGTCCCTGGTGATATATTGAGCGCGTCGTACCTCATTAGTAAGCCCACGTGTTGTTAAAACAAAATGGGAATCTGATTCTTTTACGCACCTCTTCGGTTTGTGAAGCCGTTACAATGGTCGATAAAAAAATGGTCCAGTATTTACGATCAAGAACCTGACGTAAATACTCAATAAAAGTGTATTAAAATGGCAAAATTAGCAGGACACAAGCTAATTAGCTTTTGTTTGAAAAGTAAAATGTTACAGGCGCCGCATAAAGAGTAAAACCAGTTTCGTGGTGTCTACATGTTCAGTTTTGCATACAGAATTGTCAGACAACTGAAATACGCTTTCTGTTGTTTACTTGATTTAACCCTTGCACAGAGCCAAAGGCGTTGTCTACATTTCGCAGACACTCAGTACCTCGCCAGTATGGTATCATACTGAAACCACATCCAAATCAGTCACTGATTCCACACCTAGACACCCAGTCACTGATATCACACCCAGTCACTTATACCACACCTAGACATCCAGTCACGGATATCACACCCAGTCACTGATACCACACCCAGTCACTATATCCACACCTCAGACATTCATCACCACACCTAACACCCAGTCACTAATACCACACCCAGTCACTGATACCACACCTAGACATCCAGTCATAATCCATCACTGATACCACACCTAGACATCCAGTCACTGATACCACACCCAGTCACTTATACCACACCTAGACACCCAGTCACTGATACCACACCCAGTCACTGATACCACACCTAGACATCCAGTCACTAATACCACACCCAGTCACTGATACCACACCTAGACACCCAGTCACTGATACCACACCCAGTCACTTATACCACACCTAGACACCCAGTCACTGATACCACACCCAGGCACCTAGTCACTGATACCACACCCAGTCACTGATATCACACCTAGACACTCAGTCATTGATACCACACCTAAACACCCAGTCACTGATACCACACCCAGTCACTGATACCACACCTAGACACCCAGTCACTGATACCACACCCAGTCACTGATACCACACCCAGTCACTGATACCACACCCAGTCACTGATATCACACCCAGTCACTGATATCACACCCAGTCACTGATATCCAGTCACTAATACTTAACCCAGATACCACATCCAGTCACTGAAACACCATCAAACCGCTTCTATTACGCCAAGTCACAGATACTGATACCGCGTCGAGTCACTGATACCATAACCAGTCACTGATACTAAACCCATATAGCAAATCCAGTCAATGATACTAAACCTAGATACCATATCCAGTCACAAGGAAATTGGTTATGATTTATACAACCTTGGTATTTTGCAGAGATGATCAATCCCCCACACACCCCAACGTAACCCACTGGGATAGGACAAACATGTAGTTTATTAGGAATGCATGCAGTATATGTTTTATGCCGATTGCTTGACAGTAAAGGTGTCAGACCTGGCAATGAAATATTTTGTTTCGGGTGTTTCATTAACACGAGCATTTTAGCTGAGATTTCTATGTGAATATATATCGGACAGTTTTATGCAAAGCGCATATCGTATTTTTTTGTTGTTGTTGTTGTTGTGACTTATGACATCTGATAACTGTCTATGGCCAGATAGTGAAGGAAAATATCACCCAGCTAGAAGACTTTCCCATGTCTGGGTCCAATTCCTATAGCTAAGCGTTTATTAAATATACAAACAAGAGGGCCACATGGCCCTAGATCGCTCACCAGAGTACATCATCATATTTAAAACGATTCAAGTCATTTCTATACGGAAAATACACAACCCCCTAGGGGCCTCATTTTTCAAGGGATCAACTTTATTTTAGCAATTATGGTAGACAGTCATGAAGTGACTATTTCTGCAAAATAAAATTAAGTTCTGACCCTGGTTTAATTGAAGAATTCTAAAATTTTATATACAAGGAAACTAGCTGCCCCGCTAGGGGCCCCATTTTTAAAGGGATCCACTTTTTTAGCACTTATGGTAGACATTCATGAGGTGACCATTTGCGCCAATGAAATCAAATTCTGACCATAGGTTTCATAGAAGACGAATTTTGAAACACTTCTATAAAAAAAAGTATATAAGGGAACTAGCTGACCCCCAAGGGGCCTCATTTTACAAAAGATCAACTTTATTTTAGCAATTATGGTAAACATTCATTGGGTGGCCATTTGTGGCAAAGGAAATTAAATTCTAACGATTGGCTTCATAGAAGAAGAATTTTTTAAATTTTCTATATAAAGTTTATAAGGGTATTTTAGCAAACCCCCTAGGAGCCACATATTTTATGGGATCAACTTTATTTTAGCAATTATGGTAGATATTCATGAGATGACTATTTTTGCCAAAGGAAATTAACTTCTGACAATTGGTTTCAGAGAGATTATTTTAAAGTTTTCATATTCTTTTTCTTTCTGTTGCCATGGCAAGCAGAGTTCTACATGGATAAAGTTTATTTTTGCAACTTTTGTGAAAGATCACCAAAGAATCATCCCTGCCAAGTTAAATAAAATTCTGTTCAGCGGTTTCAGAGGAGATGTTGTTTAAAGCATATTGTTGGCGACGGACGGAGCACGGACGACGGACGCAAGGTGATCCTTATAGCTCACTTTGAGCACATTGTGCTCTGCTGAGCTAAAGAAAAGTTCACCAAATTTATCTAGGAAAACGGTTTTGAAATTGTGAACGGACCTATACCCACAGAGGTGTGGGACTTAGTGATAGTAAGACTAGTTGGCCACGGAAACCCCAAAAATATTAAGTGATGTGAAACGACATGTTGTCTCCTAACCGTTGACAGAAGACAATGAGAAGAAATAACAGTCCCGGTCTGTCCATGATATGCGTTTTAAAGACAGATTAATGAGTATATTTCATCATTACCCACAGGGAAGGTATCATTAGGGTCTAGACGTCCTTCTCGAATAAGAACCACACGTGTCTAATTTGCCAAATAACCCCAGGAATCATGATTTCCCGGATGTTTGATGCGGTTCGAGACTGGGAGGGTGTAGCAGCATGTTCTGCTCAAGTGATTGACTAAATGTCCATGTTAACACAAAGGATGGGAGAGGCAGGGAGAGAGAACGAAAGAAAAAAAAGTACCACAATACAGAGTAATCGGCTGGCATAATGCAGTTTTTGTTAAATGTTTTTTTTTTGTTTTGTTTTTTTTTTACGGTAATGAAATCATAGTCACTCAGACGTTTTCTTTGATTTCCCTTCTAATACAGACAATGCATTTTCTTTTCTGCACTCAGCTAAATTAGTTGCCCTATGCGACCAGTTTAAACCTGGTCGGTCTGAAAGTTACCAAGCAGTCATCAGTTCAAGCGAGATTAAAGATTAAAACTATAAAATCAACTCTTTTTTTTTTCAGACAATAAATTTCATAGATTTTTCATTTATAGTAATTTCGTGGGTATATATGTATTAGTTATCGTTTGTATTTAAATTTTATGGAACTTATCGCAGACAACGCCAAGCGTTGCGCTGCTATTAGTCCATAAAATTTGAAATATAAACAACAACATATTTTTACAGTTTGTCACATACGCCGTACAGCTTTGTCTTTGACCTCGCACTATTGACACACCTTCCGTTTGATGATATTTTAAGAACGGTACAGGGTCAGTGTCGCATTGATGTTCGCGAATAAAACCACCCACGAATTCAACGCAAATTAATCTCAAAAAAAAAATAAATGATTTTACAGTTTTCTCTTTTACTGAAAAATGTATCAATCTGATTTCGATTTCTATGGATGCTTCGGCAGCGAGGGGTCATGGGTTCGATCACCGACCGTGACTAAAAATGAAAAGTAAAAATGATACTGGTATATTCGTGCTTGGCGCTCTGCATATATACTGAGTAGTTCCAGGACTGGTTAGTCCGGTGTCAGGATAATGTGACTGGGTTTGGTATTATGTCACAGGTCTACGGCCTGATGCTAACGTGTGACAGCACTATATTTGTCTTACGTAGACTCTGTTTCCAAATGACTAAAATACTGTTGATGGGATGTTAATCCTACAGTTACACAAGCATAATAATATATTTGGAATCGGTTAAATCAACCGAGATCTGTTTCGGGCCTTCCTTTACTCCCATCAATTTCATGATATTCTGATTTTTTCCGGTATCTTTCGCGATTACGGTTATTTATTCATCATTAAATTGTGATCATGTTCCATCAGGTGATCATGGGGATTTTATAGTAAATGCAATCCTTTATAGACATAGAGCAAAGAGCTTATAACTACAAGTCAAGTGATGTTTGCATTTGCACTGAAGTCTTTTAAAGCATTTGAAGGACAATGATTTAATTTACTAATGGCTGAATTGTCTTAAAGGAACCTGTCGGCCCTAATCGCTTTGATTCGTCTAACACTGGATTCTTAGAAGAAAACTGACCGATAACGTCTGGGTGGGATATCAAATGCATACTTTTGTAATAAAGAATTCTCTCTTATGTGATGTTTATGTAAGTTATGATTTATTATATTTTTTGTAAACCAAAGAGGTTTATTGGTCTTAATATAACTTAAAACATAAATCTTCAAATGATTGCGTACAAAATGTCAGCCAAATGCACAATCTCGTCCTCCAGTGGAAATAAATATCGAAGAGAAAAAAAAATTTACTTAGAGCAAATATTTTGTGACATTTATCATGCTGTACGAAGATATTTTTTTTCAGCTCGGATATGTAAATAGCTGTATATTATCTTGATGTTTTGATGCATGTTACAAAGCATAAACATGTATATATTGTCTGATATCTGGTATACTTCGATCAATAGGATTCCGAGTGAAGCTCAGTGTCAAACACAGCTTGATTTTGACAGAAATGTCCAAATAGTGTAGTTCAAGAGATCTTGATCAAACTGTGTTAACGATTTATTTTTATGGATAAAATAGTCAGAAAGTCGTTGGCAATGACATCATCTCCTACAATCTAACTCAGCGCAAAGTAATATAATACAGATTTAGTAAGTATATCGTGCATACTTCGATTTAGGTGATGTCCTACGTTTTTGGTCAATGCGGTGGCTTTATTACGTCAAATTGGAAACGACTATTTCAGGATATGTCAACAGGATGTGGCGAATGCCCCCGAAGTGCATATTCATGGTTTTGTAAAAGAATTCCCGACATTTCATTAGACTTTTCCCTGATAATTTTAACACGGTGAAATCACCATAGCATAATGCATATACGAAATACACAATAGCTAAGAATCATATGCATTATTGAACCATAAGTTCCCTACCGGTCGTGCATATTTTGATTATTTCCATTACCATAGCAACCAGTATTTTTATCCAAGAAAAATATCAAAGGGAGGTGTATAATCTCGATATTGCCATCATATACTACTGAGCTAGCTTATAACCTGGTTTTAAAGTTATCACAGCATCCCAATTTCTGGACAGCCAGACGGAGGGCAAACCAATGCACAATCAGGGCTTATGAGACTTGACCTCTTAGTGTGACCATGGCCTTTCAGCTATAAACCCGGGTAGTGTAAACAACACATTGTATCATTACGGTGATGACCTTGAAGCTACAGACATGTGATTGCGCGACATATTGCTTCATGATGGTGAGCATTTTTGTATGTAATTCAGAAAGTCATCAAAGAATGCCAGAGTTATGGAAAGGATACAAAAAATAGACCCCATTTTTTGACCTTTGAAATCCAAGTATGACCTTGACATTGTAGCTACAGACCTAGGGATTGCAAGCGACACATCGTCTCATGATGGTGAACATTTCTGCCAAGTAATTTCAAAATCCATCACGGAATGTCAGAGTTAGGGAGCAGATATGAAAATGAGACCCCATTTTTACATTTGAACTCTTAGTGTTTCCCTGACCTTGGAGCTACAGACCTGGGGATTGCATGAGACATATCGTCTTATGATGGTGAACACTTCTGCCATGTTTTTTTTTTTAAATCCACCAGGGAATGTCAGAGTTATGGAGCGGAACTAAAACAGACCTTTACATGATCTCAAGGTGACTGACCTGAGCACAGACTGGGATTGCACGAAAAGTTATGAGAGTATTAACATCTTAGATGGAAATCCGGACGGACAGACGGACGGACGGTGCGATTACTATATGCCCACCTTCGGGGGCATAAAAATGGAATTGTCTATTTTTTTCAAATTTAACGTTTCATTTTTACCCACTGCGCAAGCGCAAATCTTGCATATAAAAATGTCACGTGACGATGGAAATCTCACTGAATGCTCCCATAGCGTCTTTGTGTTCAAGAGCTTGGAATACAACTAACCATTTATTGTTATTTATTGGTGACTTTTGAGCATTTTTTGTTGAGCATCGCTAGTTTAATGTCCAATCGACAGAATTTTAGTCATTTTTTGGGACTTGTCTAAGCCTACTGATAACGTTAAAGTGCTGCCTCACTGCTACGTCACGCGTAGACTAGAGGCATGATATCCCACACAGTAACACCATCCTGACTTTAGGCTTAAAGGACATGAAACAAAAGAGTAAACCATTTTAACGACTCTGGTATGTCGCGGCCGTTGATCGAACCAACGACTTTATAACCACTCGGTAACCGGGATAGGTGTTAGCACTAGTAAATTAATATTTTTTTCATCTGAGACGTGAAAGGTTACATCCGCATGATACATTCGAAATTCCGGGGGTTTTATATAATATTATTTAAACTCTGACGCATTTATTCGCTTTACTTTTAACTAATCGTAAAGAATGAAAAGGCTAACATTTTGAACCAAGTCAACGACGGTACCGGTAGCTCACTATAGGGGAAGTCGGTAGAACTTTCTCCCTGTAAGCGAAATGCCCCGGGTTTGAGTCCCGGTCAACCTGCACATTTTCTCATCCTGTGACAAATGACGCTTAACGTGGGACCGTAGCCACATATGCTCCGATATTTTTTGTTTTTTCTTTGTATCTATTTTAAAATTCGAGTACGAGTTTCCATTTGGTGGAGAGTATGTCACGGTACCGATACCTCCCCATAGAGGAGACGTACAAATCAAAGCACTGATGGTGCTAAGAGAACAGTATTGTCTCATTTCTTTTGTTTATCACAGTAAATTTAATAAAAGGAGGTCAAATTTTCGCTTAAATTCCAATAACCCCCCTTTAACGTTGCTTTAACATGAACGCACCATTAGTTTCAACAGACTGATAACAACTTGCACATTGCCACTCTTCCTCCCCCTATATTTCTAAAGCCTTCAATGAACAATCGTTTATTATTTTAATATAAGTTTAATATGTGGAAAACACTAAGCATATTTGCAGTTTGTCAAACCCTCTACCACACACACAGCGCGCCTTCAGCGCTTTGATTCTTACTCTGTGACATATCGAAAGATAAAATATTTTACATGCGTGTAAATTCATTAAAAATCAATAAAATCCGTTTCCACTAATGCTCATTATTTTGAGAAAAAACCAAAAAAAACCCCCAAAAAAACAAGAACAACATCTAACATGTTTTAACACACATGCGCGGTCAAAGGGAGATTCACGCGACTTCCTGATTTCCTGATACGTCATTCAGAGGCGGGGCAACATCTAAGACGGTAAGAACTCACACAATTATAAACTGACGTAGACCTATACGTAAATTCAAAGAAATTTTCTTGATTTTACGAATCAACACGCAACCGTGGCATCACTAAAGACAGCAAAACCAAAACAAAACTGCCGACATTAGTACCGCTTGTAAATAGAAAAATACCCTTAACTATTTATTTCTTCAATTGTTATGGGATATGTGTTAGTTTAAGAGAAAAAAGTATCAGCAGCTGAGCCTTTGTTCAAGCACTACGTGAAACCTTTAAATTTGTTTGTATGCGAGCGGACTTAACTTTCAAGCATTCTTTTCTCTTTCATCTATTTGTAACAAGGGCAAATCTATAGTCTGCTATTTTCCAAGCGAATCTGGTATATGACTAAATCATATCCCCGGTATGGTCAGTGCAAAATGGGAAACAATAGTGTTTATCGACAGAAGGACATCTGCTGCGTGTGTCAATAAATAATTAGAAGTGACATGAACTCGATCTTTCCGAATCACTGACACGTAGAAATATCCACATTGAACACAAACTGCAGACCTGCGTCAGAACAAATCAGATTAGATGATTTTGGCAATTGACTGGAACTAACACCGTCTAGACACTTTCCAAGAAATTAGCCACATGTGTTCATTACAGCGGTGATACGTCATCAGAACTGCTATAATGACGTGTATGACAATGGCCGACAGGTGGCGCTCTGGCTCCTGCGCTGTAGATAATGTCTTGTGCACAAATTACCTTGTCAGACGGAAGCTTTGTCAAACGGAACAAAACGGAACATGGACACTGAATAAATAGCAGCCGGATATGCTGCGGTGAATTGATATTAAGACTGACATTCGCTGGACGATGGAACTCAGAGCACCTGACTAACAAAGCACACTTGCTGACCGCCATCTACTTCTTTTGTAACAATGAACCCTTTCACCTCCAATAAGAAATATGGCTTCATACATGTGCAAGGAGATTAGATGAAATATAATATATATCCAGCAGATTCATTTTGATTTGAAGGTTTTATACACTTCAAAGGTCGCCAATCAGAACGTCAAAAAATTTAAATCTATCACATATCAGCGACCGAACACCTTTCTATTTTCTACTTTACCATAAACAAAACAGACCGATATTTTGGCAAATTCAATCATTTCCACAAAATCAGGATAATCTATATAAGAACTCTTAAATTGACCAAATAGTTACACAGATTGCCAGTAAACTTTCCCTCATTCAGTTAATATCATCATACGTGTCCCGTGAACGTCTAACCCTTTCCCTCATATAGACTCATTTTGACGCACTCAATAGGTACCACATAAAGCCTGATCTGCAGAAAACCACAGTTAAACCTTACCAAATTTAATTGTAAAATCCTCATTACCAGACCACTGAGGAGCAGCGAACAGCATAAAACCTGATCAGCCTGCGAGTTACTTTTCATGGTATCCTCTATGAGGGAAAGGGTTAATGAAGAATCCCTATTTAGTCCCTTTGTATGATTATGGAGTTTTGATATGGAGTGGAACAAGCTAAGTAAACAATGTACAAATTGAAAAATTACAAAAACGAGCAGCGTGTATTATTCCTAAAACAGTTCTCTGCACGCCTTCATTCTTAATGTTTGAAAAATTAAGTTGACTGCCAATACGGTGGCAATTAGTTTTATAAAGCCTTGCATCTTCGCGTTGTGGCGTTATATTTTGAAAAAGAATATAAGAAATTTTTATCTTCATGAAAATGATAGCACCTTATATTTGATGGTGTATAATATGATCATATTTTTGATGATGTTAACACTAATGCGGGATTCTCAGTATATGTATGACAAGACATAGTACCAAATTGTGCTACTATCAATTCCTACCTCGTTTAGGAAGGATCTTATTTTCAGAGGGTCACAGTCCACAATGATTCGATACTCGTTCTTTGCCTTAATGTCCTTCAACATGGTGACGTAGCTGTTGGGGTTTGGACTCAGTTTACGTATGGTCATGGTGTAGTCCGACCCCCGGGCCGACTTCAGTACCTCCTGGAGACGTACCAGACCTATGGACATAAAATAATTTGCAATTTTCAGCATATTCATAGACTTTTAATATCGTCAAAAAAAAAAAAAAAAAAAAAAAAAAAAAAAAAAAACACCCTCGAACCCCAGGTTCTCTCGAACCTCCTGAAGAAAAAAATGCTTTCTTACTTTCTTACCAGGCAACAATTGTTTTAAAATCTTTTGACAAAATATTATAATGAAGTTAAACATTGTTTAATATTTTATTGACTTTGTGTACTAATTTTCGTTAATATTATCACAATAATTCCAATCAAATGTTATGGGGTTTGAGAGATGGTAAGTCGTGGATATATCGTGCATGTCCTACTTTTGTAACATATCGTGTATGTACAATGACTCTGTGTCCATATATATATAAGGTGGGAAAGATATTATAAAAAATATATTTAAGAGCGTGAAAGTATCATTTAAGGTCAAGTGTATATGCAAATAGAAATAAACGAATCAAAATTAAGTTTTCATTAATATATTACAAGTTATTTACATGCATAAGCATTACTTGCTGCAATATACAAACGTTACCAGTTATATACATATTTTTAGTTAGTTTAGTTTAGTTTAAACATATTTTTTTACGTCGATTGGGAATTTTCATGATACATACAAGAACCTGCTGTTAAATAAACAAGTTATCAGCTATATACGTGTTTTTTCATGATACATACAAGAACTTGCTGTTATAGACACAAGTTATCAGCTATATACATATTTTCCATGATATATACAAGAACTTGCTGTTATACACAAGTTACCAGCTATATACATGATTTGCATGATATATACAAGAACTTGATGTTATACACAAGTTACTAGCTATTTATCTATCTCCACGCAGTTATCTCCCCTTCATTCTTCGGCAAAGATCTCTGCCACCACGAGTGTCATTTATCAGGATTTCTGATACATATAAATATTTTTTTAATTATTAAAAAAACTGTTTCTATATATCAGCTTAGCTTTCTCTCATTCAAATATGATGAAATAAATAAAAAATGATAACAAATAAAATAACCGTTAAGTTATTCTTTATTTTTTCAATTCTTTTTATTTTATAGCGAGTGGCATTTTCCTAAGTATATTTTCTTAAATAAACATCAATTATCGCCTTGTGATTAAAAAAAATCTGTTTAGAAAATAACTTTTTCTGTGTATGAAGATCTATAAATAATAATTCTTCGCCATTTTGTAAGCCTACCATCATCACATGACATTTGTGACGGCAGTGTTTTTTTTTGCTAAGTGAGCGTGCAAGGGAGATCACTGTGTGGAGTTTGCCTATTTATATGTATTATATGGTATATACAAGAAGTACCTGTTGTTATATACACAAGTTCCTAGCTATTTATATGTAGAACATGGTATATACAAGAAGTACTTGCTGTTATATACACAAGTTCCTAGCTATTTATATGTATTGCATGGTATATACAAGCAGTACTTGCTGTTACATACCCAAGTTCCTAGCTATTTATATGTATTACATGGTATATACAAGCAGTACTTGCTGTTACATACACAAGTTCCTAGCTATTTATATGTATTACATGGTATATACAAGCAGTACTTGCTGTTATATACACAAGTTACTAGCTATTTATATGTATTACATGGTATATACAAGCAGTACTTGCTGTTATATACACCAGTTACTGGCTATTTATTTACTAGCTTTGTTACTCTAAATGATTTGTTACTGTGAAAGTGTGAGCAAGCAATTTACTACAATATGTTTCTAGAGATAAACTTTAAGATATAAACGAAAAAATATATTTCAGAGTTTACACATATATCAAATTCTCTTTCCTGATAAAACTATGATAAGAAATCCAGGCTTGATAATTATATTAACACATGCATTCCAGGGGTGATTATTCTATTTGAAGATTTGATCAAGTTTCTCGGAGGCGATTCCGTGGAAATTTAAAAAGAAATGAAACTTCTCTTGAGTTAATTAAAAATATTTGTGGAAAACCAGAGCTGTTACTTAAGGTAATTATTTCACCCCGTGCATGTTGTCTCAACATAGTAGAACGATATAAAACTATTTTACAAAACGCAGCGCGACGGTACGAGACAACGTGTGTGATTTCCCATGCAGCACCTACTTCAAGTTTCCACTTAAATCTTTTAAAAATAACATTTCATTGTGGAGATTTTTTCAGAAAACTTTTAAATTGAGTACACATCCCCATGGAATTCGCATATACATTTATTAATTCATTGGTAAATGCTTTATCAACAAAATAAAGCAATACAATTTCTTTCGCTTCACAACTGGGGAATCGATGATAAGTTGAATTGTTTTCCACGTCAACAGAATCGATTTCTTAAAGAGTTCATAATAAGAATGAAGACACATAGGGACTATGTGTTACAAAATACAACCAACGAAGGCGGGTAAAGCATTAACGACTCCGTCCGAATAAATAAATACACATTATAATTTTAAAATATTTAGAAGATATGTTTATTCTTGAGCAATTAAAGCGCCACAAGGGCTCAAGACACGATACCATTCATCCATTAAGACTTTCCTTCAAGGTGGGATATACGTGTAAGCACGCAATACAGGATATAATATGTCCAATTGATTTACCATTCTTTTTTTTTAATTGAAGACCTGAATTTGTACCTAAAGGCAGGGGATAAGATGCATGCTAGCGTTGGTAAGAAAGTATCACAGTGATCTGAGGGAAACATATTAATTGGATATCGTTCCGGTGAAGAAAGAATTTGAATATGGCGTCAGCGGCTCTCTTAGAACACACACGGTGTACTTTGTTTATGTAAGGTATGCATCTAAGCGTCTTAGTGCTTTAAACCTCACGTGTTTGATATTATCCGAGATGTATCTATCACATTGTATCAATATTTATCTTTCCCCGAACCTGAACAAAATAGTTAATAAAAACAATAAAAAAAACCCCAGCTCAGATCTAGTCTGAAATTATTTAATGTGTAAAGGTAGCTTAACTTAGTACTTATTTATTTACTTTATTACAATTTGTTCTGTCCTTTACTAACTATGTTTATTTATGTTCTGTTCAGTCTGAAATTCACCCCCACCCCACCTATGTAATG
>CM037781.1:65863309-65883294 GCA_021229015.1 Solen grandis | reverse complement strand
AATGAAACTTCATGGAAACCCAAACATTAAGATGCCATACTTTGGCATTTTTTTGGTAAACCCAAATTTAAAACAGATTTGGGGCCCTTGAAAATTATGCAGAAATTATACATTTTAACATTATTTTTCTGTGCTATTTCTTAGCAATGGTTTACTGGATTTCAAAAAATTTTAATGGGAACCATTAATATCAATAAGAGCTGGGGCATATTATTGGCATGTTCCATTTGGGACCCTTCAAAAACAATAGCCTGCGATTTTTTCCCTTTAAAAATGTTGTGAATCATATTTTTTTTCCACGAACGACCAACCCACATGTACTACAGCACATATAAATCATTTTTTGCCATCAAAAAAATTTTTACCCCCTTAGCAAATGCCAGGGTAGCTATTAGGATGGCCTTTCGCAAAGTGTCCAGCGTCTGTTTTCCCCCCTTTTCTTTTTTATGCAAATTCTGATTTAAAACCCTTTTCTTCAAACAAGCACCAATCGGGGGGATATACTGTCGTGCGGGGAATTTTTTAAATTTTGTTTTTTATTAACTTGTCATTCACAGTATTTTAAATGTTTAAAAAAGAAAAAAAAAAAAAGAAAATCAACAACAAAAAAAATAAAAACATGCACACCGGGGCAACACACACAAGTAACCCAATTACCATGTTTCCCAAGCTTTCCCACTAACAAAAGATGAAACAGAAAAACCCTTTTCAGGGGGTTTCAGACAACCACTACATGTTAAAACCAATTATGCCCTTTGGACACGTTTCGGGCCCAATCTATTGATACCTCCCCCAAAAATAATGAACAAAGGGGGTTTTGTTGTTTTGTTTTAGGCAATGGCTTTTTTAAAATGTCAGTTAGAAAAGTACAAACATACCTCCCTTTTCTGACCATCTCTGCCCGGGGGGAGATTTGGGTACTGAGGTGATTGTTTTTTTCATGTTTTGTATTTGATTGTCTGGTATTGTATTGTCTGCAGCCATTTGGTATCTATAAACTTTAAAACAGTAACCAAAAACTAAAATTTCCCAATACAGAGTTTAAAATTTAATTGAAATAAAAAAAGATTGATTCCAGTCAGTAAAAGAAGAGCTGAAAAATATGCAACAGTATTTAAAGGATTCAAGTTTAAAAGGGTTTTTTTCCCCAACCTGTCTGGGGGCTACATCTAGAAAAAAAAATAATTTCTTTTTTATAGAGTTTTGTAATTTTAAGTTCTTGTTATTTTGAAATGAAAATAAGAATGAAAAAACTGAAGCAGGCATGAACGTTTTAGCAATAAGGGAATAGACAAAAACTAATGCAAAGAAAAATTTGAGAAAGGTAAAACTTGGGAAAATGGATAGCTTTCCTCAATCATTTGAGAGATTTTGTAATGAAAATTTGGGGGAATGCAGTTGAAACTTATCCATCATCACTTAAAGAGGCATGCATTTAAAAAGCAGGGAAGCTGCTTTTCACAAATTATTTCAGAGTTTTGCAATTAACAAAAAAAAAAAGCGACAATTTCCCAGTCAGTTTAGAGATGGGGCAATCCCTTTCAAATTTAAAATTTTAAAACGGGGAAAAATTTTAACAAAAACCCAAAGACATTTTTGTTTATTTCCAATAGACCCCTTTAAAGCAATCGAAAGTAGTTGCTCCCAATTTTTAAAAACTCTCTTTATGAAATCACAGAGCAAAAATTTTTTGGGGGTTTGCGTGCTTAACTCATATAAATACAATAAATGATAAAAAAAGGGGTTATTTAAATTTGGGTGGCAATTGATGAATAAAAAAGTCTAAAAAAAAAAAATGAATTTAAATAAAACAAGATTTTTTAAATTTTTTTAAATGCGATAGGTAAACTGTGGGATGCCTAAAGATGACGAAGACGTGGTTTTAACAGCACTTGTTTAAGGTTTGGTTTGGTTTGAAAAGACAGCTATCTCAGATGCTTAATTTTTATTGGAAGTGATTGGAGATATCACTAAGGGGAAGCTTAAACCTGGAAATGATTTAGGATTTGTTATGTTTATCAGCTACAAATTTTTTTTCCTTTACACCTTGTCCCAAAAACATTTTACATTGTAACAAGGGATTTATAGGTTTTATAATTTAAGCTCCTTGACAATTTTCTTGCAATGTCAAACAAAAAAAAGCTGGCATGTTTAACATAAAGTAGAGTAAAAGGGAAAGGGTTTTATGTTTTAAATTATTCAAATTTCTATAGCATAGTGTTTTCTGAAAAAAGGTTTTTAAAAATGAAGAAATGAAAAGGTGCAATGTGAATTTTCATTGTTTTTAAATAAATTTAAATTTATAATAAAGTTTTTTAAAGGAAAATGTAAATTATCAGAAAAACAAAAAAAAATTTTTTCAAAAAAAAAAATCTTGAAATATATATCGTTAAATAAATAAAGAACCCAAAAGCGAAAAGTACAATTCTTTTTATTGATTCCCTTTAAATTTTATCAATGTCACTTTTGTCCATATCTTCACATTAAAATGAGTAATTCTAATAAAAAAAGTATTCAATCATTCATTTCTATCTAGTATTTCCCTCTGTATTACATGTTTCAATCAAATTTTTTTCCCTACAGGGAAATGATTATTTTAAAAAATATCAAATTTCAAAAATTTTTTTGCTTTTTCCAGGGCATAGTTTGGCACAGGGTGGGTTTTACAAATATTTTCTATATAGAACATAATCATAAAATATAAAACTATTACACTGTGTACGCATGGTAAATCTTTTAGCCACTTTTTGACCAAATAGAAGGTTTGGGTTTTTGCTAATTAATTTTGTCCTACTTTGAAAAAAAATTTTAAATTGCGGGACCACACCATCATTTAAATTTAAAGCTCTTCTTTTTCTTTTTTATACATAATTATCTACTTTTTAAAATATTATTTCCATTTCATTTCATTTCAAAGTTAAATTTAAAGTCCCCAAGCAATATTTTGTTTTTTTCTTGAAAAAGGCAAAAATACTAAATTTTGTTTTTTTTTATTCCTGAAAAGGGGGTATACAAGAATTTTTGGTGTTATTATTAAGGATAGAAATTTTAAAAACTGGCTTCATGGTTGCATAGTGGAAAAACATTTTGCTTCTCAACAGGGGGGTCCTGTGTTTGATTCCTGGTTTTCATTAATTTTTTGAAAGGGTGTAATGGTTGCCCATCCAGACACTTGACTTTCCTTGTTACTTTTGGTTTTTTTCCACAATAAAAGTTCGAAAAAGACACACTGCCCCTCCAAGCCATAGACTGACTTATATTAGTTGTGAGAAAACTACATTTTGGGTTTTAAAAGATATTTAAAAAAGTCGTTTAAATGAAACTGATGTCTAATAAAGATGTTATCAGTGCTCAAAATTTTAAATTTTTTGCTACTCCTATTTTTGCAAAATAACTGAAATTTTAGCTCGCAAAAATTAAACAAACACTTTGCAATTTCATGAAGGTATTATTTCATGTGGCAAACTCTTCTCAAGGGGAATGCCCAAGTTTTCTTTAAAAAAATATTTATATTTTTAAATATATCAATAATGTCTGGTAATTTGATTATTACGAAATTCTTTTTTTTTTCCCTAAAGAGGTAAAAAATGTCTGTAAATAATTTTTTGACTTTTTGGGTTTTTTAAAAAATGAAGAACGTAAACAACAACTGGCACCTTTGGGAAATTATCAGGTAATGACAACTATAAAAAAAACTTTGGGAAATGTCAGTCTAGCGGGGTGCGCGTAGGTTTAAAAAAAATGGTTCCGGGGAAATTTGATTTTATTTTTTAATTGCCCCAATAAAGAAAACACAATGCCGGTATTAAATTAAATTAAAAACTTTGCACTTGCAAAAAAAAAAGCAAGCACTACTAAATGAACTCACAAAATTCATTTCTCATTCGCTTTTTTGAGTTTGCGAGGGCTAGTTTGGACCCTATTATAATAATTTGATTATGCGGGTTTTATAGTGACTACCTTTATGAAATGATCGACAAAATTCTGATGTTAATTTTTGACAGTAAAAACCAAATAATAATCTTGTTTTTTTGGAATTTTCAGTTTACAATAAGTTTTCAATGAAAAAGGATATCAGATTAATGAATTGTGGTATTAGACATTTGTGATTGTAAAAGGCCAACCCCGGGATTTAAAAGGGGTTGCCCTTGAAATATGCTATTATTTTTCCTTTTCTCATTTTGCTGGAAAAGTTTTGTCAGTAAATCGCTTTTAATGCATATCAGTTTGTCAGTACAACTTCATTAAATTTTAAGGAGGGAATTTCTGGACACACAACATTTTTAATTTTTTAAACAATTTTGTTAAAAGACAAAACCCACTTGAAAATAAAAATCAAAAGCTTCCCTGAAATTTTGGAAAAAGAATTTTTCAGTCTTGACCCAGGTTTCATAAAATTAGTCTCAAAAAATTTTTTAAAGGGGTGCTGAGAATTTTATAAAAAATTGCAATGGGGAAAAAACTGCAATGAAATCTTCCGCGGGTATTAAAAAAAAATTTTTTCCCAAAAGCCTAAACTTTTTTGAGTTTCTTTCAATGTATATATTTTTAATATGAAACTGTAAACTCTAGTATTTTAAACCCTTTTTCCCCTCATATAGACTCTTTTTGATGCACTAAATGGGTATCACATAAAACCTGATCTGCAAAAAACCACAGTTAAACTTCCCAAATTTAATTACAAAATCCTCATTTCCAAAAACCACTGGGGGGAAGGCACAAACAGCATAAAACCGGGATCACCACCTGCGATTTTACTTGCAGGCTGATCGGGTTTTATGCTGTTCGCAAGGTCCATTTAAATTTGTCCTCTATGAGGGAAAGGGTTAAAAAAAAAAAAAAAATGTCTGATCAAATCTACCTTTTTGCCAAGCCGTCAAAAGCCCCCCTAAAAAAGGAAAATGGTTAAAGTATTTTGAAATAAAAAAAAGTTCAAAAAATGTCAACAAAAAACACAGAACAGAAATCTGCTAGAAAAAATTTCACGTTTTTAAACAAAACAGAGAAAATATTTTGAAAATTTCATCTGAAAAAATTTGGGAGGTAAACCATTTTAAATTTAAAAAGGACAGTTGAAACAATTGAACACTATACATAAAAAATTTGTTTCCCGAGTTGTGTCCCCCTTTCCGACTCTCCAAGGAGTTTTTGGGTGTAAACCAACTTAAAAGCCACTTATTTACTAGAGGTGATGAAGTTCATCAATTTTCAGCAGCTTAATGCCTTGTGTTATGTCACTGATTACAATACCTGGCCATAATTTTGCACAAAAAAGTAAATTTTTAAGACAAATTGAAGTGAAATGCTGCAGACTGGTTCCCAGCATCAGCAAATTCCTTGCCTTTTATCCTGTCCAACCGGAAAACCCAAATTTTAAAGAGTGATGCAGTTGGGGGAAAGAAATTTAAATTTTAGGGGAAATAAAAAGTATAAAATACGTTAGGTTTGAGAACAAAATATAATTTTCCCTCCATACATTTCTGTCATGACAGTTTTTTGAAATGCTGTTTTTGTTTTTTCTGCCTGAGAGCATTTAAAAGCATATAAAAGGGGATTATTTCATAAAAACAGTTTCTTTTAAAATTTAAAATCTGTGCAATAACAGAATAAATTTAAATTTTCAAATAAATTATTGATTGAATTAATCAAAAATGCTGAAGACAAGTCCAACCCTTTTATGCAGTTGGCGGGGATGCCATACCACTTACATAATTATTGCTTGAATTTTTGCCGTGATAAAACATAATATAATGTCATGCGGGGACAATAAAAACCCAAAAAATAAATTGTAAATCTACCCCTATAAAAACCCCAGTAAAAGCTTTTTTGGGGAAATTTAACTTTTTCTTGGGGGAAAAAAAAGCAACAACAACGAAACCTCTTCATTTTAAATTTTTTTCTCCCCAATGTTAAGTGGATCTGTGATGAATTTAAATTTTCTCCTTTAGTAGAATCCCTCTCATTTCCTGGGCCCCCTTTCATTGTGTCCTGCCATATAAACAATCAAAAGTCATCTCTTATGAGTAAAAAGGGATTGTAAAGGGGGTAAATTTAACATCCCCTTTTTGGGAACTCTAGGTTTTTAAAAACCCCTTTTCCCCCAGTAAGTACCCCAAAAAGCCGATCTGCAAAAAAACCACAGTTTAAAACCCAAACCCAAAATTTTAAATTTTAAAATCCTCCCCTTTCCAACCCCGAGGACACGAACAGCATAAAAACCCGATCAGCCCCCCCCAGTAAAATCGCAGGGTGATCGGGGTTTTTTGTTGTTCGCCCTAGGTCCCCTTTTTTTTTGGGTTTTCTCTATGAGGGGAAAAGGGTTTAAAACCCTCACTTTTATGTAATTGTTTTGAGGCCTTGGCAGAACATAAACAGGGCATTATACCCACCCAATCAGACAACTGGCTTACAAGGTCCCTTTTGACTGCTTGCCATACACTGATGTATTAAGATCAAATTTTTTAGAAAAACCATTGTTTTATATACCATTAAATTTTAAAAAAAATTTAGTAAATTAAATTTTACAACAAGTTTTTAAATAGGCTTTTAACTTGATCCTAGTGCCTTTGTATTTGTTATGACATTTCGTGAAAATTCCCTTAAATAAAATACATTTAAACTAAGTTATATATATATTTGTACATGTGTATTCATAAGGTTAAGGGTTAAATATTTCCTCATTAAATGCTCCCTTCCTTCTCATTTTTCACAATGTTGTGGAACATGCCCATTTATAATTTATTTCTCATACTTTTTATCCCATGAACGAGGTGGGGATATTGTTTAAGGGAGATACTGTATATTGTGGAAATTACAACCTATTACTATTATTACGCTGTATTAATTTAATGTGAAACTCAGTTGGAGAGGCATGCCCACTATTCAGTTGCTAATGTAAGAGGGCCTAATTTAGCTGTTTTTTTTACTTAGCTAATTAACCATATACATTATTACATTAACAGACAGGTGGGCTGTACAACCTGGTGTGAACTGTATGTGTGTACACTGGTGATGGCTCTTCATGCTGATACTAAAACAAACCCATACCATTCCATTCTCTGATTTACTAGCTTGTTGTGGCAGAAAAAAAAAACTTAATTTTTGTCAAATTCCTTTGTCATCAGAACTTCCATACTTATATTTCCTTCATTGTTAATTACTCAAGTAGAAAAGTTGTAAGCTTAATGTTGAGTGTATTTTTGGTAGGAATTTCACTTTTTGTGCAGTACATTGTGCAAGGGTTCCCTGTACTATCAGGGTGGAAAAAGCAGGTCAAGTGTTCTTGTAGACGGATTCAGTCTAATGAGAGACTTTTAACAAGTTATTGGAAATGTTGTACTGTCATATCATATGTTTTGCTTGTGTAAGCTTTGCTCAGGGTAGACATTGACAGCAATTTTATTACCATGTATACCTCTGCTTCTGAAAGTGAAGTAAGAGACATGCAGGAAACACCCATGTCCTGTCCTGTTTCGTCTAGTCCCATTTTACAAAAAGTTCAATATCTTTTCATGTTATTGAGTCAAGAATGGGGTAACAGGAGTTGACCACCTTTGAAAGCTCTAGTTTTTATTGTGTTACTTGCTGTAAGCAGAGGTGACACCTAGGAATCACTTTTCCATCGTCTGTCTGCCCTTCTGTCTGTTTGTCACACTTTTTCCCTCACACTTCAGCAGGTGACACATATGATCCAAAGAAACTCTTGTTCATGCTTGATTATGTATAATCATGTCACAATGTTATGACTTGTATATCCATCACAATCATAGAATGAAGTATAAATAAATGATTTAGTTATAAGCATCTTTACTGACCCATATTGCCATGGTAACTGCAGGAGGTCCAGAAGAGACTGGAGGAGGCAAAGGCTGGTCTGGACAGTTTGGACGGTGAGAAGGAAGAGTTGTTCCAGCATTGCCAGCCAGAGGAGCGCCAGAGGATACGAGGACTGCTGCAGGATATCCACACCTCCTGGCAGGACATCAACCAGGCCTATACTGACAGGCACAGGTACGCTCTTACATCATAGCCCCTGCCCTCCAGGAACTAGTAAGTGAATTCAGGCAAAGTTACACATACCCCTTATGGCTGAGTTTTAAAAAAAAGGATTTTCTCTGACTAAATCCAAACAAAACAAAGTGCAAAGTACTGGTCCAACCCAGTAACCATCACAAGGGATTATGTCCAATCAGCATAAAGCAAATACACATGTGACAACAATTTCAGGTTATTTCTCAAATTATACTATGTCAATGTTGAATCTGTAAGCTATATTTAAATTTGAATTCAATTTATATTCTCTTGAATATGATGCTAGATGTTAGTGTCTTTGACACAAGATCACATCAGTGCATGCATTGGTAGGAAGGTAAACATTTGGTATACTTCCTGAAGGGTATCAGTGTTATTTTTTTTTCTTGTAAGTGATCCTCTAGTCCTGACAAATTAAAGCGGCACATGTGATGTCCAGTTGCTTTCTGAACCTTCCTGTCCTGGTTTATTCTATCATTTTATTGAGTCAAAGTGTAGCAGGTTATCTATCACCTGCAGTTTATATTTCTAGCTTTATTTGACATAATGTGATTAAGGTTAAGGTCAGATATCAGCATATTCAGTTAAATCATTTCCATTAAAACTTCATTAAAATCATTGAGATATTTTATTGTTTTTGGAATTGATTTATGCCTTGAATATGGTTAAAGCTTTGAACAGAGAAAAGATAGAAGAAAATAAAATCTTCTTTCAGTTCATCATAAATCTGTTGGAATTCTTTCCCTGAAAAACATATGGGTTCTATATTTAGTCTCTAACCAGTGCCATATGTGCATTTACCAGCTGCTGAAAATGGATGAGTTTTATCTTCCAAGTCTTTAGGCATATTTAAAATGAAAATAAACCATTGGCTTAACTCAGAAAGTATTCTAGATATGACAGCTATGCCCCAGGATTAATCTAGGGTAGAATTCCTCTTCAGTTCCAAGTGTGAACTGTGGGTGTGCAAGTGGTACATAATGTTATGTTTACCTGTTTTGAATTATGGCCCCCAGGTGGGGAATCACCAGAGTAATTAAAGTTTCTTCAAATAAGCATCAGGTGTGTGTGAGGGTGGAACCAAGGCATCTCCCAGCAGTGTCCGTCTGGATGATTTATTACTCAGGTGGTTACTATATAATGGGATACCCTCGGAGATGCACATGGTGACAGCCAAAATAAGTAGTCTTGTAACCTATACAAATAAGATAAAAACCTGGCATCATTAGTGTTGAAGTTTTTTTTTTATCAGATTTTTATTAATACTGTGAAAAAAGAGATACTTTGCATATAAATGCAATGGTTCTGTAATGAATTTAATTAGGATCATGCCCAAAATCTTAGTTTTTTGTTTCTCTAAAAAAGACATACTTATGCCATTTCTTCACAAAGATTGTTAAGCATTTAGGATATTTTTTGGATAAACTTATGTCATTTTCTTCTTATGTCATTTTCTTAAATATTCTGCCAAACATAAAAGGTGAAATGTTTTTCTGCATTATTTAAAGATTGAACTTTTAACATAGTGTTAACCCTTTCCCTCATATAGACTCGTTTTGACGCACTCAATAGGTACCACATAAAGCCTGATCTGCAGAAAAACACAGTTAAACCTTACCAAATTTAATTACAAAATCCTCATTTCCAGACTACTGAGGAGCAGCGAACAGCATAAAACCTGATCAGCCTGCGAGTAACTCGCAGGCTGATCTGTTACTCGCAGGCTGATCTGGTTTTATGCTGTTCGCATAGGTCTTTTCATGGTGTCCTCTATGAGGGAAAGGGTTAAGCTGGATCAATGACAATGTGGCCTTATTGTTATACTTTATACCTAATTGATGTTATAAGGCTAAAAAAAAATAGTTCCATTTCTGGTCTCTAATAAATAAAAAAAAGGATCTGTCAGGATTTTATTTATTTTATACATGAAATAAAAGGTATATAAAAGGAAATATTTTTTAAAGGCGAAAGGTAAAAAACTTTAGGGTCAGTCATTAAAAAAGAGGGTTGGTTGATTCACCAGAACAGATTTTTGTTTTTTTTGCCTAAGCACTAGTAGTAACCTTCCTTCATTTGTACTTGTCTGCTTGTTTTGCCTTGTAAGTAAAATAATAGTTATTTTATAGGTGAAGAATAATACAATTTGCCAAAATAAGCATTCTATTATTTGGAAGATAATCTAATTGGAAGTTATTTCCTAAAAGCTCTAATGCATTTATGCCATAGTAGGGTAATACACTGACTTTTTATTACTTAATTACAAAATCAGATAATCTTAAAACCGTGTAAGAACTAAGATGGATGGTCTGATAACTACTACAAAGGCTTCTACAATTAAATCAGATCTGTAAGGTTGATGACTGCTATCAGCAGGGTCATGGATTTAAACAGGATGGAACAATGATATGCTTACAAACAGTCATGTGACACTAATAGGAGGAGATGGCCTCGTGAATGGGATGACATGGTGCACAACAGATACAACTGTGATAATCTGAGATTACACCCAGGCATGGAGTTAGCCTTTGAAGACCTAAATCTGTTAAAAAATGGTTTTAATTTTTATCTGATGTAGGCAGTGTAAAGGATTATTTGGGGTATATCACATTGCTTTATTTCCTGTATTAGGTTAACTAGCGTGCAGCCAAACAGTTGATGATATTGTTAGGTAGTTACAAAACGTTACCCTAGTAAACAAAGTGGATACTGTAGCTGATTCATTTCAGGCCATGGCTATGAATTGGCCAGTGTTGATGAAAAGGGAGAGTGGGAATCTGGGCAATAGTGATACCTTGCCAGGGTTCTAGAGAATACTTTAACCCTTTCCCTCATAGAGGAAACCATGAAAAGACCTATGCGAACAACATAAAACCAGATCAGCCTGCGAGTAACTCGCAGGCTGATCAGGTTTTATGCTGTTCGCTGCTCCTCAGTGGTCTGGAAATGAGATTTTGTAATTAAATTTGGTAAGGTTTAACTGTGGTTTTCTGCAGATCAGGCTTTATGTGATACCTATTGAGGCGTCAAAATGAGTCTATATGAGGAAAGGGTTAAGTACCATTTTTATTTCAAGGATACTTGGACAAGTGTAGTGCAATATAGTCAAACCTGTACCAGTTATTCATGCTGTTTTACACCATGGTGGGACCATAGGAAAGCCTGATCAAACTGAAGTTATATTCTGAATCAGAGTAGGTTTTATAGTCCCTAGGGTTGTGAGATGTAGTCAGCCAGTGACATACTGGAAGGCTGATCTGGTTTTATACTGGTTATGTTGGACACTTGTTTGGTAAAGGGCTTAGTGTTTAAATTGGTTATCTAAGGTATCTCCATGGACCTACAGATCTGGTACAGGCTTGTGAGATGAGGTCACCTCTGGGATGGCATTACATTACTGAATGTATCAGCTTCCAATTTCTACTGTTTCTTAAACACCTGTTGATACTTGACTGACTTCTTCAGTTTTACTGTAATGTGAATGCTCTGTGTGTGTCTACCTTTCCATGAATGATGCACAGAATTTGATGTATTGTATTGTTGTTTTTCAACTGATTTGAATGAAAACAAATAAGAATGTGTTTGAAATGTAATTTTTGGATTTTTAAAACAGATTTTGCAGTTTGACAGATGCGAAAATTTTTTCAATTTTTATTTAATTTAATTTGCTTCCTTTTTCATGATATTTGGTATTTGAATCAAGTAACAGGGGAACTTAGAGAGCCATTTATACTTAAAGCTTTTAGTCCTTTGCCAAGAAAACCCAAAAAATACGTAAAAGGCGTGGAATGATTGCTGCTAGCATTGATTGTAAAAATTTTAGAAGTTTGCATTACTCCCCCTTCCCCCTTCACTTGTGCTGTTTTTTTACAGTTTCATCCTTGTATAACAAAATGGTTCTTTTCTAATCAATTAGCAGTGTAATCAGTCTGTATCAGTGCTGGCCACTGACTTAATTCAGTCAGGGGAATTGTTTTTATTAAACTTAATTTGTAGCAAATCCAGCAATAGGAAGTAACACATATGTTGCAAATCTATAGAGGGGCAACTTTTAGCCTCACTGGCTGATTATTTTATTAATTGAATACAAATGTAGTTTATAATGCTGTATTTGGGGGCCAAGTCTAGATACAGTGCAGCTCTATTATAGCACTATATTTCGGGTCCAATTTCTAGATACAGTGCAGCTTTTTTTATAGCACTATTTTGGGGTCCAAGTCTAGATACAGTGCAGCTCTATTATAGCACTATTTTTGGGACCAAGTCCAGATACATGCACCTCCATTAAAAGGCTATTTTTAGGGTCCCAAGTCTAGATACAGTTCAGCTCCATTATAAGGCTATATTTTAGGGTCCAAGTATAGATACAGTTCAGCTCCATTATAAGGCTATATTTAGGGTCCAAGTATAGATACAGTTCAGCTCCATTATAAGGCCCTGCATAGTACTACCTTTAAAATCTTGTAATATCACTGAAAGTGTCTAAAGGGTTTTCAAATATAGTCTACTACGCTTTCCCTTTTCTTGAGATGGAGGTATAATATCATTATTTAAAACGACCATTTAACCACAAGTTTTGAGTGCAGCTCCATTATAAGGGTATATTTTGGGGGCCAAGTCCAGATACAGTTCAGCTCCATTAAAGCTATATTTGGGTCCAAGTCTAGATACAGTGCAGCTCCATTTAAAAGGCTATATTTGGGGTCCAAGTCCAGATACAGTTCAGCTCCATTATAATGCTATATTTGTGGTCCAAGTCTAGATACAGTGTAGCTCCATTATAATGCTATATTTGTGGTCCAAGTCTAGATACAGTGTAGCTTTGAATTGAAATAAACAAATATATTTACTATAATGGATCTTTACTATGCTTTTAACACTGTAATACTTCCTCAGACCAATGATTGCTAACAGTCAGATCGGTATTTCAAGTATAACAAGGTTAAAGAAGCCAGTGACCAATGGGCATTGACTATTTTGTTCTGCTTCTACACTTGGAAGGATTCCAGTGTTTGAAATTGAACAAGCCAGGATTGTTCCGGGCATGATTAATGGACACAGGATTTGTTTCAAATATTTGAATAGATGTCAAGTTGAATTTTTCACTTCACTTAATTGACAAACCTTCACTGAAATATTATGGAGTATTGCTGGGCATATTCTGATTGAAAACACCTGGGCTTTAATGTTGGCTAAGAACCAAGAGATTTCAACCTAACTCATGGGGCTGTATTCACATAGCAACTTAGATCTAATTTTTTACTGAAGCCAAGTCTGATCTGGGTCTGCTCTGTTTGCCAATGTGGGCAAAATTAGTCTATATGGAGTAAAGGGTTAACCCTTTTCCTCATATAGACTCATTTTGACGCACTCAGTAGGTACCACATAAAGTCTGATCTGCAGAAAACACAGTTAAACCTTTCCAAATTTATTTCAAAATCCTCATTTCCAGACCACTGAGGAGCAGCGAACAGCATAATACTTGATCAGCCTGCGAGTTACTTGCGGGCTGATCTGGTTTTATGTTGTTCGCATAGGTCTTTTCATGTGTCCTCTATGAGGGAAAGTAAATAAAACTAGTGTCCTATGTCAAAAATCAGTAATTTTAGAGGGAATACTTATTCTCGATAAAAATACCTATGAAAAAAAGATATTTGTTCTCCTCATCTGGTGAATAGCTATTTGGTGTGGAAGTTAAATAGTTTAGATATAGGGTGTATAGAATTTTGCCAAAGTTCAGTCCTTCAAGATGTTTGTGAGCATGACTTCTATTCTTCTGTTTTGAAAGTAGTTGTGACATCTGAGCTTAAATGGGGCCTCCGAGAGGGTAAATCGCTGACTTTAACACTCACCAGCCCCTCACCTTTTGGGGTTCAAATTTTTGGCAGGGTCATTTGGATTTTCATGTGAGAAACCCTTCCAGCTGGCTTGTGGGGGTTCTACCCGGATGCCCCGTGCATTCGGGGTCTTCCTCCACCTGTAATAGCTGGACGTTCTATATGACTGAAATACTGTCGAAGCCATGGTAAACTCAAATAGTCAGCCCTGAGCTTAATTCCATGTGGTACTTCATAATATTTTCAGAAGACATGAACATGATCAGCGAGTACAAGTATGTCTTGATGTACAAGAGGTAGACACTGTCCTGACATGATTAAAAAATGTTCCTTGTTATTGTATGTGTAAAAAAAATGAGAACATCATATTGTCCTGTCACAGATTATCATGCATAACAATTTCACTTATGTGCTAGAGGCCTAGGCTACCATAATGTGTTTTTAAATCAGCTGAACACTTCGGAAACAATGCAGGCACTGCACTGTCCATATGTTATGCAAGTTATTGGGAGGGAAGCTAGATACTGTTGAATTGCTTAAAAGGCTCCATAAGTGTACTTAATTTTATAAATTTTTATTATTGTTTTCCCAACTACCTTTGTATCAATTAAAATTTAGCTAGGAGTGCTTGTCAGGGTTTAATTAAGCCTGAATAGCCGTCCAAAGGGGAACAATTGAATCGGGCAGGCTTAAAGTGTCTAAGTCTTGACAATAATCACTTAATCCCTATTATGTGTAATTAAATAAAGGCAAGAGATAAAGTGAAGGTTTAAGGCCGGTGAGTTAATCTGTGGAGTAATTTGCTGATCTGTCCACTTGAAATTGATAGTGAGAAGATTACAGAGATTTGTTGACATGGTATGATGACGGGTCGACATGGGTGGATACCTAGACGAGCATTGTTTTCCATGAAGCTACATAGACTGGAGCATGATTAATGGTTTTCAGGTTTTTTTAAATTGACTGGTCAAGAGGGGACCTGGTAGTGGGAGTCACGTGTCACAGGAGATCGGATTGTGATTTCTGGCCAGTTTTGGATTTCTAATTGATTATTTCTTTATTGGTTTTATTGGAGTAATTGAAAATTTAATGTGTATGGTTTGAATAAGAAGGAAACAAGGATGTTACAGGAATAGCATGGGGAAATACATATGGAAACAAAATTGTAACATGTAAACAAAATGGAGTCTTGTATAATTTTTAGCCATTTTTTTTTTTTTTTTTTTGTTTTAGATAAATAAATGTTTTTTATGTAAGTTTGATCAAGTTTTGGAATTATGATTGTGTATTTCCAACAGAGGCTTGGCTTAAAATCTGTTTAATTTGTGGATGTTTGAAAATACTTGGCTTTTCTTGAAGTATTTGACATAAGTTTGTGTCAGTCCACAAGTCATGGAAATATCTGTGTAATGTATCAATATTTGGATAGAAATGCAAACAAGAATTTTGGAGGAATATTTGCCTGGTCTCAAGACCAAAAAGTTTGAGCTTATTTCACAATTAAGTGCACAAGTTAATGATATTTTACTGTATACTAAATTTAGACGACTGTTTAACAGAGAGAGACCACGTGCATGGGTGTAAAATTCATGTAAGTCACTAATAAACATGAATGACTGTCTGAAAAATGGTGAAGTGGGGTATATAGCTAAAGTCAGGTCAGTTTGTAGTATTGGGGGAAAAAGCATTATCAAAATAAAATTTCAATTGAATCCGATTATTTTGGAGACATTGTTTGAGGTCGGACCAAGAATGACGGGGCTTGACATTCAGCAAATACAGTAGCTGCTCAGTTTATTGAGGTTGATTGAAATGATAAAAAGTTTTTTTAAATTGGTTTGAACATTAAAGGGCACATATTTTAGCAAGAATGGTGGGAGGTTTACAATAATTAGAATAGTGCTGTCTATATAAGGGTGTTCGACAGGGTTCTGCCTTTGTTAGTCAAGAGTGTTTAATTTGCTTCCCTTTGTATAAATGGACTTGCTAGCCGGCAGGCATTCTATAATGTGGGGTATATTTATTTGATGGAAGAAATTGGGTAGAGTTTATCATTATTAAAGTTTGATATTGTAAATTCACCTGGGGCTAAGTTAGGTTATAGTTAAACAAATGTTGCCACTGTGTAAGTTGTCGGGTGATTTTACAGATTTTGCAGTTTTTTGATAATGAAATTAATGCTTTTAAAGTCAAGTTGGTATCTGTTGATCACACAAACCGGAAATGAATATTGCAATGCTTTTTAGTTTATTTGTGGTTTTTTTGATTGTGGAAGATTGTATCGTGTGATGCAAATTGCATTCATTTATTGGATGAAGTGACCTCATATTATCTATATACAGGCCTGTGCATGAAAATAGTTATAATGATAACTAATTAATGAGATAGGTGACTGACACACTGCACATGTGAGGGAAGCATTTTACATATACACACTTTCCATTGGCCAGTTTGGATTAAAAAATTTTGGGAAAAAAAATGTGATGGATATATTCCGAGTGGTTCCAAAAACATTTGGAATAGTTGGCATATTTTGGAGAAGGCAATATGAAGACAGTGGGCTGTAGACAGGGGGCCATCCAGATTGTGAACAATCCTAAACTGATACAGTAAGTAAGGATAATGTACAATATGGAAGGATAATGTACAGTAAGTAGGAATAATGAAAAGGGAAGTTTTAAGAAGATTTTTCAATAAGTTATTGGCTTATTGTTTCAGTAAATAAGATATTGTACAGTAAATATACGGATAAATTGTAATAATTAATAAGGGTATTTGCAGGGAAGTAATACACATGTACCAGATCATAAAATGTTAAATCCTGTTAGATTCAAAAAGTGAATTGGGGTTGGAACTTTAGGTGTATAAATCATTTCAATGTGGCTCCCTTGTTTGCCTGCTCCTGATTTGCATATGGGCAGTTTAATATTTACATGGTCATTTAGACTATGTAAATCAAAGAGTACCGTATGCTTGCACAGGGCCAGGTTTGCCCGTCTAATTAAGGCCCAGTAGATTAGTACTGCATGTGAAAAAATTCAGTTTGGGAAAAAGGCATTTAAAAATTTTTCCAAAATTTTATGGTATAATGCATGGAGTCCCCTAGTGTCGCCATGGTTGATGTGTTTTTCTATGAAATGTTAGACAGTTTCAAGTATTTTTGAAATTCAGTTGGATTTGGGAAATTGACATAATTGTCACTGTAAAAATTTGGGTCTTACGTTCTCCCATGTAACATTTGGGGGCTTGATTGTCACACATAAACTTTGGGGGGCAAGGTGTTGCAGGTAAGCTTTTGGGGGGCTGAGTTATCACATGTAAACATTGCGGCTAAGGTTCACATTAAACATTTGGGGGCTAAGATTGTCACAGTAAACATTTGGGGGCTAAGGTTGTCACAGAAACATTTAGGATAACATTTGGGGGGCTAAGGTTTATACAGGTAATATTTGGGGGGCTAAGGTTGTCACTGGAAACATTTTTGGGGGCAAAAATTTTCACAGTAAACATTTTTGGGGCATAGGTTGTCACGGTAAAAATTTAGGATAAACATTGGGTTCCCGGTTGTCACAGGGAAACATTTTGGGGTCTACAGTTGTCACAGGGTTTAAAATTTGGGGATAAAGGTGCCCCAGGTTAAAATTTAGGAAAACATTTAGGGGTCTAAGGGTTTCAAAGGTAAGAATTTGGGGGCTAAAAGGGTTTTCACATTAAAAATTTGGGGGTTAAGGTTGGGCAAAAGGGAAACATTTGGGTGTGAGGTTTATCACTTAAACTTTGGTCTAAGGGTTTCACATGTAAACATTTTTCAGTCTAAGATTTTTTACATTAAACATTTGGGTTTTTAAAATTCACGGGGGGGGGGGGTTTCACTGGAAACATGGGGGGGGGGGGGGGTCTAAGGGGTCACAAAACATTTGGGGTCTAATTTTTCACATGAAAATATTGGGGTCTAAGGTTGTCACATTTAAACATTGGGGGGCTAAGGTTTTTACATTAAACATTTTGGATAAACATTTGGGGGGCAAAAGGGTTTATACAGGAAGTATTTGGGGCAAGGTTGAAAAGTAAACATTGGGGTTTAAAAGGGGGGGGGGGGGGGGGGGGGGGGGGGGGGGGGGGGGGGGGGGGGGGGGGGGGGGGGGGGGGGGGGGGGGGGGGGGGGGGGGGGGGGGGGGGGGGGGGGGGGGTGGGGGGGGGGGGGGGGGGGGTTTAAGGTGGTCACAGGGAAAAATTTGGGGTCTAAGGTTGTCTCCAAAAGTAAAATTTTTGGGGGCAAGGTTGTCACATTTAAACATTGGGGGGCTAAGGTTGTCACATGTAAACATTTAGGATAAGCATTTGGGGTCTAAGGTTGTCACAGGTAAGTATTTGGGGGTCTAAGGTTGTCACATGTAAACATTTGGGGTCTAAGGTTGTCACATTTTTGGCCCAATCTTCATGAAACTTGGTCAGGATGTTTGTTTTCATAAAATTTTGTACAAGTTTGAATTTGGGTCATGTGGGGTCAAAAAGTAGGTCATGAGGTCAAATCTTTAAAAAAAACCTTGTTAACACTCTAGAGGCCACATTTTTGGCCATATCTTTATGAAACTTGGTCAGAATGTTTGTTTTCATAAAATCTTGGACATTTTTTCAAATTTGGGTCATGGGGGGTAAAAAGTAGATTATGAGGTCAAATCTTAGAAAAACCTTGTTAACACTCAAAGAGGCCACATTTTTGGCCCAATCTTCATGAAACCTTGGTCAAATGTTTTGTTTTTCAAAAATCTTGTACAAGTTCAAATTTTGGGTCATGTGGGGTCAAAAGTAGTCATGAGGTCAAATTTTAGAAAAAACCTTGTTAACCCTCTTGAGGCCACTTTTTTGGCCAATCTCATGAAACGGTTTGGGAATGTCTTTTCCATCAAATCTTGAAAAGCCGAAAGGGGTTCAGGGGGGTCAAAAGTAGTCAAATAAAAAAACCCAACAATTTGCTCATTTTATAATCGGTGAGCGTTTCGGGCCATCAGGGCCCTCTTGTTTTGTTTCTATTAAGTATTATATAAAAAAAGAGATTGAACCAAACATTTGTGGTCAGCTCCAGTTTTCATAATTTTTTCCTGAACCAAGAAGCAACAAAGACCATTACCAAACATGATTACATTGTCTAATTACATGTAATTAACATATTGTTAAGAAATTCAAAATAACTTGAATAATAATTTGAATGGCACAAAACTATTTTAAACATTGTAGATGAAAGTAATAATAACAAGGACCCTTAAAAAGCTGCAAACACTGATATCATATTCCTTTTTATGAGCACCTGTTATAATTCATTGTTAGTAGCTTGCTTCACTTTGTAAAGTGGAAACTGTCCTGAATCTTATACCTCCCAATTGTGTTTTATGTCTCATACCTTTAATACCCCCATGTATGAGACATAGTAATGCTACCTCAATGAAACTTGGAACATTCCCTCAACAATGTATGAGGGGTAGATGGGGTGAAGGTCACTGTTAATAAAAGTAGAAAACTTAAACAGGTAGTTTTATTGATTTTTTTAATGTGAAAGTGAATAAGTGATCTCCTTCAGTGACACATTGTTGATTTATATAGGCTGAATAAGAAATACTGTGCATTATCCCATCCTGTCCTGTTTTACCAAAAAGTTCAATATCTTTCCACCATATTGAGTCAAGGCAGTATAGTTAGGGTATTCATCACTGTCAGTGATATCTCTAATAAGTACTGACACTTAACTCTGTTTTTCAATATCCATGGTCATTTAACCCTTTCCCTCATAGTGGACACCATGAAAAGACCTCTACGAACAGCATAAAACCAATCAGCCTGCGAGGCTGGTCAGGTTTTTATGCTGTTCGCTGCTCCTCAGTGGTCTGGTAATGAGATTTGTAATTAATTTTGGTAAGGTTTAACTGTGGTTTTCTGCAGATCAGGCTTAAAGTGGTACCTATTGAGTGCGTCAAAATGAGTCTATATGACGGAAAGGGTTAAATTAATGGAGGCCAGTTTTCTTAATTCTCTGTAGTGGATGACAAGTCATCTGCTGCAAATGACAAAATTTCCACTAAAATCAAGTCCAAAGATTTTTACAATTGTTGGGTGGGGGTGGTA
>CM037781.1:65813209-65863209 GCA_021229015.1 Solen grandis | reverse complement strand
TTCATGGTATCCTCTATGAGGGAAAGGGTTAAGAAATTAAGTATTACTTAGCACTAAGAATTGTTGGTGGAATTTGTGCCAGATCTACCAAATTATCTTGTGTACCTATAGTTCAAATGTAGCTATGGGAGAGCCTGTATTAGTCAAGGTGAAAACATTGGTGAACACAGGAGAGGTTTATTGTTACATAAAAGCTTGTGTTTGTTTTGGTGGTTCTGTTATCTACACCAATAATTTTGCTTCTTTTCAGGTATCATTGAGTTCAACCTGTTTGGAATACCTTATGTAAGTTGATATTTTTAACATAAATTATATATTCTTTAGTTCTAGGAAATTAATTCGTTTTGTGTCACATGCATCAATTTAATTAATTAGCTTTAATTTGATTTATTTTTTAATTATTTTCCTCAATGATACTTAAATAAGTATATTATTTCTTTGTATGTGCAGATTGGTGCAGATATTTGTGGGTTTTTCTCGGAGCCATCAGCAGAGATGTGTCAGCGGTGGATGGAGCTTGGAGCCTTCTACACCTTCAGTAGGAACCACAACGGTTTAGGCATGAAGGTAGGCCAGAACTACAGGGAGCTGGTTGTTGTCAGGAGAGATCTCTTGCATCAGTACAGTGACATTATAGCATTACATACATTATCTCCCTGCGAATGGCACTAGTGGTAATGTACATGACTGCAAATCTGAAGGTTGTTGGTTTGAACCCTTTTGGGGGTGGATTTTTCAAGGAGCACAGTACTGGTTTAATCCAGGAATTGCTGAGAGGGTTTCTTAATAAATTGATAAATATCAGTTTAAAATGATTTTCTTTGGAAAAAAAATGTGATATGACATTTTGTTAAATGCATATTCTAGATCAATTAAACTTCACAAATAAAGACGCTGTGATATTTAGTTTACTTCTGAATTCATTTTGACATAACAGAGTTATGGTCCCTGACTTAATGAAAAGTGTTTAACCCTTTCCCTCATAGAGGACACCATGAAAAGACCTATGCGAACAGCATAAAACCAGATCAGCCTGCGAGTAACTCGCAGGCTGATCAGGTTTTATGCTGTTCGCTGCTCCTCAGTGGTCTTTAAATTAGTATTTTGTAATTAAATTTGGTAAGGTTTAACTGTGGTTTTCTGCAGATCAGGCTTTATGTGGTGCCTATTGAGTGCGTCAAAATGAGTCTATATGAGGGAAAGGGTTAAGTAAGGGCATCTTTCTGTCTAGTGGACACATTTCTAGTTTTCATATGAACTGAATATTAAGGTTTTATTTACATAACTGGCTTGGAATACTTGATCAATTTTTATTACCATTTATAATAGGGATTGAAGTAAAAAAATTTGGCTATTAATGAGCACATGTCCAGGGCTGTATTTGAGCGATTTTGAACTTCCAACAGATGAAGTAGTTTTGGTTACCCAAAGAGATTTTGAAAATCAGAAGTCAAATGATAATATGTTAACATATGTTACAGAAGGCTAATTGGGAATTTTTTGTCAACTTTATAGGGTAAACCTTTTTTTTTAAATTTCTTAGGAATTGTACATTTTGGCATTTGCATGTCTGTATAAATGCCTGCATGATCATCTAGCTCTATGCACTGGATATGCTTGGTGTTCATAATGATAACTGATTCTGTTGACTTGTCCAGGAACAAGACCCGGCCATATTTGGACGTCATGTGGGTGACTCGTCGCGGCTGGCCATGGGGATGCGCATGAGCCTGCTGCCCTATCTGTACACACTGTTCTACCACGCCCACCTGGAGGGTGGCACAGTCATCAGGTCCATCATGCATGAGTGAGTAACCTTCAGTCATCACTGTACGTGACCTGTGTTTCACAAAATATCTCTAAAGTGAAATTTTCCTCCCAAAACTCTCAAATTTTGTATCATCACAATTTCCAGATTTTTAAGAAATCAAATGCTATTTTCAAATAGGGCATGCTTATAAAAGACATGTATAAATAAATTCTATTCTCTATGCCTATTAATAATAGAGGTATAGACCTGACATTTTCAGTTGATGAATATCTTAATTTGTTTTGTAAAACACAAGCCATATTTCCCCAAAAATCTTGTCAATTATCTTTAGTATTTGTTGATTTTTTAAAATTCTTGTACAATATCATAATATTACAGCAGAAAGTAGGTAATCTTTTTCTTCTTCAAACTTTATGAATATTTAATGATGTGATTGTGCTGTTTCAGATTTCCTACAGACAAGAGGACCTGGGCCCTGGATACACAGTTCATGTGGGGCCATGCCTTTATGATCGCCCCTGTCCTGGAGGAGGTAGGTGTTTTCTGTTATCCATTTAGCCTGTATTTGACATACTGGTATTGATACTGAAGTAAACAGGAAAGTTGGGGCTCCCAATTTATTAAGAAGGCTGATAATTGTGTTTCATTATACACTATTTTTGTAATTGACCTTATAAACTTTTTTGGTTTACTGTATCATGTTCTTAATATAAATGAAATGACAATATTCTATTGTAATTCATTAGAAATAAAATGATGTGTGACCAGTCTGTCAATCTGGATTATGCTGAGATCTTTGTCTATATTAAGTCTTAAGTGGGAGAGGGGAGGTTCAGAAATGCCTCCTATACATCCATAGGGTTGTGTGAAAGTGCTAGCTGTCCATCTGTTTGTCTGCCCATTAGTTGATTAGCAAAATGTTGTACATGCAACTCCTTCCACAAATTTTAAGGGATTTCAAAGATATCTCATAGATGTAATAGTCAATGAAGAATAATGGCTTTACTGCAGATAAGATTGAGATGTTTGTTATATCTGCTGGCAGGGCCATATGCATAAAGATGTATACTTCCCTGATGCCCGCTGGTATGATTACTACACGGTAAGTCTTGCCACTACATTAATTCTTGTCTCACATCATTACATGGTCGTTTTTACCTTACATAGAAAACAAGGATTTTCTTCATCCATGGCATGTTTTAATGACACTAAAATAATCTATAAATGATGTTAATTTCAAATTATGATACAAACTATTCATTTTTATATTCTATGTATTCTATAATTAATAAAATTGGAGTTAATTAACAATTTATATGTCTATACTGTTGAACTTCGGTGACTAACAGGCTGGGGAAACAGCAGTTTGTTCTAGTCATAGGTAGTTTGACCCAACCGTGGTTAAAATGATTAACATATATGTATTGAAAAATATGATTTATTATTAGGTCTTCTCTTAGCACTGATCATATATAGTAATCATATTTTGTTGTTTTTCTTATCCTAACATCGGCAAAATAATATTAACTATATCAATTATCAAAGCACAAACCCCAGTGATAATATTCATTTTATACATGTACACATACATTGCAATTCGTAACAATAATGACATAGTCACTGTAGTGAAAATAAGTCATTATTTTGGCAAAGTCTTCCAAGGCATTCATTTAGTTTTTTGCTTTTCATGTTTTTTATTGTTTAAAATTAATGTATTATGTAATATACTATAACATAGTTGTAACACTTTTCACCATTTCATCCTGATTTTTATTCTATAGAGAACACTCAAAAGGGTGCAGTAGTCATGTGACCAGATAAAGAGGTTTTCACCAAAGGTTCTTGTTTCATCTTACAGTGATCATTATGGATTATAGACGAAGCATACCATTTATGCGGTCGAAGCGTACCACTTTAAAAATTATATCGGGAAATTGCTTGAATATGAATAAGTTTATGTTGCTGATGTTCATTAAGCATCCATAACTTGAATTTATTTCATATTTGATGTTTATGTACTTATTTTAAAACAGCGACATTGATTTTTGTAGAAAAAAAAAATGACGCGGAACCTCACACGGCAACAGGATATAATCTATATACCGGGGAATGTCATTTAATTTCAATTTGTATATCATAAGTGTTTCATTATCATCCTACATTTATCTAAATGCATTCATGTTGTGTTAATATTTAACGAAAAATGCCAACGCAATATTATAATTTATCTTAAAGTTGCGAAACCATATACATACAAGCATGATGCCGAACCTTTTAATCATTAAAGGCAATAATTATGTACAAACATCAAAAGCCGACTGTTAATTACTATTATCAAATCAATTATGATTGATTAATTGCTTTAGTTAGCAATCATCATAGGTTAGTGTCAGTATTACCAAAACCGCAAATCGTTAATGACATCGGTTTGCTTTATCGGTTTTCACACATACATCATACCGACACGAATTACTCAAACAACAATTCGCATCGTATAAAATGGTGCGCATAGAAATAGAATGCACTCATCATGTCGGACTATCCGTGTATCAACTGTTCTTTGAACATTACTGGACGGAGTCAATATACTTCAAAGAAAGCCGAATCCTTTAACCATATCCAACCTGATTACACTATGTTATGTACAGCGCGTGTTAACACCTAGCTTTGCACAGAATCAAATTACGTCACAGGGTCATGGGGTTGGCGCGTGTCGAGTAGACAGAACACAATTTTTAAAAATTAGCAATATCTCACGTAGGCATTTAAGGAAGCACGACTTTTTGTTTGTTGATTTTTTTTTTTCTTTTAAAGACATCAGTTCCTTTTCGATCGTATACGGATACTACATTTGGATCCATAATGAATAAGAGACATGGATTTCTTAATGCCAAATTGCAGTTTTTCAAAATCGTGCTGGTATGTTTAATATCGTCAGAGGTCTTAACTGCGCCCCTGTCCAACTTCGCCACCTTCCTTTTTTTTCATCGTAGTCTTGCTAGATTTTATCACACGTGTAAGCGACTGAGAGAATTTTTTTACTATGTTTCTGTAAATAAACTCAGATGATTTTTGTACGAAATTTTGATTCAAACTGATAATTATTGCAAATTTCATCTCACACCACTCTTTTTATGTGTTTTTTCTTAATACAAAACGATTTCCACGCAGAATGGCCATTTTTCACTCAATTTTTTAAAATAAAAGTATCTCGGAAATTACATCTGCTGTGTTTACATATTTATAAATGAAGTCATATGTGTACAATTCGCAACTGCTATGACGTCACCTAGGGGGTGGAGTTGGGACCACACAAAATGATGGCATAATATTTGACTCGTAATGCATTAAATGTTATTTTCGAGTGAATAATTATTTATAAAAGAATTATTTATGGGGGTATCAATGTAAATTTGATAGAATTAATTGGTACGTGAGCAGTGTTTATTCTAAGTATTTTATTAATGTTGCATTTCCTAATTAAATCTTAGATGGGCGCAGTTTGGGCACTCGAGGATATATTAATCCTATTCCGATATTGATCTAGGTACTTACATGCATGCATTTTCATAGTAACAACAAGATCCTGTATTGACTAAAATACGTCATAAACACTAAAAAAAAAGAAGATTATCTGCATAGATGTAATCTGACATTATCGGCGGTATATCACTTGATTTTTCACTCAATGTCGTGCCTGTTATTATTATAATATTGCATGTTTGACAAAATATTATTCCATTCTGTCATATATCACATTTAATTCAATGTAAATAACAAAACATAAAATATTAGCGCTAAATTACCTTTTTTGAAAAGTGATACGCTTCGACCAAAAATGGTACGCTTCGGTAATGGTACGCTTCGGTAATGGTACGCTTCGGTAATGGTACGCTTCGTCCATTACCCATCATTATTACCCTCTTCTGAACTAAACAATTCTGCTGTAAAGTTACTGCTTTGTGAACCCACAGATTATGTCAGTAAGAACATGTTGCTTAATTCTCAATTGTTTATTGACAGGGACTAGAAGTTAAGGCCCGACAACAGATGGTCACTGTCGACGCCCCACGTAACTACATCCCACTGTACACACGTGGGGGATACATCATTCCAAACCAAGGCATTCAGAACAACACCGTACACTCGTAAATGTTTCTTTTACATACTTTTGTACCATGCCACTGTACAGAATGTACCATCCCAGGTTTTAGCTGTGATAATTTAAGCCCAATCTTTTCCATACACAAGGAAAACCATGTGTTTTTGTGTAAACCAGGTCATTCATTGATTACCTATTATTTCAGTGTGGCTATTGGATAGCATGTAAGTGAATATAAATATATCTGTAAAATTGTCTATGGCTTGATCCAGTGAAGTCTACCTATATAAAATATGAGCTACATTGTTGTATGTCTGTCTAAAATATGAACATTTACCTGTTTGGCAAAACTTTACAGGCATGAATCCAGTTAATTTTAATGAAAATGTGTTTGTTTTGTCTGATCTATCTAGTTTCATTTAAATTATAATAAGTTTTCCAAAATAATTTAAATGAAACTTTCTTAACACAGCTAAGGAGTCAGTTTATTCTTTTGGATGCATTTCAATGGGTTGTTGCAAAACAATGGTAACAACATATTAAAAAAAGAAGCAGTTACAATAGGTTGGCAGTTAGTACTTAAATATTTTTTTTTTAATCTAGAAAAGAAGTTTAAAACACCGGTACATGACAGGTAGGATTTACAGATAAAATGAAAAATTGTATCTAATGTTTGTCTTCATATGTTGATTTGTAGGCGCGTGACCCCAATCAGCCTGCTGGTGATGTCAGGTGACAACAACACGGCAAGTGGAGACCTGTTCTGGGATGATGGGGACAGCATAGGTGAAGGACATTAACTCTTTCACAGTCTTACACATGTGATACACATTTTATTTATTCTGGCTCTACAAATTGAAGGGGGCTACCAGTATATAGGAAACACACATGTTGTCTCATTACATCCCGCCTTACAAAAGTACAGTTTTCATTTTGTTTAGTCAAGTGGTCTATTCATCACCTTCTGTAATAGCTGAATGAAATTTGCACTGGATATTTGTCATCAAATAAAATCGAATGTTTATGATACAAATCATGACATGCCTATATGATATTGGTAAAAAAAAAAGCTGTTACAAACATCAAATATACTCAAATTCTTATCATGTGTTATATTCATTATTGTAGATTTTCGTGTGTTTTATTTCAGACACCATTGAAAAAGGAAACTATGCATATATTAAATACAAGCTCCAAGGTGTAAGTATGCCAAGTCATGATAATACACTATGAAAATTAAACAAAATGTTTAAATTGAATTGATATGTATTTACCATATAAATTTCACTTTAATCCCATAACTCCTGAATATTCATGCACAAATTTATATCTTAATGAATATTAATTTACTGAACTTACAATGGTATGTGAAACAATGGGATCTTTCTCTGCTGTGCAGACTGTGTAGGTTCTTATTTAACCCTTTCCCTCATAGAGGACACCATGAAAAGGCCTATGCGAACAGCATAAAACCAGATCAGCCTGCGAGTAACTCGCAGGCTGATCAGGTTATATGCTGTTCGCTGCTCCTCAGTGGTCTGGAAATGAGGACTTTGTAATTAAATTTGGTAAGGTTTAACAGTGGTTTTCTGCAGATCAGGCTTTATGTGGTACCTATTGAGTGCGTCAAAATGAGTCTATGTGAGGGAAAGGGTTAAGATATTGTAAGAGCAATCAGAGCATGCAAGCCCTGATCAATGATCAGAGAGATCGTGGAAGAAACTGTCTGTCTTGGTCTGCCCATTTGCAATTGTGTCAAAATAAATCTATATGAGGTAGAAGCTTGAGTTAAAACTTAATGTTATTTTGATTGCGAAACAAAATTCAAAACTACATATATATGATTTAAATCACTCTTGATGATATGGATGATTGGTAAATGGGTCTAAATTGTAGGAAAAAAAAGAGAAACCCATTTGTCTCAGAGGGGTTTCATTTTGTGGGAATACCAGTTATACCACTGTGCTATGTACCCACAATTTAAGATACAGGTACCTATTAAATTTTGTTGCAACATGAACCTTACAACCGGTATTTGCCATCTTGTATTGCAGAACACTCTGACAGGAATTATTGAGAAGCACAATAATGTGACAGACTCCCTTATGTATGGCAGTATCTGGGTGTATGGGGTCGAAACTGAGGTCAAGACAGTAAACGTCAATTCCATACATTCGCCCACTGAGATTGACTACTACTATGATACTAAGGTAAGCTTTGAGACTTTAAAGGTTTAGAATTTGAAGGACTTTCAAATGTTTTTCAACATATAGTTGCTTATAATTTAAAACACTTAGGTATATAGGAATCATTTGTGTTGTCTCGTTCCAGTTTACAAAGTAAATTTCTGCCGATAGTCTTTCTGTGCATTGTGCTCTTTGATCTATCAAGAGACAAGTAAATCATATGTAATACATGATATGTAACCCTTTTTGGTTAGAGATTTGTGTAAGTGGTTCGGTAGCTTAGTCAGGAGAGCACTCACCCTGTAAGCAAGTGGTCTATTATTATTAGTCTGCACTTTTTTCAAACCTGGTTACATTTGGTGCCCAACATGGTACTGTTACAGTATAGTTCTCCAGGATATACAGGGCTCAAATTTTTTTTTTTTTCCCACTAGCAAAAAAAATGCCAGTGGTTTAAAACATAACTGGCAAACTTTTTTTTCTACTCGCATTTTGCCAAAAATGTGAGAGTTAATTTTGAGCCCGGACTCTATTTTAAGTTTGACAACCAACTCCTTCTCCAATTTCTTCACTGTCTTTTATCGCCAGTGCTTTAGATCTATGTGCTTTCTTTGGTTTGTCGATTTCAGATTCTGTCCAAAGTTCATTGACATCACAAGATGTAATAAAAAAATGGATATCTTTCATTTTGACATGGATCAATAATTGATGATCGAAATCAACATCAGACCCGTTTCTATTGGAAACCAGGATTAGTGTATAAAGGGCTTCCAGGGTCATTACCAGGGTGTTGTTTCATTTTCTACTCGCATTTTGCTGAAATGTGAGTGTTAATTTTGGGCCCAGATATATTGCCCTTGATTTTGTCAAGAACAATGCAATTTGTTCTCTGTCCCATAAATTCAAGGACAAATTCCATATTGGCAGGGGAGTATTTATTATATAATGGTTCATGAGATACCATTATTGGTGAGAGGTTTGTGAATGTGGTCTGGTAGCTTGGTAGGTAGAGTACTCCAATTTCGAGACCTAGTCTAGTTGCATTTTTTTCTCACCTTAAAAAGACATAATAGAGTTTGCTGAATTTTTAAAGCCCCGCTGGAAGCAGTCGTATATTGGCGTCATCTTCTCTGTCCCCGTCCGTCCGTACGGATGTACGTCCATTTCTTGTGAACAAAACTCCTCCTTTGTTTCTGAATGAATCTTTTCAAAACTTGGTCAATGTCATTACAATAATGGGTAGATGTGCATGAAGTGCGATTTTCCGGTTCATTAATTTTTACAAGATTCATCAGGGTGTACCCCGGAGCCTCTTACTACTGTTGGTTTGAGTACCTTAAAGCTTAGTCTCTGTAGCTGATTGATATTGCAGCCTTGTGAACGCAATTCCACCCACATTTCTGAACGAATCTTTTCAAAACTTGATCAGTGGCATTACTATAATGGGTAGATGTGCATGAAGTGGCGATTTTCTGGTTCATTGATTTTTGTGTCGCCTGCATAGCATGGCAGACACATAGGGATCACTTTGTCCGTCGTCGTCGTCGTCGTCGTCGGCGTCGTCGTCGTCGGCGTCGTCGGCGTCACACTTTCTTGTCCGGAGCATAACTCGAAAAGTATTTGAGGTATCACCTTGAAACTTAAAACATGGATAGATCACATTGAGGTGGAGTGCAGTGCACAAGAATGATAACTCTGACTTTCGTATTTTCTGAGTTATTACCCTTTGTTGATTCTGAGATTTTATTTTTGTCCGGACCATAACTCAAAAAGTATTTGAGGTATCACCTTGAAACTTAAAACATGGATAGATCACATTGAGGTGGAGTGCAGTGCACAAGAATGATAACTCTGACTTTCATATTTTCTGAGTTATTGCCCTTTGTTGATTTTCAGTCTTTTTTTTTTGTCCAGGGCATAACTCAAAAAGTATTTGAGGTGCTTGAAACTTAAAACATGGATAGATCACATTGAGGTGGAGTGCAGTGCACAAGAATGATAACTCTGACTTTCATATTTTCTGAGTTATTGCCCTTTGTTGATTTTCAGTCTTAATTTTTGTCTGGGGCATAACTCGAAACGTATTTGAGGTGTTGACTTGAAACTTCATAGATCTCAATGGTCTGAGTGCAGTGCACATGAATGATAACTCTGTTTCTCTTTTTCCTTGTTCTTTGTTATACTTTGAGGTATTACTTTGAAACCTCACAGGTGGAAAGATCTCATGGAGTGCATTGTGCAAGAATGATAACTGTTGTATTTTTGGAGTAATTTCCCTTTGTTTATTTTTTTGGATTTAATTCTTGTGTGGTGCATAACTTGTAAAGTGTTGCCTTAAACATTTATAGTAGATAGATCTCATTGGTCTGAGTGCAGTACACAAGAATGATAACTCAATAATGATAATGATGACTACAAACTTGCAACATATATATAATTAACGTCATAAGTGCTTAATGACGTCATAATTTTTCTTACAGTTAATGTTTTGAATTCATAGTCATTCTGACACTCCTCTGATGAAGACTGTATAGTCGAAAGTGCTCGGGAAAATTATTACATATTGCCTGTTTAATATTTTTCCCCCCCCCCCCCCCCCCCCCCAAAAAAAAAAAAAATATATATATATATATATATGTGTGTGTGTGTGTTATTTTGTACCTCACAAAATAGATTATGCTTTATCAATAATTTGTCAAAAGATCGATTTTCTAGTCAATTCTTTCATCAAACATGCTTAAATGCAGGCGACACAAGTGTTCCGAGGAACACCCACATCTAGTTTCAAGATTTGTGTCCCTTGAAACTTAGTCTCTGTAGCTGATTGATATTGCAGCCTTGTGAAAGCAACTGCAGCTCCTACGTTTCTGAACGAATCTTTTCAAAACTTGATCAGTGGCATAACTTTAATGGGTAGATGTGCATGAAGCGGCGATTTTCTGGTTCATTGATTTTTACAAGATTCAAGATTCAACAGGGTGTACCCCGGAGCTTCTTACTACTGATGGTTTGAGTCCACCCAGGGACATGTTAGAAGGGATTACAATCCCTGCTGAAGTTTGGTGGTTTTCATTGGGTAAAAAGCTTGTTAAAAACAACAAAACAAATTCAAATATGGAGCTATGGGGTATTAAAAAAAATATGAACTTACATTCACCCTTTTAGGAGCAAACAGATTTATTTACATGTAGAGTTTTTCTGATTTAAGTTGATTCCAGTCAGCTAGGCTGGTTAGCAGAGTAAGACTTCCAACTCTGGACAAGTGTGGATAAACTGTTTTGCTCAAGAAAACACCCAGCTGCCCCTGCAGGGATCGAACCTACTACCCAGGCAACCATAATCTCAGGCCCCTGTCTTTTCATCATCTTTAGTGATTGCCTCACTTTGAGAAAAGTATATTCGTGAATATACTGCTCTTTCAGCTAAATTAATTGATCTCACAGACTTCATTATGAGCTTATGCTTACAGAAATGTTAAAAGCAATAATTAAAAGGACCTTCTTGGTCTTTATATTTTGTGGCAGCGTATATTGTGGCAGCACCGGCACTCTTGTTAAACCATGAAAATTGAAAATATATTTATTGTACTGGAATTATACATACTAAATTATGTCACATCCTGTCCTGTTCCAACAGCAGCGTTGTTCAACCATTCTTTTCCATCCCTATTAGTTGCGGTAGGTCTAGAGCAGATAATGCAATCTGGTTCTTGTTTCAGTTGCTGTGGATCCATGATATAGCTATTCCATTCAACTCTAACTTCAGTGTCACGTGGACCGCCTGATCTTTATGACGGTATCATCTCAACCATCAATAACTGTTGCTTTTTGTTAATTTATTTCTGAATATGTAAACCATATGAAACAGTATATATCTGTTACTATATATATATGCAGCATTTTTTAATAAAGGCTGAACCCTCAGGTGTATATTGTTCTGCTCTGTGGTGCTCTTGTTTGCACATAAGTATGTTTTCATTAACTTCATAACTGAAATTATCCCTGAAAAATGTTCATTTAGTAAGAACACATGTTATTCGGAACACAAGCCATGTGTAAATGAGTTTGTATGAGGTACATTTGATTCCATTGACTTGCCTTTACTACAGAATCAGTAAAATTTAATGCCATTGATGTAAATGTAAATTTAATACAGTTCACTCATGTACCATGTACCCAAGATCATTGACATTTCTTTGCCATATTGCATTTTACAGCTTGTTTTGTGTGAAGTTTGAATAAAGCATTATTTTGTATGCTTAGCAATTAAGCATGGTTTTATTTATGAATACATGTATGTCATGTGCAGTAAAAATCAAAATCTGTCTATGTATATTGTATCAAGTTGCTGGTCCATCATACTGATGTGTTGTTCAGTATAGTGTCAAGTAGATATTTCTCATTATAATTATGAAATATATTTTATTTCACACACACACACACACACACACACACACTGTTAATGAGCTCCTTTACCTTATTTAGATGCCTTGGCAAACAGAGAAGACCAAGTGATCAGTTTGGAAGAAGCTATTCCTCTGTTTGCTCATATATTGTAGCTTAGCTTCTATGTCTGCTTGGCAAAGAAAAATCCATTATTTTATATACCATTTAAATTTTGCTACATTAACATTTATCAAGACATACTAGTAAATTTGTTTATGAATATTCATGAGGTCCTGAGCTCAAAGTATGACAACTTTAAGAAAGACGGTTAAGGTTATATATAGGTTTTCCTAGAGAGCAATCTAATTTGATTATTTTTAAGAACTAAGCATAATTTTGATTCATTTTATTCATGCAGTGTATGAAATGATACATAGGAGACCAAAGCCACCATGTTGTTAAATATAAGTTGGTCCTTTATAAATGTATAATTGTACATTAAATTCTTTCACCGTAGATAAGTTATGAAGGGTGCCCAGTGTCCAGTGTTAACGTACCTGCATGTGGATCCAAAGATTAGGGTTCAAACCCTGTTGGGGTCAAGAATCTTTCATGACCTTTCCGGGCTCAGAGTACTGCTTCATCCCGGGAAAGATTAAGATAGATTGTAAGAACTTGTTTGCTCTGAATCAATGTAAAAAAGAAATGTTTAAAAGTAGGATATTGTATACTAAATGTTTGTTGAACATGAGCTTGCGATTCTTTGGCCAGTTGCTAAAATATATAAATTGCTCAATATAAAATCACCTCCTGCTATTGTGCTCATTTTACAGTCACAAAGTTTGAATGGGGAAGAGTCTTATATATCAGAAATTTATATAATTAGTCCATAAGTTTTTCAGCACTTTGTTGCAAAAAGCTAAAAGGGAAGTTTATATCCAGTTTCTGAATGGGGCTAAGTGATATTCGAGAGCACAGCGAGGATGAACTGGCTTGGCTTTTCTTTCTTCTTTCTTTCCCTCCCTATTAGTTTTAAAATTCTTAAACTATTATTGCCCCATAAGGGAATAGTATGTGCGGTCTTTATAAAACCTGTTGGCCTTTATCTTTTGGACCGAGTGTTCATGCACCTCACCATATTTAGGACTGTTGCCATGTTAGGGCTGGGGTCTTGGGTTGCCATTTTTTAGCACTTAATGGAAGGAAAACTAATAGAATAATCCTACTGTTTAATATTAATTTCCGTTGTTGTGATATTTCAGTCATTGGTCTATGGAATATCAGTTACTGTTGTTTTTTTTAAGTTTTAGTTAAAATAATACCCTGTGACGTAATTTACATGATAATATGTATATTGTATGCCCCTTCTGGCAGAGGTGTATGAGAGTGTATTTGTTAATGACAGCAGTTGTTTAATAACTTATTTTTTAGATGTTGACATTGTTTCATTCATTTATTACAGTGACCATCGTCAAATGTGAAGTCATTCCATGCTGATTATTTTTATAACCATTTACTAGTACCACAAAAATATATATAAAATATATAGAAAAATGTTTTACTAATAATGCCTATATTAAAAAAAAAAAAAAATTTAGGTTGACTTTGCTTAATTGCCAGGTGTATCGCATTTCTGCCAATTTTAATAGGTGTATATGTATATTTTTAAAGAAGATAATAAAATGTCATTTTTATACCCCCTGCACAACGAAGTTCTAAGGGGTGTATACTGGATTCAGCTTGTCTGTCTGTCAGGTTACTTTTGTCCAGACAATAACTTAAAAAGGTATAAAAGACATCAAGATGAAACTGCATAATTATGTAAATAGATCTCATTGAGGGGGAGTGCAGTGATCAAGAACCATAACTCTCTTATGTAATTTTGGGGTTATTGACCTTTGTAAATTTTCTTACTTAATTTTTGTCTGAACCATAACTAAAAAAGTATAAAAGGTATCAAGATAAAATTTCATATATGAATACATCTCATTGATGTGGAGTGCAGTGACCAAGAACCATAACTTTCTTATGTAATTTTGGAGTTATTGCCCTTTTTAAATTTTCATACTTAATTTTTGTCTATTATTCAAAAAGTATAAAAGGTATCAAGATGAAACTTCATATGTGGATAGATCTCATTGAGAAGAAGTGCAGTGACCAAGAACTGTAACCCATATTCACATGATTTTAAAATCTCTGTGACAAAGCGGCATGCAAGGATATTTGCGCCATGACAGTGGCAGTTCTAGATATTTTTACAGATGCCAACAGGTATCCATATTTTCATATCATCATGTTAATGCTTTCATAATCTGTCATACCAGTAACTGGAATAATGATTATATATAGTCAGATAATTATGGTTTTAAATAAAAGAAAGAAAAAGAAAACGGTTTGAGCTTTGTTGTTTGTTTGATTTCCATTAAAACATCTGCAGAAACATTTCATATGAGGAAACCAGTTCCTGATGGCTTGCAGTGGATGGTGGTTCTACTCATGTGCTTCTGTGCACACTGGACTTACACTTGCACCCCCCCCACCCCACACACACACAACCACACACACACAGACAAACATTCCTGTTCTGTTACACAAAAACATTACATGCATCTGTTAATATATTAGCCCTTTAATTCACTTTTGAATATTTATTTATGCTATATTCATGTTTTTGCAAAAATCTTCATCCGATAATGAATAGAGAAATCTAAAAGAATTATGTTCTTAGCAAAGTTACACAAGATTCTGAATCACTTGTTTTTATTTTATTAAAAAAAAATTAGGAAAAAGGCACCTGTAAAATCAAACTCAGTTTACATACATTTTTAAACCCAGTGAAAGGGGCTGCATGGACAATTAAATGGTCATGGCCCTGTACAAATATGATAAGAGAGTTAACAACGTTACAATTCTTTCAAAAGTTAATTGCCTTTTGTTATGGTTGTCAATAATCAATTAGATCAACAAGTTATTGATAAATGGTAATGGCAATTACTCTTACATGCTCATTTCGGTTCTGTAGAATGTTCTATGTAAAAATTACTGATGTTAGAATTCCTTCAATCAGCTCCACTCAGAACTAACACAAACTTTTGAAGGAGATGATTTTGAATCAGATTATTACTCCATCTGTGGAAGTCATCAAGTGTACACAACACACCCTTAAAATTCTCAAACTTAGTTACATTTAAATTGTTCCAAATGCTCACATCACCTCCTTTTGCCCTTTAAAGGTCTAAAATAACATACTATCTTAAGATCATTCCAGATGCTCACAACACCCCTTTAAAGGTCTAAAATGATATATTACCTTTAGATCATTCCAAATGCTCACAACACCCCTTTAAAGGTCTAAAATGATATATTACCTTTAGATCATTCCAAATGCTCACAACACCCCTTTAAAGGTCTAAAATGATATATTACCTTTAGATATTCCAAATGCTCACAACACCCCTTTAAAGGTCTAAAATGATATATTACCTTAAGATCATTCCAAATGCTCATAACACCCCTTTAAAGGTCTAAAATTATATATTACCTTTAGATCATTCCAAATGCTCACAACACCCCTTTAAAGGTCTTAAATGATATATTACCTTTAGATCATTCCAAATGCTCACAACTTCCCTTTAAAGGTCTTAAATGATATATTACCTTTAGATCATTCCAAATGCTCACAACTTCCCATTACCTTTAGATCATTCCAAATGCTCACAACACCCCTTTAAAGGTCTAAAATGATATATTACCTTTAGATCATTCCAAATGCTCAAAAGAATTTCTAAAGGCTTACAATTGTAAACTCAGCACCCTGTTTTAATGTCTACTTTTGCACATTGTGAAATGTTCATGAATTGTTATCTATAATAACAGAAAAACAAAGCAATAACAACAACAAAGCGAAACACTTGTTATTAGGGCTGAAACGAGTCAATTATTTTAATCTGAGTACCCATAATAATATTACCTGTGTCTACCAGAGTACCCGTAAAAATGTAGGCGTTGCATAAAAAACTTAAAGTGATAGGTTTTTATCACCTGTAATAACTAACCATTTAAGTCATTGATTTTATCGCATTTCATTGAATGCTTAACCCTTTCCCTCATAGAGGACACCACGAAAAGACCTATGCAAACAGCATAAAACCAGATCAGCCTGCGAGTTAGGGTTTTATGCTGTTCGCTGCTCCTCAGTGGTCTGGAAATGAGAATTTTGTAATTAAATTTGGTAAGGTTTAACTGTGGTTTTTTGCAGATCAGGCTTTATGTGATACCTATTGAGTGCGTCAAAATGAGTCTATATGAGGGAAAGGGTTAACAATACTTCAATGCATGTTCAGAAAGACAGAGTGTAGAATTTTGTTAAAAAATGTCATTATTTACATTTATATGTTAATAAAGAAAAGAAATATATGAGGTATCATAATTGCATAACAAGTAATAATTTTGTACCCGGGCACTGGCAATATTCTGTCTGATCTGCTGATACCCAGGTATTTGTTTCAGCCATACTTGTTATCATCAAAGACTTCTTAAACAGAGATAGGAAACTCCTGTAAAAGCCGGTGGAAAATTTGTGTAAGCTCACATCAGAAAACTTTCAAAAAAGTATTGAAAAATCAAAGAGGAAAATTCAACCATATTATAAAATCAGTTCTCCCATACATGGAATTTTTTTCATTTTCATTTATTTTCAAAATTCTTTAAATTGTGATTTAAATTCAGTCAGTGTAGCGGAAAAATAATGAACATTACATAGTTCTTTTCAGCAGGTTTTTTTCTGTTTTACATATAACTTTTTTAATTATCACTTGACTTATTTTAATAAATTGTTTTTGTACCAGGGCTTCCCACAACTTGCGTCTCATCCCATACAGTACCTCTACAGACTGTCACAAATATAGCTTTCCCCTTGAAAAATTCCAGTTTGGAAACGGCAACCAGCTATTGCAGCTGAGGCTCCTTCCTTGACATCTTTCAAGAAGGAGCCCTCTACCTCTACCCTGTCCTTCTATTAAAGCTGGAGTGGTCTTACCTTGATGAGTCAAAAGTAGTTTGGGAACACTTTTCCTTCCTTCTAACTATTTTCTTTTCCTTAATCTTTGTGCATTTCTCCAGCTACTTATCCGTGACTTATTTCACTCTATCTTTTCTATCACTCTTTTTTTTCTGTCTGCGTGTCGCTGTAGTATTGTCAGTTTATGACCTTTACTTTCACATACCTTCAACAGAAAAGGAGATATCTGAACTTTGCGAGAATTGGACAATTTGTTACATACTTTTGTGAGATTAAAATAGTTGCCAATCTTTGTTTTACAAGTCTTTTTATCATCAATAAACATAAAAGATCTGATCGGGAGAGTGGCATTTCTAATGTATGTTATAATTTGTGTTCATTATACATATGATGTTGATTAGGTGATATTGTAAGATTATCAATGTGAAACATATAAAAAACTATATGTATTCATCAGGGTCTCTTAATACTTGTATATATAGAGACGTACCTGATATTCATATATTTTTCAACATAAATCTAAACATTACTTTTTATGTTATATACATATGTATTTACATAAACAGCAACAATAACAACATGAAATAAATTAAACTGTAATGGATGACATGGACATGTACACAAAAAATATTTATAAAAAAAAAATGAACGGAATATACAGAACATATTCTTTCGGTTAAAGTAACACATATTCTTCTGAGCCTCCATATTAGTATTCGTAATCGAGCAAACCGGATCAAGATGACGGTGTAAACAAAATATTAAAAGTGTTACATGTTTTTTAATTATGTTTGGGAACAAGAAGAAGGAAGCTCCGGCTCCACCGCGGAGGAAGGGTGCAGATTTAATGTCACAGGTGAGTGATAGACAGATTTATTAGTGAACAGTTATTCAGTGACTCAGTGTCATCTGAATGTGGGTGGAATTAGTCTGCCTCTTCCGCGCATCAAACCCCGATTTTAGAATCAATAGTTGCCGTTCAAAGTCATATTTTTATTGTGTGCCTTTCTATGATTTCGATTTCAGAGAAGGGGTGCGCACAATAACAGGATTCAGTTTTTTTTCGTAGTGTTTCCAAACTTTACCCCACCCACTAAGAAGCCATATCGGTGTTTGGAGAAGTCTATATAAGTGTATTAAAGCTTTATCAAAGACTATTAGGATGGTGTTCCCTCATATGGCGGTACTAATGACATGAACGGGAATAAAATATCAGTGAAGTCTTATCTGATATTTATTTCTGTATGTCGCTGTAATTCTACTTTTGTACCATGTGAAAACAATTTATTTCTTTCAGCCTTTCTATTAACGTTTTAAAACATGTTATTGGGGTCCTACTAAATTACGCCATCCAGGATTATACGCCATCCATACGCCATCCAGGGTTCTATGACGCCACCCGCTTTATAACTGGTCGTATAGGTATAAAATTTCACCAGTAGTAATTTAGTAGGACCGTGTTATTGTGCGCCATGTTTGTCCTACTTAAAAAATCCCATGATTCTCTGGTATCGCGGTATTTCTTAAGAAAGACCGTTGGCTACACCTTTCACATAACAGATGTCGCTACATGATCAAAACAATCATCATTCATAAAACAATGCAGCAGACTAAGATCTAGCATTTGTCGAGTCTTTCAATTCATTATTTATGCTATAAAACAGTTTGTGGCGGACATGGGGTGATACACATAAGCGTTATGGTTGAAGTGGAATACTGCAAGAAATTACAGGGGTAGGATAAAGGTGGCACATTTTCATAACATGACATTACTTAACCGTGTCCCAGCATTCTAACACTGGGGACCATTGTCACCTGTCAAAATTCTCCCGACTAACAAACATTACGTAACAATTGCCACCTGCCAAGTTTCTCCTATACGTTATGAGGTCCTGTAAAATAAACTTAATTGTTTATATTGAAATTGGCTTCCATCAAGTTGTTTCAGTTTCTCATGATCATTTTATCATGAAATATACCAGTAGGATAACTAATAAGAACAAAAGCAATAACCTGGTATTATTTATCATGGTTTCGTATAGATTTTATGGCATATTATCATCATTATCATCATTTCAGTATATCCATTTTCTGCGATCGTATACCAGTAAATTTCACTTCTCAGTGAATGAAAAAAGAAACCTGAAAAGCTGTTTATCATCATATAAGGCGCACCCCCTCTTTAAACCTGAATAATCTGGAAAAAAGTGTGCCTAATCTGCCGGTGTATATGGTACATGATTAATTGCTTTTATTATGATATTGAGAAGTTCAAAACATTTTTATTATAGCCACACTTTCCCTGGAGAAAGAGATTAAGTTATTTCTTTCATTATTGATAAATTTTGTTTGTAAGTTTGTGGTGTCATATTAATTTTTTTTTTTCCTCTTTAGATTATAAGAACATTGTCAAGCACTCATTAACTTCAAAATAATTCAATTAAAATATGTTTGGCAGGGTGCCCAGTCACGCAAAAAAAAATATGTGCACGCAGATTTTTTAACATTGATGGGTACATGTACGCAGAATTTTTTTGGCAAAAAAATAAGCTTATTAAAAGAAACTATTGCTGATAAAACGGGTTTTCATTACAAATCTGCCAGATTTTGTCGATAAACTAACGCTTGACACTTTTTGGACGGCTCACGCATCACGGTAATTGAACCGAAAACGTACGTAAAACACGTACGATATGTCGTCTGAATGGCCCAAAAGAAAGGAATCTATCCTTGATTTTTTCAAATCGAAAGAAAGTAAGTTGAATTCAAACAGACCAAAACAACAATCTAAATACCTACGTTACATCCAGGTTAATTCATCTTGTTAGAAACATTATGAATTGTAAAAAAAGACGGTTTTCCGCGTCTATGTAAATGATATGGAATTCAGATATTGCTAATGTTCGGATATGGAATTTCTTAGTTGTTTTATGTTTACGTTCGACGTTGTTTGAATTATTACTAATGTATTTAAGTCAAATAAGTAACAGAACAACGCTTTTGAAAATAAATAACGTGTTCTTTCCAATAATTTTATTATATTGTTAAAATTATCCAAAATAGGCACCATAGCACTATGTCTTCAAGGAGAACAGTAGCAAATGTGGAACATAGAATGTTTATTGAATACAATAAATCAAACTATTCCCTTAGTGATGTAGCAAGAACTGCTGCTCAGAAATATGCACAAGACAATCACATAAACATGTAATGGATTTTTAAATAAATCCAGTTATACACACAACTGCCATCTGTAGCTTAGAACTTGGCCATGTGCTTATGAGGCATTTTTACTAGTCATCTGTTGCTTACTATTTGGAGATTGTGATTTAATGATAGGTAAAGTCTAAAAGACTAAATAATTGTTTTGTAACTTCACTGTATCACTGAAAGGTATATTTGTTCCACCTGAAACAATCCTAATTTAAGAAGCCTTCAGCAAATGATACTTTAATTATTACAAAAACAACTTTTGTAACATCAATAGATCATACATATGTGAAATAAATAAAAGTTTATGTAAAGTATATTTTGTACCCTGATTTTTTGTCTGTACCCCAATTTTTATGCTCACCGAAGGTGACGCATATAGTCGCCGCTTCATCCGTCCGTTCGTCCGTACACACGTAGGGGTACTTACGGGGCTAGGGAACAATGGGTTAGGGTTAGCAGCCTTTGATCTTTTCTCTTAAGTGGCTAAAATTGTCTCTTAGGTGGCTAAAAGAACAATAGAAAGAACAATAGGATAGCCACACAAGTATACCTGCGTTAGGAAGTCCGTCCGTTCGTACGTCACACTTTCCTTGTCCGGACTATTTCTCAAGAACTAACGGCTTGAATTCAACGAAACTTTATGGGAAGCTTTATTACCAAGAGGAGATGCGCATATCGTCAGCATGACCCGATTCCTAAATTTTTCACAGAGTTATGGCCCATTGACTTTTCGGCCTATAGTACATATTGCATGATTCTTGTCCGGGCTATTTCTCAGGAAGTAATGGCTTGAATTCAATGAAACTTTATGGGAAGTTTTATTACCAAGAGGAGATGCACATACCGTCAGCATGACCCGATTCCTAAATTTTTCACAGAGTTAAGGCCCCTTGACTTTTTGGCCTATAGTTCATATTGCATGATTCTTGTCCGGGCTATTTCTCAGGAAATAATGACTTGAATTCAATGAAACTTTATGGGAAGCTTTATTACCAAGAGGAGATGCGCATATCTCAGCATGACCCGTTCCTAAATTTTTCAAAGATTAAGGCCCCTTGACTTTTTGGCCTATAGTACATATTGCATGATTCTTGTCCGGGCTATTTCTCAGGAAGTAATGGCTTGAATTCAATGAAACTTTATGGGAAGTTTTATTACCAAGAGTAGATACGCATATCGTCGACGTGACCTGGTTCCTCAATTTTTAAGAGAGTTATGGCCCCTACTACCATGTTGTTGACTAATATTCATGTCATTTGCCTAATTTAACAGGAGATATTTAAACAAAACCCCACAAAATTCAATATGCTAGTAATGTCAATCATAATCATGTCAGCTAATTGTTGTTTAGGCCATTATACACTATTTCAAATATCCAGTCATATGTCAAGAGTGTTGGTTAACCTCTTTGATATGAGCACACATTGAAATGTATGACTTAATTTTTAGTAGTATAAAAACTTTAAAAAAATCAATGAAAGATCTGATGAGTAACACGTATTATCATATTAAATAGTAAACTGTTACTAAGTCTCCAAATTAGAGTTGGTAAAACATCTCATCTGATGAGGAGAATAGATATGATTTACGAATGGGGATTTCAACATATCCTCCCACCCATTGACCAAGGCCTTATTTGTAACAATGACTTTCTTCGGGGAGCATCTGTCAGTTCTACTGACTTTCTTGTTTCAAACCAGTGGGTACATGTACCCCAATTATTGAAAGGCAGTGGGCATGCTGGTTTGGTATAAATCTATAAATTATTAACAGTATAGAATACCAGCGTGGAACTTAAATTTCTCAGTTTGCAGTTAAAAATTGAAACTTAATTTCTTCAATCATTCACATGGCAATTATGTCCAAATGTACATGTTCTCTTGAGAGTGTAAGGACCCCCACCCAAAAGCACAAATTATCTTGCAAAAATTCCAAGTTTCCTGGAAATCAAAATTTTTCTGGATCAGATCAAGCAATAAAGGAGCCCATTATGTAATCCAGGAAAGCTAGATAAATTTAAGATGTGGGATAGAGATATTCATAACCTTGGAAAAACTGATAGGCATTGGCTAAATATGGGTCCAATCGTCTACAATCTGATAGTGTCTGGCATTTTTAAACTGAAGTGATTTTTCCTTTATTTTTTTATTAGAAAACTATTAGATAACTCATATTGATTTTGTGTATGGTGATACTTTACAGATGGGTATGGGAGGATTGGAGGCGGAGCTATATGGAGACGTGGAAAATGATGAGGATCTGGAGGCAGAGTTACTGGCCCTGCAGGGAAAACCACAACCTGTAAAAAGGAGACCAAAAGGTACAATCTAGTTTACTTTTAAGTCACTGATTAATAACTGACTAGGGCATTTTATAGTGTTACCTTGTCTGTCAATCTTTATTTTTGCTTGCTTCCTATTAAGCGATATTGTGATTGGTCTTCATCCATCGTGCATAGTCAACAATTGCTTGTGAACCCTCTAGAGGCCAAATTTTTGGCCCAATCTTCTTTGGGTCACATGAAACAAAAATGGAAGACATGTGACATGAGGTCTAAAAGCGTGGCAGAAACATGAACACTTGTATATGCTGCTAACAGGTCCAGTGAGTGCCTCAGACTTTGACCGGATGGTGGCGGAGAGCATGAAGGACTTGGATGATGAGGAGGTGTCCGATACAGAGGACCCTGACCTCTTGGTGAGTTAATATGGCTGTCAGTGTTTTTAACTAGTATTTGAATGTATTCCATGTGCAAGAAAGTAGTTATTTTTTCCAATCCTGATAAGTCTTCAGAAGAAAAGAAAAATTGTTCAGTTTTGCTTGATTTGGTAATTGTTGATCAACTTATCTACCGTATATATTCCTCAGTTTTGTTATAATATCTTACCAGATTTCTATCATCTTCATGTGAAAATTCCCTATTTGAAGGGTATGGGTCATTCTTTAAAAAAAAATTAAGAAAAAAAAATCTCTGCATATTTGAAACGAATTGTACTAAGCTTTTTTAAAGCATGTAAAACACTCTCAAGTGTGTATCTACCTAAGAGTAAGAAATTTATAATAATGGACAATAGTACTCTAGTTTGCAATTAAAAAGGTCATGGTCATTGTGAAGAAAGCGGATACATATGCCATAATGCATTATAGCTACAGACAATTGTCTTAAACGATTACCAACATTGCATAATTATTCTATGAATAATAATACTATTTTTTAATAAAATGTACTTTCAAACCTAGAATGTCACAAAGATCCCCAGTTGTTGAAGCTCATTGTATCAGTGTATCATGTTGTCAGGAAGAACTGCAGGAGTTACAGGGGGATGATGTAGATGTGCCTGCCAGCCCCACCGGCCCCGCACCATCCAGGCCCCACCAGTGGGGGCCAGGTATCCATGTTAGGAGGAGAGACTGACCAACTACCAGCAGGCTTCAGAAGCTGCCAACGGCAGCAGGGGACAGCTCCAAAAAGCGCCGCATGGACAGAGGCGTCAAGGTACGTGTGCTAAAGATTGAAGTTGATAAACTTCCATACTGCCTAACCCAGATGTCCAAAAGTAGTTTAATTTTAACATTGTATTAAATAATCTCAGTTAAATTTACTTTGAAATTGGATTTATTCTTGATATTATTTTCAAAGTTTTTGTGTTCTTACGAGCCATTTTTGGTTGTTTTTTTATGTCCTCCGCCATTAAATGGCGAAGGGTGTATAGTGTTACACCTGTTAGTGTGTGTGCAAGAAATCGTGTCCTGGCTGTAACTTTGTTGTTAATGGGTTTTTAAAAATTAATAAGTGATCTTAAAATAGCTTAAGGTCGGCTCGTTACTTAAAATCATGTCCTGGCTTTGTGAGTGGTCTTGGTTTGGAAAATTTGGCACAAGTGATCCTTAGGACAAGAAGATGTGGTGTGGACAAGAACCAGGTCTCTAGCTTAAAGGTCAAGGTCATAGCACTCAGTTGACTTTAAAATCATGTCCCAGCTTTTGTGAATGCACATGTATTGAAACTACTTGGCACGAGTGATCTTCAGGACAAGATGATGTGTATGAACAAGAACCATGTACTAGCTTGAAGGTCAAGGTCACAGTTCACGATTGGCCTTAAAATCTTATCTTGGCTGTATCTTTTTGTGAATGTTTTAAGATAATTTAGCACAAATGATCCCTGAGACAAGACAGTGTGTCACAAACAAGAACCAGGTTGCTAGCTTGAAGGTCAAGGTCACAACAGTTAGTTGAGTTTAAGATTTGTGCATGCAGTTCTGTCCAGGCCTTATCTTTGATTTGTATGGTCATGTTTTAAAATAACTTGGCACAGGTGATCCTTAGGACAAAACAGTGTGTCATGAACAAGTATCAGGTTGCTAGCTTGAAGGTCTAAGTCACATCACTTGGTTGAGGTAGAGCTCACAGCACTCATTTGATTTTGAAATCATCTTTTTTTGGATTTCCATTTTTCCATCATATTCACTGACAAAAGTTTCAAATCTAATAAACAAAATGGTGGGGATATCCATGTCCTATGGACGCATATTTATTTTTTTTTTTTCTGTCTGTAGACACTGCAGGACCTTCTGAAGAAGGCGCGTCAGGGCAAGCAAGTAGATGAGGATGATATCCCGCCCAAGGTGGCTATAGCACCTGCCAAGCGCCCCCAGCCAGAACCCCCTTCACAGCCACCCGCCAAGCAGGCCTCCCCGCCCCCCATGTTTGAGCCCACAATATCCCCTGAGCCCAGACCAACCCCTGTCCCAAGGAAGGCTGCTCCACCTCCTCCTGCTGAGACTTCAGCCCCCTCTCAAACATCAAAAGGTTTGAAGTTTATTTACTTTCTTGATGGAATGTACAGCATTCTTAATTAATTTACCTTATTTAATGAAGTATTGAATTTTGAATAGTTTGTGTCCATTTTTATGATCTGAACATGAACTTAACCAGAACTCATTTGTTTGCCATGTTTGTTCATGATTAAGACCTAAGTTGAATTGATTTGAAATAATCCTTGTATAAAATGAAAATTCCACTTTGCAGGTTTTGATATTTATCACATTTTAATATTTTTGGTTTAAATAATACATGTACTTGTTATTTTTTTAAGCATGACTAAAATACGCGCTCACAAAATAAAACTGAACTATACTTAAAATCAAAGTTGTATTGCAATTACATGTAGATTTTACAACATGATTAGTCATCTATGTGTATTTAATAGGGTCAGATGATCGACATCTCCTGACAGAGAGGCGGGATCAGTACAAGAAAGCTGCCCTGACGGCTAAACATGCTGGTGATATTCCCACAGCTACCAAATATGTGAGAACAGCCAAGGTTAGTCTAATCTTTCATTCCTTAGTCTCAGTCATACAGTTTTCATTTACGCCTATCTCTGCATTTTTCTTTCTTATCGTTTAACTTGCATTCAGACATGGTAATGTCACTGACAAAAGACCTGATTTATCATTTGGACGATCAGAATTTTATGTTGTTGTTTTACATATCCATTTATAGCAGTAATTTAGGATTATTAAGTTTTAATTAAAGTCAGTTTTTCAGAATTTGGCTATTATGTGTAATTTTGAAAAGTACTGGTCAAACCCAGGAACCAAGATTAGTTTAAGCTGCAAGAACTTGTTTCCCGATTGGCATAAAATAAATGAGTTTAAGGAATGAGGATTTTTTTCCAAACAATTTAAAACCAGAGAACTTGACATGATAATAATTGTAAGAGATGTGTGTTTTGATGTTTTGCAGCAATTTGATGCTGTGATAGCGGCCCTGGATGCTGGCAACCCTGTGGACCTCTCCCAGATGCCCCCGCCCCCTCCTGGTGCCGCAGGTGGGTACCTTAGTTACTGCACTTCTGTTCATAGGAAGTATATTGTGTCACCCGCTGTAAGCAGAGGTGACACATAAGGATCACTTTTCCGTGTCTGTCCATCACTTTTCAGAAGTCGTTCACAGCTAAATAAGTGTAACACCAAAGAAATCAATATATGTGTAATGTTATTGAATCACAAAACTGTATAAGGCACCTTGGGGCTTTCTTGGATAAGTCCCTAAATTTCAAAGATCATATTTAAAGAAAGTGTAAAACTGCTATGATTAATTATTTCAAGATTAATAGCATCTGAAAGTATCTGTCAAATGAAGCCGCTGAAATACTTGTTTTATCTTTAGTAATATCCCACTTAGATTATTGCAACATAATTCTTTATGGGATTCTCAAAATGAATGATCCAAACTTTAACGCATTCAAAATATGTGTGCTAAACTCGTGTTAAATCATTCCAAGTATGACAGTTCAAAACAGGCATTATTTGATCTTCACTGTCTTTCGATTAAAGCACGAATCAGTTTCAAGATATTAACATACATGTATAACTGTTCGTTAGGAAACGCACCATCCTATTTAACCAAGCTTTTGTCTTCTCAAGTGTCAGAGTGAACCTTAAGATCATCTGAATCCTCTGTTGTTATGTTGTTCCTTTTAATAAGAAAAAGACTTTCTCTGACAGAAGTTTTAGTACAATTGGTCCAAAACTGTGGAATGAATTACCTCTTAGTCTGAGACAATGTGAATCTGTAGAAATCTTCAAAACACAACTGAGGTCATTTTACTCCAAGGACTATTTTGCACTGTTTTAAGTGATGCTAACGGCATCGCTGACTGTTCCTTATTGTTTTATGTATGTGTGTATATCTCATTAACTTTTACCATTTTCATTGTACAACGCCATTGAATATGTATATTTTATATGTAGAAATAGGCGTTTAATCAAATTTGCAAGTTTCAAGTTTTCATACTTTTTCATAAGGCTTCAGCAGGTGGCATACATTTTCCAGAGAACACTCTTGTTTTATACACCTGCTTCACACAGTGATTCAGTGGTAACACACAGGACTGTGAATCTGAAGGGTGTGGGATTGAAACCAGTTGGGGGCAAGATTGAATTCATACAGGAATTATGTGCATTGTTTAGATCTGTCCTGTAGTGATTCATCCTGTTTTACAAAATAGATATTAATCTGCTACATTTGCTGAGTCAAGGCAGTGTATTAATTGCCTGTGACAGCTCTAGTTTCATTTTTTGGCCTCATCACTTTTCATAATACTTCTTTTGTGACCAAACAAGAATTTAATGTTATCTTACAACACCTGACAATTTTTGTAAGAAAAGAGTCCCGTTTTTATGATAGGTGCATGGACAAATTTATCTGGCCAGGTTTCTTTCCTGACATTGTATCTTAGAAATATGATTTAACTATCAACATGACACTGTCAAGGATAATTACTTGATCAAATAAAAAGCAATATTTTGTTAAGAATTCATTTTTATGGACCTTCCCAGTATTTAAAGATATATTAAGATTTGCATTTGGATAAAATATTAGCAATAATTGTTTACACAAAATGAAATATTTATTTGTGACTCTCAGTTAACCTAGTCATGGGAAAAAAAAGTTCCTGTTGACAAAATGTTTTAAGCATTCACCCTGGAATCTGGAGGGTGCGAGTTTACTTTGTGGTCACAATATAAAAAAAAAAATCAATAAAGATGGTATAACTCTCCTGTTTGGTACTCAACATATAAGAGTAGTTCCAGGACATGTTGGTCTGGTGACACCCTGGTGTCAGTCCCCTAATGACTGAAATTCTGTTGATGGGGCATTCAACTCGAAGAGAAAATAACCCCATGTTGGACTTTATCCTAGATGAATGTGCCCTTCTAGTGATTTAAGATTTGGCCCACATTAGTATTAAAAACAAGAGAGCCATGTAATGTCTGATTTCTGTCAAACTGCAGGTGGGTCTACATTTGTGGAGAAGGCCCCAGCACCTGTGCCAGTGCAGAGAGAGGCAATCCAGCGGGTGTAGATGAGGGTACCTCTCCTGCTGTGCCTCCCGCACCCACAGAAAAAGGTATGCACTTCCATATTTTAGTTATAATGAGCCTTCAAAGTTTGTGGCTAATTGAACTTAAAGTTTTAAGTTGAATCCCAAAATCTTAATTTGATTATTTCTGTGAAAACATTTTTACAGAAATATTTTAAATTAGTTTTTTGGATTTAAATAGCTGAATATCAATTACTAAGATTAGAAGAGAAAACAACACATTAAACATTTTCAAACATCAGTATCTCAAAATGTGTTGAAAGTAAGTTCATCCATAAAGCAAGTGTAATCTAGTTCTTTTTAAGGTCTTTCCAGTTGTACCTAGATTTTCAAAAATGGACTTGGTGTAAAGAAGTATATTATATATAAGCTTATGTATACAGCATACTACTTTGTTGATGCTCCAGATTTATTTAGATAGAAGATGATGTTAACATTTGAGAAGCATTTTTAAGCTGCTGGTTACTTAGCCAAAATCCCTATTGTTTGTCTACACAGTCTAGTCATGTTGTAGTAATCATATTGAAAACAAACCCTTTTGACCCCTTTTAACAAAAGTTCACGACAATTTTGTATTTCCCAATTGTGGGATGAATGGTTGTTAGTACGAAATTTACTAGGTAAATATAACTACCACTCCCTTTAATATGGTCAAGGGATTTAGTCACTGTTGTATAACCACTGAGACTTTTACTGACATGCCTTTGAATCCTGGTCTGACACTAAGATTTTCATGTGAGGAAGCCTTGTGGGATATCAGTGGTTCCACCCAGGTGCATCTGCATACGCAGGGTTTTCCTCCAACTGTAATTAGCTGGATGTCACTGTCTTCAGAAAAAAAGTGACAATAAACTAAAAATAAAACAATTTGCAGATGAAGCTGACTTGTTCAGTGCCCCACCTGCCCCAAAGACAGTGATGGAAGCCCTGGTGCAGAGACTGGAGAAGTATAACAGTGCCGAGAAACAGGCCAAGGCTGAGGGCAACGGCAGCAAGGCACGCAGGATGGGTAGGATTGTTAAAGTAGGTCTTCTCATCACTCTGTTTTGAACTTTTGGTATAAAGGTTTATGAATTATTTCACATTTGTATGCTGAGGATACCTGTAGAGATTGGTTTAACAAGTATGGTTGGGATCAAAGGTACCCGGTAAACTGCTTGACTGAAAAACTGACCATTTAAAAAAGAATCAACAACCTCATACATGTATATGATAAGAAAGTAGGTAACTTTTCCATTGGAAAGTACATCACTCCGTTTCAATTGCCGAATCTCCTTTGAACATTAGTAGATTTTCATAAAATTGGTCTTATTTTGCGTCGTGATCAGTGATTGGTGGAATATGTCTGATCAAGGTCAGTGATTGGTCAAATATGTCTGATTTAGATCAGTGAATGGTTAAATTTATCTGATTGGGGATCAGTGATGGATAAAATTTGCCTGGTTGGGGATCAGTAATTGATCAGAGTCTGCAATTGGTAAAATTTGTCTGACAGGGTCAGTGATTATGTCTGATGAAGGTCAGTGATTGGTTGAATATGTCTGATATAGATCATTGATTGGTCTAATATGTCTGATTGATTAAATAACTGATTGGGGTCAGCGATTGGTTGAATATGTGTAATAGGTTTCATTGGTTGGTTGAATATGTGTATTTGGGTTCATTGATTGGGTGAATATGTGTATTGGGGTTCATTGATTGGTTGAATATGTGTATTTGGGTTCATTGATTGGTTGAATATGTGTATTAGGGTTCATTGATTGGTTGAATATGTGTATTAGGTTTATTGATTGGTTGAATATGTGTATTTGGATTCATTGATTGGTTGAATATGTGTATTTGGGTTCATTGATTGGTTGAATATGTGTATTAGGGTTCATTGATTGGTTGAATATGTGTATTTGGGTTCATTGATTGGGTGAATATGTGTATTTGGGTTCATTGATTGGTTGAATATTTGTATTATAGTTCATTAATTGGTTAAAAAATATATATATAAAAGTGTCCATTGATTTTAAGTTGTTGAATATGTCTTGGCTAGTTCTGTTTGTGTTTATCATGATTAACGTCCCATGGACAGTGTTTCTGGATCAGTGATTAATTGAATTTTACATGTATGTTTTATAGAGCAAATTTAATATTGTTTCAGATATTTCTGTGTTGAATTTTCAGCAATACCAAGATGCAATCAAATGTGTAAAAGCAGGGAGACCTGTGGACTTTGAGGAACTACCAACACCACCAGGTAAATAGCTGTCTTTGAATAGGAAGAGAAGAAAACCTGATTTCAATTAAAGTATTGGAAATATCTGAAGAAGCTATGTTTTCATTAATTTTTGCTATGTATCTTAAATAAATGATTGTGTATGGAAGTTTATTTTGCTAAAGTATAATATTTGTATGTTTGCCGTTCAAGATATTTTGTCAAGGTTTCAAAACCAAAATTGGGCCTTAGACTTTATGAAGCATTTCATTTTTAGCTCACCTGAGCACAATGTGCTCATGGTGAGCTTTTGTGATCACCTTTTGTTCATCGTCCTGTGCATCCGTCTGTGCATCCGGCGTCAACAATTTCCTTTAAGCAATATTTCCTCTTAAACCTCTGAATGGATTTTGACCGGACTTCACAGGAATCATCCTTATGATGCCATCTATCAAGATTGTTCAAATTATTAAGGAGGTCCCAGGAGCTAAAAATAGATTTTAAAAATGCAAATTTGAAAATCTTCTCCAAAACTGCAAGTCCTAGAGCTTACATACTTGGTGTGTAGAATTGTCTAGTGCACCTCTACCAAATTTGTTCAAATCATGAACCTGGGGTTAAAATTGGCCTCGCCCAAGGGTCACTTGATTTTATATAGGCTTTTATAGGAAAAAAGCTAAAAATCTTCTTCTCAGAAACCACAAGGCCTGGAGTTAAGATATTTGGTGTGTAACATTGCCCTATGGACATCTTCCAGGTTTGTTCAAATCATGGCCCTGGGGTTAAAATTGACCCTGCCCCAGGGGTCACTTGATTTAACATAGACTTGAAAATTCTTCTTCTCAGAAACCACAAGGCCTGGAGTTAAGATAATTGGTGTGTAACATTGCCTTATGGACATCAACCAAGTTTGTTTAAATCATGGCCCTGGGGTCAAAATTGGCCCCGCCCCAGGGTTCACTTGATTTAACATATCAGATTTTTAAAAGATATCCTTGTCAGAAACCACAAGATCATGGGTTTAGATATTTGGTATGTAACATGGCCTTGTGGACCTGAACCAAGTTTTCAAATTATGGCCCTGGGGTTAAAATTGGTCCCGTGGTAGGGTTAACTTAGTTGTTTTTTTTTACCACATGTAAAGTTTTTGTGTGGAATTAAAATTATATTGCTGTTCTTCTGCATGGATTTTGTATTCAGTATGACTATGTTGTAAAAGGCAATGAAAGCAATATTCCTCAGGTGAGCGATTCAGGGCCATCTTGGCCCTCTTATTCAATTTTCTAAAATTTGTGTTGACATAGTAATACAAATCACATACCCACTGTATTGGTGGTATGTATATTGGTAGAGAGACTAACTTCCTCAACATCAGGTTAGCTATCAAATCTTGTCTAATTGGTTTATATCTTTAGCATTCACTCAAACACTGTAATGAGATATTGTCAGGGATTGATTTCAAAGCTTCATTTTGCAGGGTATGCCCCCATACCTGTCGGGCAGTCAGCCCCTAGTTCAGCCCCAGCTCCAAGCCCAAGTGCCAGTGCCCTCCAGCCCCCAGCAAGCAGAGGTCAGAAGTCACCACAACCAGCTCAGAGGTCACCCCAGCCACAGAGGTCACCCCAGCCAGCCCAGGGTGTTAGTCCAGCAAAATCAGCAACCGATCATAGAAATGGTATAATGCAATATTTTTATATTTGTTATCAGCTCCAACGTGATTTATAACTAAGTTCATAGATCTGAATTACATCGAAGAATGCTCAAGATTTCTATACAAGCTATGTGCATTAAAGAAAGATTTTAACTGTACATTGTGTCTGTCTTTCTGTCTGTTTGTCTGTTCACATTCTGGCTTCAACTTTGGTAAGCAGTTTGCATTTGAAAGATAACTTCTGCTGATTTATGACATAGTTCTACTTCAAAGATTGATATCAATTTCTCCAACTCATGATTTAGTGAATTATAAAACTATTCATTTAGATTGCTTTTAAAAAGGAATCAAAGTTCACATTGATATAAATATTTTACAGAGGAACAGAAAACTTTAGAATTACCCTATACTTTCCATTCTAATTGAGTATCATTTGAGTATCCATAAAAATGATTGAGTAATTAAGCAAATTTTACCAATGTCAGTTTGATTCAAGTTTGTAACCAACATGTAACCCTGTGTCTAAAATACAGTTTTATAGTTTCCATTAATCAGTGTACTCAGTTGAGAAAGTTTATTATCCTCTAATATGAATCCTATCAAATTTAAACAGTAGTAGTACTTGGTATCTGCCAGGGCGCAGGTAATGTTACACAAAGCTTACAGAATTAATTGAGTCTCCCAAGATATTAATTGGGTTTTGTTGTCCATCATTTTGAATTTAATTTGTCCATATCTAATTACGTAATTACACAAATATGCAGTCTATCTGTTCCTCTGGTTGTATTAGCAGTAGTTTATGTCATCATTTCAACTTAATAATAGAATGCTTAGCTACTTATCCACATGCCCTGTTTTTCACTAGCCTCCCAGAAGGGTCGACGTAAGTATGGATCATTGAGAGTGTGCTATACACAGTGGCACAGTTGCTGATGGTATGAGGGGTGTTCACAATAGTCTTTCAATAGTGAAACATCATCAAGAAACATGACTAGAAACTCAGCAGGGGGTTATTAATGGTTGGGTCTGTAAATCAATTTACAGCTTTGCCATGACTCTTGTGATAACTCCAATAATTGATCATCTAGATGATCCTTCAAAAGGTGTTTGTTTAGAGTTACTTTTACAATACTTTAGAGTTTTTTTTTTTTTTTTTGTTGTTTTTTTAGTTTTTTTTTTTTTAAAGAAATAGGTAGTAAATAGGCATAGATCATTTTATAGATTTCTGACAGTATTTGAAACAGTCTAGGAAAATGTGTGAAAAGGTTTTAAGAAAATATCATAAGGAAAAACCATTATAATATGCTTGAAAAGTGGAATTTAATTGAGTAAAAGCATTATTAATGAGTACATAAGATAACCATTACAAACAGTTTTAGTACATAAGATAACCATAACAAACAATTTTAGTACATAAGATAACCATAACAAACAATTTTAGTACATAAGATAACCATAACAAACAATTTTTTAAGAGATCTAAGTGAGCCCTTTGCTTCACTCTTGTTTGTCAAGGATCATTGGTTAAATGTGATAACACGTCAGTATAACACTTAGTATCAAGTATTGACTAAATAAAAACAAGTAAATAATCAAACATGTAAGAAATTGCTTGTGTGTAGTTTGCAACATAAATTGTAATTTAAAAAAAGTTTATGTTTAAACAAAAACAACAAACACCTAATTGATAATAAGGACTATGTGAATGCCCCTCAAGAAAGTATGCACTTGTATAGTGGTGTATGTATGTGCGTGTCTTAGTTGACAGAGACATAGGTACAATCTAGTATAACCAGAAGATGATGGCGCTATGAGTAAGGAGGACATTTGTCTCACAGCTTTACTCACCACTGCCCCACATAGTTTAAACTTCATTTGTTTTACAAAGATTGGTTTAAACTTTTTTTGTGTGTTACAATGATTGGACAGAAAGCGGCATTGCAAATGAAGTCTTTCTCACCGAAACTCTTTGTAGTGTTGACTTGGTCCTTGATATGGCAGGAAAACAGGAGTACTTGGCAGACAGTTATGTGTCAAGATGGATGTCTTATTACCCTGTCATACACAACCAGTCTAGGATCAAGCACAGTTTGCCTTGGTTAAAAGCCAGTGTGTGAGCCACAGCCCTGTCCAGACATCCTGTGCAGGCAGCATGAGTTACTTAGGTGTATTTTCTTCATATTGTCCAATTTTTGTAAAACAAAGACACGCATTGCCCTACTTTGATAGCTTCTTGTACAATAGATTCAACTGGTTGCAAGCTGTAGGATTGTTACACTGTCAAGTTATGGCTTCTTGTACAATAGATTCAACTGGTTGCAAGCTGTAGGATTGTTACACCGTCAAGTTATGGCTTCTTGTACAATAGATTCAACTGGTTGCAAGCTGTAGGATTGTTACACCGTCAAGTTATGGCTTCTTGTACAATAGATTCAACTGGTTGCAAGCTGTAGGTGTAGGATTGTTACACTGTCAAGTTATGGCTTTGCATTTATTGGATAAAAAAGATTTTCCACTCCTGATTTTGAATTGTGTATGAAGTTATATTGATCCCCAGAAAAATTGGCTTTGTTGATACTATTTCTCAGGGACTTATGGGTATATGTCTGACACTTTGAAGGTTTCAGAAACATATTCAGTATATATCAACAATAAATAATTTTAGCTTGTTTTTTTCCTGGTTAACAGTTTAATATACAATTTTCAGATTGAAAATTTTCTTTTGACTTTATGATCATTTGCTAAGTATAACTTTCTTTTGTCAAGCTATCTATGGGTCAATGCTTATGACAATTTAGATTATGTTTATCATTTAAATCAAACACAAGTTCCTATCTCAGTCAGTCTGTCAAGTAACAAGCCAGCCATAGTTTCATGGTCATCCCAATGTTTTTCAGGATTTCTTAATGTTGGGATGTCCATGTTTTAGAATGTCACATTGCTAAGTTGTTTCATTGATGGATGTCCTAGTGCTGGAATGTTGCAATGTTGATATGGCCCAATAATTTGATGTCAGTGTTGGAAAATTGCAAAATTTTTGGTGTCACAATGGTTGGTTCCTAGTGGTTAGATATCTTAGTGTTGGAATATCATTATGTTGGGGTGTCCTAATATTGGGATATCCCAGTGATTGGACGTCCCGGTGTAAGAATTCACATTGCATGTCCTAGTAATGGAATGTCACAATGATGGGATGTCATATTATTTGGGTGTCCCATGACCAAGTGTTGAAAAGTTGAATTGTTTGGATGTCCTAGTGTTGTGGAAATGTCACGTTTGGAATGCCCCAATATTGGAATGTCCTTAAACACCACTGCTGAAAAGTTACAGTAATTGGATGTCTTAGTATGGAAATGTCACATTTTTAGGCTGTCATAATGCTAAAGATATCCCATTAAGACTTTCAGTCAACCAGAAGGGGTAGAGAACCCGCTACTGATTAGTAATGAATTGCTAAGGACCAGTGTGTTTCTTCAAAACTCAACTTCTAAACCGAGTGACTGATAGACCAGGATACTAGCATACTTTCTATCAATCTTGCGAAAAGAACTGCTTTTATTTAATGCTTGAGTGTCTTCTGTATTTACTTTTTTCTAAACTTAATATGCTTAATTATATTTTTTTCTTCAAGGCATGGGATACTAAGGGAAAATATGGTAAATGCTTGGGTGACTGCTTTAATATTTTGAGGACTCTATGTTAATAGTAAATTATTCTTTTAACTTTTTGATACACAAATAAAGAAAAAATTTTGATCACGAAATTTTCATGAGATGACAGAAGGCAACTAGTTTTGGTAATGGTTTAATTCGACCATGATTACAATTACAACAGTATATTAAATGACAAATATTGTTGACACCATAAATATTAGATGTAATTGACAAGTTAAGTAACCCCATCTAACAGCACTGAATGCCATTCTACTGGTATTTAACTATGTAGCACATAATGTATCCCCTTTCAACTGCAGCATGAACTACAGCCAATCGTAATACCGGTATATACCAGTAAATTTAAATTTAAAGAAGTTTTTATAACCTAAATTAATTCCTATAGACATTTCATTGGTTTGACCAGTACTGTGTACATGGGAACATCTCAGAAAAAATGAATGCCCCCCAATTTGTATCAGATTCCTAAATCTCAGATCTGCAATCATTTATTACTGCCACTGAAAGACTCTCCCTTATAGTGACAAATAAAAGAAGTAGGAGACAATAGTAGAGCATCAAATTCAACTGAAAATTCCATGTGGCTTTTCTGGCTAAGTGGTTATAATCACTAACTATCACTCAGTCCCTTATTGCTTTGGGGTTTGAGCCGTGGCCAGGACACTCAGATTTTAATATGAAGAAGCCTTCCAGCTAGGTTGTAATAGATCCATGGTTCTACTCATGTGCCTGTGTCAACACAGGTATTCTCTACCTGTAATTAGCTGGACATCGCTAAATGATGGTGAACTAAATAAATACCACTACCTAAGCTCAAGTATTTCTGCAAACCAGAACATGCAGAGTTAAGGAAGGGTGGTAGGCACCCATGTGAATTAGCTGGCTTGGAATGTATACTTAATCTAATTATACCAATATAACATGGTATTGCTACACACTGTCTATATAGTGAAAACTTATCTCAAGCATTTGTAGCCATGCAAATTAGTCAGAGGTATTGCAGGCAGAATGTCTGCCTAGATGTCAAGCCACTTATCTGTTTGGGGATAAAATGGTTTATGCAAAAACTATGACTTGACAGTTCTTCAGGATAAGTATAGATCTTATCTGACACAGGTATTTTAAACAAAGTATAGCAAGACTTACAATTTAGTATCATACCAATTAAATATGTAGGTAACCTCATCCAATAAATTTTGATGCTCAATGGTACCACAAAAGCTGATCTCAGAATACCACAGTTTAACCCTTACCAAATGTAATTACAAAATTCCTTCATTTTCAGACCACTGAGGAGCAGCGAACAGCAGCAGCGAACAGCATAAAACCTGATCAGCCTGCGAGTTACTCGCAGGCTGATCTGGTTTTATGTTGTTCGCATAGGTCTTTTCATGGTTTCCTCTATGAGGGAAAGGGTTAAAAAGTAATACACAGTATTTTTTTTTCTCCACATACGAACATGAATTTTATTGTCAGCTATTAAATTTGAATCCCATATTTTATACTCAAGAAAAATACCAGTTCTTCCCTGTGTATATATTTCAAAGTGTTTAAATGTTAAAAAAAAGACTTCATCTGACCATGTGCACAGGGATACATCATTGATGTTCACAATAGTAATGTCCTGCTGGTGTTATCCCTTCCTTCCTGTTACAGATTTCAAGAGGACTTTATCAACAAGAGCAGACCAACAAGCCAATTTCCTGCGGGAAAGAATGCAAGAATATAAAACAGCGGCCATTAATGCCAAGAAGAACAATGATATTGCCCTGGCTAAACAGTACCTGAGACTAGCCAAGGCAAGACATCTTTTCTGACTGTCTGTCCATTTGTCAGTCTGTCTATTGACTGGTCAGCATGTGTATTTAAAGTATTTATTATATCCCCCGCTGGCCAACACTGAAGTACAGTGCCTTCTTTATCTTTTGTTATCACATGATTTGATATTATTACAGGAAGGAAAGAAAAGATTAATGCTTTGGAAAGATGTGCTTGTATCATGTTTATTTTTTCTTAAAATATTAGATTTTTCATATCTTTCATATAAGTATCAAGAAATTTTTATAATGATGTGTTTATGCATACTATATTTACATAATACTGTTATACACATTTCACCATGAATATGATTACAATAACAATACATCAGACAAACACAAAGTCCATATGTTTTTGTCTGCATTTGTTTAAATTGCTTATCAGCAACTGTTAAAACAATTGAAAAAATATATTGCTTTATGACCTTTTTTACTAGTGTCTGATATTTTATACGACTATTGAAGTTTTGGATTCTTCGTAACACATATAACCAGGAAAAACATATAACAGACATTTCCATAGAGAAATTCTGGTGATTCATAAAAATTCTTTCTCATAATATCATTAAGTATTTGCTTGTGTGCAGGGATTTGAGCCCATGATTGAGGCATCAGAGAGTGGACTGCCAGTGGACATGTCACAGGTAAGCCAGGCCAGGGGGAATAGTTGTACTTTGCGGTAAGCTTTGGTATATTATAATGGTCGAACAAGCAGAGACAATGGTTACCTTATCACCTTATAATATATGATAATTGAAGTAAAATAACCTTGATACAAGATACAGATAAATGACAATTAATATAAACACACAACAGCAGTATGTATGTTTTCCCAGACTATGGAGGTTTTAAATGAGATTACAATCCAGATACATATTATCAGATCCTAAGATTTTCACTGTATTCAGTATTTTTCATTGGGTGATCGCATTCCAAAGTTGTTCAAAGAATTAAATTCCATGCCAAAATCTGGTTGCCATGGCAACTAAAAGGGGAAAAAATGGAAAAAACTGAATATCTAAAGTTGTTTTGTTCTAAGATTGTAAGTATTATTTGGATTGGTTGAAAAACATTGCAGTCTGAGGGCAGAATTGCTTTCTATATATGTATAGCACAGATTTGAAAAATCTTCTTGTCCAAAAGTACTTTCTGGATTTCAAAGTTTTTTGGCACAGATATTCCGTGGGACACTCTCTTCCAAGATTGTTAAAGTTATGTTGATCCATCAATAAACATGGCTGCCAGGGGCAGAGCCCATTTTCCATAATATCATAAAATAATTGCTGTTTCTTTTTCTGCCGAAAATATCTGGTTCTAATATGAGCGATTCCAGGGCCTTAATTGTGAAAATAAAGAGATAGAAAGATTAAATATTTTTCTGGTAGCTGCCACCACCCCTCAGTTCGGATGAGGACAACCCCAGTTTTGTGATGATGTCTGCAGAAGATTGTGAACTGTCTGGGGACAGGGAGGAGGTCTTCAAGAAACTGGAGCAGGACTTGATAGCACAGACAAGGGTCATTACTTTTTTTACACTTATATATACAGGTGACTGATTCTAATATAATGGTCAGTCCTTATGTAGCACACTCATACAATTTAGTCCTTATGAAGCACACACATACAGTTCAGACCTTATGTAGCACACTCATAAGTTCAGACCTTATGTAGCACACTCATAGTTAGCCTGATGTATTGCACACATACAGTTCAGTCCATATGTAGCACACTCATACAGTTTAGTCCAAATGTATTGCACATATACAGTTCAGTCCTTATGTAGGACACTCATACAGTTCAGTCCTTATGTAGCACACTCATACAGTTCAGACCTTATGTAGCACACACAGTTCAGACCTTATGTAGCACACTCATACAGTTCAGACCTTATGTAGCACACTTATACAGTTCAGACCTTATGTAGCACACTCCAGTTCAGACCTAATGTAGCACACTCATACAGTTCAGTCCTTATGTAGCACACTCATACAGTTCAGACCTTATGTAGCACATACATACAGTTCAGTCTTATGTAGCAAACTCATACAGTTTAGTCCCAATGTATCGCACACATACATTTCAGTCCTAATGTAGGACACTCATACAGTTTAGTTCTTATGTAGAACACAGTTCAGACCTTTTGTAGCACACTCCTACAGTTCAGACCTTATGTAGCACACTCATACAGTTCAGACCTTATGTAGCACACTCATACAGTTCAGACCTTATGTAGCACACTCATACAGTACAGTCCTTATGTAGCACACTCATACAGTTCAGACCTTATGTAGCACACTCATACAGTTAAGTTCTTATGTAGAACACACATACAGTTCAGACCTTTTGTAGCACACTCATACAGTTCAGACCTTATGTAGCAAACTCATACAATTTAGTCCCGATGTATTGCACACATACAGTTCAGTCCTTATGTAGGTCACTCATACAGTTTAGTCCCAATGTGTTGCACACATACAGTTCAGTCCTTATGTAGGACACTCATACAGTTTAGTCCCGATGTATCACACACATACAGTTCAGTATTATGTAGCAAACTCATACAGTTTAGTCCCAATGTATCGCACACATACATTTCAGTCCTTATGTAGGACACTCATACAGTTTAGTCCCAATGTATCACACACATACATTTCAGTACATATGTAGGACACTCATACAGTTTAGTCCCGATGTATCACACACACAGTTCAATCCTTATGTAGCACACTCATACAGTTTAGTCCCGATGTATCACACATATATTTCAGTCCTTAGGCAGGACACGCATACAGTTTAGTCCCGATGTATCACACACATACAGTTCAGTCCTTATGGATTTTATTTGGATTTTATTGAATTCTGTAAATTCCATTTTTCATTTAGGACACTCATACAGTTAAGGGCCGATGTATCGCACACATACAGTTCAGTCCTTATGTAGCACACACAGACTGTTGTAGTTCAGCCTTGTAGCACACATACCAGTAAATGCAGTTCAGTCGGTATGAAGTATGTACAGATAAACTGTACATGGTACTTTTTTTGCAGCACATCCTATAATTATTGACAATTAGTTCATATTTTTACCCAAAATACAATGTACCCATGTAATGTTTTAACAGAAAAATAGATAAAAAATTATCTCTTTGCAGAGGTCATTTGTTCATATAGTGGTTTCTACTCACAGGTTTCACTGACTTAAGAATTTATGTCAAACTGAGAGTCTTTCACAACTCTTGTATCAATGTGACTACTTTACGTTGTTGCTATTTTCAGACATGTACAACCAACAGTTCTCACTTCTCCAAACTGGGAGATGTTATAAGTGCCAACAAGTAAGTACCTGTTTCATTTTTTGTCATACGTCTTAACTGGAAAAAATGGGGAAAAAATATTAAAAAAAAGTAAATTTCAGGGTGTAATAGCTATTCTTTCATAATATTCTTCTTAATTCATTATCAGATGTATAGCGTACCTTAAATAAGATATAATTTTTAATTCACATTTTGTGACATATGCATTGTTTAAGCAGTCAGTCACCAATTCCACAAACTTTACTGCTAAATAATACTGAAATACTTTGGGGCATATTTCATCTTACTTACTGCCTAAATATTGCATTTCATAGCCATTAATGTGATTATTCATGTTGACTTAATGTTTACTAAGTATGGTTCTTTAAAAAAGAATGTTAGAATTTGTTCCAACCTTATTTAATTGTTCAGTAATATTTAGAACTAATTAGGGTTCAAGCCAGTATTATATTCTGAATGAAAAAAAAAGTCTTAAAAAGTGTTGAATACTGGTAATCTGTTACTTGTTTTAAACTTAAATATGATATTGAATAAAAAAAATGTCCTTTCACAAGAATTTGTCATAAAATTGCTATGTTTTAGGTTTCAGAAGATGGAACTTGGTCTAAGGAAGGATTTGGATGCTTTGAAAAATGCTCTCCGGCATAATGACCCCGTTCCCAAGTTTCATTATGAGAATAGGACTTTCTCCATGGTTCAGTAAGTTTGACACTAATCATTCACTCCAGTCCATTTTTTCGTTCTAAACAACCTGTTCATGTCTCGTAACTTTGAAAAGATATATATAGTGACTAGGTATATGTAGTTACAAGACTATATTGTGTGTTTCAGGTGTAACACAGACTTGGGTGATAACGACCTTGAAATGACTGTTGTGCGAGGAGTTCAGTATAACCCTCCATCGGGATACAATGAGAAAGACCTGGATACTTATGTCAAGTACGAGTTCCCATTCCCTAATGTAAGTTCATCAGCAGGATTGGAATGTTTTATCACAAAGTTATTACCCTATGTCAGGTGATAAATCATTTTTTCTGGAGCATAACTTGATTACTATCAAAGGAATTTACTTGATACTTTAAGTATAGATAGATGGAGAGTACCAGTAGTTGAAGTGCCTTGTTCAAGAACCATAATTCTACTCTTTTTTAAACTATCTCTTCATTTTGATAATAATCCAAAGATAACATTGACTCTTTGATATTATGGTCATTCAATATTTATTGCAAATATTTGAAATTAAATAATGCTTTCTATTCTGTGACAAATTGATAAGCAGTGGGTACTCCATCACCTTCAGTGATAGGCCTAGTTACCTACATGTACTTATCTCTACGTGTACAAGTTTGTGTATTCAACTTTTTTTTTCAATTTATACTGGACAGGATGAGCCCAAGTTGGCCACACAGAAACAGTCAAAGGTTCATTTAATCCAGGTATGTCCACCCCTTTCTCTGCTTTACAGTGTTATATAAAGGAAGACTTTAGACCTCAATATGATGATTAAGAAAAATAAAAACCAAATTTCCTCTTTCATGTTTCAGTGCATAAGCTTTGAAGCAAAAAGATTATGTGCTGATATCGAAGGACTTTGTTTTAACTTCATTAGAGCTCTTGAAGGAATAGTCATTGACAGTATCCCACAGGCAGATCAGAATTTTTACCTGTGAATTAATTATCTTTGCCTTTAAGACAACACAAAAACTGAGAGCTGCATTCAAATTGAACTGGCTTGATGTTCTCAAAAAGAAAACAGTTCACTACACTTAAGTTCCATTTTCAGAAGATATGACCATAAGCTTCTTTGCAGGTTTGAGTATGGCATTAGAGTTTAATAATTCATATTTAAGGTTTATTGTTGTTGTTTTTTGAAAACTTGGGTCCAGGTCATCGTAATACATTGTATAAAATGGAAAGCCAAAGTGGCCAAGGTTTTATTTATGGATAATTAGATCTATAGTGAAACTGAAATTAATATGATAAGCTCAAAAAGCCATTATGAATGTATGCCTTGCTTATCAACCCTTATAAAGATAGTTTTGTGTCCTTACAGGAGCTATTAAGGGTCTCCTCCTAGCTTAGATCCACACAGTCCACTCACATAAAAAAATCCACTTTTTGTGTCACCTGCTGTAAGCAGAGGTGACACATAGGGATCATTTTTTTGTCCTGTCTGTCCGTTCATCCATATGTCTGTCTGTCACACTTTTTTCCATCATGCTTCAGCAGATGGCACATGTGTTCCAAAGAACACTCTTATTCTTTATTTTTATACCCCCCCGCACAACGAAGTTGTAAGGATTCAGCTTGTCAGTCTGTCTGTCTATCCGGTCGTCTGTCGGAGTTTTTTTGTGCGAACCATAACTCAAAAAGTATAAAAGCTATCAAGATGAAATTTCATATGTGGATAGATCTCACTAAATGGAAATGCAGTTACTAAAAACCATAACTCTCTTTTGTGTTATTTTAGAGTTATTGTCCTTTGTAATTTTTTATACTTAATTTTTGTCCAGACTCATAAGCCAAAAAGGATAAAAGGTTTCAAGATGAAACTTCATATGTGGATAGATCTCATTGAAGGGAAGTGCAGTTCCCAAGAACTGCAACCCTCATTTGCATCATTTTAAAATCACTATGACAAAGTGGCATACGGGGGGTATTTGCGCCATGTCAATGGCAGTCCTAGTTCAGAAAATCCAAAATTCATCATAAATGTCCATGAATAGTTATAAGGTCATCGGTTAATGATTTAAATCAGTAGCATTGTTCCATGTACCACAGAGTATCAGGAGCCAGTGAAGATGACCATGAACAGGAAATCCAGGGCCCTGGTGCGGGTCATAGAGAGGAAAACCATCAAACTGGAGGTGTTCTATAAAAGGTAGAGGGCCTCTGTCTTGTACTTTTGATATTTATCTTTATTTTAATAAAATGTTTCTCCCTCTACTAATTTTTGTCTTACCATTTTCTACTATTTTCCTGTGACAAACCATCAAAATAGTAATATATATAGTTGTCACAGGAGTTCATGTTTTTTCCATGCCTCATCTGTGTTAAGATGGTCATTGACGTGGTTACAGTATTTTCGTCAAGGCAGTATCTTGAGGTTTTAATTTTCTTTATTATTTTAGGATGCTGACATAAAACAAACAAGAAATAACTTGAGACCAGAATTATTATATTAGCCAAAAGTCTTCCATACATTGTGTAAAACATAGCCAACAATATAAAATAGCCATTATACTTAAAAGGTAATGTGGATGGTATTGGACGCAAATGGGTTCCGGCAACCGGAGCGGGCGACACGAAACTACAAAGCCTCCAGTTATAAAACATATGCTATATCCAAATCATTTGACGCAATATCCAATATCCAGTTCATCCATTCCAGTTAAAATCTCCCCCCTGTCCAGATAACAAATCCGTAACATATCAAACTGCCTAAATTGGGTTCCGCGAGTGACACGCCAATTATGGGACTTCCCTAGTCTGTTCTGGGTGTCACTCTCCCCAATACAAATCTCATATCCAATATAAAATCCTCATCTCTTCAGATAACTTAAATCCATAACAATCAAAAGGCCTAAAATTGGGTTCCGCGAGCGACGCGCTAATACAGGACTTCCCTAGTCTGTTCTGGGCATCACTCTCCCCTATACATAATTTCAGAATTTGGAATGAGGGTGTGAGCTAAGCAAAGGAAAAGGTTTATCATGAATATCTAAGTAAACCGTGAGAACATCCCCGTCAAGGTTCTTCAAGATTGACACTCCATGGCAAGTAGCTCCCCCGAGTTCTCTACTGCAGCACTCAATGCCCGGTTACCGGCACGGTGTCCAGACACTAAGTTCAATGCTGGAGATATACAATATCCCTGTGCCGCCCACCCCCCCCAAAAAGAATTAAAATATCAAAAATTAGCCTATGTAATGTATTATGAAAAACTCCTTAAATAACATGATATTACACAGCTGCCAGTATACCAGGAGCATAGAAGTGTGTTAAAATTATCACGAAAATTCAGTCCTATAAGTAATGTATTATGAAACAGGACGTCCCTTGTAAGGATAACATGATATTACACAGCTGCCAGTATACCAGGAGCATAGAAGTGTGTTGAAATTATCACTAAAATTCAGTTCTATAAGTAATGTATTATGAAACATTAAGTCCATTGTAACAATAACATGATATTACACAGCTGCCAGTATACCAGGAGCATAGAAGTGTGTGATAATTATCACGAAAATTCAGTCCTATATGTAATGTATTATGAAACAGGACGTCCATTGTAACAATAATATGATATGCTTAGCTGCCAGAACACCAGGAGCAAAGAAGGGTGTTAAAATTATCACTAAAATTCAGTCCTATAAGTAATGAATTGCGAAACATGAGCCATTGTAGCCATGACAGCTGGCGATAAACATCTCTGATCCAGGGGCAAGTTGAAGGACCTGAAAATATAAAACTCAAAGCAGTAAGAAGTTCAAAAACAAAACCACAACCAAGCAAGCCACAATTATCAACATTGCTAAACCTTAAGGGTTGGGTGGGTGGGAATGATAAAATCTTGTTTATCTCTAGATGAAAACGTGGATGGAAAAAGACTGAGCTGTTCCGAATTATTCTTCCTTTTCACTCAAGCGCCTGTGGATAGACACTTATTAAAATCATACTAACAATGTAAGCATTGCCAGACGGTGATTTGATCATGGTATTTAAGTGCATATCCAGGAAGTAAATAACTAATAAATATAAAGAACCGGCACTTAAGAAATGTCAAAAGGCAACCGCTGTCAGCCCCAAAATAAAAGGGGATTATGACAAATTCATAATCTCGAGTATTAGTACTTTTTGGCCAAGATGCTCAAGCATCAATAAAAAAACAACAACAAAAAACCCCCATTAAAAACAACATTCTTACATAATTATATATTTATCAGCATCTTACTGTTCTTCTTTTAATTAAAATGTTTATACAAATGAGTACTCCTCAGTTGGAATACATGAAATATAAATTGGAAAAATCTAGTATATAGAAACACATTTTGACCAAATCATGAATTCTCAGGACATATTAAAATACAATAATGTGCTTATTTTAAGAATGTCACCTGCTAAAAGAAAATAGGCAAATACTAAATAGGCAAATACCCCTACTGTATAATTGGGTAATAATTGGGAGCAGTGCTTTTCAAATGATGGATATAAAAGAAAGGTATTCTAATAACCCACATGTGATATGTTCAGTGTAACAGAGTCAATTTAGGGTTTCTGATAATGGTTACTTCCCCACCAAACAAAATTGCGGGGTGAAGGCTATATGGGTAACACTTTTTCATTTCCTTTACAATACCTTAGTAAGGGTGATATTTGCCTTCATTGATAGTCTGATTTATTTATTGATATCTCATACTGAAAATTATGTTTCTTATTTCAGAGGGTTTTTAAAAAGTGACAAACCACTAGGGACAGTCAATGTGAAGCTGTTGCCATTGGAAACACAGTGCACACTGCATGATAGTTACGATGTAAGTATAAAACCCTTTTACAATAGCATTAATTGTCTGCAGGGCAAGGAAAAATCCATTGCTTCACATGCCATTTCAAGTAAATTGATATTCGTCAAATCATACATTTGTGTATGAATATTCATGGTGGAATGCATATGATGTTATTTTGTGTACTCTCGAGTATAATTTTTGGTTACTATTCATTAATGATTATGTTGGTGATTTTGATGATGCAACGTTGTAGTAATGATGATACAGATGATGATGATGATGATGATGATGATGATGATGATGATTCTGTGTTACAGCTGACAGATGGCAGGAAGTCTGTGGGTGGTAAGCTAGAAGTGAAGATACGTATCAGAGACCCATTCAAGAACAAGCAGGTGGAAGAAGTGAAGGAGAAATGGCTAGTGATTGACCAGTTTATCAAGACCATGGCCAAACCCTCGTCCAGAACACAGGTACTGTACATACACTCTGAAATCATTGCATCTCAGATGTTAAGGACTGGTCCTGATGGCTGAGTTGTTAGAGAATCTCTCTCGGTTTCTGGGAGTCTGAACTCATCAGATAGTTTTCTTGGTAGGGGTGATAGAAAAAGGACTGATGTTCCTTGGTCAGGTTGTAACGTACATGACTGCATATCCAAGGGTTGTGGGTTTGAACCCAAGTGGTGCAAGGATTTTTCATGGCCTATACAGGTTCAAATACTGGTCCAACCAAACCACTGTGACGCATTTGTTATGTTTAAGTTGTAAGGACTTTTTTACTAATCAACATGTATACAAATGTTTAGAGTATGTCATTAATTCTACTATTAAATATTTGTTTCAGAAATATTATATTAATAATTCTTGAAAAAAAGAATGACTGGATTTTATTTTGATATATCTTTTATTTTGAAAATTTCAAACTATCAAATAATTTAAATGTTTTATAAATTGCAGTATTTGCAAACATTTTAATATGTTGTTTTTATATTCATTCTAGAAGACAGGCGGGAAAACGTAAGTACCATTTGTACACATTTTGCCATGGTGGTGGTGGTACATGTATGTCAGATGCCAGTGAGAAAGCATTGGATGTCAACTCAAGAAACTGACATGGCCTTTGTTGACTTTTTTGTTTTCAGCTGTTATAATTGCCAGTATTTGGTTATTCTAGTACAAGAAAGTGCATGTTTTTATCATTTTTAACATTTAATTTAAAACTCCCAATGAAAGCTTCAGAAAAAAGAATTTGTTAAATTTGGCTAAATGTTAACAATACTTTTACTTTGTAATATATACTTTTTTCATACAGGCAAGTTATTAATATAAAATTTGTAGATAAGTTGATGAGTATACCCCTTTTATTTATTTCAAGCTGAGGTTTTGGAAGATATTTTTTATTAAGCGGAGAATAAAAAGTTTGTGTCTTTTCTAGAACAATTTTAAAGCAGCTTGTTCACAGATAATCGGTAGAAATAAAAAATAATAATTTTCTGCTTTCCTTTGTTAATGTTGGTGACATCTTTGTTTCTTGACAAATAAACTTGGAAGGTGTAGGTCACATTGCACATAAAAATGCTATTTTCATACATGCAACTTCAAAGAAATAGATTAAATATTGAATACGATTTCTCCAGAGCAGGTGCTTGTGGTACCATGTGACGCATACTGCAACAATGTATCTTCAGTGATAGTGAATTTGTTAGTTCATACTATGAATTTAGCAACTGTGCATGTGGATGTGATTAGCCAAGTGACAGCAACTGAAAATAAAAAAAAACACCTAAATATAGGTCTAAATATATTATTTTTTTTATATTTATAGCCTAAATATAGTTTCAATACTGTCTTTGATGGTATTGCCTGTGATGAGGATACACCTTTTTTGGGGGGGATTTTTTAATAGAAAAAAAATATCTAAATATAGGAATATATTTTTTTTTCCCTTTTTTTTTTTTTTTTTTTTTCATGAACATGGATGGTTGCATTAGGTGACCATGAATCTGTAGATGAGTATTGATAGATGTACATTGTAATACACACATAACAGTTATTGTTATTATCAAATAATTAGTCCAGTGACCATCTGTGAACAAGCTGCTTTAAAGAAATTAAAAAAATCTACTCTTTTGAGGATACAGAACTTGAGTTTTTTGAGTCAAGGAAAATCTAAATTTGAGGTGTTTCAGGAAACACAGTCTAGTCATTTAGATTGTTGGTCAGATTAAGGTTTGGTTGGATAGGCAATACTTCCATTGGGGAGGTGGGTGTCATTGTAATGAAATTTTCATAACTTAACATTAGGAAATGTAAACATGCATGACATGTTTGTTGACATTGCAGAGTTATGTACCTTTGCATAAATGTACATGTACTGTCTTTAACAATATATATGGTAGTTTGTTGGACAGACTTCCTCTTTTGTTTTAGTGAATGGTAATTAGTATCAATATAAAGCATGGATATGTGACATCAAACTCTGCCACAGTAGTTACCTCCCCTACAGTTGTAGAATAACCACTGCCACCACAAGTAAAGATTAACAGAATTTAGCTTTTCCAAAAAAAAATTTATTACTGTGAGTGTCATATCCCTAAGTATGTTTTCTTTAATAACATCAAATATCGCCTCGTAAAAAAGAATCATTTTAAAAAATATTGTTGTTGTTGTGACAGCAAATGGAGACCCATTTTGTTAGTTTACCATCATCACGTGAAATTTGTGACAGCAGTGATTTATTGCTTGCAAGGAAGATCACTGTGTGGAGGTTGATGTGACAGAGTACGGCCTTTTTGATATATATTAATAGCTTTATGCTTGTTTGTAGTGTAGACTTCTGACAGATGTGTATACACACTATCGTCATGGATATAAATGTGTTTGATATGTAATTCATTCGGCACCATCTAGGGACCACAGAATTATGTGCTCTTGCTATATAACTATACAGTAATTTTTGTGGTGAAGCAAACTCCACAGTTGCAGGGCAATATCCATGTTGTATAGATATATATGGCATATTTGGCATCAAACTTTTAGGACTTTAAGGTTTACGGTACTCACCCTAAAAGCCATATTTTCTATCTTGTCACTGGATGGAAATATTTCTTTGAAACTATATTACTTTGAAGACATCCAAATGGAAAAATGTTTCAGCAGGAATTTTTTTTTAAGTTTTATCAAATTTGAGGGAGAAAATCTGTATTTAAGTTAATATTGAAATATATGGGAAATATATTATTCCTGTGAATATGAAAAATT
>CM037781.1:65793609-65813109 GCA_021229015.1 Solen grandis | reverse complement strand
GACAGTTCGGCAATATTTTTATAGTCAATTTTGCATGTATATTTTCATAGTGTAGAGCCCTACATTAAATAAAGCAAAGAAGCTGATTTTGTGAGTGTCCTTTCCTAATTCTCTTCGCTTGCTCCATATTTTTGTCTGAAATATATGACTGCAATAAAACAGGGTGTCTATATATAATATATAGTATTAAGAGACCCTGATTGAAGTTATATTCAAACTTTTTTTATGATGTTTGAGAAATAAGTTATCACAACTTATACTAATTCCTCTCACTGATTTCTAGGTTGGACCAGTACTTAGTTCGTTGAAAGCAATGAAAACCATTGACGCAAACTGGTTTTTGGTTCTAGATATAAAAGCTGGATTTTGTTCATTTTGTTGCCAGGCATTGGTTGGTAATTCTTCGTGAATGGTCATTCCTGACTTTGGGTAGACGTCAGGATTCTGACGTCTAGGCAGTTTGCAAAATCAACATAAATCCAACGTTGGTCCAACGTCGGGGTTTGGCGTCTACACAACGTTAAACCGACGTCTAATGTTTACTGGGATAAATTTGTACATGCATATTCATGAAGTAAAAGTATAGGGATCAAAACATTCGTATGATAAACTTTTTATTCTTTAAATCCGAAATTTATTAATTCAAAGTAATTTAAAACATTTACTTAGACTGTTCAGTAGAATTATATTTTTTTACAATCCGACTAAAGTCATCTCCTCTATTTGGATCAGATCGTGCAGTTTAGTCAGATTGATTTTGTTTAGTGTTATATTTTGTATACATCATCTCCACCAGATACAGACCAAGGTATTGATAGCTCAAACCTGCATTCAAATTGCAGACATGCTAGACTGTATTATCTTAAAGATTATATAATTAGAATTTATAATGCTTGATGTTGAAGCTTTTAACAATTTGCATTAGCTGATTATATTTGGAAATGATTGTATGTTTGATTTTTATTTGAGATATACTGTTTATCTTTGGCAGGGGATATCCGCCATTTCATTTCTTTTTCTAGTTGAGGTTTCACAATTTTTATTACATTTTTACAATGCTTATTACATTTTCAAAATGGTTATGGAAAACTTGAAATTGTTATTTGAAAATAACACTCTTAACGATCGACTTTCTGTTTGCCATATTTACGTTAAAAGTTTAAGTTTGAGGTTAAAGTTCGTATATAAAAAAAAAGACCGTGAAGGCTCCTCTGTGTGTGTGTGTGTGTGTGTGTGTGTGTGCAGCTATTATACGACAATCTGACATACTGCATAATGGATTATTTCCGCGCTTCTGCGGAGGAAAAGACATTCGCAGAAATTAAAAAAAAATATGGATAAGAAAACATATGAGCATATCAACAGTGGAAATTTATTACGTGGAATAAAATTCCTGGTCTCAATCTTATCTAGTTGAGAGGTTATTATCGCATTTCAGATCAAACCGGTTTAGTTATAGCTGAAATATTTCTTTATTAAATGTGATTGCGATTGTATGGCTCATCAATATCGTAACACTATGGCAGCACTTTCGTATTTGAATCGAAATTCCATTTTCAAAGATGATTGCTGATACAGGCATTATGATATCGTTAGAAACATATGCAAGAAAATTCATGGGGGCGCTTTTTCGTAAATTTATGTTCAAGACAGCATAAGGTCTTATCGTGTGGATCAGATCAGAAACGGTGTTACAAACTCGACCCGGCCCAGGATCGAAACTGTTCCGCCGGCGTGCAAGTCCAAAGCTTTAACCTCTAAGCCAAAGAGTCGACTCCCTGACGCATTGTCGAAGATTGTATTTATACCTGTGATGACGCATCGTCATATTACTTTCCCCTCCGAGAAGTCTTGACTCAAGACTTGGCTTGGGAAATATGTGGGTAAGGCAACTTCGGTCTGGCAGTTGACATTATCCAACCGCTGCCACCAATGTAACAAACTCAACCCGGCCCATGATCACACATGGTCCGCCAGCGTGCAAGTCCAGTGCTCTAACCAATGTGCTTTAACCAATGAGCCAAGTGTCTACTACCAGACTCAGGTGTCAGAGATTGTATTTATACCTGTGACGACGCATGGTCACCACGGAAGAAACGAATATTATGTCACCGGTATTCAGTATGTACTTCTTTATGTTGATTTGGACAGATCATATTGCATAATACCATAGTATCACATTAATTTGTGTTACAAACATTTGCGTGTATTATTTTATCGTACATGTCGCAACTCTCTAAAACACCATCTTAAGACAGCCATTGCGTTCCATACAAATTGGTCTACAAAAAAGACCCCAGAATAAGGTGGACTTAAATTTAAAATTGTTCCATACTTACGTAGTGGGCTTTCAAATAAAGATTAAAAGATGTACACATAAGATCAAAAATATTTTTTTTTTTTTTTTTTTTTTGAAAATCATACTTTATTAATCATAAATAAATATGATTTGTGATTGTCATTACGTTAATATAGAAGTAAAAATTTGATGCTAAGGCATCAAGTCGCCGGAGAAGAAGTTTAGGAAGTCATTATTTTCAGTGTTACAGTTTGATGTATCTAATTAAGACTTATTGCTCTTGATGAAAATATATCCCTTGTAATAGTTAACGTGTATGTAAAGTTGATGACGGTTTAATGGATTAGAAGATATGGCCATGGTTAATGTTTTTGACTTTTATTTTTTGTACGAAGATAAATTTGGTTAAAATGGACCTAAGAGTTATGGCACTTCGAAGAAAGTTGAATAGTTTAGAAATTATAGTCAAGGTTAAGTTTTTTTTTCTCCACAACTACGCTGCCAACGGCGACACAATAGTGTTGTTTTTTTTTATAACGATAGAAGACTTGCATATTTTGATTTTTTTTCATCAGTTAATACAAATAATTGATGCATAAAGTGTGTGTTTTTTTTTCAAACATATTACAAGTTTTCATTTGGTTGCAACAGTGGTTGCTCCCTTTTTCGATTATACGGCTCCATGGCCAGATTTAAAACCTGTTCCATACTTTTCCACGCGACGTCAATAAAGAGAGCCTGATTAACATGAGCTGACGGTCGCACTGACTGCACGCACGGCAGGTCATGTGCATGGTATATATATATATATATATATGTCGTCGACAACACTTGTTTCACTATTAGTCCGATCACAAGACCGGCGCACTCATGTGACCGGCGGTACCCCCGTTTTACCTCGATTTATGTCAAACGAATACGGCCTCTGATTCAATTTATCAACACACTGGCCTGAAGTGCAAGCTAGTGACGCCACATTCTCTATTTTTAGATTGCGTGATCCTTTAGTTAAAGAAAGGGAAGAATTTGTTACAGCCTTTCCGAGACCTATTTTAAAATGATAATTTAAATACGTAAATAATTGAATTGAATTTAAATAATTGAAAGTCCAACACTCATTACCTTATTTTATAGCTATGATTTAATAATCATTTTTATTTCTACCAATCTTAAAGATTTACAAGCACAATCTCAAAAGCAAATACACGTGTACGCGTTTGCATTTTCATAATGCAAACATGGGTATCGACAAATATCTACCCCCTGTTAAACAGTGCATAAATAATTATTCGAATGCACTGGGGATCTTTATTATGAAACTATACATATACAATGGCACAGTCAGACTTGTCGCTTGATAAAATACGTGCAGCCTTTGAGTTGATAAAAAATCGAATAAAAAAGACTCCTGTGATCTGTAATGATGAGTTCAATAAACAATTTGGGAGACAGTTTTACTTTAAAGCGGAAAACTTGCAAGTTACTGGTTCTTTCAAAGTGCGAGGGGCATTACACGCGGTAAGGTTATTAATTATTTTAAACTGAATTTATCTATCCTTCTTCATCTAAAACATATCAGACATACTGTATAACGGCTTATTTCTGTGCTTCTGTGGATAAAAAAAGACATTTGCAGAAATAAAAACCATGAGAACATGTTAACAGTAGAAATTTATTTAGTGTGATCAAATTCCTTGTCTCAGAAATATCTAGTAGAGTGGTCAGTTTTGCATTTAAGATAAATCCGGTTTTGTAGCAGCTTATAACGCTGATTTATTTCTTTATCAAATGTGATTTACATATGAAGAGCGATTGTATGGCTCAACAATATTGTTAAACTTTGACAGCACTTTCCTTTTTGGATCGAAATTTCATTTCATAAATGATTGCTGATACTGGCATCAAGATATCGTTGGATATGTATGTGTAAGAAACATTCTTACCCACAGCCTCTCGATTCCAGGGCGGACGCTCTAACCATTCGGCAACCGGGACCGAAATGTATGCTTATATTTAAATACCCGTAGATAAAAAAGTCACTCCTTACAAAAAAATGACATTATGAAGAGGAAAACTACATTTAAAAAAAATGCGGCGCTACACATATAAACGCTGTATTTCTATTTTCACTTTTTCGTCATATAGGCAATATTGGCCAAAATAGTTTTCAATCAATTGAATTATTTCCTTCCTGAAAAGTGTTCTTTCCAGTCCTTAATCAATCGTAAGGACATTATATTGACTAATCTCGGATTTAAACAGTCAATCACTATTTTCCTCTTTCTGCCGTATACAACCGGTAGCTTACGGTCTGCTATGAAATTGTCTTAGGACCATGCATGTATTATGCTCTTCACGTGCACCTAATGCTGTAAATGATCATCGTGGTTTTTGAGGCTAAAACAGAATAAGACGAAAAAATAATCAATTATCTAACATTCTATAACACTGTTTTCTATTATTGCAAATGGCGGCTACTTTCAGTTTTGCAATTCTCATGTTATCTCGCGGTAACATGATTGTACACGTACTTTAACGAGAGTTTCTCGTGTATAAAGGAGTTGCGGTGCAAGTAATGCTTTTGAGTTTGTGAGTGTGAGTGTATTTTCCAAGTGTAATTTGATAGAGTCATGTGTATTACATTTTAGTACGGTACATTTCATTAGTCGGCGTGAACTTTTAAAAACATATCGTAGTGTTCATATAACATTCTGCGGTGTCCTTTGCCTAATTGTCTTCTGCGATTGCCAAGTTTTGATGTGTATTCAAAGGGTTGGAAAATCTTTACAATTAAATGTTGTGTTGGATCAGGCGCCGTTACGAAACAACACAATATATACTCGTATATAGAGAGAGTATCAATCAGTAATCATTCAGTAGTTGTGTTATTTGTGTTTAAAAACGAATAAACCGTACCCGATTTCAGTGAGATCGAACCTAAAACCCTCGGCTACACAGTCAAGCGTAACCAAGGCCGGTTAATTTGATGGAAACTCATGGGCACTATCCTGTGCTTGGACACTGAGGCATGATGCGACAGTAAATTACACTTCTGTGATTTCGTGGGTCTTTTTCAAGTGCATTCAAAAACAAGAGGGCCATAGAGGCCCTAAATCACTCACCTGAGTATAGGGTTACCCAAGGAACATCTGTACTAAAACATTTTGAAATATGGCCAGTAATTTTTAAGAAGATAATTTTTAAATTTTTCATTTTTTTTTCTTTCCGTTGCCATGGCAACCAGAGTTCTTCATGGATCAAGTTTATTTTAGCAACTTTTGTGAAGGTTCACCCAATGATCATCATTGCGAAGTTTAATAAAATTCTGTTCAGTGGTTTCATTTCCTAAATAGTTATTTTCTTATACATGTATATCGTTAGTTAGACAATCTTTATATGTCAATTTAGCCATTTTATTATTTCCTCAAACATGAATGGCGGAATAAATTCCTACCTTTTCTGAACGAGATCAGGAATGTGCATATCACAAACTATGAAAATTTCGAGAACGAACAGGGTTATAAGTATACCACGTTTATATAGAACTTATATCGTACTTTATTCTAACTGATGAAATACCGAGTTCTATCAGCGAGAAATCCATGTCACTTACAGTGTGAGTCTGATCGAACAAACTATTTATAGGATATATATATGGATATATAGCATTTCAGTTTTTACTATTTATGCAGTTACGTGTTGATTTGGCTTGTACGGTGTACGCTGATTATACAAAAAAAAGAGTTTTCAAGATAGCAGATTACCTAAAGGCTACACATATCCTTCTGTGATATTAATTTGCCATGCATTTGTCTGGCATATGAACATTATGACACTATATAAACGAAATCACTGTACCATGTCTTTAAAGCCCATACAATTCAATGTATACCCTGTCTTGCGATTACAAGCACTTACTACTTTTGAAAACTGTACTTTTCTTGGAAGCCCATATATTTTAACTTGTACCTTTCTTGCGAAAACCGGAAGTAGAGTTGTTCATATACTGTGATTATCATACCTCTAAACATAAGTGACAAACAAAATATATGTATTATTTTAATCATTTGAAACGTACCAATATGCTCGTCTTGTTTATTAACTCTGTTAGTGCGCGAGGCAGCTTTGAGGGGTGTCTGATCCTATCACAAAACTCCTTTCTGCAACATATCGTTACATAGAAATAATCAGAAAACTACACCCTAAATCAATGCAACGGACCCCTGGTTTAGGTATCGAGGGACTCCCGTTTTCAATGATAAGTAACTAGATAAATCGCCCTTATCATTACTTTTTACAATACCATCATTTTTAACCAGATTTCAAAGTAAAATTCTGGTTATTAGATTGGCGAATGTCGCTGTGTGGGTGGTTGGGCGGGCGGCGTCAAATTTTCGTTTCCGGATGATAAGTTGAGTCATACACGACATATCAATTCCAAACTTTTTGTACAGGTAGCTTATATGAAAAGCTTATTTGGTATTGTATTTCAAGTGAGTCGGATCAAGGTCAAGGTCACTGTGACTAAAAATAGAAAATAAGTTTTTGGATGATGACTTGAGTCAGAGATGACATATCAATACCAAACCTTATGTACAGTTGGCTTATTTTTTTTGGTTTTGAATCATGGGTCAAGGTCAAGGTCACTGTGTCTATAAAAAGAAAATACAGGGAAAACTTTCGTTTCAAGATGATAACTTGAGTCAGATATGACATAGCAATACCAATTTTATATACAACTAGATGTCATTCGTTTAAACGAATGATAGGACTTTCTGCAACATCTGCTTTATATAGTATATATAGAAGATGACATAATAGATAATCTGTCCAAATTGCAACTTTCTATCTCCTCTATTTCTATATAAAATAGCACAAATAGAACACATTCTGTGAATTTTAATAAAAGTCCGCCCATATCTTGCACATGTAGTTTACATACAAAATTTATACTATGTCATATGACATGAAAGAAAAATGAAACAGTGTTCAAATGTAAGTTTCTAACTTTCATCACACATAGAATTTCATCACTCCAGCTCAGTTGTAACCTTGATTAATTTTAGCCTCAGTAGGAAGAAGTATTGAATATTTGTATAGTGCTATATCCTTTCGACACCTGTAACGTAGTTAAACGTATTTAGCGATTTTGGCGTGTTTGGGCTTCCGTAGTTTTGCCATAAATTCCTGGAATTTCGAACTATGGTGATATTTTGAAAGGTAACATCCCAGCCTACAAACTGATGCAATATGAATATCGTTAGCATAACAATGCAGTTTTTAGATGGTCTAAAATGTGGGGCTGCGTGTGAATTTTTCAAGGCTTGCAAACTGCTCGCTAGCTACATAGTGTTGCAAATACGAATTTTTGTCTTGTGCTGTTGTATATGTATTAACTTCAATGCTTATTTTGGAAACAGTCAACATTCGACCAAAAAAAAATTTAAAAAATCAAGATATAGCCCATCAATTGCAATTTAGTTTTTTTTTTTTTTTCGTTGCGCAAGTATTTAAGCTTGGTGACCCCTGCGCGTGACCTTTTCCATATTTTTATGATGCATGATTATGAAATATCTTATTTTCCATGTAACTTTCTTATATGAAGTCCAATTTCAATAAACTTGGTACCGTTAGAAAGCTCTTAAAACATGCTACATTTTATACGCATAATGTATAAACTTATCTTCAGTCGTTTCTGAGATATTGACTGTTAAACCTCAAGAAAACAGCATATTATCAGCAAAATTAGCTTCATTTCAATTAGTTTTTTTGCTTAAAACTTTGTATTGCGTAAACCAATTTTAATAAACTAAATATCTTTGGAAACGTCAATTATTCAGCTATAATTTTTATTCATACATATATTTACAAAAATCGATATTTATTGAGATATGGCTACATATATGCAGTAGGGGTGAAATCAAAATTTCCTCACGTGCCTAATAACCCATAAAAATTTCATCGTCCTAGGACTATTGCAACATATTAAAATAAGCGTTTAGTTAGGAAGAAGAAAAGAATAATAATAATAAACAAATGACGTCACGTGACGTCATATGACGTTTTTTTTCCACATAATTGTTAAGACACTCAGAGACATACTAACTGACAAAATTTCAACTTTCCATCTCAAATAGGACAGTTTTTATAAGCATTTAAATATTGACGTCATTGGTTCGAATCTTGGATCCGCCATATATGCTTGGACTTTTCGAATTTTGAAAAACGGACACCGGTATACACAATAAGAACGTAATATACACACTCTGTGAAAATTTGATGAAAATCGGCCCATTAATAATGGCTCTGGACCGTGTACAAACTTTTGTAGTCAATTTCAAATGTGACGTCATATGACGTCATAGGCTTCTGAAAATCATTGAAATCGAAATATCAGCATCTGAAGCATGCGGCATTAAATTTAAACATATAGAAATAATCTTGTTAGAATTAGAAATTCATTATCATATAATGACGTCACGTGACGTCATATGACATTTATTTTCACAAAATGTTTAAGACTCCCAGAGACCTATATACTGACCCAATATCATTTTTCTATCTCAAATAGGACCGATTTTATAAGAATTTGAAAATTTACGACCTTGGTTCGAATCTTGGAATCGCTATAGAACCTTGGACTTTTCGAATTTTGAAAAACGGACACCGGGATGCACAACTAGAACTTAATATACACATTCTGTGAAAATTTGATGAAAATCGGTTCATAAACAATGGCTCTGGACTGCGTACAAAATTTTGTTGCATATTTCAAGTGTGACGTCATATGACGTCATAGGCATATGCAAATCATAGAAATCAAACTTTCAGCAATTGAAGCATGTGTCATTAAATTTTCCTTGCCCTTCGACAATTTCAACATTTAGAAATACTCTTGTTAATATTAGAAATACATTATCATATAATGACGTCACGTGACGTCATATGACATCTATTTTCACAAAATGTTTAAAACTTCTAGAGACCTATATACTGACTAAATATCAACTTTCTATCTTAAATAGGACAGATTTTATAAGCATTTAAAAAATTTACGACCTTGGTTCGAATCTTGGATTCGCTATAGAACCATGGACTTTTCGAATTTTGAAAAACAGACACCGGGATGCACAACTAGAACTTAATATACACAATCTGTGAAAATTTGATGAAAATCGGTTCACAAACAATGGCTGTAGACCGCGTACAAACTTTTGTAGCATATTTCAAATGTGACGTCATATGACGTCATAGGCATATGAAAATCATAGAAATCAAAATTTCATCGCATCAAGTATATACCATTAAAATTTCATGGCCCTGGGACCATGGCAACATGCTTAAATTAACGCTCAGTTTGGAAGAAAAAAAGAATAAGAAGAATAAAAAAACATAACAAACCCAATAGGACTTTCTGCTTTAGGCAGAAAGTCCTAAAAAAACATAACAAACCCAATAGGACTTTCTGCTTTAGGCAGAAAGTCCTAATAAACACTAGATGTCATTCGTTTAAACGAATGATAGGATTTTCTGCAACATCTGCTTTATAGAGTATATATATAGAAGATGACATAATAGATAATCTGTCCAAATTGCAACTTTCTATCTCCTCTATTTCTATATAAAATAGCACAAATAGAACACATTCTGTGAATTTTAATAAAAGTCCGCCCATATCTTGCACATGTAGTTTACATACAAAATTTATACTATGTCATATGACATGAAAGAAAAATGAAACAGTGTTCAAATGTAAGTTTCTAACTTTCATCACACATAGAATTTCATCACTCCAGCTCAGTTGTAACCTTGTTTAATTTTAGCCTCAGTAGGAAGAAGTATTGAATATTTGTATAGTGCTATATCCTTTCGACACCTGTAACGTAGTTAAACGTATTTAGCGATTTTGGCGTGTTTGGGCTTCCGTAGTTTTGCCATAAATTCCTGGAATTTCGAACTATGGTGATATTTTGAAAGGTAACATCCCAGCCTACAAACTGATGCAATATGAATATCGTTAGCATAACAATGCAGTTTTTAGATGGTCTAAAATGTTGGGCTGCGTGTGAATTTTTCAAGGCTTGCAAACTGCTCGCTAGCTACATAGTGTTGCAAATACGGATTTTTGTCTTGTGCCGTTGTACATGTATTAACTTCAATGCTTATTTTGGAAACAGTCAACATTCGACAAAAAAAAAATCAAGATATAGCCCATCAATTGCAATTTTATATTTTTTTTTTTTTTTTTTTTTTTTTTTTTTTAAGTCGTTGCGCAAGTATTTAAGCTTGGTGACCCCTGCGCGTGACCTTTTCCATATTTTTATGATGCATGATTATGAAATATCTTATTTTCCATGTAACTTTCTTATATGAAGTCCAATTTCAATAAACTTGGTACCGAAAAACATTTTATACGCATAATGTATAAACTTATCTTCAGTCGTTTCTGAGATATTGACTGTTAAACCTCAAGAAAACAGCATATTATCAGCAAAATTAGCTTCATTTCATTTAGTTTTTTTGCTTATAACTTTGTATTGCGTAAACCAATTTTAATAAACTAAATATCTTTGGAAACGTCAATTATTCAGCTATAATTTTTATTCATACATATATTTATAAAAATCGATATTTATTGAGATATGGCTACATATATGCAGTAGGGGTGAAATCAAAATTTCCTCACGTGCCTAATAACCCATAAAAATTTCATCGTCCTAGAACTATTTCAACATATTAAAATTTTAAATTAAAAACACCCAGAGACCTACTAACTGACAAAATTTCAACTTTCTATCTCAAATAGGACATTTTTTATAAGCATTTAAATATTGACGTCATTGGTTCGAATCTTGGATCCGCCATATATGCTTGGACTTTTCGAATTTTGAAAAACGGACACCGGTATACACAATAAGAACGTAATATACACATTCTGTGAAAATTTGATGAAAATCGGTTCATAAACAATGGCTCTGGACCGCGTACAAACTTTTGTTGCATATTTCAAGTGTGACGTCATATGACGTCATAGGCATATGAAAATCATAGAAATCAAACTTTCAGCGATTGAAGCATGTGTCATTAAATTTTCATTGCCCTTCGACAATTTCAACATATAGAAATACTCTTGTTAATATTAGAAATACATTATCATGTAATGACGTCACGTAACGTCATATGACGTTTATTTTCACAAACTCTTTAAGACTCTTAGAGACCTATATACTGACCAAATATCACTTTCTATCTCAAATAGGACCGATTTTATAAGCATTTAAAAATTTACGACCTTGGTTCGAATCTTGAATTCGCTATAGAACCATGGACTTTTCGAATTTTGAAAAACGGACACTGGGATGCACAACTAGAACTTAATATACACATTCTCTGAAAATTTGATGAAAATCGGCCCATTAATAATGGCTCTGGACCGTGTACAAACTTTCGTAGTCAATTTCAAATGTGACGTCATATGACGTCATAGGCTTCTGAAAATCATTAAAGAAATATCAGCATCTGAAGCATGCGGCATTAAATTTTCATTGCCCTTCGAAAATTTCAACATATAGAAATAATCTTGTTAGAATTAGAAATTCATTATCATATAATGACGTCACGTGACGTCATATGACATTTATTTTCACAAAATGTTTAAGACTCCCAGAGACCTATATACTGACCCAATATCATTTTTCTATCTCAAATAGGACCGATTTTATAAGAATTTGAAAATTTACGACCTTGGTTCGAATCTTGGAATCGCTATAGAACCTTGGACTTTTCGAATTTTGAAAAACGGACACCGGGATGCACAACTAGAACTTAATATACACATTCTGTGAAAATTTGATGAAAATCGGTTCATAAACAATGGCTCTGGACTGCGTACAAAATTTTGTTGCATATTTCAAGTGTGACGTCATATGACGTCATAGGCACATGAAAATCATAGAAATCAAACTTTTAGCAATTGAAGCATGTGTCATTAAATTTTCATTGCCCTTCGACAATTTCAACATATAGAAATACTCTTGTTAATATTAGAAATACAATATCTTATAATGACGTCACGTGACGTCATATGACATTTATTTTCACAAAATGTTTAAAACTTCTAGAGACCTATATACTGACTAAATATCAACTTTCTATCTTAAATAGGACAGATTTTATAAGCATTTAAAAAATTTACGACCTTAGTTCGAATCTTGGATTCGCTATAGAACCATGGACTTTTCGAATTTTGAAAAACAAACACCGGGATGCACAACTAGAACTTAATATACACAATCTGTGAAAATTTGATGAAAATCGGTTCACAAACAATGGCTGTAGACCGCGTACAAACTTTTGTAGCATATTTCAAATGTGACGTCATATGACGTCATAGGCATATGAAAATCATAGAAATCAAAATTTCATCGCATCAAGTATATGCCATTAAAATTTCATGGCCCTGGGACCATTGCAACATGCTTAAATTAACGCTCAGTTTGGAAGAAAAAAAGAATAAGAAGAACTAGATTTCATTCGTTGATACGAATGATAGGACTTTCTGCTAAAATTGAAAAATATTAAGATTAATTCCGTTAGAAAGAATATATATGAAATTCTCTACCTTTTACTTATTTTTTTTTCGTATGGACTTCTTTTAGCTTTGACGTCACATGACGTCATAGGGTGCTGAAAATTCTTTTGTTCAAAAGCGCATCCTTTACTTTCGTAACTCTGAAATTTTCATTATTCTGAACAACTGGCATCATGTCAAAATTATTGCCTTAAAATGAAAATTAAGAAGTATGCTTATGACGTCACATGACGTTATATGACGTCAAGACTCAAATATATGTAGAAATTCTGCAGAACTGCAAACTGTGTAAGTTTCAACTTTCTATCTCATCCTGAAGCTCTTTAATCGTAAAATGAAATTTTCAGTCCTATGTTGGAATCTTATTTCAGCCACAGAACTTCGGTCTTATGAAATTTCTGTTAGCTGACAGGATATACACACCTTAGTTTCAAGATATACTATCTGTGAAAATTTGAATAAAAACCGACCATAAATGGCGGCTGTAGAGCGTGAACACCATTTTTCACTATTTTTAAATGTGACGTCACATGACGTCATAGGGTGATGTAGATGCATTTGTTCAAAAGCGCATATGTTGCTGTTATAACTCTGAAATTTTCATTATTCTGAACAACTGGCATCATGTCGATATTATTGCACTAAAATGAAAATTAATAGGTATGCTTATGACGTAACATGACGTCATATGACGTCACGACTCAAATCTATGTAGAAATTCTGCAGAACTGCAAACTGTGTAAGATTCAGCTTTCTATCTCATCCTGAAGCTCTTCAATCCTAAAATGAAATTTTCGGTCCTATGTTCGAATCTTATTTCAGCCACAGAACTTCGGTCTTTCGGAATTTCGGTTAGCTGACAGGATATACACTCTTTAGTTTCAAGATGTACCATCTGTGAAAATTTGAAGAAAATCCGACCATAAATGACGGCTGTAGAGCGCAAACACCAATTTTTCACTATTTTTAGCTGTGACGTCATTTGACGTCATAGGGTGCTGAAGATGCTTTTGTTCAAAAGCGCATAGTTTACTGTCATAAGTCTGAAATTTTCATTATTCCGAACAACTGGCATCATGTCGAAATCATTGCCCTAAAATGAAAATTACGAAGTATGCTTATGACGTCGCATGACGTCATATGACGTCACGACTCAAAATGTATATAGGAATTCTGCAGAACTGCAAACTGTGTAAGTTTCAACTTTCTACCATATCCTGAAGCTCTTCAATCTTAAAATGAAATTTTCGGTCCTATGTTCGAATCTTATTTCAGCCACAGAACTTCGGTCTTTTGGAATTTCGGTTAGCTGACAGGATATGCATACCTTAGTTTCAAGATGTACCATCTGTGAAAATTTGAAGAAAATCCGACCATAAATGACAGCTGTAGAGCGCGAACACCATTTTTCACTATTTTTAGCTGTGATGTCATGTGACGTCATAGGGTGCTGATGATGCATTTCTTTAAAAGCACTTAATTTTCTGTCATAACTCTGAAATTTTCATTATTCTGCACAACTGGCATCATGTCGAAATCATTGCCCTCAAATGAAAATTAAGAAGTACGCTTATGACGTCACATGACGACTTATGACGTCTCGACTCGAAATATTTGTAGAAATTCTTCCAACTTGCAAACTGTGTAAGTTTCAACTTTCTATCTCATCCTGAAGCTCTTTAATCCTAAAATGAAATTTTAGGTCCTATGTTCGAATCTTATTTCAGCCACATTATTTAGTATTCCGTATATATAAGAAAAAATATGTTTTGTATGTATGGAGTACTATTATTTTCAGAATTTTATTTTAAATTACTGAACTTCAAATCCCTGTGATATTTATTTCAATTTAAAAACACACACTCACAGACAAGTGAATTTATATCTAAGTCTTTAAATAATTTATTTTACAACAAGAAAATTACCAAGAAACAGCTGATTTCTCCATACTTTCTGGGTTTTTTTTTCTTTCAACGCCCGAATAGTCAGCCCTTTAATAATTTAAATTTAACGGTTTGACAGATTGCGGGAAAATAATCGCAATATCGCTGACCAATTTCGCAGCGTAAAAATCCGAATCATCCCGAAATGTACTGCGCTGCTGGTCCAGGTTGTTGTCCTTTTCTCGGATTCGCATATATTTCAAACAAATAAACATTCAAAGGAGGATTATTTTCACGACAATTTTGTATATTTCGATAGAGAAATATATATTTGAGTGATTCCGTATGTTAACTTCATAGATTTATTTGAATGATTTGAAAAAACGGAGTTGAAGCGAGTCGACCCCTGAAAAGATGTCCACCCTTATTGATAGTGTATGTACAGTGTGTGTGTGTGTGTGTGGTGTGTGTGTATGGGAGCAAGTCCCTGTGGCCTAGGTCACACATTCAGGATTTTTACTGCCGTCCTTGATAGGACCATTCCCGATTAAAATGTGTCAAAAGTCTGATCAAGATCCTGTGATTCGTGGCTGGAAATTCAAACTTTTATTAAAATTTGTAAAAAACATTTATTTAATCACGACAACAATCAGATATTGTTCAGGAGGCGTCCCGATCCAGCCGTTTCCAGCAGAATTCGTCCCGATTATCCGTTCTCAATCCGATTCTGATCCGATACAGCAGAATTTGTCACGACATAGTCACGATTGTAATCCGACTAGACAAAATCGGCTGAGTTTCCCGAATGTTACGGGACGCACCTAACTGTCAGGAGTGCTTGGCCGACCTCTCCGGACCATTCCCGATCCGTAGGACTCTGTTACGAACATATACGACTGCGTTCAGACAATGATAGGACAATGAGGATAGTAATCCGACTTTTTCGCTTTTCGTGTCGTAGCGCTGTCTGATCTCAAACGGGAGCCATAATCGACACTGTGTGAACGCCGCATTACAGACAAATTAGCTTGCAGCGTCTTGAACGGATGACATGTGTTGATCATTTTGTTTAAAACGTCTACACTTATACACGCTCATGGTATCTCAAGCTGGCAATTAAATTACATTGTACTATAACATATATTTTCACATAGGTTATCATTTATCATAAATTTGGAATATAGCTTGTACAACATTTATCGAAAGATGCAACAATAAAGTCGGGAAATTGCAATGTTTCAACAACGGTCTAAATGACATGTGTCAAAACGCTCAAAGGATTATGGGTAACACAATGCTGCAACTGATATTCATAAGTAACGTAAATAAAATGATTTGACAAAACATTAAATCATTGTCAACACTTGTTTAATTTGTTTGTTTGTTTGTTCGGTTTAACGTCCCACCGACAGTATTTCAGTCATTTGGAGACGATGTCTACTTAATGCAGTTATAGTGCTGCCACACTGCAGTATCACGTCGTAGACATGTGGCATGATATCACACCCAGTCACATTATCCTGATACCGGGCCAACCAGTCCTGCAACTACCCTTATATGCTAAGTGTCAAGCAAGGGAGCTATAACAGTACCATTTTTTACGACTTTGGTATCGAACCCACGACCTCCCGCTCTCGAGGCGGACGCTCTAAACACTCGGCCACCGGGAACGGTACACCTGTTTAGCTAGTAATATCAATATGATATAAGTAAAAAGTTTTTTTTTCAATTTATATGACTAATACATATCTGTAAACTTACATTTTCCGAAAATGCTTCAATTAAGGTGAAAGCGAAAGTAGGATATTTTATGAAAATTCTTACAAATGGCTTTATATTCGTATTTTTTATGTAACTTCCTTATTTCTTGATCAATTTCAAAACTCTAGGTGCCAAAATAATCGTCTTAAAATTCTCTACATCTCACTTGCTTCATGTAAAACTTATTTCTAATGATTCTTAAGATATAAGTCGTAAAATTCTGACATGACGGCAAAATCGCTGAAATTCTATATGTTTAAATTTTTATTTTTGATGTTACTTCCTTATACTTTGATCAATTTCAAAACTTTAGGTACCAAAATAATCGTCTTAAAATTCTCTACATTTCACACGCTTTATCTATAGGAATATTTTTAATACTTTTTGAGATACAAGCTCTTAAACCTCTTGAAAAATGAAAAAATCACCAAAGCTATATGCACGAATTTCGTTTTTTCCCCATTTCTCCATGAATCTTAGGTCAATCATTAAACTTTAAGCATCAAAAGAACGGCCAAACATTGCTCTACAAATAATATTCATCATCATTTCGAGATATAAACTGTTAAACACACTGAGGGTTACCGAATTTTGTTTTTTCCGCCATAAATCAACCGATTCAACCCCGATCATCAAAAACTAAATATAATCTGAAAGGTCTTTCTAAGCACTACAAATTATATGCATAGTGTCTCGATAGAATATTTACCGTTTTTGAGATATTTAAGGCCGAAGAAAAACCCGATAATTGATATATGACCTTGACCTTTGGGATTTTCCGGAAACGGAAGTGACATGGCTCTATAGATTCTAATACTGCATCTTCAGACAAAATTTCAAGTAAATCATGCAAAAAATAAAGCCTACAGGGCTTAAAAACCGTTAAGTTTTAATACGAAAGTTTTAAGAGCATTATGACGTCATGTGTCGTCATATCGCGTTCATCTTTTCAGAATGTATAGAAGATCTGGAAACTAATATTCAGCCTAAATCTCAGCTTTCTAGCTTTTCTGGAAGCGATTTTATACGCATTTGAAATTTGACGTCATAGGTTCGAATCTTGGATTCGCCATAAAACATTTGCCTTTTCGAATTTGGAAAAACGGACACCGGGATGCACAACTAGAGCCTAACATACACATTCTGTGAAATTTTGATGAAAATCGATCCAGAAATAATGGCTGTAGACCGCGTACAAACTTTTTCACCTGACGTCAAATCTGACGTTATATGACGTCATATGAATATACAATTCATTGCATCCGAAAGCTCATGGTTTGAAATATATGCCATAAAATTTTCATTGTTCTGAGTCAATGGCAACACCTCGAAATTAACACAAATATAAGAGGAAGAAAAAAAGAATAAGAAGAAGAAGAAGAAGCAGAAGAATAATAAAACTAGATTTCATTCGTTGATACGAATGATAGGACTTTCTGCTAAAATTGGAAAATATTAAGATTTATTCCGTTAGAAAGACTATATATTAAATTCTCTACCTTTTACTTATTATTATTTTTTTTTCGTATGGACTTCTTTTAGCTTTGACGTCACATGACGTCACAGGGTGCTGAAAATTCTTTTGTTCAAAAGCGCATACTTTACTGTCGTAACTCTGAAATTTTCATTATTCTGAACAACTGGCATCAGGTCAAAATCATTGCCTTAAAATGAAAATTAAGAAGTATGCTTATGACGTCACATGACGTCATATGACGTCAAGACTCAAAATATATGTAGAAATTCTGCAGAACTGCAAACTGTGCTAGTTTCAACTTTCTATCTCATCCTGAAGCTCTTTAATCCTAAAATGAAATTTTCGGTCCTATGTTCGAATATTATTTAAGCCACAGAACTTTGGTCTTTCGGAATTTCGGTTAGCTGACAGGATATGCACACCTTAGTTTAGACAAGTACCATCTGTGAACATTTGAAGAAAATCCGACCATAAATGACGGCTGTAGAGCGCGAACACCATTTTTCACTATTTTTAGCTGTGACGTCATGTGACGTCATAGGGTGCTGAAGAAGTTTTTTTTCAAAAGCGCATACATTACTGTCATAACTGAAATTTTCATTATTCTGAACAACTGGCATCATGTCAAAATTATTGCCCTAAAATGAAAATTAAGAAGTATGCCTATGACGTCACATGACGTCATATGACGTCAAGACTCAAAATATATGTAGAAATTCTGCAGAACTGCAAACTGTGTAAGTTTCAACTTTCTATCTCATCCTGAAGCTCTTTAATCATAAAATGAAATTTTCGGTCCTATGTTCGAATCTTATGTAAGCCACAGAACTTCGGTCTTTCGGAATTTCGGTTAGCTGACAGGATATACACACCTTTGATTCAAGATGTACCATCTGTGAAAATTTGAAGAAAATCCGACCATAAATGACGGTTGTAGAGCGCGAACACCATTTTTCACTATTTTTAGCTGTGACGTCATATGGCGCCATAGGGTACTGAAGATGCTTTTGTTAAAAAGCGAATACTTTACTCTCGTGACTCTGAAATTTTCATTATTCTGAACAACTGGCATCATGTCGAAATCATTGCCCTAAAATGAAAATTAAGAAGTATGCCTATGACGTCACATGACGTCATATGACGTCACGACTCAAAATATTTGTAGAAATTCTGCAAAACTGCAAACTGTGTAAGTTTCAACTTTCTATCTCATCCTGAAGCTCTTTAATCCTAAAATGAAATTTTCGGTCCTATGTTCGAATCTTATTTAAGCCACAGAACATCGGCCTTTCGGAATTTCGGTTAGCTGACAAACTATTCACACCTTAGTTACAAGATGTACCATCTGTGAAAATTTGAAGAAAATCCGACTAAAAATGACGGCTGTAGAGCGCAAACACCATTTTTCACTATTTTTAGCTGTATCGTCATGTGACGTCATAGGCTGCTGACAATCATTGAAAACAAAATTTCCTCACATCACTAATAA
>CM037781.1:65743509-65793509 GCA_021229015.1 Solen grandis | reverse complement strand
TCAGGGTGATCCCAGGTCAGCCTAATACCTGAATGTAGCTGAGGGGATCCAGGGCATGCTCCCTCAAGATTTAAAAAAAAAAAATTCTAGGATGCACATACGTGTTTTTTCTGGCATATCTAGTGCCAAATATTTAATGATATCACAGGTATAATTAGTGACATTCAGTTTTTATTTACAAACTTAAGTGCATTTTTGGACTTTTGAAAAAAAACATTTCTTGAAATTACGTGAGCCTGAGACTAAAGTGCAAAAAGTGAGCTACACAAGTGTCTTTTTAGTTCATTGATATATTTGATAGTACAGTTATGCTTCTGGCATGAACAGCTTCACAGGACTCTTGGGCTGATCTGGGTTTATTCTAGTCATTTCTGTATAATCCAACATTGATTGACGGGCTAATGAAGTCTTGTACTATTAATAGACAAAATGGCTAACCTTCCCATAATCCCTTGCAGCTCAGCCATTGATCTCTGCACCCACAACAACATCAGCTGCTCTCGGCAACAGCGTCTCACTGGTTTGTGACGCCAGTGGTTATCCATCCCCTGACATAACATGGTACCGCAAAGATGGACAGATGCCTGAGTAAGTTTATTCATATACATGGTTGTTTGATTTTGTAAATATTTAGGTGTCTCAGACCCTAGCTGATATTGCCATAAAACTCAATATAACAGACCCAAACACGTAAAATTCTTAAGATTGAAACACATTTTGCTTTTGTAGGTTTACTAAATAAAAAAAATTTGGAAAAATTAAAATTGGAAAAAGAATTGAATACATCTTTAAGACTTCAAATTTTAATTAATGCTAAATAGTATTGATGGGATTCAAACCTGGACATCTTCTTCGTCAGAGATAATATTTTTTAAGTTCTTTTATAAGTATACAATTTGTTAATTTCTCCCTTACTAGTGACTACACAGTTATTGATGGAGACCTGATCATCAACCGTGTGCGACCTGAGGATGCTGGAACTTATGTTTGCCACGCCGAGAACCAGTATGGCAAATCTGACACCCCTGTGAATCTGAATGTCGGGGCACTGGTTCCACAGTTCAACCAGGACCCTGAGTCCTACATGGCATTCCAGGCAATGCAGGATATGTACCTGAACTTTGATGTCCTCCTGAGGCTGAGACCCGAATCTACAGAAGGTTGGTAACCAGTATAACTATTTGTCATTGGTTCTCTCTCTTTCAGTCACTCTCTCTCACTCTCTCTCTGTTTCCTCCTTTTTAATATCTCATTCAGTTCTCTGTCAAGTTCTCATTAAAGTTATGTAACACTTAAGCGATCTCTGTTATTTTCATTCTCTGCAAATTTTCTCTCTCTCCCTTCTCAAGCTCCTTATCTCTAGCTTTCAATCTCTCCATTTCTCTCTCTTTTTTTCAAGATCTCAAGGAATTGCATATGCCAGATCTCCAACATATTAAGATTTTCAAAACTTTATTTTCTGTGTTCATATGAATGTACTTTTACAAAATAAGCAATTACCAATATAATTAAAAAAGAATAGTACCCTACTACATCATAGAACCAGTCTGTAACCAGTAATTTTCAACATTTTCAGGTCTGGTGTTGTACAATGGACAGTTTGACGATGGAGGTGGTGACTTTGTCTGCTTCGGACTGAACGAAGGTTACCCAGAATTCCGGTATGATGTTGGATCAGGCCCAGCAGTGATTCGTGGCAACAACACACTCAGTCTTAATGAGTGGCACACCATCAAACTGTCCAGGGATAGGAAGAAGGGTAGGATACTTTGTCATTCAGTATAAATGGACAAAGCATGCAGAGATCGTCATCTATAGACCTTTTTACCAGGGGTTTTGGCAATACTCAGTATAACACCCACTCATCTGTTGATGAGGGAAACAAATTGGTGACCCTGATTAAAGGGACCTGGGGAAAAATCTGTTTAATTTGCTGATTTAAACTGACCAATCAGTGACTAGTTCAAAATCTTATGTGTATGATTATAAACCACTGGACAATGAGTGGAATTTTACACCAGCATGTAGGTTAGGTGTTCGGGTAGTGCTTGTTAGTTTATGTAGGTTTACGTCCCATTTGGGAGTGAAATGGGTCATTGACAGCCCATGTCTTTTTTAATGAAAACAGTTCTTTGTACAGTGCTGTAAAAAAAGGTTTCTAAAGACAGATGGTTGAAAATTAGAAGTTTTAGCCGCTGATGACCAGGGGTTTTGAATTAATTTAAAGAAAAATATTTATTTTATGTTGATTCCTTGGTTGGACCAGTACTTTGTGCCTTGGGAGGAGTGACAGTCACACAGTTTTGATAATATATAGATATAAGATTACAGTTCTGTTAAAAATCAAGGAGTGCATCTTTTGCCAATATGAAAAAAAATCATTTAGCAGTTTTGTACATTCAATGAGAAATTTGATGATAATTTTATAATGATGAAAATCTTGATGATGACCATAATGTGTAACAAGTTTTATTTGTTTATTTGGTTAAATCTTCTGTCAACAGTATTTAGTAATTTGGAGACGATGTCTACTTGAGGCAGATATAGTGCAGCCACTCTGCAGTATCACGTCGTAAATTTTGGCATGATATGTCACACCCAGTCACATTTTCCTGACAACGAGCCATCCAGTCCTGGAATTACCTTTATATGCTAAGCATCAAGCAAGGGAGTTATAGCAGTACCATTTTTTATGACTTTGGTATGTTGCGGGCTGGGATCGAACCCATGACTTTCCCCTTGCAAGGCAGAAGTAATAATTAATGATGCTGATAATGATGGTGAGAAGTAAAAGGAGGAAAAAAATCAGAAATGTTTCTTGATACTTACAGGTTCCATGGTGGTAAATGAGGAACCAGCCTACACTGGAGAGTCACCTGGACACTTCACTGGCCTTGACCTTGAACAAAAAATGTACTTGGGCTCTGTACCTGACTTTGAGAAAATCCCAAGAGTTGCCTCATTCCGGGAAGGATTTGTTGGTAAGTGTAGTTATGCACTCACAAGAATTAATTAAACATTACAATGCTTTCGGCACTTGTGACTGCCTTTGCAACTAGGGCAGACCCAAGATCAGACTACACATCTGTGCAGTCTGATCATGGTTGGCACTGTTTGCTATTCAGTCAATGAATTTACAGGAAGCACCGCCATAAACAAGTAATGGTAAAGTCCAAATTGAAGAAAGGACATGTCCAATTAAGAAGGGCTAATTGAGTTTAGTTTAGCCTGTATTTCTTAGTACATCTCAACCTGAAATTTTGCTTGGCTCAAAACTTCTAACAAAAGATCTATATTTCCATGGACCTTCCAAGTGTTTACAGAAAACTTCCTATTCACTGACTGACTAGTCAGTAGCTACCCTGTGATAATAGGTAGTCAGTTGTTGACAAAAACACACAATTTGAGGGCTCAGTGCAAAACAGTCATAACTTATATGTATTAAAGAACAAGTTATGACCGTATTGCGCTGAGCCCTCAAGTCATATATATAGGATCTGACATGAATTATTATTTCATATCAAATTTTACTAGACGAGTTCATGAAAATGTTATTTAGTGAGCCTCTGGCGAGCTTAATAACATTTTCATGAAAAAGTTTTGTAAACTTTAACATGAAATGACAGTTCATGTCAGATTTTTTTTATCATATGACCTATAGTGACAGTAAATCGCGATTATAACAACAAACAAACAAAAACATGAATGAACGGACTGTGAATAAATTACTTTTGTAATCTAACTGCAAGAAAATAGTTTCAAATAATAACAGAAAATAACGATTTACCATGTGTATTTCTCTTATATTTTCAGCATCATATGAATAATGAATCAAACACATTTAATCCAGCTGTTCGAATTCAACATACTATAACATAAAGAATACAAGCAAGTGACTTGGAGTGATGTAATTTGGCCTAAAAGTTATATGTAATGTGTTAAATATAAGAAAATATGTGATGATTATATGAAACTGGAAACAGCTGTGTGAGCAAATGTCAAATAAAGCTTTGTTTTATAATGATGTACTATCAGTGTGATAAATTGATATATCAGCTGTATAGATGATGTCAACTTATGAATGAACAATTAAAGTCTCCTTTTATTTTCCTTCCTTTGATTAGAGAGAAAATTTTAGCTTATTTTTGAAATTTCACATTACTCATTGAGGAAGTCATTGCCTTAAACATTGGTTTATAAGTCCATTACATTTTGAAAAAGAATAAAAATCCTATAGTACACCTGGTCTAATTCAATGTTCTCCCTGCCCTACCTACAGGCACTATCAGCGAGGTACAACTGAAGGGTATCAGCATGAACCTTGGAGCTGAGGCCCTCGAGATTGTGGGAGTGGTTCCATCTGACACCTGTAGAAGCCGCCCCTGTTACAACGGCGCCACCTGCATTGCCGCCAATGTCAAGTATGGGTTCAAGTGTATCTGCCCACAGGGCTTCACCGGCAACTTGTGCCAGGAGAGAGGAGAGAGATGCTACCCAGGTGTGTAATAGTTTGTCACTGTAGTGTGACAGTCTGTTTTTAGCTCACCTGAGCACGAAGTGCTCAAGGTGAGCTATTGTGATCACCTTTTGTCCGTCGTCCGTGCGTGCGTGCGTGCGTCCGTCGTCAACAATTTGCTTTAAAGAACATCTCCTCCTGAACCGCTGAAGGGATTTTGACCAAACTTCACAGGAATCATCCTTATGATGCCTTCTATCAAAGTTGTACAAATTATTCAGATTGGTTGAAAAAGTAGGTCACAGGAGCTAAAAATAGATTTTAAAAACTCAAACTTTGAAAATCTTCTTCTGCAAAACTGCAAGGCCTAGAGCTTAGATATTTGGTATGTAGCATCATCTTATGGGCCATTACCAAGATTGTGCAAATCATAGCCCTATGGTGATAAATGCCCCCGCACCAGGGGTCACTTGTTTTACATAGAGTTATATAGGAAAATCTTAAAAAATCTTCTTCTGTAAATCCATAAGGCCCAGAGCTTAGATATTTGGTATGTAGCATCATCTAATGGTTCATTACCAAGATTGTTCAAATCATAGCCCTATGGTGATAAATGCCCCCGCACCAGGGGTCACTTGTTTTACATAGAGTTATATAGGAAAATCTTAAAAAATCTTCTTCTGTAAATCCATAAGGCCCAAGGCTTAGATATTTGGTATGTAGCATCATCTAATGGTTCATTACCAAGATTGTTCAAATCATAGCCTTACGGTGATAAATGACCCTGCACCAGTGGTCACTTGTTTTACATAGAGTTACATAGGAAAAGACCTAGAGCTTAATCTATAGATTTGATGTGAAATATTGTCTAGTGGTCCGTACCCACATAATTCATAGTTATAGACCAATCATAAAAAAAATATTTTGCAATATTACTAGTTTGAGAGATTATGACTAGATAATGGTTAAAATTTGGCCCTTGATTGAATCACTTTTTACTTTAAATTACATACTTGATATATGTTTTATATTAAAATCAGTATCTACGATTAAATAAAATGATAAAAAGACTAAGAGAATATATTGTGTCAATTGTATATTAAATAAAGGTTTTCTTTAAGAAAGATATGAAAGTACAGATAATCGTATTGTTGGTAATAAAAACACATTCGGTCGTTTTAGGTTATATTATTAACCAATGAAAAATTAGGAAACTATTCAGCCCTCCATTTCCGGTTTCAGTTTGGTAGGTATACGATTCTCTTCAGAAATTTCAACGAATTATCGAAGATCATTAATCTAACAAACCTAAAAAGCGATTGAAAAGTAGGTCAGTAGGTCAAATCTTAGAAAAACCTTGTTTACACACTGGAGGCCACAATTTTGATTCAATCTTCCTCAAACTTGGTCAGCACAAATGTCCTCAGGTGAGCGTCTTTAGGACCATCTTGGCCCTCTTGTTTTTTAAGTCTTACTTGTCTTAACCCTTTACTACATGAATATTCATGTACAAATTAATGACATAATGAATATTTATTTACTGGGCTTTAAATGATACATGTAAAAATGGTTCTTTCTTTGCAATGCTTACTGTAGAATAAAAGCTGCAGTATTGCATGAGCAATCAGAGTAGACCCTGCTCCTTTCAGGAGATCTCAGATTAGGGTCTTTCAGGAGATCTCTGATTAGGGTCTTTAAGGAGATCTCTGATTAGGGTCTTTCAAGAGATCTCTGATCAGTGTCTTTCAGGAAATCTCTGATTAGTGTATTTCAGATCTCAGATCAGTGCCTTTCAGGAGATCTCTGATCAGTGTCTTTCAAGAGATCTCAGATCAGTGTCTTTCAGGAGATCTCTGATCAGTGTCTTTCAGGAGATCTCAGATCAGTGCCTTTCAGGAGATCTCTGATTAGGGTCTTTCAAGAGATCTCAGATCAGTGTCTTTCAGGAGATCTCTGATTAGGGTCTTTCAAGAGATCTCTGATCAGTGTCTTTCAGGAAATCTCTGATTAGTGTCTTTCAGGAGATCTCAGATCAGTGCCTTTCAGGAGATCTCTGATCAGTGTCTTTCAAGAGATCTCAGATCAGTGTCTTTCAGGAGATCTCTGATCAGTGTCTTTCAGATCTCTGATTAGGGTCTTTCAAGAGATCTCAGATCAGTGTCTTTCAGGAGATCTCTGATCAGTGTCTTTCAGGAGATCTCAGATCAGTGCCTTTCAGGAGATCTCTGATTAGGGTCTTTTAGGAGATCTCTGATTAGGGTCTTTCAGAGGACTCTGATCAGTGTCTTTCAAGAGATCTCTGATCAGTGTCTTTCAGGAGATCTCTGATTAGGGTCTTTCAAGAGATCTCTGATCAGTGTCTTTCAGGAGATCTCTGATTAGGGTCTTTCAAGAGATCTCTGATCAGTGTCTTTCAAGAGATCTCTGATCAGTGTCTTTCAGGAAATCTCTGATCAGGGTTTTTCAGGAGATCTCTGATCAGTGTCTTTCTGGAGATCTCTGATCTGGGTCTACTCTGTCTTCAAAGGCTTGAAAACATGTCCCATGACATGATATGTCTATGCATGAGGTTAAAATAATAAGATAAGGTGAAAATTCAAAATGGTTGCTAAGCACAGGTGACTTCTCAGTGAAGGTCATATGTACCACAAGTTGTGTTTTCCAGACTGCTATAATACTTAGTACATGTTACAGCTAACTCAGGTTTAATGATATACAATGGTAATTATTATTTATTCAGGTAAATATACTCCACGATTTTAAAAACGCCTCATCTTGGAAAAATATTAGATATATCTAATTTCATGTTTTTCAAAAGGTTTTAGATTATTTAATAAATTACTGTGGCTTATTTCAGCAGTATATTAGTGCATATTTGATGTCTGAATATTATTTTATCAATATAGAAAATAGAAGTATAAGGATGGGTCTGTAAAAAAAGATGAAATAACAAAGTTTTATACGCGAGATATTTTTAAGTTGTCAGGTATATATTCAGTTGTGATTGAAATGAGATGAGGAAGAGAAATATATGTTCAGTAAACTTTACATATATGAATCAAAATATATTAAACTCTCAGGTATATTGAACACTTTTGTCTGCCCTGATTCTTTCCCCATCTATACATTCTGTTAAAGAGTACTTACCTGTATATCTAAGCATTGGACATATCACATTCACCAGCTACTGAGGAGTTTGTTTTAAGGGGAGTGTCCTGTATATAGAATCTGGCTTGAATGCACCAAATAGGCTTAATTAAGTAAAATTAAGTGCATATTTCAACAGACATTTTTCTCTAATAAACATGTCCATTTCTTAGCAAAATGTATTAATTTAGGTTAGGAAATAATTAATGTTAGCTTATAGTCATTTGTTTGAATATTTCATAAAACAAATGTGATGGAGTGCTTTTCTACTGAACTTAGATATTAAAGTATTATTTAGCACTAAGCATGGTTTGGAATCCAGCCAGATTTGAAAGTATTTCCTATATAGTGTTCATCTAGGTTGTTTTTGATTATAAAAATTTAAAATTAATGAGTCACTGGTTGCAAATTCTAGCATGTGAGGGAAGGTCTTGTAATAAAATGGACTAAATGAGGTTGTTGTTGATATACCCAGGTGCTTGTGGGGACGAGGGACGCTGTGTGAACTTGGACGGACGCACAGGCTTCCGTTGTATCTGCCCGATAGGCAAGACTGGAACCGGCTGTGCCAGAGGTAAGGTTTTATATTAAGGTCTGGTTTCCTGCTCCTATCTTCAATGTTAATGGTATATAGATCTGTTGTTGTTTTTTCTACATTTTTAAAGTAACAACTGAAGCTCTTTATCTCTCTTGGTTACATTGCAGCTTGTCCTTCAGAATAAGTTTTTAACCAAAGTTTGCTTAAGTAGAAGTTTATTTAATTTCAAAAGCTTAACATAAGGCTTGTTTTTATGTACATACATATCCTTTTGTGTATCTAAAGACATTATGTTTTAGATTTGGACAATCACAAAAAAAAATTTTACCCGACAAAAGAAAATTTGGAGAACTTTGCTCTATCAATAACACTTGGGTTGGCAGATTTGAACAGACATTGGTATACATTTTATCACAATAAAATGAAGGCCAATTTCGAAAATGGGTAAAATCCCTATATTTATGACATAGTTAAGACCCCTTTTGACTTAAGCTTCCACCATGATAGATGATGAAATATGTATGACATGTAACCATGGTAACCACTTTCAGATGTGGCCCTCATCAACCCATTCTTCAACCGCACGTCCTTCATCTCGTACCCGCCCGCAGAGGACGGCCTCTTCAACCTGATGGTGTACATGGAGTTCAAGCCCAAGTCTCTCAGCGATGGCATCATCCTGTACCAGGGTAACAACCGTGACGGCAGCGGGGACTTCATGGCACTCATACAGAAAGACGGATATCTGGAGTACCGATATGACACCGGCTCAGGTGGGGTGTGCTGTTTATTTCTTTACTTCCTATAGACTCATTTTGAGATCTTTTAAAATATGTTTGTTTGCTGTCCATCAGCTGTCTCAAAAGACTTGGTACCAATCTGAGGAAGCCCTTTCAAGTGACATCAGTATTTTGCATCTGACGTCATTGGCCACGAAGTATAGTTTTATGAACACATCTTGTCCTGTTTTAGTGTACTGTACCCTCTCTGTCCTAGTGTTTCAGTTAGTGTAATGTGACTTAACCTGTGTTTGTGTATATTACAGGAACAGCAACAATCAGGAGCACTAACCCACTTCGCATCAACGAGTGGACACGTGTAACCGCAAGCAGGAAAAACCGTGATGGGACACTCCTTGTCAATGACGATGAACCAATAAGAGGTAGGTGAACTTCATATTCAGAATCTACCTTTGCAAGTTATTATATAGTAATTGATCTAAGCAAAGTTGGCAAATTATTAAAGTTAATTTTTAAAAAACAAATTATGTTTCCAAATTATTTTTCCAGGTGTTCAATCTTTCTCTTTTCATTTCAAAAACTGAATGTAACATTAGATGTTGTAAACTTAAAATCTTTTGTCTGTTTTATTTTGTTTAGGTACTTGTTCTAAATGGTATTTAAAGGCATACAAATATGAAATAATCTTGCTATACAATGATTACAATCTATAATGTACAGGGCAGCTTATTAGAAGAAACAAGTTATGCTTTCATTCCAAAATATTTATCAGTATATGAGCATTATTGCAGCCTTTTACACTTGAATTAAATAAGAAATGTTTTCTACCAATAAAACCAGGAAAGTATTAAATACAAAAAAATTGAGCAAGGGCGCTGTGGTGCAGTGGTAACATACACGACTATGGATCCAAAGGTTGTGGGTTCGAACCCCGATGGGGGCAAGGATTTTCTACGACCTTCCCAGGTGCCAAGTACTGGTTCAGCCCAGGAACCGTCGAGAAAGTTTAGCATAAGTTGTAAGAACTTGTTGAAATGAATAAGTTTAAACTTAAACTGAACCACCATTAATTGCTCTTGATTATAAACAGTGAGAAACGACGGGTACCAAAATGATCGAGGTTACGGACCTCGGTTATACAACTACTACAATTATTATTTCAAACGATCTCGGCGAGGTATACACACAAATCACGTTTTTTTCTGTCTTAATGCACTTTGTCTTTTTAATTCAGTGCGTGAGGTAGCGCGGACATATATACTTAGATGGTGGTGATGATTCCAAAATTTATCCAATTTCATTTATCAGATATTAATATGATGTAAAATTTTTTATTGATATCAGCTTTTGTCCATTATAAGTTGCTAACTGGGTGTTAGACCATCAATAATATTATCATATTGGAGGTTATTTTCCCCCTGAGCAGGTTGTCATGTTATCTCTTGATTCATGATGTACGAAGAGCAGCAAACCAGGTCAGCCTATGAGTTGCTTGCAAGCTGGTCTGATTTTATACTGTCAATTTTGGTCACTCCTTGACAGCTTAATTTTTGGAAGGGGTTGATTGTGCAGGTTAGGATATTTGTTAGATGTTGCTGTGTCTTTGTGGGGAAATACTTTAAAAAGATTAAAGATTGTCGTTTTTTTGCGCAGGATTTGTAGCAATTTGTACAAAATGGTATACTTCTATAGAATCTACTGCTATTGCTTATAACAAAAATTCAGTCACAGAAAAATTTAGAGTATAGTTTTTATGTTGTGATTTCTTATGTCAGCTAATAAAATACTTCATGATTAAAGCACTATTAAAAATTCTTCAATTCTGATATCAATGAAATGTTTAAATAGATTTTGGAATCATTTTGTTGGAAACAAGATCTTGGAATTGAGACTGCTGATGTTTTGTCAGGAGTATATGAATATTATGTTCTACAAACAGCTGAAACAGAAATGATACATATCAGATCTCCTTCTCGGAACCTTAAGAATTTCTAAACAAGATCTTGACTTCCGTAGCCAGAGTCTTAATTCCGTAGCCAGAGTCTTAATTTTTCTCATCCATGTTCATTGTACAGGGGCCTTATGCTACTCATGGTGGCTTTCATTATTGCGCAGTACCTAATGATTTTAAAGTGTTTAGATGGGATGGTATACCAACAGCTGTGTGGGACTATACCCTCATGCTAGTGTAACGCTTAAGACTTTTCTGGGCATAAGTGTAACACCAAGCATTCATACAGAATGCCAAACTGTTTGCCAACCATTGGCTTGCAGTCAGGTGTCTTGGTGTCTTAAACCATGATGTTCACGTATACCTACAGCCTAAGGTACACAAGAACAGCATGGTATATGGTCCTAAGACAATTTCAAAGATGACTGTAAGCGAACAGTTGCAATCTGTTTGGCATACTAAACATACACCTGCCTTGTGCATTGTCACTAGGTTATTAGATGCTGTTTTTAAGAAACTATATATAAACTATATATACTGGTTAGCTTAGAAATTAATGTGGTTATTACAAAAGGTGGGGATAATGCATTATCCGTATCATCTGTAAAGCATTTTGGGGTTTTACTTTAGAATAAATGTTACATGTAATTGCTTACATTTGATATAAATCTCAATATTTCTAGATAGAAGTACATGTTTTTTAAATGTGGTAGACATTAAAAGATGGTTGCATTGATTACTATAAGGAAAGTGTTACATGTGCTTATTAGCTAATAATTATTCAGTAGAAGGGGCCAACATATTGATAACCTCAGAGATAATTAGAATCACAGGTTTTGAGTTATCACTAACATTCATAAACTTTGGTAGACATTAATGACTGGATATTCTTAAACAGTGTTCATTAATGATTAACTTTTACATTCTAGTATTTTTTCATAGATTTGGTTGCTGTGACTATACCCCTGTTTTTATTTTCCATTTGGATTTTATTCACCTATTTTTATTTCAACTTCTAAATTTTTATTCTGCCCTTATATTTGCACCAATAGGTAGATTACCTTTTTATTCCCATCTTAATAGTTAAAGGAGTTTCTATTATTCTTCCTAAATTGGGTTTATCATTAACTATAATATTTTCCTTCTATAAGGCTTGTTGGAGATCTGACATCTCTTGATCTGAACAGGATCTGAGGAAACAAGTCCAGCATTTTGACTGAAAACTGTGTTTTCCAAGGATCTTAATTATTTGAACCTCTGAACTGTACAATATTGGTCTGTTTTTTTATCTGTTTACTTTCTGCTTTCTTTGCCTCAAAGCCTTTGCTTGCTTTTATATCAAGAGCTATTTTAATATCATCAAAATGCTCATTTGATTTTGGTGAGGTGTTTTTTTTATCAATCAGAGAATTTATGGTATGATTTTCATGTTATATATCCTCAATTACATTACCATATTTTGAAATAGCGTTCAGTCATTAGAACATGACTGAATAAACCTCAGCTGTAACATCTTTATATAATGTATAAATATGTGAAAAAATGACTAAAAATTATGACATTTTAAATTTTTAAGCGGTCAGCTGGCCTCCAATCCAAAGTGGTAAACTCTTTTGTCATCGCAGATATTTGTAACTTGTTCTTGTCAAGTTCTGGCTGGAAAACAATCATGTCGATGCATCCTGTCTTTCATGTCTCTCTTGTATCCCATGTCTGGCCAGCCACAGGCCTCTTTGTGGCCATCTACCTTTGTGCTTGGATGGTGTTCGGACCTGGGTTGCCCTCATAATAAAGCATGAACATGTTTTTCTCATGATCGCGTTTTAAGGCATCCCTCCTGTTCCAATTAAACATTCTGTTTGAGCTATACATTTGTATTTGTTTGTTGAATGCATTCAGCATAATAATGCTATATGATTCAATGTTGAATGAGTAACACCATTTTTTGCAAGACTTTTGTGTATGCCTTATGTGTTTGATCTTTGTATGAATTATAATATATACTCAAAGAATTTTGAAATATTATTTTGAATGTTAATCTAAAGTATATATATTTATATAATATTAATATTGAATGATTGTTTTGATAGTTAATTAAAATTCCCTTTTTACAACTACATGTCTTGAAACATTTAGTCTTATTAGATATCATAAAGAATGTTGGATAGAACTTTGTCAAAGATCTGTTCTTGACAGAAAATAAATTGACTTAAATTGAAGACAATTCATTTATGTGAATTAAAAAAAAACCAATTGAATATGAAGCACTGCCATGGAAAAACAAATAAGAGAAAACTTAGCACATTTATGCAAACTACCCCTGACTTGTTTCATATATATTGTTAAGACATTGATTGAGAAACTGATGCTTCCATTACTGGCTTGAATTTCCTCAGTAATACTAAAATACTTAGTGGCAAATTTCATCAGTTTTGTTTCCCTAATAAAAATTACTCAAATATTTTATTTCATAGCTAATATTATTAATTATTAAGATAATAATGTTTGTCAATTAACCAGTTGTAAGTCAAAATTTATCAATTGCCTAGTAAATATTTACTCAATAAAAGTTCTGCAATGAAAAATTATGTGTTGATACAATACGTAATCAGTTAACTTGGCTGATGATAAAGTACTTGTACATGTATGTGCTTAGTTTTGACTCACACCGCCTTAATAAGCTTTTACTAGTTAAAGCACCTTGTTTATATTGTAGAAAAATATTGCTGCCACATGTTTTAAACAATGCTTTGAGTGTAATCAGAGGACAATGATAGCTTGTACTGGTGAATGTCTCTAAAATTCATGAAAACTACCACCATCTTGTTTCAAACTAGGGTACTTCAATAGTGATATGCACTGTATATTTTTTGACAGTAAAAGTTGGTTGTACTGGGGTGATTTATCCAGGATTTCACGTATAGCCTTTTTTTCCAGGCTAGGTCTCTTTACAGCTCCCCCTGGTTTTTATGGTTTTGAATATATGTTGGAAGTTATTATTCTCCAGCAAGCAAAGTTGAGAGGGGGTAGATATGAGTCTGTTGGTTTGTTTGTCGGGGTGTCCATCTGTTCATGACAAAAGTCTGGATGTCCGTCCAGACCAGCTTTTGTTCTATGAGAAGGCCACATGACGGGGGTATTCATCACCTTCAGAGATAGTTCTAATTTTGTAAAGTCCGGGACAGTCTGGCCCACTAGACTTTATCCTCACTGCATGTGTGTCAAGTATATACACTATCATGTCGGCATTGTCATGTCAGAATGTCATCAGGAATGTCTTGTGTCTAGGCATGAATAAATTGCCATCTTGAGACAAGATAATAATCTCTTAATTTTTATTTCTTGTTTTTACTAGATTTAGATTTTAATTAATGTTTGTCATAATTTGAGATATGCCTTGTGTATATTCAAGCTTATACTGCCTGTAGTGGATGCATGTGATATGTATAGTTATTTAAACTTTATTTGAAGTAATTCTATTAAATATGTTTGCAATGATAGATTTTAACATAGGAGTTTATATATATAATGTATTCTAGTATGTTTTAATTGAATTTTGATTTCACTAATACCATACAAATTAATAAATAAAATTATCTTAACCATTTTTATTTTCCCTGTTTTGACAAATCTTTCCCATATATGGATTTCATAAGCCATATTTATGACTGGAAATTGATTAATTATATCATAACAATATGGGCAGGACTTGCCATAAACAAGGCTGTTTACTGACTGAACTTTTAATTACCGGTATGTATTCTTAAATATTACAGCAAGCCCTGTGTGTGTAGAATTTAACCTCTTGGTAAAAAAGAGCACAGGTCCACCTTACTGTTTATTTATTTCCTTCAGTTGCAAAGTCACCCAGATAACTACATTACATGAAAACAGATCCACATCTCATTATAGAGATTTTAATTAGATGGCTTTATTTCTGTAATGGGATGGCTACATTCCTTTTAAAGCAAATGGTTACATTATGTTTAAAGCAGCTTACTACATTCTATTAAAGAGATAGCTATATTTCTTTCAAAGATGAAAACATTCCATTAAACAGAAGACCACATTCCATTAAAGGGATGACTACAATAGAAGCAGATGGCTCCATTTTATTAAATAGAGATGAATATCTTTTATACATAAGGCTACAGAAAAAATTAAAGAAAGTATATAGATACACAAGCAATGATCAAAACAAGGGGATGCTCTACACACTGCGGGCCTGCTGTACTTGACACATGGTGCCACCTGGTGGTAATATATTTCACAACTCTGTATACAGGCACATCCCCCGGCAGCACTGTGGGCTTGAACCTGAAACTGCCTCTGTATCTTGGAGGTCCCGACCCCCTGACCCGCATCTCAACCAATGCTGGAACCTCAAAGGGATTTATTGGATGTATCGCAGAGGTCTCTGATTTTTGTCTTTTATTCAAGTAGTATTAGTTAAAAAAATATGATCTTAAAGCAGCTTGATCACAGATGATCGGTAGAATTAAAAAAAAAAATCTTTTCTCCCTCATTAATGTTTGTGAGGTCTTTGTTTCCAGACAAATTAACTTGGCAAGTGTAGGTCACATTATGTGGGAAAAGGCTTTTTTAGTAGCAAAACTTCTGTGAAATCTGTTAAATACAGAAAAGGTAACTCCGAAGCAGGTGCTTACGGCACAGCTTGACCTATTCTTCAACTTGGCGTCTTCAACTGAGTTCAGGGTAGCGATTTCATAAGTAAAGCCTATGAAGTTAGCCCATGTGCGAAAAGTGAATGTGGCGAGCCAAGTGATGGCAAATGAAAATAGAAAATCTATATATAGGTTTTATATTTCTAAATAAAGATTCAAAACCATCTGTGGTCCACTAATTTTTTTTCACAATCATGGATGGTTGCTTTGGGTGACCATGTGTCTGTAGATGGGTTTTGATAGACAAAGTACACACATAATTATTATAGTTAAAAAATCAAATTCTTAGTCATTGGCCATCTTTGAATGAGCTGTTGTCAAGGTTCCTTATTCCGAGTACTTCTTATTCTCCAACGATGCACCATTTAGTTTCCTTGGGTGATATAAGATATTTAAACTACATTTAAGTAATGCAGGTGTTGTATGTTATAAATGTGTATGCTGAGTATGACTACTGCTAAATATTTTGTCTCACCTGTCGGAAGAGACCAGTTCAGGGAATAAGGGAAAGTGGCCACTTAGCACAGGTTGTGGCTAAATAGAAGACAGGAGTGTTACAGTATTTTGTTTTGGAAATTTGGAAACCGGTCACTTAAGATAGGTTGGTTGCAAAAGTTAAACTGACAGTTTATGTGGTTGTTTGTTGAACAGCTGGCAGTGAATGACCGTCAGGTGGACCTGCTTAATGATGCTCTGGAGAGCATGAACATCGTGACTGTGGCGAGAGGCGCTGTGTGAACGACAGCCCTGTGAGAATGGCGCTGTGTGTGAGGATCTGCCCGGCCCTGACTACAGGTTGGTACTTGGGGACAGTCCCCAGATCTTAAACCCTCTACCTCATCACACCAGGTTTTACAATAAAAAATCAGTGGCATGTTGATTACATCCTATTTTTTGAGGTGGTAAGAGTATCCACCAAGGAATTGGAAGTTGTGAATTCCATCCCCAACCATGACATGCCAATGTCATAAAAATGGTACTAGTATAGCTCCTATGCTTGGTGCTCAGCATATAAGGGTAGTTCCAGGACTGGTTTGCCTGGTGTCTTGATAGTGTGAAAGGGTGTGGTATCATGCCACATGTTTATGGTATGATACTGCAGTGTGGCAGCACTATATCCGTAGACATCATCTCCAAATGACTGAAATACTGTGGGTGGGACGGTAAACCCAACAAACAATCAACATGATTTTTAAAGTGTAAAGGAGAAGATTAATCAGTTGAATAGCAGTTGACCTCACCTACGGTAACTTAACACTGATTTGTATTAAAATACCTAATGGCATGTATTTCTTATTTTTCTAGAAAATAAAAGCTAAATTTTGTATGTATGAACAAATATTGGTAATCAGTAACATAACTATAAGTATGTACTATAACATCACTAATATTCATTGTCATTAAATTTTGTAGAACCTGTAATTAAGTCAGTTTTGTTGGTACATAGGTTTCATGTTCTAGAACACATGTTGTTGAATAATAATTTCCTACAAAGTGTGTTCCATTAAATTTTCATGAATTTTCTAGTAATTAAAATTGCAGAAAAATGTGTTGAAGTTTGCCGTGAAATGACCCTTGCTTTTTCTTGTTCAACCCTGCTTAAATTAATGTAATTTTATCATGTAAAACCTGCAAACAGTTTTTCAGTGTATTGTACACTTGTACTTTGGAGTGCCTCAATGTTGTCATGATTTTTAACCAGGTGCCTGTGTAGTGGCTCAGCATTGTCATGGTTTATACCAGGTGCCTGTGTAGTGGCTCAGCTTGTCATGTTTTACCAGGTGCCTGGTAGTGGCTCAGCATGTCATGGTTTATACCAGGTGCCTGTGTAGTGGCTCAGCATTGTCATGGTTTATATCCAGGTGCCTGTGTAGTGGCTCAGCTTTGTCATGGTTTATATCCAGGTGCCTGTGTAGTGGCTCAGCACTGTCATGGTTTATATCCAGGTGCCTGTGTAGTGGCTCAGCATTGTCGTGGTTTATATCCAGGTGCCTGTGTAGTGGCTCAGCATTGTCATGGTTTATATCCAGGTGCCTGTGTAGTGGCTAAGCATTGTCATGATTTTTAACCAGGTGCCTGTGTAGTGGCTCAGCATTGTCATGGTTTATATCCAGGTGCCTGTGTAGTGGCTCAGCATTGTCATGGTTTATATCCAGGTGCCTGTGTAGTGGCTCAGCATTGTCATGGTTTATATCCAGGTGCCTGTGTAGTGGCTAAGCATTGTCATGGTTTATATCCAGGTGCCTGTGTAGTGGCTCAGCATTGTCATGGTTTATATCCAGGTGCCTGTGTAGTGGCTCAGCATTGTCATGGTTTATATCCAGGTGCCTGTGTAGTGGCTCAGCATTGTCATGGTTTATATCCCCAGGTGCCTGTGTAGTGGCTCAGCATTGTCATGGTTTATATCCAGGTGCCTGGTGTGGCTAGCATTGTCATGATTTTTAACCAGGTGCCTGTGTAGTGGCTCAGCATTGTCATGGTTTATATCCAGGTGCCTGTGTAGTGGCTCAGCATTGTCATGATTTTTAACCAGGTGCCTGTGTAGTGGCTAAGCATTGTCATGGTTTATATCCAGGTGCCTGTGTAATGGCTCAGCATTGCCATGGTCTACATCCAGGTGCCTGTGTAATGGCTCAGTGTTATCATGGTTTATATCCAGGTACCTGTGTAGTAGCTCAGCATTGTCATGGTTTATATCCAGGTTCCTGTGTAGTGGCTCAGCATTGTCATGGTTTATATCCAGGTACCTGTGTAGTGGCTCAGCATTGTCATGGTTTATATCCAGGTGCCTGTGTAGTGGCTCAGCATTGTCATGGTTTATATCCAGGTGCCTGTGTAGTAGCTCAGCATTGTCATGGTTTATATCCAGGTGCCTGTGTAGTGGCTCAGCTTTGTCATGGTTTATATCCAGGTACCTGTGTAGTGGCTCAGCTTTGTCATGGTTTATATCCAGGTACCTGTGTAGTGGCTCAGCTTTGTCATGGTTTATATCCAGGTGCCTGTGTAGTGGCTCAGCATTGTCATGGTTTATATCCAGGTGCCTGTGTAGTAGCTCAATGTTGTCATGGTCTACATCCAGGTGCCTGTGTAGTGGCTCAATCTTGTCATGGTTAACATCCAGGTGCCTGTGTAGTAGGTGCCTGTGTAGTGGCTAAATGTTGCCATGGTCTACATCCAGGTGCCTGTGAAATGGCTCAGTATTGTCATGGTTTACATCCAGGTGCCTGTGTAGTGGCTCAGTCTTGTCATGGCTGTGTAGTAGGTGCCTGTGTAGTGGCTCAATGTTGTCATGGTCTACATCCAGGTGCCTGTGTAATGGCTCAGTATTGTCATGGTCTACATCCAGGTGCCTGTGTAGTGGCTCAGTATTGTCATGGTTTACATCCAGGTGCCTGTGTAGTGGCTCAGTATTGTCATGGTTTACATCAAGGTGCCTGTGTAGTAGCTAAATGTTGCCATCGTCTACATCCAGGTGCCTGTGTAGTGGCTCAGTGTTGTCATGTTACATCCAGGTGCCTGTGTAGTGGCTCATGTTATCATAGTTTACATCCAGGTGTCTGTGTAGTGTCTCAGCATTATCATAGTTTACATCCAGGTGCCTGTGTTGTGGCTCAGCATTATCATAGTTTACATCCAGGTGCCTGTGTAGTGGCTCAGTATTATCATAGTTTACATCCAGGTGTCTGTGTAGTGGCTCAATTATCATAGTTTACATCCAGGTGCCTGTGTAGTGGCTCAGTATTGTCATGTTTACATCCAGGTGCCTGTGTAGTTGCTCAGCATTATCATAGTTTACATCCAGGTGCCTGTGTAGTTGCTCAGCATTATCATAGTTTACATCCAGGTGCCTGTGTAGTTGCTCAGTGTTATCATGGTTTACATCCAGGTGCCTGTGTAGTGGCTCAGTGTTATCATGGTTTGCATCCAGGTGCCTGTGTAGTGGCTCAGTGTTGTCATGGTTTAAATCCAGGTGCTACAGGCTCAGTGTTATCATGGTCTACATCCAGGTGCCTGTGTAGTGGCTCAATATTGTCATGGTTTACATCGAGGTGCTAGTGGCTCGATGTTGTCATGGCTAACATCCAGGTGCCTGTGTAATGGCTCAGTGTTGTCATGGTCTACACCTATGTGCCTGTGTAGTTGCTCAGCATTATCATAGTTACTTCCAGGTGCCTGTGTAGTGGCTCAATGTTGTCATGATTTATTTTCAGGTGCCTGTGTAGTAGCTCGTACACTGGTAAGAACTGTGAGACGGAAGTGAACATCTGCCTGACTAACTCCCCATGTCAGTATGGTGCCCCATGCAGCATCACACAGGATGGGTACCGCTGTGACTGTCCACTGGGACGGGCTGGAAAGGACTGTCAATACTGTAAATATCTTGATCTCGTTAGTTCTAGTACCCTGTTAAAATTTGATAGAAATTTTGTAACAATTATCAAAGAGATGGGCCAAAGGCATAAGAAAAAGAATATGAAATGAAATTTTATTATAAAATCTATGTATGATACTACTCATTTTCAATCTGTTTCTTACAGCAAAAATACAGAAACTTGTATCAAGGTCCCAACATTTTCCAAACCTGTATCATGTCTCTACCTTGTGTAAACATTTCTATGTGCATAGAATGGAACTACTTTTATATGATGTCACTGCACAATGATGTCCCTGATTTAAAAACAAAAGCCGTTTACACACTACATATTATTACGCGCTGTGTAAAACAGACCAGATAATTCCTTTGCACTTTGTTGTTTATTGGTAAAAAAATGAAAATTTGCTTGAAAATAACTGCAAAGTGAAAAAAAATAACAATAGCAGTAACAATATGGCGACTATTTAAATATCTATTATGTAGAACCTGCTAAAAATTCATGTTTTTTTCTTGAGAAAGGCAAACTTTTGCCAAAATATTGAATAAGAGTGAATTTAATTGTTTATTATATAAAAATTTATATGTTTATATTATTTGAAGGGAAAAGAAGGTATATAATAAAAGGATCATTGCTAAAGCTCTTGTGATTTTCAGTAAATCTGTTTATCACTCTTGCTGATAACACTGTTTGGATCAATCTATGATAGTAATAATCCGTTTTTATCACATGACTAAATACAACAAGAATAGCTTATTTCAATAATTTTCGTTTACAATTTTGAAATTTGGACAACATTGCTGTCTTCATCTTTTTAAGCAGCAAATTAACTCCATTTAGGGAAAATGATACTAGAGTATATCCATATTTGTAAGGTTTGTTATTTTATATATAATTTGTCCTATCACCAGACTCACATTGTGCTATAAACTGCCTATCAAATAAACTTTAACCCTTTCCCTCATGAACACCATGAAAAGACCTATGCGAACAGCATAAAACCAGATCAGCCTGCGAGTAACTCGCAGGCTGATCAGGTTTTATGCTGTTCGCTGCTCCTCAGTGGTCTGGAATGAGGATTTTACAATTAAATTTGGCAAGGTTTAACTGTGGTTTTCTGCAGATCAGGCTTTATGTGGTACCTATTGAGTGCGTCAAAATGAGTCTTTATGAGGGAAAGGGTTAAATAAAGATAAGTTTATCCTGCTCAGCTTAGAAAATATCAACTGCCCGCCAAGGCTCACGGTTTATTTTTCTAAGCCTCACAGAATAAACTTATCATACTTCATGGCATTTGCTCATGACACAGATGAATAAAATTTTAGTTATTCAGTTGTTTATACACATGTTACATATATAGAAATTAGTACTGTTAAATTTCACTGAAAGTAAGAAAATCCATATGATAAAATTCAATGTCCTGCTAAAATACTGGCAAAGTCAGTTAGTTATTTACAAAAGTTTTGAAAAACCTATATGTACTTCTGTACAGTAACTCGCTCATGTGTCCAGATATTTCTGGATATTATTTTATTGTTAAATGCTGCTGAGAGAAGTCAGTTTCATGTAGATCTACACTACTTGTTTTTGCAGCTATTGACCTGAACACGAGGCTGTCGTTTGCTGGGGATGGTTACATTGAGTTCTTAAAGGACATTTTGCCCCATGCCAAGGCCCAGGAGCGACTGACCATCTCATTCAAGATGAGCACCACCCAGCCAAATGGGCTTATCTTTTGGCAAGGGGCAGAGACTGGTACGCCCCTGAGAGGAGGTGACTACATTGCACTAGGTGTCAAGGATGGTTACTTGGAATACAGGTGAGACAGGGCTAGCCATTGTTGGAACCCACCGTATATATTCTGTTATTACCATAGGATTTTCATCTGGTGAAACTTAAACTTAGTTTTCATGAAACTTAATTAGCTACAAACCGACCAATGTGTAGTATTTTGAATACTCTTCATTGAAGTTAGAAAAGCAAAATCTGACTCATTGTTCCCATAAGGTTAAATGCTATGCTTTGAAGAGTAGCATGTTACCTTTCCATTGTAGTATATTGAACTTTCAAAATCTTCATTGTCTCATTGGTCAAATGATCCCTGCTGTTCCTGTTCTATTTAAGCAAAAAATCAATTACAAATTCAGATTATGAAGATTTGCTAATCAAATAACCCACTTTGTCATTTAAGAAGCAAAGCGTATTGAGAAAAATGCTTTTTGTCATGGGGTAAGTAGATAAAGGGGGGTATTTATTGGCAGGTTTAAGTTTCAATGATTTGAATGTTATTGTGTTATACTTATCAATGTGAAAATAACATTTTTAAGCTGAGCATGTCAAAACTGCCAAAATGGATCAGTATACATTGTTCCATCACCAGTAAAAATTCAATCTCTTGGCGAGCATTTTGAAAGACAAATAAAAGGGATTTTATATGAATTTCATTGAAGCAATACCAATAATCTCATTTTTTTACAACTTTCTTTCTTTCTACCATTGAAGAGGATAAGTTATTTTTAATATGGATATATGCATTTCCTATTAAAAATGATTCATAGAAACTTTTATACAGTAAAACCTCTGATACAGTAAAACCTGTGAACAAAGGCCACTCAAAGTAAATTAAAAACTTGCCTTTATCTGGAGGTTAGATTCTCTATGAATTCAACGCTTGGACTCCAGAAGTTCACTGGTGTTATTCAGAAGTTACTGGTGATACAGGTATTTTAGTAAGATAAACTGAAAAATAGAAACACAGTGGCAATTTAAAAACTGCAAATATTCTCAGATTTTGGCTTGCATCAACTTATGGCATACAAATTAGATTCAAAAAGGTGTCTTATCAGTGCCTATGACATCACAAAGGAGCTATGTATCAATTTTGTTTATCACTGTAAAATAAGACATACTGTTGTGTAAACAACATATACTGAGACTGTGTGTTTACTGTCCACAGTTATGAGGTGGGCAGTGGTCCAGCCATGATCATGTCCAGGAACCGAGTGGACGACGGTCTGGTACACTCGGTCACCTTGGAGAGACTCGGAACTAAGGGCACCCTGACGGTAGATTCAGATGAGACAGTGACTGGTTCATCAAAAGGATTTCTGAAGATGTTGAACGCTGCTGGAAATGTCTTTGTTGGTAAGAATATCTTTTTACCGGCAGCAGTCCAGATGTCTTTTATGATGATTTTATACCTAAAACAAAAGGCTATGTAGGAATGTTTTTTAATGTTCATTCCTTGCCATACTCCCTCCTGCAAAACAATGTGATTTTAATTTAATAAGAATGGGCAGCTTTTGAATCTCTTATACCATAAAATGACATGTATTGTGCACACTTTTTTTTTTTTACTTATATATCGTTTCTGAAGGATAGGGTGCGCACACGTTGTTTCCAGTGAATTTGTGTCTGTTGATGAGGTGCAGCCAAATATCAATATATCAAGTGTATTGATAAGTTTGGAAGAAATTGAAATGTTCATTACCTTTAGGATTTGCATTACTTGACACAAGTATTTTCACCAGAGAGAGGGATATATCATTAGTCTGCATGGCTAGGTTTGTGGGTAAGTTCCACTGTAATCAGATTAAAATGTTACCACTTGATTCTATCTACTGGTTTTTGTGTCACCTGCTGTAAGCAGAGGTGATACATAGGGATCACTTCTCCATTGTCTGTCCGTCCATCCATCACACTTTTTTCCGTCAAGCTTCAGCAGGCGACACTCGTGTTCCAAAGAACACTTTTATTGAAGAGGAGTCATTACTTGCTCATATTCAATGAATCAAATTATTTTGAACACAATACAGAATGGAAAATTAGTTTACCTTTTTTTTTCCGATTTCAGGTGGAGTGTCAATTCCAACATTGATGACAGATGGCAAATACTCTGAAAATTATGTGGGTTGTATTGAAGACCTGGTGATTCATGGGAAGGGCCCGTTACAGCCGGAGGACGCTGTGAAAGGCTACAATGTTCTGGCAGAATGTGCAGCCCGATAGAAGTTATTTATATATTAGTAGACATTTATACATACAACAGTTGAAGTAAAAAATATGTGTTTTCCTAGGATACTGCGATATAGTCTATATGGTATGATTGTTCTGATTATTTTTACATGTATGTACTGTTTTTCATACTTTGTATTATGTATATATGTATGAGATAAACTGTTTGTCATTATTAGTTTTATATAGATATTCTACACAGTTTAAAATCAGGAGTGTAGTGCCTTAAGTGGATTTATTAAAAGGCTATATATATTACAGGTAAACGTTTCTGAAATACTTAAATTACTACCTTGATTTAATCATGTGAATGTTTTTCATTTAAAGAAAAGAAATATATTTCAGCAGCAAATTGAATTTTTATTTTACATTAAGTTTAATTTCTGGTCACTCGTATCAAGTGAAACAAAAAAAAACCCAAAAAACCTGCTCTATCGAGAACAGATGCCCAAAACTGCTGCTAATTAAAATTGTAAGCTTTTTTCATCCTCTTCTTCAGTAAGATATGTAGGTCAGTTAGTAGCCGCATTACACTCGTGCATGAAAATACTCATCAGTGCAGGTATTGTCCATGATTAAGTCAGGTGCTCAGCTCTAGTTGTTGATGTAATTAAAGTGTAACAGTATGGGCAATCAAAGATGTAATGCCAGCGTTAAAGAGTGATCACATGTTCATTGTAGATTATACCTCCAGGTGTAAAACTGAGGGCACTGTAAAAGCTACAGGCATGGTAATGCTGAATATTTATGGCAGGCATCATGTAACAACCTGTGTAAGATTAAATGTTGAAATTCATAACGGCATATGATTCGCACACCGTTAGACTGCGATGAATACTCTTAAAATGTAGTGTTAGCAACATACATGTATAAAGGGATCTGTGATGAATTGAAAGTTTAAAAAAAATATATAAATTAGAAAATTTTGTGTTCAGAATTATTGAAACAATTAAAAATTGCCATCAATGTGTGTGCATGAAAATGGTATAACTTAATATCTAAATATCTGTACCATCCATTTTGGGGGAGTTATGCTTTTCATGTCCAAGACTTAGAGTGACTGAATTGTAGAAATACTGGAGGTATGTGGTAAACAGGACAAACTATGGAAGATTATTTGTGTACATGTCTAGGGAAAAACACTCAACAACTCAAGCGGCATTTATCCTGTAGAGTGCCAGTATTTCATTATTTTTATGAAAATGTTAGTCTAGCAGACCTGTTATATTTGCTCTGTGAAAATCTATGCAGGTGTTTTTTTATGCAATATTTTGTAGGGATATTACAATGGGTCAATATATATGTATATACATGTCTGTATGCCTAATCTTATATATGATAATTGCATTACTTCGAGGTTTGTAAGCTTTTATGTAGGGGAAAAACAAACAACTTCATTAATCATAAGTATATGTTGACTGCCAATTTAGACATTAATGCAATCAGGGAGGGAGGCATATACATCTATACATGATGCTTGAAAGTTTAATGGGTTATTAGTCTAAAATAAAGAGATTTATGTAAGAAGTAGTTTTAATAGCATTTTTATGAATATTCCATAAAAATATATATTTTGTCTCAAATAAACAGTTCTATTTAGTGAATTTAAGGGATAAAAAATAGTTTTAATAGCATTTTGAACAAGACGCCATGAAATTAAACATGTAGTATATTATGGTGAAAAAAAACAACAACAACAGGGGATCAAGTTATGACAGAGAGAAGTTGTTTGTATTTTGAACAATTATCTGGCTTTAAGATCTGATGTGCCTTAGATCTTTCTACACAGAATACTGTTTTACTTTATATTAGGTACATTCTAATGAAATCCATTTCATGACAGTTTTACTATTTCTTTCTTATACTTTTTACACTATTGTTTTACTCTCTTTTTTTTTTCCGATATTTATAATTATTTCAAATCAATAGAACTTGTCAAGTAGATCATCGTGGGATAAAGATTAATAAAAAAAAATAACCTTGGCAGGTATTCATACATTTTCTATAAATAGTAATTAAAAGGTTAGCTTTGGTGATATGTAATGAACTCTTTTTATTTTGTTTTGGTTAAACTGCTGTATTTGTATATAGTATTCTGTTTATCAGGTTTTATGAGATATTATTTTCTTTGTAAGTATAAGCTGAGTTATATGTGCTTGTTCATGTTTTATTTTCCTTCATCTTTGTGCTCTCATTCCATTTTGTTTGCTTGTGTATTATCTTTTAAACCCTTATCATGCTAAATGTCTTAATTGGACTTGTCCTTTCTTCATTTTGGACTGTACCATTACTTGTTTTAAGGGGGTGCTTGCTGAAAATTTAGGGACTGAATAGTGAACAATGCAGACCATGATCAGACTGAATGCGTCTGCAGGCTGATCTTGGTCTGCATTGGTCATTAAGGCAGTCACAAGTGCCCACTGCATTGTAAGGGTTAAGCTGCGTATAAAACAGACATACTTCAGCCTTTGGCTTCATTGTTATTTTTTTGCCATACAATTTAGAATTAAGTGATTTTTTTCTAGATAAACTTAAAGTTTACGTGGATTTTTTTTATTTAAAAAAAAAATATATTCTTAAAATGAAAAGCATTTGAATCAAATCGTTAAGTTAGCAAAAACACACAAGAGCAACTGATCAAATGCATTTATGTGTATAAGTTTTGTCCCCTAAACAAAGACTGGAAGCTATTTTTTTTAGTGATGTCATAATATGTTAGGGCTCCAGTTATCATGCGCCGTGTTGCATCATTCTGACTACCTTTATACTTCAGGCCAGTGTGACTCATATATACATTATGGGGGTGTATTCAATGCTTTATTTTTAAGTAGTTTTGCATAGATTTGCTGTTAGAAACACATGAAATATTTACATGTGGATACCAGGACATGTCTGCATTCACTGGATATTAACAACAAAACCTTTGGAAAGATTGCTACCATATAAGGAGTTGGCAAGCTGTAGGAAAATTATTTAGATATTGTGACATCAGTATCCTGCATTTTTTTCCATTTTGACGGTCAAAAAATAAATACCGGACAAATTTCATATACGTTTTTTATTGATTGTTGATGTATCAATTACCAAAATTATATGTATCAGGTATAAGTCCTAAGTGACACAAAATGTGAATATGACTAAAACAGGCTCTAAACAGTGGGTAATTTATATAGTCAATGTAACATAACAGCTTCACTTCATTTGGAGATAGAGAATTTGGCCCATGCCATTCACATGAAATTGCCCAATTGCTTAGTTAGTTAAAAAGGTCATAACCACCTGAAAACAACAAATGACGACCAGCAGGTACTTGCTTGAATAAATGTTTATACGATTGTCATGTTTCTACTCCGATTACATTCTGTAATTCACAGTATAAGCAGTTTGTCTGGTGTCAGGATCGGACGAGACTAAGAGAAGCTTGGATTATCCTGACACTGTCTATTGTCGGTAATTATGTTCTATTGTGATCCACCGTAACAGCTTGTATACTGAAAGACTCTTAATAAAATGGTCACAATCGATGTCAAAAGAGCTTGACTTTTCTTTCCATGCCATTATAATACAATAGAACCTCTCAGCAGCATCTACAAGAGTCACAGAGAAGTGTTGCTGTACAAAAGGTATTGACTGGCGCCAAACCAATGGAGCGCAGGAATGATTACTGTTGCTACCAGGAGGTAGCCATTGCTCAAAGGTGCCAATTTTTGAGGTTTTACTGAAAATATAATCATGTTTTAAAGAGCACATATAAAACGAATACACCAATAGGTACCATTATTTATTTACCAATAAGTTAATGCTTTAGAGCAAACAGAATCTACATAATATTGGAGAGGGAGGTGGTTTGACTTGCACCACCCACTGCAGCAAGTTGGCGAACAAGGCTTTGGTGACCTAAACCAAGCAGTGAAGCCATGCCATAACTAAGATATGATTTAATTCTGCAAATAAGAACAGTTTGGACTAAGTTCAGACAAAGTTTCTATAAAATCGAAGACAAAAATATTTTGACCAAAAAAAAACAACCTTTACATATTTTTTTTTATCCACTCTTGCCCACAGGTGGGGATGATGTTCATAAAACTCACTTTCAGTGGTAGATAACTCAAAAATTAGAATGGTGACCCCCAATGTTTTCTCATAAATTTGTTTCTAGTGCATTTTTCTATAGTCATGTAAAGTTTTAGAAAATTATCATGGCTAGTTTTAATTTTCCTTCTTTGTCTATTTAGAAAATAACTACATTGTGCACGCATAAATAGATCAATTTATGATGTACATGACTGAAAAAAAAAAGCTTAAACGCAAAGGTAAACCAGAGGTATGACGAACATAACGGATGCACAGACAGAATTTTTTTATGAGCATAAATATAAATATATCTCTTCAGGTAAAATTTCACTGAAGATAGAACAAATCAAAATGAGTAAATACTGTTTTGGACTATTCTGGGTTGACCTTTGACCATGTGACCTAAAAATCAATAGGGGTTACCTACTTCCCGATTTTGTCTGAGAAAAGTGGGCTTAAAATTCTTGTTTTCAATTTGAAATGATTTTAACCACAATGATCATTGTAACTTTGACATTCGAACTAATGATCCCAAAATAAATAAGGGTCATTTGCTTGACACAGACCAACAACCTACAAAGTTTGAGGGATATAGGCTCAAGCATTCTCAAGGAATCCATTAGAAACTATTTTCAGATTCAAAGTCACTGCAACATTGACCTTTGACCTAGTGAGGGTGATCTATTAGTCACAACCCAACACCCTACAGTATACAAAGTTGGAAGAACATGGTCTCAAGTTATAGCTCAGAAATGATTTTCACATTCAAGGTCACTGCAACCTTGACCTTTGACCTAGTCACCCCAAAATCAATAAGGGTCATTTACTAGTCATGGCCTAACTTCCTATCAAATTTGAGGAACATATGTTTTAAGTTCTCTAGTAATTGATTGGGAATAATCAAAACAAAATGATTTGATTACAAAACAATATACCACCCTCTTCTTCGAAGGGGGGCATAATATACTACTCAAAATTTGATGAGGATCACATTGTGAAATCCCATTTACTTGTGTATTGATATATTTACTTTTGAAGATTACCAACTTGAGTTGTTAAATACATTATATCCCAAAGCAAGTTTTTAAAGGCGGGGTGGGGGGCTATATGAGGAGCTTGTAATCTGCTCCGTTCTGTTGCGTACGGTCAATATTCCTTTTTTTTTCAAAATAGAGTTATCTTTTAATTTGCTTCACAGAGTTGATGCAATATTCATTAAGACAGTAGCATCACCCTTTCCAACAGAATTGTGACCTTCACTTGACATGGTAACCGTTTCATTAATCATTAAATACGCCATAGCAATGTAGCGGGGTATGAATCACCATCTGTGATAGCTCCTAGCTGGTTTATTAATTTTGGATATTTTGGGCTATAAATTTCAAAAGTTGCTTTTTCAATCATTACATCATTTGAGTGTTCTGATATGCATTGACCAAAAAGTGAGTATGCAGATGTATTGCATTCTTTTCAAAACGTATCTACCTTCACAAAAAAAAATTAAAGAAAATTGTCAGATCTGGATATCATCGACATATATTAAGATTGTAGTAAATGTTTTACAGTCAAGTAGAATACATTTCGAATAAATATAACATGGTAACAGATAATGGATAAAGATAACAAGTTCTCTCATTTTTATTGAAATATCTATTTCAAGATTTCAATGATAAACACAACAAAAACTATAATTAAAAGAACAATGTTAACATGGCCACCCCCGCCGAATGCTTGCTCGTGAACAGATGTGTTGGAGAGCAGAATATTTTTTTTTTAATTATTTGGTAATGAAGATTAATGTTTGAAGTGATTATTAATATGAAACCAATGTGAAGACCTACTAATTCCCCTACTGTATTAACTTTGAGGTCTACAGGTAAAATGTTAAGGTCAATATGACCTCAGATTTTTTCCTTCACCTGAACTATTTCACTTATTAACAAAGGGCAATAACTAAAAAATATGAAAGGTAGAATTATCATTCTTATGCACTGCACTCCTCCCTTATGAGATCTATCCACCCATGAAGTTTCAAGTTGATATCTCAAAAACTGTTGGACTTATGAGGGCTGTCTCAATATTCTGTGACAAGACTGTTTAAAAGCTAAAATAGCTACGAATTGAAGATTAAAATATGACATTAACACATGTAATTAAAACATTTATACAAAATTTCATAGAAAAATATCAACTAATAACAAAAGGATGTCATAAATACCATGAAAACTGTGTTAATCGCGTCAAACGTCATAGACAACATCATACCTTAATTACGCGCCCTTCTCAAAGTACTCTCCATGGCATTCCATGCACCTATGGTGCCACTTTACCCATGACAGTCCTAAACTATGTGATGGTTAGTCCTCTGTTAAAGGCAGACATTAATTCCCTGCCAGAACTGAACCTCTGGTGCTGTAACTCCTCTTTTAGCAGTGAGAAATAGGCGAGGGGGCTAGGTTTCGGGAGTAGGGCGGATGCTGTAATCGTTGAAATCCCAACATATCTATCTCAAGCTCTGTAGAGTGTGCCATATGTGCTGGGGTGTTGTCATGATGCCATACAATAGACTCTGGGTGCTGGTAGAGTTCTGGTCTCTTCTTACGAAGAGCTTTCATCATGTCATGACTTGTACTATGAAATGGCGCATAATTATTTACTTCATATTAACACTAAATCTTTCCTGTTTTGGAGATACACAACACACAGATAAACTATGCAAAATAACAAAGTAAAAAAAAACAACTAATGATAATATCTTAGATATCTTCTCTAATATAATATATAGATAATAATTACCTTCGACTAATAGGCAGCATTTACTGTCTGACCTTGTGGAAGTGCGTGGACCAGCACAACACCCTGTCTATCAATGAAAACGATGAACATCCTTTTCCCCATAGACTTCATCGCCCATGCCTTCTTTGGTGGTGGTGTATCCATTGTTTTCCATACACTAGACTGTCGCTTCCCTTCCGGCTCGAAGTAGTGGACCCACGTCTCATCTGTAGTGATGATACGGTCAAGTAGATTGTTGTCAGCGTCCACAAAAGCAAGAAACTTGAGCAATGTGGCTTCTCTGTCATCATTGGATAGAAGCCGTGGCATCCATCGCGCACATACGCGTGACATATTAAGTTTCTCTGTTAGAATTCTGTGAACAGAAGACTATCAGCATTTACATAATCTCTCACCAGATCACATGATTTCCAACTGATGGAGATCGGTCTTCCTCTTCGTTTTTTCTTATATTTTTCTTCTGCACTGCAGATTTCTTGCTTCCAACCATGCCATTTGTAAACAAGTTTTCACAATACATTGCTGAACTGTTCTGTTCAGTGCATTTACGGTATAGTCTGTACAGGTGTCAACCCGAGGTCCGCACAAACTTGGATAACTGTCCACTGCGCCATGCGTTCTTTGGACGATGCCATTTTAACTTCCCTATTTTTTATCAGGTGTTTTCGTTTGTCCTTTTCTCATTCGTTTCTGATGTTATTCTAAAGATTTAAATTTTCTGAGATGACGTCATCATATCATCAGAAGACATCAACGTAATAATTGGCAGACGCAACATCAGATATTTGAAATATACCTTATTTATTAAAACCTATACATAACACTTTGCAAATAATTTGATGTGCACCGAGAATTCAGATCTATGTCTTTAATAATGAGAATTTAAAAGTAATTAGAGTTGATATTTAATGAATGACTTAATGTAATGTAAAATAATGATTTTTTAATAATATGTGAATCATAATGGACTGGCATTTTAAATAAACTATCTATAAAATTTGTCACGGAATTTTGGAACAGCCCTCTTATGCTCTGGACAAAAATTAAGCTTGAAAAATAATAACAACGGGCAATAACTAAAAAATAATGATAGAAAGAGTTATCATTATTGTGCACTGCACTTCTCATTGAGATCTATCCAGCTATGAAGTTTCAAGTTGATATCTCAAATACTTTTCGACTTATGATCCAGACAAAAATTTAGCCTGAAAAAAGGGCAATAACTACAAAATAATGATAGAAAGAGTTATCATTATTGTGCACTGCACTTCTCATTGAGATCTATCCACCTATGAAGTATCAAGTTGATATCTCAAATACTTTTCGACATGCTCCGGACAAAAATTAAGCCTGAAAAATTACAAAGGGCAATAACTCATAAATTATGAAAGGTAAGAGTTATCATTCCTGTGCATTGCACTCCTCTTCAATGAGATCTATCCACCTATGAAGTTTCAAGTTGATATCTCAAATACTTTTCGACTTATGATCCGGACAAAAATTAAGCCGAAAAATTACAAAGGGCAATAACTCAAAAAATTATGAAAGTGAGTTATCATTCTTGTGCATTGCAATCCTCCTGATAAGATCTATCCACCTATGAAGTATCAAGTTGATATCTCGAATACTTATTGACTTATGCTCCAGACAAAAATTTAGCCTGAAAAAAAAAAAAAAACCAAAGGAAAATAACTCAAAAATAATGATAGAAAGAGTTATCATTCGGTGCAATTCTCCAATGAGATTATCCCCTATGAAGTTTCAAGTTGATAAATTTTCCCGGACAAAAATTAAGCCAAAAAAAAAAAAAGGTTCCTTACTCCACTTCAATAATTATCCACCTATGAAGTATCAAGTTGATATCTCAAATACTTTTTGAGTTATGCTCTGGACAAAAATGTGGTACGGAAGGATGGATGGATAGACGGATGTGACGGAGACTATCACCATATCCTCAGTGCCGTCTTTTGGCAGGGGGTAACAAGAAACTAAAACCTTTAGTGCTAGAATAAGAGAATAGAAAATCCAGAGCAAACTGGTGATGAGTTGTCAATATCATGATCAACTTTTTTCTATGCAAACATATCTTTAAACATCATATGAACAAAATGCTCTTTATTACAATATGGCTAAAATTGAAAACCCAACAAAATAAAAGCTTAACTGTTTAATAATTAGAGTAAACCAAAAGCTTCTAAGCTCCACAAAAACATTAAGCAGCAACAGAAAATACACAAAAATAATACAACCACCAAATTTATGTGTGGCAGTAATGGCCCCTGATGCAGCGGGAAACCCCAGGGAAATGCCTTACGTTCCGGATAAGTTTGTTCAATGTCGAAGAGGAACTGACTGCGACTCCTCACATCTTCCATTTGTAAGGTCTCCAGGTAGGTTCCATTCCTACGTGTTCCTCCTCACAAGCCTCTGATGGCCGATGCCCTCACTAGCCTCGATTGGCCGATGCCTATTTAATCCTAATTTACTCACCCCAAGCTCACAGCAACCGCTCCCCCCTCACCACCACCAACAATAGCTGATGCATATTGTTGGTGAAAAACAATGCAATCAATAGATCGGTAAGCAGTCAGTTCTTTACCTTCATCATTTCAAGCATTTCCCCGGAACTTTCTGCCACACAAACTAAGTTTGCCCCAAAATTCTGACACAGCAACAGTCATGAAAAAACAATGCTCATTAACTTATATGCCTGTTTGTTTGAAATCAAAGAAACATTTTAGACATAAAAAAAGTCTTATTCCTAGAACAGATGACGAAAACTTTGTTACAACTAAATATAACTAGAGCTATGACTGAATGTGACTCAAAGTAACATCAGAGATATCTACGGCAAACAACCGTAGCCAATTACTGTACAGATTTTAGTGTATGTTGCAAGCAATTCAGAGCCATATCAGAGGACTCCTATAAGAGCTGTCTGATCAGGGTCTGTAGTCTTTGTCCATGTAATACTGCTAAGTGAAGACCTTGATTTGAAAATTCTAAAGGAGTCCCCATATTTAGTTCAACACTGTTTGCATGAAGGATAAGTATTGTTAAGGAAATGAGATATTGTGAGACTGACCTGTGTCTTTTTTTGTGACTGGATTTATTTTGTTTTGAAGAAAAATGGGTATAATGAAGGCCATTTTGCTGCAAAATTTCACTGAAATGTCAAGCCTGTTTAGCTAATACAAGAGCTGTCCATAAGACAGCATGCTCGGCTATTTGAATGCTTTGTCAATAAAAATAAATATTGCAATTAAAGGCAAAATATGTATCTCTGTATTATTGAAATATACACAAAAGCAATAAACATGTGCTCAAAGTTTTAAAGCAATATCTCAAAGAGTTCAATGAAGTGAGTTAGTACAAAAAGATTAATCAAGTCAGAAAAGGGTAATAATTATGTCTAAATCCAAGACAGAGTTACATACTTTTGCTATGTACAAGTAGGGGTGATGGTCATAAACAGGTATTCAAAGTTTCAAAGCAATACCTCGAATGGTAAAGTGAAACAAGAGCACCGCATGCGGGTGCCAATGCTTGTCTGTTTTTTCCAATGTTACATATTTTTGTTAAACATTTAAAAAAGTTGACCTTGAAAATCACAACTAAAACTGTAAGCCTTTAAATGCCTTTAAATGCAAAGTTGAAGTATCATACCCTTTAAATTTGACATTTGACCTTGAATGATGACCTTGACCTATGCATGGAATAGAATGTATACAACATAAAGACGTAAAATATGTAAATAAAAAATCACAATTCCTAATCCATTGAGTTTTTGATAATCAACACAAAACTGTAAAATTTAAAGATATTTAAAAAAAAATAAAAAAATGCTGTTTTATCTGCCTAAAGATCATATAACCAAAATCACACCTGCACAGGTTCATTATAATGATGACAAACCAGTATACAAAGTTGACAAAGAAATATCAATTTTAAAAGTTGTCCAGAGTAATGGCAAAATAAGTTTGAAAGTCAAGGTTGATAGATAAAATATTGAGGTATATCTGAATAACCCTTGTCAAGATGAATATGCATACCAAATATAAAAGATGTAGGCCTATGTCAAATAGTAAAAAGCTATGGCCAGCGTTAAAATTAAACATTTCAAAATAGGTCAAAGTTCAAAGGTCAAGGTCAAAAGTCCAAAAGTGTAACATTGAAGGAAAGGTCTTGCCACAGGGAATTCACATGTGAAATATCAGTGCCCTGTTGGTAATGGTTCTGAAATGACAGGCAATTTTAAGTTTTCAGAACTTACAGCAGAAAAGGTCAAAGGACAAGCTCGATAGATGAAATATTGAAGTATGTCTGAATAGCCCTTGCAAAGATGAATATGCATACCAAAAATAAAAATTGTATGTCAAATAGTAAAGAAGTTATGGCAAACGTTATAATTTTTTTTGTTAAACATTTCAAACATTGGTCAAAGGCCAAGATCAAAAGTCCAAAAGTGTAACATTGATGGAAAGGTCTTGCCACAAGGAATTCATATGTGTAATATCAGTGCCCTGTTCGTAACAGTTCTGAAATGACAGGCATTTTCAAGTTTTCAAAAGTAACAGCAAAAATAGGTCAAAGGTCAAGGTCAAGGTTTCAGAACTTACAGCAGAAAAGGTCAAAGGACAAGCTCGACAGATAAAATGTTGAGGTATGTCTGAATAGCCCTTTGCAAAAGATGAATATACATACCAAAAATAAAAGTTGTATGTCAAATAGTAAAGAAATTACAGCCAATTATAGTTTTTTTTAAACATTTCAAAAATAGGTCAAAGTTCAAAGGTCAAGTTCAAAAGTGTAACATTGATGGTAAGGTCTTGCTACAAGGAATTCACATGTGAAATATCAGTGCCCTGTTGACAACGGTTTTGAAATGACAGGCATTTTAAAGTTTTCAAAAGTTTCAGAAAAATAAGGTCAAAGGTCAAGGTCAATAGGTGAAATATTTGCATATGTCTGGATAGATCTTGTCAAGATGAATATACATACCAAAATGAAAGTTGTCTATTGAATAGTAGAGAAGTTACGGCCAACATTAAGATTCCGGACGACGACGATGCCTGATGACAACAAAGATGCTGGAGTTACAACAATAGCTCGTATTTTTTTCTTCGAAAAACAGATAAGCTAAAAATGAGGTGGTGTGAAAACCTTAAGCAAGATTCTAAATAAAAAAGGGGCATAATTATTTTAAAATTCATGACAGAGCCTAACCCCCAACAAAGGTTATGCAATTTCATAAATTATGAGGGACATCCATGGAAAGAAATGGTAGATAATAACAATTTTAAGCAAAAGTTTTAACATTTTTTCTAAGTCCAAAAGGGCCATAAATATGCAAAAATATTTGGAAGAGTTACTGTCCCTGTTTCTACTACATGTAGTTGGTTACTCTGTATACATACTGCAAAACTAATCAAAGGCCAAAACTCCGTGTTAAATGGTCTAATTGGAACATGCCAAGGATGTGTGCATCACCTATTGGTAATGATGGTTGCCATGAGGTTTCATTAGAATCCAGTCAGTAGTTGCAGAGAAATAGCACAGAAATGAATATTACTATGTATACATACTGAATAACTAATCAAAGGCCATAACTCTGTGTTAAATGGTCTAATCGGAACATGCCAAGGATGTGCACATCTCCTATTGGTAATGATGGTTGCCATGAAGATTCATTAAAATCCAGTCAGTAGTTGCAGAGAAATAGCACAGAAATGAATGTTACTCTGTAAACATACTGCATAACTAAACAAGGGCCTTAACTCTGGTTAAATATTCTGATTGAAACATGCTGAGGATATGCACATCTCCTATTAGTAATGATGGTTGCCATGAAGTTGCTTTAAAAGCCAGATAGTAATTGCAGAGAAATAGCACAGAAACAAATTTTACTCTGTATACATACTGCATAACTAATCAAGGGCTATAACTCTGGGTTAAATGGTTGGATTTAAACATGTCTAGGATATGCGCAATTCCTATTGTCAATGATGGTTGCCATGAAGTTTCTTTAAATTCCAGTCAGTAGTTGCAGAGAAATAGCACAGAAACAATTATTGGACGGACGGAATGACGGACGGATGCCAGAACAATATCACCCTCCGATTCCATTGGCGGGGGATAATAAACATTCTAGTGACAAGCGTCCATTGTGCTGGGGCAGTCTGGTTAATATGGAGTCAATTCCAATATCATTTTGATATGGTTTTTACACAGATTGAACTCACAACCTCACATCTCAACAACAGATTCTGCAGTGGAATAGAGCCAATGGGTACCACCTTCATACAATCTACACAAATACAAAGTGAAATCCATTACACCTTTTACCTCATATTCCTTGGCAAACAGAGAAGAGTAAGATTAGACAGCTCAGAACTACCAGGCGTGCGTTCATATTCCAAAATGTATGCAACCATACACTTACAGTCAGCTACGAAACTATCTGTGTCATAAACCGCGATATTCACATATACTTATATACAGTCCTAAGTAAACTCCATAGCTGATTGTAAGCGACCGGATGCATACGGTTTGGCATACTGATCGCACGCCTGATCTACAGGCTGCACGTTAAAGAAAATTGTGTAAAATTCAAAGCCAAGTCAAAGAGTCTTTTTTCATAGTAATATAGTTTGCTTGTTTGTTTATTGTGTTTAAACATCCCACTGGCAGTACTGAGACAATGTCTACTTGAGACAAACATAGTGCTGCCATACTACAGTATCACGCCGTAGAAATGTGGCATGATACCACACCCTGTCACATTATCCTGACACCGGGCCAACCATTCCAGAAACTACCTTTATATAACGAGCGCCAAACAAGGAAGCTATACCAGTACCAGCGGCCAAAGACTGAACCCATGACCTTCCGATTTCAGGGCGGATGCTCTAACCACTCGGTCACCGGGACCATTGGTAATATAGGCTTCCAAGGCAAAATACAAAGCATATAGTTATGTTATTACATATCAAAGAATTGGAAAGTTTTGCTGACTCAATTATCATCTACCTCACCATTCTATAAAATAATAAATGCATTGAATTATAAAATAAATATGAAGTTTTAATTCTCCTTATTATAATTACGAAGATACACATTTATTTCGTGCAGTTATGAATAAAAATGAATACATTTTCGCACAATCAAAACCAATTCTAATTAAGATGAGATGAAATACATTATTTAGACAAGGTGGTTAATAATCTTATGTGAATATTTTATCCATTTACTATTTTATGATAAATCTCACTAAAATGTTACCAAGAAATCTGTACCAATTTATTTTAAAATCTGGCCAGTAGTTTTGAAGCAGATAATTTTTAAAGTTTTCATTTTTTTTTTCTTTTTGTTGCCATGGCAACCAGAGTTCTATATGGATCAAGTTTATTTTAGGAACTTTTGTGGAGGTTGACCCAAGGATCATCCTTGCCAAGTTAAATCAAATTCTGTCCAGTGGTTTCAGAGGAGATGTTGTTTAAAGGTTTCTCTATATACATATAAGGCAAATAAGCCCCGCCCCTGGCGGCCATGTTTTTTTACGGATCGGAATAATTTAGCAACTTGGAAAGAGGTTGACCCAAGGAACATCTGTACCAATTTATTTTAAAATCTGGCCAGTAGTTTTGAAGCAGATGATTTTTAAAGTTTTCATTTTTTTTTCTTTTTGTTGCCATGGCAACCAGAGTTCTACATGGATCAAGTTTATTTTAGCAACTTTTGTGAAGGTTGACCCAAGGATCATCCCTGCCAAGTTTAATCAAATTCTGTCCAGTGGTTTCAGAGGAGATGTTGTTTAAAGGTTTCTCTATATACATATAAGGCAAATAAGCCCCGCCCCTGGCGGCCATGTTTTTTTACGGATCGGAATAATTTTAGCAACTTTGGTAGAGGTTGACCCAAGGAACATCTGTACCAAATTATTTTGAAATCTGGCCAGTAGTTTTGAAGAAGATAATATTTAAAGTGTCATATTTTTTTTCTTTTTGTTGCCATGGCAACCAGAGTTCTACATGGATCAAGTTTATTTTAGCAACTTTTGTGATGGTTGACCCAAGGATCATCCCTGCCAAGTTTAATTAAATTCTGTCCAGTGGTTTCAGAGGAGATGTTGTTTAAAGGCTTCTCTATATACATATAAGGCAAATAAGCCCCGCCCCTGGCGGCCATGTTTTTTTACGGATCGGAATAATTTTAGCAACTTTGGTAGAGGTTTGACCCAAGAACATCTGTACCAATTTATTTTAAAATCTGGCCAGAAGTTTTGAAGAAGATGATTTTTAAAGTTTTCATTTTTTTTCTTTTTGTTCTATGGTAAACCCATGGCATACTGGACAATGTCTATTTAGCAACATTTGTGAAGTTACCCAAGTATCACCCTGCAATGTGTATACCAAATCTGTCCATGTATCTGAGAGTGTGTTTACAAGTTCCTAAATACCATATAGAGGCCAAAGAAGCAACCTCGCGCCCTGAACCCATGCCTTCGATTTTCAGGCGGATGCTGCTAAAATGTTAGGCAACATTGGTATGAGGTTGACCAAGGAAATACAACATTACCATGTTATTTTAAAATTGGTCATAGTTTTGCAGATGAATTATTTAACTTTTCATTTTCTTAATTATTATTTGTTTATGAATCAACAGAGTTTACATGATCAATTTTATATTAGACAACTTTTTGTGGTTTGAACCAAATCATACTGCATTTTAATCAAAATCTTCATCGTTTCAGAGAGATGATATTTTTAACAAGGTGGTCTCATAATACATATAGGCAAATAAGCCCTGCGCATTTATATTTTAGGGATCAGGAATTAAATTAGCAACTTTGGTAGAAGGTTGACCCAAGGAACATCTGTACCAATTTATTTTAAAATCTGGCCAGTTTTGAAGAGATAATTTTTAAAGTTTTCATTTTTTTTTCTTTTTGTTGCCATGGCAACCAGAGTTCTATATGGATCAAGTTTATTTTAGGAACTTGTTGGAGGTTGACCCAAGGATCATCCCTGCCAAGTTTAATCAAATTCTGTCCAGTGGTTTCAGAGGAGATGTTGTTTAAAGGTTTCTCTATATACATATAAGGCAAATAAGCCCCGCCCCTGGCGGCCATGTTTTTTTACGGATCGGAATAATTTTAGCAACTTTGGTAGAGGTTGACCCAAGGAACATCTGTACCAATTTATTTTAAAATCTGCCAGTAGTTTTGAAGCAGATGAATTTTTAAAGTTTTCATTTTTTTTTCTTTTTGTTGCCATGGCAACCAGAGTTCTACATGGATCAAGTTTATTTTAGCAACTTTTTTTGAAGGTTGACCCAAGGATCATCCTGCCAAGTTTAATCAAATTCTGTCCAGTGGTTTCAGAGGAGATGTTGTTTAAAGGTTTCTCTATATACATATAAGGCAAATAAGCCCCACCCTGGCGGCCATGTTTTTTTACGGATTGGAATAATTTTAGCAACTTTGGTAGAGGTTGACCCAAGGAACATCTGTATCAATTTATTTTAAAATCTGACCAGTAGTTTTGAAGGAGATATTTTTAAAGTTTTCATTTTTTTTTCTTTTTGTTGCCATGGCAACCAGAGTTCTACATGGATCAAGTTTATTTTAGCAACTTTTGTGAAGGTTGACCCAAGGATCATCCCTGCCAAGTTTAATCAAATTCTGTCCAGTGGTTTCAGAGGAGATGTTGTTTAAAGGTTTCTCTATATACATATAAGGCAAATAAGCCCCGCCCCTGGCGGCCATGTTTTTTTACGGATCGGAATAATTTTAGCAACTTTGGTAGAGGTTGACCCAAGGAACATCTGTACCAAATTATTTTGAAATCTGGCCAGTAGTTTTGAAGAAGATAATATTTAAAGTGTCATATTTTTTTTCTTCTTTTTGTTGCCATGGCAACCAGAGTTCTACATGGATCAAGTTTATTTTAGCAACTTTTGTGAAGGTTGACCCAAGGATCATCCCTGCCAAGTTTAATCAAATTCTGTCCAGTGGTTTCTGAGGAGATGTTGTTTAAAGGTTTCTCTATATACATATAAGGCAAATAAGCCCCGCCCCTGGCGGCCATGTTTTTTAACAGATCGGAAAAATTTTAGCAACTTTGGTAGAGGTTGACCCAAGGAACATCTGTACCAATTTATTTTAAAATCTGGTCAGTAGTTTTGAAGCAGATGATTTTTAAAGTTTTCATTTTTTTTCTCTTTTTGTTGCCATGGCAACCAGAGTTCTACATGGATCAAGTTTATTTTAGCAACTTTTGTGGTGGTTGACCCAAGGATCATCCCTGCCAAGTTTAATTAAATTCTGTCCAGTGGTTTCAGAGGAGATGTTGTTTAAAGGCTTCTCTATATACATATAAGGCAAATAAGCCCCGCCCCTGGCGGCCATGTTTTTTTACGGATCGGAATAATTTTAGCAACTTTGGTAGAGGTTGACCCAAGGAACATCTGTACCAATTTATTTTAAAATCTGGCCAGAAGTTTTGAAGAAGATGATTTTTAAAGTTTTCATTTTTTTTTTCTTTTTGTTGCCATGGCAACCAGAGTTCTACATGGATCAAGTTTATTTTAGCAACTTTTGTGAAGGTTGACCCAAGGATCATCCCTGCCAAGTTTAATCAAATTCTGTCCAGTGGTTTCTGAGGAGATGTTGTTTAAAGGTTTCTCTATATACATATAAGGCAAATAAGCCCCGCCCCTGGCGGCCATGTTTTTTAACGGATCGGAAAAATTTTAGCAACTTTGGTAGAGGTTGACCCAAGGAACATCTGTACCAATTTATTTTAAAATCTGGTCAGTAGTTTTGATTTTTTTTCTCTTTTTGTTGCCATGGCAACCAAGTTCTACATGGATCAAGTTTATTTTAGCAACTTTTGTGGTGGTTGACCCAAGGATCATCCCTGCCAAGTTTAATCAAATTCTGTCCAGTGGTTTCAGAGGAGATGTTGTTTAAAGGCTTCTCTATATACATATAAGGCAAATAAGCCCCGCCCCTGGCGGCCATGTTTTTTTACGGATCGGAATAATTTTAGCAACTTTGGTAGAGGTTGACCCAAGGAACATCTGTACCAATTTATTTTAAAATCTGGCCAGAAGTTTTGAAGAAGATGATTTTTAAAGTTTTCATTTTGTTTTTCTTTTTGTTGCCATGGCAACCAGAGTTCTACATGGATCAAGTTTATTTTAGCAACTTTGTTGAAGGTTGACCCAAGGATCATTCCTGCCAAGTTTAATCAAATTCTGTCCAGTGGTTTCAGAGGAGATGTTGTTTAAAGGTTTCTCTATATACATATTAGGCAAATATGCCCCACTCCTGGCGGCCATGTTTTTTTACGGATCGGAATAATTTTAGCAACTTTGGTAGAGGTTGACCCAAGGAACATCTGTACCAATTTATTTTAAAATCTGACCAGTAGTTTTGAAGGAGATGATTTTTAAAGTTTTCATTTTTTTCTTCTTTTTGTTGCCATGGCAACCAGAGTTCTACATGGATCAAGTTTATTTTAGCAACTTTTGTGAAGGTTGACCCAAGGATCATTCCTGCCAAGTTTAATCAAATTCTGTCCAGTGGTTTCAGAGGAGATGTTGTTTAAAGGTTTCTCTATATACATATAAGGCAAATAAGCCCCGCCCCTGGCGGCCATGTTTTTTTACGGATCGGAATAATTTTAGCAACTTTGGTAGAGGTTGACCCAAGGAACATCTGTACCAAATTATTTTGAAATCTGGCCAGTAGTTTTGAAGGAGATGATTTTTAAAGTTTTCATATTATTTTTCTTTTTGTAGCCATGGCAACCAGAGTTCTTCATGGATCAACTTTATTTTAGCAACTTTTGTAGAGCCTCACCCAAGGAACATTCCTGCCAAGTTTCATTAAATTCTGTCCAGCGGTTTCAGAGGAGATGTCGTTTAAAGCAAATTGTTGACGACACACGACGCACGACGCACATCGCACGACGCACGACGGACGACGACGGACGCCGGACGAAGGGCGATCACAAAAGCTCACCTTGAGCACTTTGTGCTCAGGTGAGCTAAAAAGTTTCAGCAAATTGTTAATATATACCAATACTGATGGGAATATAAAATTAGCATCAGTGTAACAAAAAATGTTATATAACCCTTTCCCTCATAGAGGACACCATAAAAATACCTATGCGAACAGCATAAAACCAGATCAGCCTGTGAGTAACTCGCAGGCTGATCAGGGTTTATGCTGTTCGCTGCTCCTCAGTGGTCTGGAAATGAGGATTTTGTAATTAAATTTGGTAAGGTTTAACTGTGGTTTTCTGCAGATCAGGCTTTATGTGATACCTATTGAGGGCGTCAAAATGAGTATATATGAGGGAAAGGGATAATACTCCTTTTTTTATCTGAATGTTATACCTGTAAACTTCCCATGATGAAAACAAGAAGGCCAAGAGGGCCCTTGATCGCTCACCTGAGAGAGATGATTGCTTAAGAAATAAAGATGCAAGAGTGTAAACAAAGTGAAATCTGGCTTTTTTTATGGTGAAAAGGGCATAACTCCTGAATTAACTAGTCAATATCAGTTATAATTGAACCCGATTGCGAGATTATGGGCATAAACATTGTCTTAAAGTTTAAAAAAGATGTTTAAAAAAATGAAGTTGGTAGAGAGTAAACAAAGTGAAATCTTGCATTTTTTGTATTGAAAGGGGCTTAACTCCTGACCTTATTGATCAATCTCAGCCATAATCGAACTCAATCGAGACATTATGGTCATAAATATTGCCATAAAGTTTGAAGATGATTGCTCAAAATGAAATGTAGAGTAAACAACATGAAATCTGGCTTTTTTTATATTAAAAGGGGCATAACTTCTGACCTAATTGACCGATCTCAGCCATAATCGAACTCAATCGAAACATTATGGTCATAAACATTGTCATTAAGTTTGGAGATGATTGCTCAAAAGATGAAGATGCTAGAGTGTAAACAATTTAAGTGAAATCTGGCATTTTTTTATATTAAAAGGGGCTTAACTCCTGACCTTAATGACCGATCTCAGCCATATTCAAACTCAATCGAGACATTATGGTCATAAACATTGCAATAAAGTTTGAAGATGATTGCTCAAAAGATAAAGATGCTATAGTGTAAACAAAGTGAATTCTGGCATTTTTTTAATATTAAAAGGGGCATAACTCCTGACCTAATTGACTGATCTCAGCCATAATCGAACTCAATCGAAACATTATCGTCATAAACATTGTCTTAAAGTTTGAAGATGATTGCCTAAGAAATAAAGGTGATAGAGTGTAAACACTAAATTGTTGACGCCGCATGACGCACACCGCATGACAGACACTCATGGGATCACAATAGCTCACCCTGAGCTTTGCTCAGATGAGTTAAAAATAAATGGTAACGGTATTAACATTCTATTACATTTGAATTTGGATTTTCATTACAATGTTTTCAAACTTGTAAATCAAAAAGAATATTATTGTGTCTGCCAGTTTTTACTTGTAGATCATGACTTAAACATCAAAGAGAGACAAAGCTAATTTGTATTTCAATTATAAGGTATCTCTCAGTAATTATTTTTTAAATTAAAAAAATCTTGTGATAGTTTAGTTGAATTTTTTGTTTCAAAATCAATGACTCTTGCCTAAAAGATTTACTGAAACTATTAAAATCTCCAATATCACGGGAAAATCATAAACAAGAAATATCTTTTAAAAAAGATACTCGGCGTAGCCAGAGATGTGAATACCTTCATGGGGTAGATAAATAATTGTCAATTGTAACATGTAAAACAGATTTAAACTATACTTAAATGTTTATAAATACCAAGATTATGGGAGGTATTGTGAAGACTATATCCCAAAACAAATTTAATTTCAAAACTAAAACAAGAGGGCCATGATGGCCCTGAAACGCTCACCTGAGTACCATTGCTACAACTGATTACAAGGTTTTTAAACAGACAAGAATTCTGATATAACTCAATCTTAAACATTTTAGCCCTGACAATACTACACACCAAATATATAAGCACTGGGCCTTATGGTTTCAGAGGAAGACTTAGTGCGGGGTCATTTATCTCCAAAGGGCCACCATTTTGAAAATCTTGATAATGAACCATTAGATGATGCTACATACCAAAAATCTAAGCTATAGGTCTTATGGATTCATAGTAGAAGATTTTTTTTAAAGATTTTCCTATATAACTCTATGTAAAATAAGTGACCCCTGGTGCGGGGGCATTTATCACCATAAGGTCATGATTTGTTAAATCTTGGTAATGAACCATAAGATGATGCTACATACCAAATATCTAATCTCTAGGCCTTATGGATTCATAGAAGAAGATTTTTAAAGATTTTCCTATATAACTCTATGTTAAACAAGTGACCCCTGGTGCGGGGGCATTTATCACCATAGGGTCATGATTTGAACAATCTTGGTAATGAACCATTAGATGATGCTACATACCAAATATCTAATCTCTAGACCTTATGGATTCATAGAAGAAGATTTTTAAAGATTTTCCTATATAACTCTATGTAAAACAAGTGACCCCTATTGCGGGGGCATTTATCACCGTTTGGCTATGATTTGAACAATCTTGGTAATGAACCATAAGATGATGCTACATACCAAATATCTAAGCTCTAGGCCTAATGGAATCATAGAAGAAGATTTTTAAAGATTTTCCTATATAACTCTATGTAAAACAAGTGACCCATGGTGCGGGGGCATTTATCACCATAGGGTCATGATTTGTACAATCTTGGTAATGAACCATAAGATGATGCTACATACCAAATATCTAATCTCTAGGCCTTATGGATTTATAGAAGAAGATTTTTAAAGATTTTCCTATATAACTCTATGTAAAACAAGTGACCCCTGGTGCGGGGGCATTTATCACCATAGGGTCATGATTTGTACAATCTTGGTAATGAACCATTAGATGATGCTACATACCAAATATCTAATCTCTAGGCCTAATGGATTCATAGAAGAAGATTTTTAAAGATTTTCCTATATAACTCTATGTAAAACAAGTGACCCCTGGTGCGGGGGCATTTATCACCGTAGGGCTATGATTAGAACAATCTTGGTAATGAACCATTAGATGATGCTACATACCAAATATCTAAGCTCTAGGCCTAATGGATTCATAGAAGAAGATTTTTAAAGATTTTCCTATATAACTCTATGTAAAACAAGTGACCCCTGGTGCGGGGGCATTTATCACCGTAGGGCTATGATTTGAACAATCTTGGTAATGGCCCATCAGATGATGCTACATACCAAATATCTAAGCTCTAGGCCTTGCAGTTTTGCAGAAGAAGATTTTCAAAGTTTGCAATTTTAAAATCTTTTTTTAGCTCCTGTGACCTACGTTTTCAACCAATCTGAATAATTTGTACAACTTTGATAGAGGGCATCATAAGGATGATTCCTGTGAAGTTTGGTCAAAATCCCTTCAGCGGTTCATGAGGTGATGTTGTTTAAAGCAAATTGTTGACGACGGACGCACGGACGACGGACAAAAGGTGATCACAAAAGCTCACCATGAGCACGTTGTGCTCAAGTGAGCTAAAAAAGCTAATCTACCAACTTCCATTAAATATTATGCACTTGCTGATTTTTTTAAAGTAAAGACAATTCATATGTAACCAAGCCAAACCAAAAGATCATGAATCGCTTATATCTGATTATTGTTTCCAGATCTGCACAATAAACTGCACAACTTCTCCGCAGTAGTTACCTCCCCTGAAGGATGAGTCTACTTTTCCAATTAGGGGAAAGTGTGTTCTAAAAATAGACATACGCATGATTCTTTTTTACTTGTTTTAAATCATATTGCCAAAGCAGCAATCCAAAACTGATATGGAAGAGTTAAATTTTCATAACTGTTACCTTTCATGTTTACACTGAAAAATATATACAACCTGAAACTCCCATTTTAAATTGGAATATCCTAAATATCCTAAAAATAAATTATACAAGCCAATGATAGCATTGCATTTACTCTGGCTTTATTTGCATACCAACATTTGATTGGTTGAAGAAGTAGTCAAAATTAATTTTATACATTTATGGCGAAAAAAATCCATAAAGCATATTTTCACAATAGTAGCCCAAGTAGTTCTACTGACATTTTTAAGAGATTTCAACACAAAATAACAACATTTCTGATATTTATGTTTAGCTATCTGTAACAATTTACACCAGTACTTAAATTACTTCAATAAATTAATGGACATCAAGACATAAATGCATACATGAATATTCATGAGATAAAGGGTTAATTATATAAGGGTACAAGATACAAGAGCTGATGCATTTAAAAAATAAACTTTAACATAAGGATATATTCCAACATACAAATCCATCAATAGAAGATAAGATTATATAAAACAGCCTACAAACAAAATATATTAGATCATAATACTTTAAATTATTATTTGAAGCATGTTTAAAGATGTTTATGCAAAAAAATTAAACAAAAGTGTGAAATTATCTAAATCAATAAGGTCATAATAAGTTGAAACTATTCTAAGAGTTGTAATTAAATTGTAGAGATGGTGCCTACTTCTATGGTCACTTCATTCTGTTGAGTATTGCTATGCTAAAGGGAGACAACAAAAATATTATTTAATCATTGTTTTACATTGGTTACTGAATTATGTATGTATAAAAGTTTGTAGACCAATTAAACTCTATTTACTTATGCTAGAGTGTGCTTGTATCAAAACATCTATGATGGTATTTGGTTAGCCTGATACATAACACAACTGACACACAAAAACACACACTTGCAACTGCAAATGTAAGATTAACAATATTGTATGGCTCACAAAGACAAGAAAAGAATTGATATCAAAAATATTTAAGTTGCTTACTAAAGTAGAAGTTTAATCATATTCTTTATTTAATGCTTTTCAGTGGATTATTGGGAAATATCAGTGGGTTATATTCTGATAATTTCACTGTTTTGAACAGTGAAATTATCAAGAAAACAGTGAAATTATCAGGAACTTGAACCCGACCCTATGTTATAAACTGGTCGGAGCATCAGGAGTGCTGGGTTTTACGCAAGAAATGACGTCATAAATAACGTCATGCACGCAAGTAATCCCGCCAATTTTGACGTCTTTTGTGATTAACAAAGCCAATTTCTGGCCTTCAAAGCATTAAATAAAAAGAAAAATTCTTATGGTGAAAGATCGATGTATAATTTCATTTGTGGCTTTGCCACTGGTGAAAAGTTCACTCTGTGAAATTATTCATCCATCTTGCACCAAAAGAAACAATTATCCTCTAGACATAGCAAATAAAAGTGTCAGGGTATATTAAAGATATTGGCCAATACATATTTCCTGTCTATCATGTATCACAATACCCAACATGACTAACGGATACATTTGTCAATGTTTATTTTCTCAGATGCTCTGAAGAAAATGTACATGTAATCTTTATAGAAATACTGAAAAAAACATCCCTGTTTTCTTTGCAAATCTCTTTGTTGGGTTTAACGTCCCACTGACAGTATTTCAGTCATTTGGAGACGATTGCAAATCTCCCTCTCTTTCTCTCAAAAAAAAGTATTTTATAGTATTTTTATTAACCTCGCAATATAAGCAAATTTCATATTATGTACTTCAATGGGGTAGAACCCTTTTTCAGAAAAAAAAAATCAGATGTCTCTTTCTTTTTTCTAATTTAGAACTGGAAGTATAGTTACAAGTAAATGTGAGCAAAGTGTTCTCATAAAAATGAAACAAATAAATAAACAAATGCTATCCTCTTTTGAATTGAACTGTTGCCAAAACCAAAAGAGATATAAATAATAAAATTTGCGTGACAGACTGATTTATACATAAATAATCTGAATGTCAGTCTGCTCATTTTTTTTTTTTGTCCGTCCGCCATTCTATCCTAAAGTCTCCTGAACTTACAACTCAAATATTTTGTCGCATTTTTTTTCTACTCTCACTTTGGAATGACGATTTTCAACAACAGCTAAAGGTATCTGTCACTAGCGTTTCGATATTTTCCCAACCAACACTATTATGAACAGGTGGACCTTTTACGTATACTAAGACCATAGATAGATAATCGAGGGAACAAATTACAGTAAAAAATATCTTGAATATTTCATTATTACTTCTTTTTCAATGATGCATTGAGTAGAATTCTGGTAAGTAAAATAAAACATAATAATAATAACAAGAGGGCCATGATGGCCCTAGATCGCTCACCTGATATCATTAGGCTATGTAAAATCAAGTGACCCCTGGGGCAGAGCCAATTTTGACCCCAGGGTCATGATTTGAACAAACTGGGTAGAGGTCTATTAGCCCATGTTACATACCAAATATCTAAACTCCAGACCTTGTGGTTTTTGAGAAGAAATTTTTCTAGATTTTTTTCCAAAATAAGTCTATGTAAAATCAAGTGATCCCTGGGGAGGGGCCAATATTTTCACCAAATATCTAAATGCCAGGCCATGTGTTTTCTAGTTTCCTAAAAAGAAGAATTTTCAAGTTATTTCTATATTAGCCTATGTAAAATCAGGTGACCCCTGGGGCGGGGCCAAATTTGACCCCAGGGGCATGATTTGAACAAACTTGGTAGTGATCTACTAGACAATGCTGCACACCAAATATCTAAACCCTAGGCCTTGTGGTTTCTGAGAAGAAGATTTTTCAAGTTTTTCCTATATTAGCCTATGTTAAATCAAGTGACCCCTGGGGTGGGGCCAATTTTGACCCCAGGGTCATAATTTGAACAATTTTGGTAGAGAGTCATAAGACATGCTCAACCAAATATCTAAACCCAGGCCTTGTGGTTTCTGAGAAGAAGATTTTTTCAAGTATTTCCTATATTAGCTTATGTTAAATCAAGTGACCCCTGGGGCAGGGCCAAATTTGACCCCAGGGCCATGATTTGAACAAACTTGGTAGAGATCCACAAGACAATGCTACACACCAAATATCTTAACTCTATGCCTTGTGGTTTCTGAGAAGAAGATTTTTCAAGGTTTTTTCCTATAGTAGCCTATGTTAAATCAAGTGACACCTGGGGCGGGGCCAATTTTGACCCCAGGGTCATAATTTTTACAATCTTGGTAGAGAGTCATAAGATCATGCTACATACCAAAAATCAAAAGGCTAGGACTTGTGGTTTCTGAAAAGAAGATTTTTTAATTTCCAAAAAATTTA
>CM037781.1:65693409-65743409 GCA_021229015.1 Solen grandis | reverse complement strand
TCCTCACAGACTGAAAAGAACTGTTGAAGACTAGTATTCAGTCCAAATGTAACAGGTGGTGAAAAAAACAGTGTTTCGACTGGGACTAGAACCCAGGGCCTCAGGAATACCGTTCCTGCACTCTACCGACTGAGCTATCAATTCACATGTCTTCTTGCCTATTGATTTATCACCACTTTTCTGTACCCGGCTACATATACCCCCTCTAAATTTAGAATTTGTCCCGAATTCTTAGAGACAAGAAAATTATGAAATGTTCTCGTGGTGCCGAAGCAGTAGCCATATCAAACAGTAGGTTATTTACATTGGACACCAAATGTAACAGGTGGTGAAAAAAATAAATGACTCGACTGGGACTCGAACCCAGGGCCTCAGGAATACCGTTCCTGCAATCTACCGACTGCGCTTTCAAGTCACAAGACTTCTTGTCTATTGATTTATCTCAAAATACCTGTACCCTATACACAATTATCAGCTTTCTTACTTTAACGAGGGAGAGAAACATTTTCTTTATTTCTACTGATCATATGTTCTTTAAGTTTAAATGATAGATTGACATTTTATGTATATGTTGCAAATGGCGTGTCTCTGTGACTCTGGTAAGTTAACGTTTTCAAACTCCTTCATTTCAAGTTACCTTAAGAACGTATTCAAATGTCTTCTGTACTATTTAACTTTCCCTCCCTCGGAAACTTAAAATCGTGTTCAAAAGAACCCTTCACCCCAAACGTGCTCAGTGTGAGCTATAAAGATTATAAGAAAAAAAAACCAACGTTTTCATGTTTCCTGCTTGGGTCCTGCCGGCTTCTCCACATTGGCTTCACTGTTTCTGAAGTATGAAAATTAGTACTTTTTTGGTAATGTATCGTCGTGTACCCACTGTATGTTAACAGATAGCTCCCTGAAATATTCATTTACAATGAAAGAATTCAATTTCGATTAAAATTCATTACTTAAAGTATCTCTGAAAGAGCAATGAAAATGACGCAACGATGTAACTCCTCAAAAGTAAGGGATGCAAAAGAAATGAAGCCTTGTGGTCTCCGCTAAAATGTACATCATACAGATGTTTAAATTCTAACACAAGAACAGGGAAATTCTGAATGGTTTTGAGTGAGTGTACCAAGTTTGATATATATATATATATATATATATATATATATATATATATATAAAGGACATGTAATCTGAATCGATAATTTATTCCAATGTTTTATAACAATGACTCAATTAGCTAGGTGCGTTTGGCTTCTCCAAATTGAAACCACATGGGTGAGACATTTATCGCAGCAGAATATTTACTCGACTATGATAATGAAAACCAAAATAAAATTATTTTAGCCCTGACACCTAGTTGCAGTAGAAAGTGTTAATTACAGTTGCAGTAGAAAGTGTTAATTACAGTAGTAGCAGTGTTACACCTATCGCACCTGTCATTTTCCTTATTTATTTTTTCAAAATACAGTCGAATCCCGGTTATTCGAAGTCCTGGGGATCGGCGTTTTATTTCGAGTAAGGCATGTATTCGAATATACCAAATCACGTCGACCGTTGGAACAAAAGCCCATCCCAGCCATGCTTTTTCATACAATGAACGTAATATATAATGTATTTTATATCAAAATATGTTATTTTGATTTAGGAACGTTAATGAAAACGACTATAGATAATTAACTTTCATCTTTTAATGCATAAATAATATCGATGCATATATAATAAATGCATACGTAAATAACAAAGATACATACATACATTTATCAGGTGTGACTTAATCACATGCGACAACACGTATCCAATATCAACGTCATCTTGAAAACAGCAATGGATATTTTATATTTAATTAACACCATTCATCTATTTCTGCATAAATTATACATAATAAATGCATACATCCATTCATCAGGTCTGACTAAATCACAGGAAACTACATGTAACATCATCTCGAAATGTTCATTTAAAAAAGGATGTAATCGTGGTCTGCTTGTTACACTTGTTTAATTCTTCCTTTCAAAGCGTATCCGAAATACGTTTCGCATACCTAAAAAATCATCAATCATCACCTTTATCTTTATGATTGAACAGCACAAACATCCAATCAATTAACAACTTATGCAAACTGTAAGCGGCAGTCTCCCACCCATTTCGGTAATTAATTGGCGTTTGCGCTTTCCCATTGTTTTTTTCAAAATGTCGCCGGTAATTAATGTTCGTCAGCGTCTTCGGATAAGGAGGTGCGAAACTCTTACGAATTTATTGGCACGGGCCGAAAAATCTTTTCGGATGAGGCCAGGTATTCGAATGGCACAAATCTGAATAACCCAGATATTTTTATATAGAAATAAGAAGGAGAGTGATTGGGACCAACGAAGTGTTTCGAATGACGCCGGGTATTTGAATGAGAGGTGGTGGAGTAACTGGGGTTCGACTGTATAACATTATCCCGGTCATATCCTAACTACATATTTGTGTCTAGAGTTTGACATTTTTAACGGCCATGTGACTTTCACATTAATTTTTACTTTGCAGATGTTTAGCCAAGATTGGTACGTTGGTGTACTATAGCGAATAACATGCCAAGTTGACTTTTTCTTCTCCATAGCGCTTATGTGACATAATTTCGACTTCTTGTCTAAGAAAATATCCGCTACAAACTAATTTTATATGGACGGGACCATTCATGTTAGACGTACACTACAAATTTAGAAACTTAAACTACTTAAATCATGCGTTAGATGCGACCTAGCCTCAAACCTTGAGTAAAACTTAGCATCTTGCATGCAAATGTTAGGGTAACAATTGTAAAAAATGATTTATGACTATTTTATGGCGGTCGATACACAAATTGTAGTATTATTTAATTGATCAAGCTGTTGTCAATTTGTTTGAATCACATCACTTATCAAAGAAATGCACCGAGTTTATCAATTGATAGAGAGTAAACATACACGTCTTGATCTGCAACTTTATCTTGTACTTATATTGACCTAGACTTTGTTGTAGTTGTTAAGTTGTATAACAATCATATGATGTTAATAGTGATACTTGTGGAGGCCAGAAAGAAGGTTTGCCTTTTCTGTACGTATGGCAAGATCATCAATATTTTTAGCTTTAACATTAGTGTTTGTATTTATTCAAGTTATTATCCTGTCTTTTTTATCACTTTTCTCTATCCGTGAATTATATCTACCGTATATTATTATATCTGAATGAGTAATACTATGAAATTCTAATAACACGGAAATAAATTTTACACATCTTAAATATAATTCGTCTAAGAAATACCGGGAATGGTCAATTAATAGGATACGTTACTCACGACCTGTGTTATAAAATACATTGTATATCTCCCGCCCATGATGGTTAACATTTGCATAACATGTATCAATAAGATGTCTAGGTCCCCAACATCATAGGAAGATAGAAGATACATGTAACATTAAAAACAAATCTATCGATATAAAGTTGAACCTGTACTAGCGGCCACCTGCATATTAAGCGGTCAACCTGCATTTAGCGGTCAGTTTTTATAAAACCGAACTTTATATTTTTTATGTTTAACCTTCACTTAGCGTCCACCTCTGTTAAGCGAGCACTTTCTCTCTTTCCCTCGACTGACCGCTTAAGGCAGGTTTGACTGTATCCTTAAGTAGTTAACATATTGAATGAGATATACTTCTGTTATTGCTTACAGAAGATATAAACATTCAACAATTTCCTGATTATTTATTGTGCTATACCAGTGCAGTATTACAACACCAGCAACGACTACTACTATTATTACTATCTACTTCGTTTTCAGCTAACGCCGAACGTCACAATAATTTAATTGTGCAACTAGTCTAAATTGTTCGTGATCATTTAGTTTGTTACCGTCAGCCGAGATGCAACAAATACTTGCTGTCTGTTTTACTTTCCTGACATGTATTGTGGCGCTGCAACACGTGGCAGAGAAGGACATAGAGGTTACAGAGGATTTCGTTGATCTTACTAAAGCGGTAACCTTTTTACTTATATCGGGCTCTTATTTTATTTAAAAGATTTTCACACCGATTTGAAATGCAATGTCTGTAAATTTTAAATGAAAAGTGTTATGTAAAAAGCGAGCTCCAAGAAAGAATCAAAATGAACTAGAAGTCGTTTGTTTAAGATACAACCGAGGTGGCTTTCCGTTTGCTTATTTCAAAGATATTGTATATATAAGTTAATACTAAGAAATGGAATAATGATGCATTATAATGTAAGATTAAATTCGTAAATCATCATTATCATAAATATATACTAATGTTCAAAAATAAGCTTTAAATCTTTTTTTCTATTTATTTTCATCTTCTTAAGAAAATATTGAGAAAGCATAAATATGGATCTTATTTGATTACACAACCGTTTACTATCATGCAGAAAAAAAACAGGTATATTTTAAGATAATACTATCCTCAAGAATTGTTTTCTTACTTTATTCAATCGATTTTAAAAGTGTTTTTTTTTATTTTTCATTCTTAATTTAATATTTTTTTTTGTAAATATATTTAAAAGTATTTTCGCATACATATATCCAATTCATAAAACTTATGTATTTCATTTTTTCAGAAAATAGTTATATATATATATTTTAGTTTTATCTTAAGCACAAAGGTGATAGAAAAAAGACAACAACAATAGAGTATCTAGTGTTGACTCAGCATAATAAAAGGGTAGACTTAACTGTATAACATAGTCGAATAGCTTTCTGAAAATTGTTATTGTTCTTTTCTTAAAATTCTACAATTCTTTTAATATATCAATTCAATAAATTTGAAAAAAGTATGTATTTGAATTACAGTATGAACAATAAAAAATATTGAGATAAATTATTTCTTTAAAACAAATACTGTGAAATCATTTTATTTCGTGGGGATATTAAATTTCGTGGATTCAGTGAAAAAAACATGTTCGTGGGGACAAGAATTCGTGGATTCGTTCGTTAGAATTTTTTTTTTTTTTTAAATTTATTTATTTCAATGTTATCTGGACGTTGATTCGAAGACCTTTACAAAATTTAAGTTGAAAAGAATGCAGCCTAATATTGATCATAATATGTTAATAACATGACATTTAGTATATGTTAAGATCTGTTTTCAGAACTTACTTTTAGGGAGCGTTAATCAGACCAAAGTAAGTGTAAATAAATCTAAGCTTGTGGCCATATAATTTTCGTAATATTTCGGCCATGTATTGCTTAGGATAAAAACCGAGGTCACCACAGTTGTGGCACAGCATGATATCCCGGATCCACTCGTCATCAACTGGGGCTAGACAGGATGTCCTGTAGTGCCTGGGGGCAAGTGGACAATGGGGGCACAGCAGGTGTCAAATCAGTCGTCTTGATGACAACGACAAATCACTGTGCTATATTGGCCATAATACAGGGTGGATCTCTCCTACCCATGCAGCTTATCTGCGCAGGAACTTGAAGACACTCGTGTACTCAAAAAAATTATAACACAATTTGTAATGAAGCAAAACTTCACAAATGAAAGGATAAAACGAGTAATATATATACATGTGCATATATCATGTATATATTATAAAACTATGTACCATAAAACACGACTAGTACAGCGACCGCAGTATAAACAAAAGTGGGTGGAGTACTGTAAATTATGGTGGAAACCAACTCAAAATTAGTTGCACTTGTACATCAAACACAAAAAGTAACACAACTAACATTATGAAGTTTTCTTTGGCGATTTGTTTATTTGCTTTTTAATACATTATGTTCCAGAACATAAACTTTATATATATTATTGAACTCAATTTACTCGAGTCTGTTGGGGTATGGGAGAAGGTTGTCATTATCGGCGAGCTGTTGACATGATAAATGAAAACTTTTCGTGGGGACATAAATTCGTGGATAGCGGCGTCCACGAAATCAACGAAAATTAATCCCCCACGAAATATTATGATTTTACAGTAAATAAATTTAAGGCTAAGGCTTTGTTAGTGTGTGTCTTTCCAGGGTCAAACACAAAATTGCACACATGATGTTACTGTGTGCCTTTAAGGTTGGTGTAGAAGTGGCTGGAAACATGTAAGTAATATTAAAAGAATTTTATTTAATATATAAGTCATAATTTTGTAATTATTGGTCAGTCCTCCAGAGAGCTGCAAAAATCAACCCAGATTATGTTGAATTTATTAAGAGTGTCAGATTTTGTGGCATAATATTTTTCACTTAAGCTGTAAGATCTTAACTGAAACTTAAACGAGTCCAATTTTGGAAATGTATTTTTCATTTTACTTTTAAATCTTTGTTGTTTTGCCAGCAGACAGACAACATTTATAGAACTGTGTAGTTTTTTGTTTCCTACAATAATATCACTTTTTGACCAATTTGTAAAAATATTAAAAGAAATGGTTCTCAACCAATTTTTAATTGAGATCCAAATGGAGTCAACATATTTACACTCATAAAACAAATGCTGTATACTTTCTGAATGAGCATGACAAAAAGAACATTTATCTGACTCTTTTAGACCCATTTTGCATAACAGTCGGTTTGTGCCTAAAATTCTGTGATTTATTCTATACTGAAGCCATCGAAGTTTGGAATCTTTTGTCACATAAAATGGGATATCATAGATGAAATTCCACTTAAAGTACTCTTGAAAATTAAGTTCAATTGTCCATTTATTTTGTGACTTTAATTTTATATTGGTGTTCTGCAAAAGAACATCATACACTCTACGGCAACCTTTATTTGAACTACAAAGTACTTTAACAATAAGAGGTTGAGTAGGACAAGTTTCTTTTTTAAGAGGGAGTTTTATATTACATAAAACAAGAGTTCTTTTTATACAATTAATCAGACTTTGAAATTGTAAGAAATTTGTTCTTACATTCCACTTATTTACAAATTCATTAAATGAAATCAGTTCACCATTATTGTCAATAAGGTCCTGAACATAACAGATTCCTTTATCATAATATCTTTTGAATATAAAACTTTTTCCTCCAATTTTAAATAACTTATTATGCCATATTGATATAAACTGACAATTAACCCTATCAATGAGCAAACTTTCCTCGATATAAACAATGCTTTGGAGCACATCCTTCCAGAAATTGTTTGGTACTAAATGAATTTTATCCTTAATGTAGTCACATCCAAAAACAGTGAAGTCAGTTATAAAAGGGATTGTTTCCTTAATAAAATCCAAATATTTTAGATTCTTTTGTTAATAGCCTCCTTAACCATGTACTCTTTAATGCTGTTATAAACTTTTTTTATGTCTAACATTCTTAAACCCCCATTATTATATGGTTGCACTATGCAGTTTCTCTTTATCTTATCTGGACCTTCACTCCAAAGAAACTTATAACAAATATTTTGTACATTATTGATCATTTGTTCAGGAGGGTTAGGCAAACTTAAAATTAAGTGAATAATTTTTGGGAGAGCTAAAGTTTTTATAACTACAATCTTACCAATAGGGGTTAAAAGTCTTTTTGAATAGCATTTCAATAAACTGTTAATGTCTTCTATTTTAGTTCTAAAATTTAGTTGGGTAATATCATTTAGATTGGTTGAGAAATGCACACCGAGCAAATCAAAGGTATTATTCTCCCATCTTAGTCCTAAGTCTGGACATAGTTTTGTGTTATTATTTTTCATTGAACCAATCCAAACAGCTTAAGTTTTATCAATGTTTAGACACAAACCTGAGATATCAGCATAGAATTTCAAAACTTTCATAGTTTGTCGCAGAGATACTTCAGAACCATCGAGCATTAATGTAGAATCATCTGCATATTGTGAAATTACAAATTCTACTGTATTACACTTCTTCTGTTATACTGGGTATTTTTTATTAATAAAGCTAGTATTTCAGCACAAATTATAAAAAGATATGGGGACAGAGGATCGCCATGACGACAGCCGCGATGTACAGGGAACCAATCCTTGACGACAGCCGCGATGTACAGGGAACCAATCCTTGACGACAGCCGCGATGTACAGGGAACCAATCTGATAAATGACCATTAACTATGACACATGACTCTATATTTGTGTAAAACAGTTTAACCCATCTAATAAATTTCCAAAATTAAAAAAAAAAAATATTAAACATGAAATCCCATGATATAGAATCAAATGCTGTTGTAAAATCCAGTAAAAGTAACATTCCTGGTATATTGTTGTTCTCTGTGAAAGACAGACTGACATAAATAAGTCTAATGTTATCTCCAATATATCTACCAGGTAGAAATCTACTCTGATCTTCACTAATTATGTTATTAAGGACCTTTTTCATACGAGATGCAATAACCGATGAAGCCAATTTATAGGAAACATTTAATAGTGAAATTATTGTTTTCCCGTGTTATTTTTTTTTTTAACTCGGGAAAACAAAAAATATTGTTTTCCCGTGTTATTTTTTTTTAACTCGGCAAAACAAAAAAATAAGTCGTGGCCACGACTTAATTAGCAAATCAAATCCGCTTATTATGTTGTGGCCATTAACTCTGACTGAGGGCTCTGATTGGCCAATTATGTCGTTCCCACAACTTATTAAGTCGTGGCTACAACATAATAAGCGGATTTGATTGGCTAACTCTGACTGAGTTACATTTTAGTTTTTTGTTTTCCCGAGTTAAAAAAAAATACACGGGAAAACAAATTTTTTTTTCCGAGTTAAAAAAAAATTAACTCGGGAAAACAATATTTTTTTGTTTTCCCGAGTTAAAAAAAAAAATTTAACACGGGAAAACAAAAAAGACTATTTTCCCGAGTTAAAAAAAAATTAAATCGGGAAAACAATACCAAAAAAAAAAACAAACTATTGCACATGTCACCTCAATGCCACCGTATCAACCAACCCAATGACCGCTTTCATTTCTTTCTTCAAATTAATATATTTTAATGAATTAGCCCTATAAAGAAAAAACATGAATAGGTCATGATTGATAACGTACTCACTTGAAATTTTCTGCGCATTTCAAGGCACGGTAATATTACTTATTTAAAGTTAATATGTCCAATCTTATGTTTTTTTTAAATGTATTTTGCTTACAAATCAATGTTGTCATAAACAAGTGACACAACATAAATTCCTTAAGGTATGCTTTAGATTGCCACAATACTCATGACGCTGAATACGTATTTAAATGAATGATTTTAATATTTCAACAACGGCAAAATCAAGTGACTAAAGAAAAGTATCTGTTTTGGAAGGACATGATTAGCTAACATTATATTAATCCAGAAAAAAATATCTTCGAGAATGTGAACAGGTTTGTTTTCACATTTTCAAGTAAGCGTTCCATCAAACATGAATATCTGCCATGTTTGATGACGTAATAACTTAAAATTTTCAAACCCTTATGAACGTACTAATTTTCGACATTCTTGAAAAGTTTAAGTTCATTGATCTTATTGGCTATTTTATATGGATTTTTAAAATAATTCTTGCTTTAGTATTCATGACGTCATAACCACGTGACAAATCAAACATTTCTTGCAGTATGTATCACTTCAATCTTAACTCTATCAATTCTGAAGATTTCAATTAAGACTGATTCAAAATTCATGATACCAGAGCAAGAGAAATGTTAAAAAATGCCTTTTTGTCTTTTTAATGACGTCATAACCACGTGACTTAAAAGAAAATCATTCAGAAAAAAGAATGTAAACCTCTATGCCGATATCCTATCCAATTTTCATGCTTCTAACGCATCAGAGGGCTTTGTAACATTAAAATGTAATTTCAGGACCTAAGTTCGAATCTCGGTTTTGCCATGATAGCTTTATATTTTTGAATTTGGAAATTTGAATGCCAAGGTGCAAATCTACATCCTAAAATACATCTTGTGTAAAAAATATCAAGATAATCGGGCCAAAATTGAAGGCTCTAGAGCGCAAACAAAATTTTGAAGCTGATGTCAAATCTGACGTTATTTGACGTCATTGAAAATTAAAAATAAATGAATTTATATATTTTAACTTTTTAATCGCTGCAATACAATTTTCAAAAAGATTGAGTTAAAAGTCATGATACCAGAGCGAAACAAATTTTTAAAAAAGTTGCTTTTTTTGCTTTTATGACGTCATAACCACGTGGTTTAAGAAAAAATCCTTGAAGAAATAGAAAGAAGACCTCTATGCCGATTTGCTGTCCAATTTTCATGCTTCAAACCAATTAGGGGGCCTTGTAACATTAAAATGTAGTTTTAGGACCTAAGTTCGAATCTCGGTTTTGCCATGAAATCTTTATAATTTCGAATTTGGAAATTTGAATGCCAAGGTGCAAATCTACATCCTAAAATACATCTTCTGAAAAAATATCAAGAAAATCGCACCAGAATTGAAGGCTCTAGAGCGCGAACAAACTTTTAAAGCTGACGTCAAATCTGACGTCATTTGACGTCATTGAAAATTAAAAATAAATGAATTTATAAATTTAAACTTTTTTAAATGCTGCTATACAATTTTCAAAAAGATTGAGTCAAAAGTAATAATACCAGAGCATTAGAAATTTTCCAAAAATATGCTTTTTGTCTATTGTATGACGTCATAACCACGTGACTTGAGATAAAGTCCTTCAGGAAATAGAAAGCAGACCTCTTGGCCGATATGCTGTCCAATTTTAATGCTTCTAACGCATTAGGTGCCCTTGTAACATTAAAATATAATTTTAGGACCTAAGTTCGAAACTCGGTTTTGCAATAAAATCTCAATCTTTTCAAATTAGGAAATTTGAATGCAAAGGTGCACATCTACATTCTGAAATACATCTACTGTGAAAATATCAAGAAATTCGGACCAGAATTGAAGGCTCTAGAGCGCGAACAAACTTTTGAAGCTGACGTCAAATCTGACGTCATTTGACGTCATTGAAAATTAAAAATAAATGAATTTATAAACTTAAAAATTTTAATCTCAGCAAGACAATTTTCAAAAAGATTGAGTCAAAAGTAATGATACCAGAGCGAAATAATTTTTTCAAAAAGATGCTTTTTGTCGTCTTTATGACGTCACAACCACGTGACTTAAGATAAAATCCTTAGGGAATTTCAAAGAAGACCTCAAGGCCGATATGCTGTCCAATTTCCATGCTTCTAGCCCGTTTGCTGGCCTTTTAATACTAAAATATATTTTTAGGACCTAAGTTCAAATCTCGGTATTGCCATGAAATCTTTATATTTTCGAATTTGGAAATTTCAATACCAGGGTGCACATCTACATTCTGAAAAAAAAAAAAAACCAATTGAAGGTTCTAGAGCGCGAACAAACTTTTAAAGCTGACGTCAAATCTGACGTCATTTGACGTCATTGAAAATTGAAAACACTTGATTTTAAAAATCAATACATTTTTGTCGAAGCATTTTAATTTTCATGTTGCTTGGCCATTGGCAACATATATAAATTAACTCTTGAATTAGGTTGGAAGAATAATAATAATAATAATAATAACTAGAAGTCGTTTGTTTAAGATACAAACGAAACGGCTTTCCGTTTGCTTATTTCAAAGGTATTGAATATATAAGTTACTACAAAGAAATGGAATAATGATACATAATGATGTAAAAATTAATATGTAAATCATCATTTTCATATATATAAACTTATGTTCAAAAATAAGCTTTATATTTTTTTTCTTTTTTTTTTTCATCTTTTTAAAAAATATCGATAAAGCATATATATGGATCTTATGTGATTACGCAACCGTTTACTTTCATGCAAAAAAAAACAAACAAAAAAAACAAAACAAAAAAAAAAAACAGGAAAATTTTAAGATAATACTATCCTCAAGAATTTTTTCTTACGTTATTCAATCGATTTTTTTTTTTTTTATTCCTTTTTTAATATCTTTTTCTTTGTAAGCATATGACTAACCAAATATTCATTGCAATTTGATCCACAATTGAAATTGTAAAAAAGAAAAATATTACTCTGATATCCATGACTTTCAACCTTTGAATTGATTAAGGTTTACGTTTGCAAAAATAGATGGAAACAAAGGAAAAGGTGTAAGCAAAATCATGAAAATAGTTTCTTATTTCTATGTAATTAACGTTATAAACGTCTTGAAACTTTCAACAATTCGTTTGCTTTATATATTTGCTTATTTTTACAGATTAAGAAAAAGAAACTGTTAAACATTTATAAAACATAAAAAAGCAATAGGTAGATATACATGTATTTGTCATTTTCTTAAGGTTTGCAGAAAGCCGTGAAAGCAAATGCAATAAGTTTTCCGTGTAAGTTTTCTGGCTCTAGTATAATTTTACTAATTCATCGTAAATGCGACTCTTTTAGTAAAAAATGTACCACAATTCACTATTCAACGCAGGCACTCTTTCCTGCAAAAGAACAATCGGATCTTGCTCAACCAACCCAATGGCCACTTTCATTTCTTTCTTCAAATTAATATATTTTCATGAATTAGCCCTATTAAGAAAAACAGAAAAGGTCATGTTTGATAACGTAATCACTTGAACTTTTCTGCGCATTTCAAGGCACGGCAATATTACTTATTTAAAGTTAATATGTCCAATCTTATGAATTTTTTTAATGTTTTTTGCTTACAAATCAATATTGTCATAAACAAGTGACACAACATAAATTCCTTAAGGTATGCTTTAGATTGTCACAATACTCATGACGCTGAAGCGCGAACACAAATTGAAATGAATGATTTTAATATTTCAACCACGGCAAAATCAAGTGACTAAAGAAATTCATATCTGTTTTGGAAGGACATGATTAGCTAACGTTCTATTAATCCAGAAAAAAATATCTTCGAGAATGTGAACAGGTTTGTTTTCACATTTTCAAGTAAGCGTTCCATCAAACATGAATATCTGCCATGTTTGATGACGTAATAACTTAAAATTTTCAAACCCTTATGAACGTACTAATTTTCGACATTCTTGAAAAGTTTCTTATTGGCTATTTTATATGGATTTTTAAAATAATTCTTGCTTTAGTATTCATGACGTCATAACCACGTGACAAATCAAACATTTCTTGCAGTATGTATCACTTCAATCTTAACTCTATCAATTCTGAAGATTTCAATTAAGACTGATTCAAAATTCATGATACCAGAGCAAGAGAAATGTTAAAAAATGCCTTTTTGTCTTTTTAATGACGTCATAACCACGTGACTTAAAAGAAAATCATTCAGAAAAAAGAATGTAAACCTCTATGCCGATATCCTATCCAATTTTCATGCTTCTAACGCATCAGAGGGCTTTGTAACATTAAAATGTAATTTCAGGACCTAAGTTCGAATCTCGGTTTTGCCATGATAGCTTTATATTTTTGAATTTGGAAATTTGAATGCCAAGGTGCAAATCTACATCCTAAAATACATCTTGTGTAAAAAATATCAAGATAATCGGGCCAAAATTGAAGGCTCTAGAGCGCAAACAAAATTTTGAAGCTGATGTCAAATCTGACGTTATTTGACGTCATTGAAAATTAAAAATAAATGAATTTATATATTTTAACTTTTTAATCGCTGCAATACAATTTTCAAAAAGATTGAGTTAAAAGTCATGATACCAGAGCGAAACAAATTTTTAAAAAAGTTGCTTTTTTTGCTTTTATGACGTCATAACCACGTGGTTTAAGAAAAAATCCTTGAAGAAATAGAAAGAAGACCTCTATGCCGATTTGCTGTCCAATTTTCATGCTTCAAACCAATTAGGGGGCCTTGTAACATTAAAATGTAGTTTTAGGACCTAAGTTCGAATCTCGGTTTTGCCATGAAATCTTTATAATTTCGAATTTGGAAATTTGAATGCCAAGGTGCAAATCTACATCCTAAAATACATCTTCTGAAAAAATATCAAGAAAATCGCACCAGAATTGAAGGCTCTAGAGCGCGAACAAACTTTTAAAGCTGACGTCAAATCTGACGTCATTTGACGTCATTGAAAATTAAAAATAAATGAATTTATAAATTAAAAAAGATTGAGTCAAAAGTAATAATACCAGAGCATTAGAAATTTTCCAAAAATATGCTTTTTGTCTATTGTATGACGTCATAACCACGTGACTTGAGATAAAGTCCTTCAGGAAATAGAAAGCAGACCTCTTGGCCGATATGCTGTCAAATTTTCATGCTTCTAACGCATTAGGTGCCCTTGTAACATTAAAATATAATTTTAGGACCTAAGTTCGAAACTCGGTTTTGCAATAAAATCTCAATCTTTTCAAATTAGGAAATTTGAATGCAAAGGTGCACATCTACATTTTAAAATACATCTACTGTGAAAATATCAAGAAAATCGGACCAGAATTGAAGGCTCTAGAGCGCGAACAAACTTTTGAAGCTGACGTCAAATCTGACGTCATTTGACGTCATTGAAAATTAAAAATAAATGAATTTATAAACTTAAAAATTTTAATCTCAGCAAGACAATTTTCAAAAAGATTGAGTCAAAAGTAATGATACCAGAGCGAAATAATTTTTTCAAAAAGATGCTTTTTGTCGTCTTTATGACGTCACAACCACGTGACTTAAGATAAAATCCTTAGGGAATTTCAAAGAAGACCTCAAGGCCGATATGCTGTCCAATTTCCATGCTTCTAGCCCGTTTGCTGGCCTTTTAATACTAAAATATATTTTTAGGACCTAAGTTCAAATCTCGGTATTGCCATGAAATCTTTATATTTTCGAATTTGGAAATTTCAATACCAGGGTGCACATCTACATTCTGAAATACATCTACTGTGAAAATGTCAAGATAATCAAACCAGAATTGAAGGTTCTAGAGCGCGAACAAACTTTTAAAGCTGACGTCAAATCTGACGTCATTTGACGTCATTGAAAATTGAAAACACTTGATTTTAAAAATCAATACATTTTTGTCGAAGCATTTTAATTTTCATGTTGCTTGGCCATTGGCAACATATATAAATTAACTCTTGAATTAGGTTGGAAGAATAATAATAATAATAATAATAACTAGAAGTCGTTTGTTTAAGATACAAACGAAACGGCTTTCCGTTTGCTTATTTCAAAGGTATTGAATATATAAGTTACTACAAAGAAATGGAATAATGATACATAATGATGTAAAAATTAATATGTAAATCATCATTTTCATATATATAAACTTATGTTCAAAAATAAGCTTTATATTTTTTTTCTTTTTTTTTTTCATCTTTTTAAAAAATATCGATAAAGCATATATATGGATCTTATGTGATTACGCAACCGTTTACTTTCATGCAAAAAAAAAAAAACAAAAAAAACAAAACAAAAAAAAAAAACAGGAAAATTTTAAGATAATACTATCCTCAAGAATTTTTTCTTACGTTATTCAATCGATTTTTTTTTTTTTTATTCCTTTTTTAATATCTTTTTCTTTGTAAGCATATGACTAACCAAATATTCATTGCAATTTGATCCACAATTGAAATTGTAAAAAAGAAAAATATTACTCTGATATCCATGACTTTCAACCTTTGAATTGATTAAGGTTTACGTTTGCAAAAATAGATGGAAACAAAGGAAAAGGTGTAAGCAAAATCATGAAAATAGTTTCTTATTTCTATGTAATTAACGTTATAAACGTCTTGAAACTTTCAACAATTCGTTTGCTTTATATATTTGCTTATTTTTACAGATTAAGAAAAAGAAACTGTTAAACATTTATAAAACATAAAAAAGCAATAGGTAGATATACATGTATTTGTCATTTTCTTAAGGTTTGCAGAAAGCCGTGAAAGCAAATGCAATAAGTTTTCCGTGTAAGTTTTCTGGCTCTAGTATAATTTTACTAATTCATCGTAAATGCGACTCTTTTAGTAAAAAATGTACCACAATTCACTATTCAACGCAGGCACTCTTTCCTGCAAAAGAACAATCGGATCTTGCTCAACCAACCCAATGGCCACTTTCATTTCTTTCTTCAAATTAATATATTTTCATGAATTAGCCCTATTAAGAAAAACAGAAAAGGTCATGTTTGATAACGTAATCACTTGAACTTTTCTGCGCATTTCAAGGCACGGCAATATTACTTATTTAAAGTTAATATGTCCAATCTTATGAATTTTTTTAATGTTTTTTGCTTACAAATCAATATTGTCATAAACAAGTGACACAACATAAATTCCTTAAGGTATGCTTTAGATTGTCACAATACTCATGACGCTGAAGCGCGAACACAAATTGAAATGAATGATTTTAATATTTCAACCACGGCAAAATCAAGTGACTAAAGAAATTCATATCTGTTTTGGAAGGACATGATTAGCTAACGTTCTATTAATCCAGAAAAAAATATCTTCGAGAATGTGAACAGGTTTGTTTTCACATTTTCAAGTAAGCGTTCCATCAAACATGAATATCTGCCATGTTTGATGACGTAATAACTTAAAATTTTCAAACCCTTATGAACGTACTAATTTTCGACATTCTTGAAAAGTTTAAGTTCATTGATTTTTGGTTTTATATGGATTTTTAAAATAATTCTTGCTTTAGTATTCATGACGTCATAACCACGTGACAAATCAAACATTTCTTGCAGTATGTATCACTTCAATCTTAACTCTATCAATTCTGAAGATTTCAATTAAGACTGATTCAAAATTCATGATACCAGAGCAAGAGAAATGTTAAAAAATGCCTTTTTGTCTTTTTAATGACGTCATAACCACGTGACTTAAAAGAAAATCATTCAGAAAAAAGAATGTAAACCTCTATGCCGATATCCTATCCAATTTTCATGCTTCTAACGCATCAGAGGGCTTTGTAACATTAAAATGTAATTTCAGGACCTAAGTTCGAATCTCGGTTTTGCCATGATAGCTTTATATTTTTGAATTTGGAAATTTGAATGCCAAGGTGCAAATCTACATCCTAAAATACATCTTGTGTAAAAAATATCAAGATAATCGGGCCAAAATTGAAGGCTCTAGAGCGCAAACAAAATTTTGAAGCTGACGTCAAATCTGACGTCATTTGACGTCATTGAAAATTAAAAATAAATGAATTTATATATTTTAACTTTTTAATCGCTGCAATACAATTTTCAAAAAGATTGAGTTAAAAGTCATGATACCAGAGCGAAACAAATTTTTTAAAAAGTTGCTTTTTTTGCTTTTATGACGTCATAACCACGTGGTTTAAGAAAAAATCCTTGAAGAAATAGAAAGAAGACCTCTATGCCGATTTGCTGTCCAATTTTCATGCTTCAAACCAATTAGGGGGCCTTGTAACATTAAAATGTAGTTTTAGGACCTAAGTTCGAATCTCGGTTTTGCCATGAAATCTTTATAATTTCGAATTTGGAAATTTGAATGCCAAGGTGCAAATCTACATCCTAAAATACATCATCTGTGAAAATATAAAAAAAATGGACCAGAATTGAAGCCTTTAGAGCGTGAACAAACTTTTAAAGCTGACGTCAAATCTGACGTCATTTGACGTCATTGAAAATTAAAAATAAATGAATTTATAAATGTAACTATTTTAATCGCTGCAATACAATTTTCAAAAAGATTGAGTTAAAAGTCATGATACCAGAGCGTAATAAAATTTTTTAAAAGTTGCTTTTTGTCGTTTTTATGACGTCATAACCACGTGATTTAAGAAAAAATCCTTTAAGAAATAGAAAGAAGACCTCTTTGCCGATTTGCTGTCCAATTTTCATGCTTCTAAACCATTAGGTGCCCTTGTTACATTAAAATGTATTTTTCGGACCTAAATTCGAATCTCGGTTTTGCCATGAAATCTTAATATTTTCGAATTTGGAAATTTGAATGCCAAGGTGCACATCTACATCCTAAAATACATCTTCTGAGAAAGTATCAAGATAATCGGACCAGAATTGAAGGCTCTAGAGCGTGAACAATCTTTTGAAGCTGACGTCAAATCTGACGTCATTTGACGTCTTTGAAAATTAAAACACTTGATTTTAAAAATTTATACTTTTTTGCCGAAGCATTTTAATTTTCATGTTCCTTGGCCATTGGCAACATATATATAATTAACTCTTGAATTAGGTTGGAAGAAGAATAATAATAACTAGACTTCTTTTGTTCTGGACAAAAGAAAGGGCTTTCTGCACTGCAAACCATGTCAAACCTGATCATACTTATTTTATTTTCTGAAATACACCATCTTTAAAAATTGAAGGAAATCCGTCCCGAATTGACAGCTGTAGAGTGCAAACATAAATGAAAAACAGAGGAAATATGTGATGTCATATAACATAATTAAAATTTTAAAGTCATTGCATTCAAAAGGGAATATGTGACTCTGTTTTCAGTTATAATTTCATAATGCTAATTTTTTCAGAACCATCTTTAAGATAACTACAATAATATTCAATCTTCGTGTTCTGCAAGGGAATGAAGTATCACTAGTCCTCTTAACATGTTAAAAAGGTATACAAGATTCCTTTTCTACGAAATATCAACTGGGATCAACTGCAGAAGCACAAGGATTTTTTTTCCCACAGAAATTCTTACTTTCATGCAACTATGATGTCCGATTCTAAAAACCCAGGTATGGTTAGAAAGGTCTTCTGAATTGAAACATGTACTTACTTTAGGTTTAAACCTATCTGTTTTTGCGATATATAAAGTTATTCCTCCCCCCAAAAAGGCAAAAATCGGCAAAAAGATATTCATGTCAACTACTACCATTCGACAAATAACTTAATACACTGCACTGCATCATGATAAAAAAATTGTTCTTTATGATATTTTCAACAAGAGGGCCAAGGTGGCCCTAAAGACTCTCACCTGAGAAAAACTGTTATCATTGCCTGTAGAAGTTATTAAATTATAGCATAGTTGTACTGAAGACATAATCCATCAGATTATTTATAATTCCACGAACTAAAGAGAGCCTGTTGTCGAAATTTGAAGTCAAACTTGACTCAAAAAATATGGCTTAAAACACACAAATTTAAACATCAAAAGGGGCATAACTCCTGACCTAATTGGCAGATCAGCCATTATCGAACTTGGCAGAAAGAATATGGCTATATACATTGTTCTAAAGATTGAAGATGATTATTTCAGAAATGAAGATGCTAGAGTGCAAATAAAGTGAAATATTACATTTTTATATATCAAAAAGGGGCATAACTCCTGACCTAATTGACATATATCAGCCATAATCGAACTTGGCCAAAAGAATATGGCTATAAACATTGTCATAGAGTTTGAAGATGATTCTTAAGAAATGAAGATGCTACAGTGCAAACAAACTAAAAATTGGCATTGTTTAATATTTAAAGGAGCATATTTCATGACCTTATGGTCCGATATCAGCCATAATCGAAAATGTCCGAGATTTTATGGTAATAAACATTGTCATAAAGTTTGAAGATGATTGCTTAAGAAATGAAGATGCTAGAGTGCAAACAAACTAATTGTGGACGACGGACGGCGGATTGACGGACAGGCGGACGGACAATGGACATTCATCGATTCTTATAGCTCATCTTTAGCACATGTGCTCAGGTGAGCTTAGAATTAATTGTTTCTTAGAAAAAGCAATCAAGTGATTAGGACTAATTGCAGAAGTGCATGAAAGAACGGTATAAATTAATTTTTATTTCTCATCTAACTTCCTTATATGATGTCCAATTTTAAAAAAGAAAGGCCTTTATATTTCCAACATTTCACTTGTTTCATGTTTCAACTTTTCTGTTACGTGTTCTGAGATATAGAAGTTATTTTTCAAAGAAACGGCAAAAAATCGGCAAAACGATGTTCATGTCTATTATTGCCCTTCGACAAATAACTTTATAATTAATGGCCCGATCATTAAAATCTGCATACCATTAGAACCGCATTGCATCACGCTAATAATACTGTTCTTTATGTTATTTTCAAAAATTAATAGTTTCTTAGAAAAAAACAATTAAATGATAGGGACTAACTGCAGAAATGCATGAAAGAACGGTTTAAATGACTTCTTATTTCTTATCTAACTTCCTTATAGGCTGTCCGATGTCCAATTTTAAAACGCTAGGTACCATTAGAAAGGCCTTTAAATTTCCAACATTTCACGTGTTTCATGTTTCAACTTTTCTATTACGGGTTTTGAGATATAGAAAGTTATTTTTCAAGAAAACGGCAAAAGTCGGCAAAAAGATGTTCATGTCTATTATTGCCTTTCGACAAATAACTTTATAATTTATGGTCCGATCATTAAAATCTGCATATCATTAGAACCGCATTACATCATGCAAAAAAAAATAAAAATGTTCTATATGTTATTTAAAAAAAAAAAATAGTTTCTTCGAAAAAAGGAATCAAGTGATCGGGACTTACTGCGGGAGTGCATGAAAGAACGGTTTTACTGAATTCTTATTTTTCATGTAACTTCCTTATATTACGTCCAATTTTAAAAAGCTAGGTACCGTTAGAAAGGTCTTCCCACAATTCACTCGCTTCATAATTGTATGTATCTTTAAACACGGGCGGTTAAACCTTGAGCACACGGCAAAAATAGGGGATAAATATGTTCATATCGTTTTGTTTTTCTTTATAACTGAATGAATATTAGGTCAATCTTTAAAATTTAAACACCAAAAGAACGACCGGGCATTGATCTACAAATTATATTCATACTCTTATTAACAAAAATCAATAATTATCGAGATATAAGTAGTTAAGTGCGCTTAGGGTTGCAGCATTTTTGTTTTTCTGCAATAACTCAACTGATTCAACCCCGATCTTCAAAAACTATATGTCGTCTGAAAGGCATTTCAAAGCACTACAAATTATACGCATAGTGTCTCGATAAAATATTTTTCGTTTTTGAGATATTTAAGGCCGAAGAAAAAAACGGTAACTGACATGTGACCTTGACCTTAGCTATTTTCCGGAACCGGAAGTGACTGATGACAATAAGAGGCTATGTTGCACCTTCAATGAAAATTTTATGCAAATCGGTCAAAAACTTTGTCTTCCAGTGCTAAAAAACCGTATATTTTGGATAAAAAATTTGATAACGCGTTATGACGTCATTTTACGTCATACGACGTCAATCTTCTCAGAACTGAAAGAAATCAATAGGACACATATTCTGTCCAAATTTCATGTTTCTAGCTTATCTGAGTGCTTCGTAATACTTCAATACATTTTCTGGTCCAAAGTTCGAAACTTGGTTCAGCCATAGATCCTTGATCTTTTCAAATATTGCAAAACGTATATAATCCTGCACAACAAGAACATAATATATACATTCTGTGAAAAAATCAAGTAAATCGGTCCAATCATGACGGCTGTAGAGCTCGAACAAGCTTTTGTAGCTTTTTTCAGCCCAGACGTCATGTGACGTCACATGAAGAAATAAATTATGACGATCAAAAGCGCCAAAGTCACTGTGCATACTATTAAAATTTCATGCTGCTAGCTCATCGGCAACCTGTTTTAATTTGAACCTCAAAAGGAAGAAAAAAGTAGAATAATAATAATAATAACTAGATGTCATTCGTTTAAACGAATGATAGGACTTTCTGCAACAACTGCTTTATATAGTATATATATAGAAGATGACATAATAGATAATCTGTCCAAATTGCAACTTTCTATCTCCTCTATTTCTATATAAAATAGCACAAATAGAACACATTCTGTGAATTTTAATAAAAGTCCGCCCATATCTTGCACATGTAGTTTACATACAAAATTTATACTATGTCATATGACATGAAAGAAAAATGAAACAGTGTTCAAATGTAAGTTTCTAACTTTCATCACACATAGAATTTCATCACTCCAGCTCAGTTGTAACCTTGTTTAATTTTAGCCTCAGTAGGAAGAAGTATTGAATATTTGTATAGTGCTATATCCTTTCGACACCTGTAACGTAGTTAAACGTATTTAGCGATTTTGGCGTGTTTGGGCTTCCGTAGTTTTGCCATAAATTCCTGGAATTTCGAACTATGGTGATATTTTGAAAGGTAACATCCCAGCCTACAAACTGATGCAATATGAATATCGTTAGCATAACAATGCAGTTTTTAGATGGTCTAAAATGTTGGGCTGCGTGTGAATTTTTCAAGGCTTGCAAACTGCTCGCTAGCTACATAGTGTTGCAAATACGGATTTTTGTCTTGTGCCGTTGTACATGTATTAACTTCAATGCTTATTTTGGAAACAGTCAACATTCGACAAAAAAAAAATCAAGATATAGCCCATCAATTGCAATTTGATATTTTTTTTTTTTTTTTTTTTTTTTTTTTTTTTTAAGTCGTTGCGCAAGTATTTAAGCTTGGTGACCCCTGCGCGTGACCTTTTCCATATTTTTATGATGCATGATTATGAAATATCTTATTTTCCATGTAACTTTCTTATATGAGGTCCAATTTCAATAAACTTGGTACCGTTAGAAAGCTCTTAAAACATGCTACATTTTATACGCATAATGTATAAACTTATCTTCAGTCGTTTCTGAGATATTGACTGTTAAACCTCAAGAAAACAGCATATTATCAGCAAAATTAGCTTCATTTCATTTAGTTTTTTTTTGCTTATAACTTTGTATTGCGTAAACCAATTTTAATAAACTAAATATCTTTGGAAACGTCAATTATTCAGCTATAATTCTTATTCATACATATATTTACAAAAATCGATCTTTATTGAGATATGGCTACATATATGCAGTAGGGGTGAAATCAAAATTTCCTCACGTGCCTAATAACCCATAAAAATTTCATCGTCCTAGGACTATTGCAACATATTAAAATAAGCGTTTAGTTAGGAAGAAGAAAAGAATAATAATAATAAACAAATGACGTCACGTGACGTCATATGACGTTTATTTTCACATAATTGTTAAGACACCCAGAGACCTACTAACTGACAAAATTTCAACTTTCTATCTCAAATAGGACAGTTTTTATAAGCATTTAAATATTGACGTCATTGGTTCGAATCTTGGATCCGCCATATATGCTTGGACTTTTCGAATTTTGAAAAACGGACACCGGTATACACAATAAGAACGTAATATACACACTCTGTGAAAATTTGATGAAAATCGGCCCATTAATAATGGCTCTGGACCGTGTACAAACTTCTGTAGTCAATTTCAAATGTGACGTCTTATGACGTCATAGGCTTCTGAAAATCATTGAAATCGAAATATCAGCATCTGAAGCATGCGGCATTAAATTTTCATTGCCCTTCGAAAATTTCAACATATAGAAATAATCTTGTTAGAATTAGAAATTCATTATCATATAATGACGTCACGTGACGTCATATGACATTTATTTTCACAAAATGTTTAAGACTCTCAGAGACCTATATACTGACCCAATATCATTTTTCTATCTCAAATAGGACCGATTTTATAAGAATTTGAAAATTTACGACCTTGGTTCGAATCTTGGAATCGCTATAGAACCTTGGACTTTTCGAATTTTGAAAAACGGACACCGGGATGCACAACTAGAACTTAATATACACATTCTGTGAAAATTTGATGAAAATCGGTTCATAAACAATGGCTCTGGACCGCGTACAAAATTTTGTTGCATATTTCAAGTGTGACGTCATATGACGTCATAGGCACATGAAAATCATAGAAATCAAACTTTTAGCAATTGAAGCATGTGTCATTAAATTTTCATTGCCCTTCGACAATTTCAACATATAGAAATACTCTTGTTAATATTAGAAATACAATATCTTATAATGACGTCACGTGACGTCATATGACATTTATTTTCACAAAATGTTTAAAACTTCTAGAGACCTATATACTGACTAAATATCAACTTTCTATCTTAAATAGGACAGATTTTATAAGCATTTAAAAAATTTACGACCTTAGTTCGAATCTTGGATTCGCTATAGAAGCATGGACTTTTCTAATTTTGAAAAACAAACACCGGGATGCACAACTAGAACTTAATATACACAATCTGTGAAAATTTGATGAAAATCGGTTCACAAACAATGGCTGTAGACCGCGTACAAACTTTTGTAGCATATTTCAAATGTGACGTCATATGACGTCATAGGCATATGAAAATCATAGAAATCAAAATTTCATCGCATCAAGTATATGCCATTAAAATTTCATGGCCCTGGGACCATTGCAACATGCTTAAATTAACGCTCAGTTTGGAAGAAAAAAAGAATAAGAAGAATAAAAAAACATAACAAACCCAATAGGACTTTCTGCTTTAGGCAGAAAGTCCTAATAATAAGAAAAAACATAACAAACCCAATAGGTCTTTCTGCTTGAGGCAGAAAGCCCTAATAATAAGAACTAGACTTCTTTTGTTCTGGACAAAAGAAAGGGCTTTCTGCACTTTAAACCATGTCAAACCTGATCATACTTATTGAGTTTTCTGAAATACACCATCTTCAAAAATTGAAGAAAATCCGTCCTGAATTGATAGCTGTAGAGTGCAAACATAAATAAATAGCAGAGGAAATCTGTGATGTCATATAACATAATTTAAATTTTAAAGTCATTGCATTCAAAAGAGAATATGTTTCTTTGTTTTCAGTTATAATTTTAATTTTAAAGTGACAATGACAATGTGAAATCTAGCTTTTTTCAATATTAAAAGGGGCATAACTCCTGACCTAATATCAATTTTTAATTTAGACTGGGACAAAAATGTAGACCTCTAGAGTATTCACAAGATTTTTCTAAGATTTTCCCTGGTGACCTAGTTTTTGACCCATGTAACCTAATTTCATGAAGATTGGGCCAAAGCTGTGGCCTCTAGAGTGTTCACAATGTTTTTCTAAGATTTGACCTGGTAACCTATTTTTTGACCCCACATGACCGAATTTCGAACTCATCCGAGATATCATGTAGACAAACATCCTGACCAAGTTTCATGAAGATTGGGACAAAACTGTGGCCTCTAGAGTGTTCACAAGCAATTGTTGACGACGGACAAATGGCGACGCACGACGGACAAAAGGCGACCAGAAAAGCTCACCCGAGCACAAGTGCTCAGGTGAGCAAAAAAGAAAGGCCTTTAAATTTCCAACATTTCACGTGTTTCATATTTCAACTTTTCTGTTACGTGCTCTAAGATATAGAAAGTTTTTTTTCAAAGAAACGGCAAAAAAATCGGCAAAACGATGTTCATGTCTATTATTGCCCTTCGACAATTAACTTTATAAATAATACTGCTCTTTATGTTATTTTTCAAAAATTAATAGTTTCTTAGAAAAATACAATCAAATGATAGGGACTAACTGCAGAAATGCATGAAAGTACGGTTTTACTGAATTCTTATTTTTCATGTAACTTCCTTATAGGATATCCGATGTCCAATTTTCAAACGCAAGGTACCATTAGAAAGGCGTTTAAATTTCCAACATTTCACGTGTTTCATGTTTCAACTTTTCTATTACGGGCTCTGAGATATAGAAAGTTATTTTTAAAGAAAACGGCAAAAATCGGCAAAAAGATGTTCATGTTTTTTCCTTTAAAAATTTTTAGGGTCCGATCATTAAAATCTGCATATCATTAGAACCACATTATATCATGCAAAAAAAAAATAAAAAAATTGTATGTTAATTTTAAAAAAATCATTAGTTTCTTCGAAAAAAAGGAAACAAGTGATCGGGACTTACTGCGGGAGTGCATGAAAGAACGGTTTTACTGCATTCTTAGTTTTCATGTAACTTCCTTATATTAAGTCCAATTTTAAAAAGCTAGGTACCGTTAGAAAGGTCTTTTCATTTTCCACAATTCCTTTGCTTCATAACTGTATGTATCTTTAAACACTATGTAGCTACGGGCGTTTAAACCTTGAGCATACGGTAAAAATCGGGGATAAATATGTTCATATCGTTTTGTTTTTCCTTATAACTTAATGAATATTAGGTCAATCTTTAAAATTTAAACACCAAAAGAACGACCGGGCATTGATCTACAAATTATATTCATACTCTTATGAGATATAAGTAGTCAAGTGCGCTTAGGGTTGCATCATTTTTGTTTTTCTGCAATAACTCAACTGATTCAACGCCGATCTTCAAAACCTATATATCGTCTGAAAGGCATTTCAAAGCACTACAAATTATATGCATAGTGTCTCGATAAAATATTTTTCGTTTTTGAGATATTTAAGGCCGAAGAAAAAACCGATAATTGACATGTGACCTTGACCTTAGCTATTTTCCGGAAGCGGAAGTGACTGATGACAATAAGAGGCTATGTTGCACCTTCAGTGAAAATTTTATGCAAATCGGTCAAAAACTTTGTCTTCCAGTGCTAAAAAACCGTATATTTTGGATAAAAATTTTGATAACGCGTCATGACGTCATTTTACATCATACGACGTCAATCTTCTCAGAACTAAAATAAATCAATAGGACACATATTCTGTCCAAATTTCATGTTTCTAGCTTATCTGAGTGCTTCGTAATACATCAATACAATTTCTGGTCCAAAGTTCGAAACTTGGTTCAGCCATAGATCCTTGATCTTTTCAAATATTGCAAAACGTATATAATCCTGCACAACAAGAACATAATATATACATTCTGTGAAAAAATCAAGTAAATCGGTCCAATCATGACGGCTGTAGAGCGCGTACAAGCTTTTGTAGCTTTTTTCAGCACTGACGTCATGTGACGTCACATGAAGAAAAAAATATGACGACCAAAAGCGCCAAAGTCACTGTGTAAACTATTAAAATTTCATGCTGCTAGCTCATCGGCAACCTGTTTTAATTTGAACCTCAAAAGGAAGAAAAAGTATAATAATAATAATAACTAGACTTCTTTTGTTTTGAACAAAAGATAGGGCTTTCTGCACTGCAAACCATGATAAACCTGGTGGTTTTCGAATTTTGGCAAACCTATATAATCCTGCACAATGAAGTCGTAATATATAACTTCTGTGAAAATTCCATGCCAATCCGTCCATAAATGACGGCTGTGCAGCGCGGATGAACTTTGGTAGCTTTTTTAAGTTTTGATGTCATGTGACGTCATATGAAAATTTTACTCATTACATCTTAATGTTCCTGATTATGTACATAGGACATTAAATTTTCATTGTCTATGAACCTTTGCAACATGAGTAAATTGACATTCAGGAATCGGAAATTCTCTACAATTTGATGACGTCATATGACGTTCATCTTTACAAAATGCAAAGGAAACACAGAGACGTATAAGCTCGCTAAATATCAAATTTCTATCTCATCTAGAAACGATTTTATACGTATTTAAAGTTTGACGTCATTGGTTCGAATCTTGGATTCGTCAAAGAACCTTAGGTCTTTCGAATCTTGGCAAACCTATATAATCCTGCACAATGAAGCAATATATAACTTCTGTGAAAATTCCATGCCAACCGTCCATAAATGACGGCTGTACAGCGCGTACAAACTTTGGTAGCTATTTTTAGTTCTGACGCATGTGACTCATATGAAAATTTTAAACATTGGATCAAAATTAATGATTACTTAAAAGGACTTTCAATTTCCTTTTGCAACATGAGTAAATTGACATCAAGAAATCGGAAATTCTATACAACTTGATGACGTCAAATGACGTCATATGATATTCATCTTTACATAATGCAAAGGAAACACAGAGACGTATAATCTCGCCAAATATCAACTTTCTATCTCATCTAGAAACGTTTTTTATATGGATTTGAAATTTGACGTCCTTGGTTCGAATCTTGGATTCGCCATAGAACCTTAGTTCTTTCGAATCTTGGCAAACCTATATAATCATGCACAATGAGGTCGTAATATATAACTTCTGTGAAAATTCTATGACAATCCGTCCATAAATGACGGCTGTACAGCGCGTACAAACTTTGGTAGCTATTTTTAGTTCTGACGTCATGTGACGTCATATGAAAATTTTTAACATTGAATCTAAATGTTCATGATTACCTATATAGGACATTAAATTTTCATTGTCTATGAGCCTTTGCAACATGAGTAAATTGACATCAAGAAATCGGAAATTCTATACAACTTGATGACGTCATATGACGTCATATGACGTTCATCTTTACAAAATGCAAAGGAAACACAGAGACGTATAAGCTCGCTAAATATCAACTTTCTATCTCATCTAGAATCGATTTTATATGGATTTGAAATTTGACGTCCTTCGTTCGAATCTTGGATTCGCCATAGAACCTTAGTTCTTTCGAATCTTGGCAAACCTATATAATCCTGCACAATGAGGTCTTAATATATAACTTCTGTGAAAATTCCATGACAATCAGTCCATAAATAACGGCTGTACAGTGCGTACAAACTTTGGTAGCTATTTTTAGTTCTGACGTCATGTGACGTCATGTGAAGATAAAAATAATATATTCCAAAATGCCATTGCTTAAGGTGTCTGTTGATAGAATTTCCTTGTAATTCAAAAAAAAAAAAAAAAAAAAAAACTAGATGTCATTCGTCTAAACGAATGATAGGACTTTCTGCAACCTGTGTTAATGCAAAAACAGAGATAGAAGTTTCATGTAATGACTCACCTCTGGTAGTATTTCATGTTCATGCTGAACAATTGACATTATATTCCGCGAAAAATAAGCCTTTAGTTACGAAGAAAATCGAAATTTCACCATCTGAAGCCTGTGTCATTAAATTTTCATAGCCCTTCGAAAATTTCAACATAAAGAAATAATCAAGTAAATATTAGAAATACATTATCATATAATGACGTCACGTGACGTCATATGACGTTAATTTTCATAAAATCGTTAAGACTCCCAGAGACCTATATACTGACCAAATATCAACTTTCTATTTCAAAAAGGACCGATTTTATAAGCATTTGAAAATTTACGACCTTGGTTAGAATCTTAGAATCGCTATAGAACCTTGGACTTTTCGAATTTTGAAAAACGGACACCGGGATGCACAACTAGAAATTAATATACACAATCTGTGAAAATTTGATGAAAATCGGTTCATCAATAATGGCTGTAAACCGTGTACAAACTTTTGTAGCATATGTCAATTGTGACGTCATATGACATCATAAACATATGAAATTCATAGAAATCAAAATTTCCTCACGTGACTAATAAGCCATAAAAATTTCATCGTCCTAGGATTATTGCAACATAGAAAAATAATCGTTTAGTTAGGAAGAAAGAAAGAATAATAATAATAAATATATGTAAAATGACGTCACGTGACGTCATATGACGTTTATTTTCTCATAATTGTTAAGACACCCAGAGACCTACTAACTGACAAAATTTCAACTTTCTATCTCAAATAGGACAGTTTTTATAAGAATTTAAAAATTGACGTCCTTGGTTCGAATCTTGGATCCGCCATAGATGCTTGGACTTTTCGAATTTTGAAAAACGGAGACGGGTATACACAATAAGAACGGGATATACACATTCTGTGAAAATTTGATGAAAATCGGTCCATTAAAAATGGCTCTGGACCGTGTACAATCTTTCGTAGTCAATTTCAAATGTGACGTCATATGACGTCATATGCTTCTGAAAATCATTGAAATCGAAATTTCAGCGTCTCAACCATTTGTCATTAAATTTTCATTGCCCTTCGACAATTTCAACATATAGAAATACTCTTGTTAATATTAGAAATACATTATCATATAATGACGTCACGTGACGTCATATGACGTTATTTTCACATAATGTTTAAGACTCTTAGAGGCCTATATACTGACCAAATATCACTTTTCTATCTCAAATAGGACCGATTTTATAAGCATTTAAAAATTGACGTCCTTGGTTCGAATCTTGAATTCGCTATAGAACCATGGACTTTTCGAATTTTGAAAAACGGACACGAGATGCACAACTAGAACTTAATATACACATTCTGTGAAAATTTGATGAAAATCGGCCCATTAATAATGGTTCTGAACCGTGTACAAACTTTTGTAGCACATTTCAAATGTGACGTCATATGACGTCATAGGCATATGAAAATCATAGAAATCAAAATTTCAGCGTTTTAAGCATAGGTCATTAAATTTTCATTGCCCTTCGACAATTTCAACATATAGAAATATTCTTGTTAATATTAGAAATACATTATCATATAATGACGTATGACATTTATTTTCACAAAATGTTTAAAACTTCTAGAGACCTATATACTGACTTAATATCAACTTTCTATCTGAAAAAGGACAGATTTTATAAGCATTTAAAAAATTTACGACCTTGGTTCGAATCTTGGATTCGCTATAGAACCTTGGACTTTTCGAATTTTGAAAAACGGACACCGGGATGCACAACTAGAAATTAATATACACAATCTGTGAAAATTTGATGAAAATCGGTTCACAAACAATGGCTGTAGACCGCGTACAAACTTTTTAAGCATTTTTCAAATGTGACGTCATATGACGTCATAGGCATATGAAAATCATAGAAATCAAAATTTCCTCACGTTACTAATAAGTCATAAAAATTTCATCGTCCTAGGAGTATTGCAACATAGAAAAATAAGCGTTTAGTTAGGAAGAAAAAAAGAATAATAAGAAGAAGAAGAACTAGATGTCATTCGTGAAAACGAATGATAGGACTTTCTGCAAGCTGTGTTAATGCAAAAAGCAGGAAATAGAAGTTTCATGTAATGATTCACCGCTGGTAGTATTTCATGTTCATGCTAAACAATTGACATTATATTCCGAAATTAGTGCAAATGATAAGAACTTAGTATTAGTCTGTGACGTAACATGATGTTATATGACGTCAGGACATGACTGCAAACTTGATTTCTAGTTTAAAGGTTCTATGTTTGAATCTTGCTTCAGCCACAATACTTCGGTTTTTCGGAATTAAGGTTAGCTGACAAAATATTCACACCTTAGTTTCAAGATGTACCATCTGTAAAAATTTGAAGAAAATCTGATCACAAATGGCGGCTGTAGAGCGCGAATACCATTTTTCACTATTTTAGCTCTGACGTCAGGTGACGTCATAGGGTGCTGAAAATGCTGTTGCTCAAAAGCGCATACTTTACTGCAATAACTCTGAAATTTTCATTATTCTGAACAACTGGCATCATGTCGAAATCATTGCCCCAAATTAAAATTAAGTGGTATGCTTATGACGTCCTATGACGTCACGATTCAAAATTTTTGTAGAAATGCTGCAGAACTGCAAACTGTGTAAGTTTCAACTTTCTATCTCATCCTGAAGCTCTTCAATCCTAAAATGAAATTTTTGGTCCTATGTTCGAATCTTATTTCAGCCACAGAACTTCGGTTTTTCGGAATTTCGGTTAGCTGGCAGGATATGCACACCTTAGTTTCAAGGTGTACCATCTGTGAAAATTTGAAGAAAATCCGACCAAAACCATGTTTCAATATTTTTATGCACACCTTAGTTTCATGATGTACCATCTGTGAAAATTTGATGAAAATACGACCATAAATGGCGGCGGTAGAGCGTGAACACCATTTTTCACTATATTTAGCTCTTACGTCACATGACGTCATATGGTGCTAAAAATTTTTTGCTCAAAAGAGTATACTTTACTGTCATAACTCTGAAATTTTCATTATTCTGAACAACTGGCATCATGTCGAAATCATTGTCCTAAAATAAAAATTAAGAAGTATGCTTATGACGTCACATGACGTCATAGGGTGCTGATGATGCTTTTTTTCAAAAGCGCATCCATTTTTGTCATAACTCTGAAATTTTCATTATTCTTAACAACTGGCATCATGTCGAAATCATTGCCTTTAAATGATAATTAAGATGTATGCTTATAGCGTCACATGACGTCATATGACGTCACGACTCAAAATATATTAAGAAATTCTGCAGAACTACAAACTGTGTAAGTTTCAACTTTCTATTTCATCCTGAAGCTCTTTAATCCTAAAATGAAATTTTCGGTCCTATGTTCGAATCTTATTTAAGCCACAGAACTTCGGTCTTTCGGAATTTCGGTTAGCTGAAAGGATATACACATCTTGGTTTCAAGATATACCATCTGTGAAAATTTGAAGAAAATTCGACCATAAATGGCGGCTGTAGAGTGTGAACACCATTTTTCACTATTTTTAGCTCTGACGTCACATGACGTCATAGGGTGCTGATGATGCTTTTTTCAAAAGCGCATCCATTTCTGTCATAACTCTGAAATTTTCATTATTCTTAACAACTGGCATCATGTCGAAATCATTGCCTTTAAATGAAAATTAAGATGTATGCTTATGACGTCACATGACGTCATATGACGTCACGACTCAAAATATATGTAGAAATTCTGACGAACTGCAAACTGTGTAAGTTTCAACTTTCTATTTCATCCTGAAGCTCTTTAATCCTAAAATGAAATTTTCGGTCCTATGTTCGAATCTTATTTAAGCCACAGAACTTCGGTCTTTCGGAATTTCGGTTAGCTGACAGGATATGAACACCTTAGTTTCAAGGTGTACCATCTGTGAAAATTTGAAGAAAATCCGACCATAAATGACGGCTGTAGAGCGCGAACACCATTTTTCACTATTTTTAGCTGTGCCGTCATGTGACGTCATAGGGTGCTGACAATCATTGAAATCAAAATTTCCTCACGTGACTAATAACCCATAAAAATTTCATCGTCCTAGGACTATTGCAACATATTAAAATAAGCGTTTAGTTAGGAAGAAGAAAAGAATAATAATAATAATAAAAAATGACGTCACGTGACGTCATATGACGTTTATTTTCACATAATTGTTAAGACACCCAGAGACCTACTAACTGACAAAATTTCAATCTTTCTATCTCAAATAGGACAGTTTTTATAAGCATTTAAAAATTGACGTCCTTGGTTCGAATCTTGGATTCGCCATAGATGCTTGGACTTTTCGAATTTTGAAAAACCGGACACCGGTATACACAATAAGAACGTAATATACACATTCTGTGAAAATTTGATGAAAATCGGCCCATTAATAATGGCTCTGGACCGTGTACAAACTTTCGTAGTCAATTTCAAATGTGACGTTATATGACGTCATAGGCTTCTGAAAATTATTGAAATCGAAATTTCAGTGTCTGATTCATTTGTCATTAAATTTTCATTGCCCTTCGACAATTTCAATATATAGAAATACTCTTGTTAATATTAGAAATACATTATCATATAATGACGTCACGTGACGTCATATGACATTTATTTTCACAAAATCTTTAAGACTCTTAGAGACCTATATACTGACCAAATATCACTTTTCTATCTCAAATAGGACCGATTTTAAAAGCATTTAAATATTTACGACCTTGGTTCGAATCTTGGAATCGCTATAGAACCATGGACTTTTCGCATTTTGAAAAACGGACAACGAGATGCACAACTAGAACTTAATATACACATTCGGTGAAAATTTGATGAAAATCGGCCCATTAATAATGGCTCTGGACCGTGTACAAACTTTCGTAGTCAATTTCAAATGTGACGTCATATGACGTCATAGGTTTCTGAAAATCTATGAAATCGAAATTACAGCATCTGAAGCATGCGGCATTAATTTTTCATTGCCCTTCGAAAATTTCAAGATATAGAAATAATCTTGTTAGAATTAGAAATTCATTATCATATAATGACGTCACGTGACGTCATATGACATTTATTTTCACAAAATGTTTAAGACTCCCAGAGACCTATATACTGACCCAATATCATCTTTCTATCTCAAATAGGACCGATTTTATAAGAATTTGAAAATTTACGACCTTGGTTCGAATCTTGGAATCGCTATAGAACCTTGGACTTTTCGAATTTTGAAAAACGGACACGGGGATGCACAACTAGAACTTAATATACACATTCTGTGAAAATTTGATGAAAATCGGTTCATAAACAATGGCTGTAGACCGCGTACAAACTTTTGTTGCATATTTCCAGTGTGACGTCATATGACGTCATAGGCATATGAAAATCATAGAAATCAAAATTTCAGCGTTTGAAGCATGTGTCTTAAAATTTTCTTTGCCTTTCGACAATTTCAACATATAGATATATTCTTGTTAATATTAGAAATACATTATCATATAATGACGTCACGTGACGTCATATGACATATATTTTCACAAAATGTTTAAAACTTCTAGAGACCTATATACTGACTAAATATCAACTTTCTTTCTTAAATAGGACAGATTTTATAAGCATTTAAAAATTTACGACCTTGGTTCGAATCATGGATTCAGTATAGAACCATGGACTTTTCGAATTTTGAAAAACGGACACCGGGATGCACAACTAGAACTTAATATACACAATCTGAAAATTTTATGAAAATCGGTTCACAAACAATGGTTGTAGACCGCGTACAAACTTTTGTAGCATATTTCAAATGTGACGTCATATGACGTCATAGGCATATGAAAATCATAGAAATCAAAATTTCCTCACGTGGCTAATAAGTCATAAAAATTTCATCGTCCTACGAGTATAGCAACATAGAAAAATAAGCGTTTAGTTAGGAAGAAAAAAAGAATAACTAGATGTTCTTTTGTTCTGACAAAAGATAGGACTTTCTGCGACACTGAGTCAAACTTGAGCGACTGAGTCATTTTGATCCTTTTACACATGCTATCTAAATATCAGTATCCTAGCTCATCTGGATAAGATGTTATGCTTGAATGGATTTTGACGTTGTCTTCTTCCAAATCTTGAAAAAAGGACACCGGGATACACAATAAGAACCTAATATACATATTCTGTGAAAATTTGATGAAAATCGGCCCATTAACAATGGCTCTAGACGGTGTACAAACTTTCAGAGTCAATTTCAATTGTGACGTCACATGACGTCATAAGCCTATGTTATTCATTGAAATCGAAATTTCAGCATCTGAAGCATATGTCATTAAATTTTCATTACCATTCAATAATTTCAACATATAGAAATATTCTTGTTAATATTAGTAAAACATGTTCATATAAATACATCATGTGACGTCATATGACGTTCATTTTAACAAAATCGGTAAGACTCTCAGAGACCTATATACTGAACAAATATCAACCAAATATCTCAAAAAGGACCGATTTTTTAAGCATTTGAAAATTTACGACCTTGGTTCGAATCTTGGATTCGCCATAGATCCTTGGACTTTTCGAAAGATGAAAAACGGACACCGGTATGCACAACTAAAACCTAATATACACATTCTGTGAAAATTTGATGAAAATCGGTCCATTAATAATGACCCTGGACAGTGTAAAATCTTTCGTAGCCAATTTCAAATGTGACGTCATAGGCATATGAAAATCATTGAAATCGAAATTTCAGCATCTGAAGCCTGTGTCATTAAATTTTCATAGCCCTTCGAAAATTTCAACATAAAGAAATAATCAAGTAAATATTAGAAATACATTATCATATAATGACGTCAGGTGACGTCATATGACATTTATTTTCACAAAATCGGTAAGACTCACAGAGACCTATATACTGACCAAATATAAACTTTCTATCTTAAATAGGACAGATTTTATAAGAATTTGAAAATTTACGACCTTGGTTCGAATCTTGGAATCGCTATAGAACCTTGGACTTTTCGAATTTTGAAAAACGGACACTGGGATGCACAACTAGAAATTAACATACACATTCTGTGAAAATTTGATGAAAATCGGCCCATTAATAATGGCTCTGGACAGTGTAAAAACTTTCGTAGTCAATTTCAAATGTGACGTCATATGACGTCATAGCTTCTGAAAATCATTGAAATCGAAATTTCAGCGTCTGAATCATTTTTCATTAAATTTTCATTGCCCTTCGAAAATTTCAACTCATAGAAATAATCTTGTTAGAATTAGAAATTCATGACCATATAATGACGTCACGTGACGTCATATGACATTTATTTTCACAAAATCGTTAAGACTCCCAGAGACTTATATACTGACCCAATATCATCTTTCTATCTCAAATAGGACCGATTTTATAAGAATTTGAAAATTTACGACCTTGGTTCGAATCTTGGAATCGCTATAGAACCTTGGACTTTTCGAATTTTGAAAAACGGACACCGGGATGCACAACTAGAACTTAATATACACATTCTGTGAAAATTTGATGAAAATCGGTCCATTTATAATGGCTATGGACAGTGTACAAACTTTTGTTGCATATTTCAAGTGTGACGTCATATGACGTCATAGGCATATGTAAATCATAGACATCAAAATTTCAGCATTTGAAGCATGTGTCATTAAATTTTCATTGCCCTTCGACAATTTCAACATATAGAAATATTCTTGTTAATATTAGAAATACATTATCATATAATGACGTCATGTGACGTCATATGACATTTATTTTCACAAAATGTTTAAAACTTCTAGAGACCTATATACTGACTAAACATAAACTTTCTATCTTAAATAGGACAGATTTTATAAGCATTTAAAAAATTTACGATCTTGGTTCGAATCTTGGATTCTCTATAGACCCATGGACTTTTCGAATTTTGAAAAACAGACACCGGGATGCACAACTAGAACTTAATATACACAATCTGTGAAAATTTGATGAAAATCGGTTCACAAACAATGGCTGTAGACCGCGTACAAATTTTTTTAGCATATTTCAAATGTGACGTCATATGACGTCATAGGCATATGAAAATCATAGAAATCAAAATTTCCTCACGTGACTAATAAGTCCTAAGAATTTCATCGTCCTAGGAGTATAGCAACATAGAAAAATAAGCGTTTAGTTAGGAAGAAAAAAAGAATAACTAGATGTCATTCGTGAAAACGAATGATAGGACTTTCTGCAAGCTGTGTTAATGCAAAAAGCAGGAGATAGAAGTTCCATGTAATGACTCACCTCTGGTAGTATTTCATGTTCATGCTGAACAATTGAAATTATATTCCGAAATTGGTGCAAATGAGAAGAACTAAGTATTAGTCTGTGACGTCACATGACGTCATATGACGTCATAACTCTAAACATATGTAGAAATTCCGAAGAACTGCAAACTGTTTAAGTTTCAACTTTCTATCTCATCCTGAAGCTCTCTAATCCTAAAATGAAATTTTCGATCCAATGTTCGAATCTTATTTCAGCCACAGAACTTCGGTCTTTCGGAATTTCGGTTAGCTTACAGGATATGCACACTTAACTTTCAAGATGTATCATCTGTGAAAATTTGAAGAAAATCCGACCATAAATGGCGGCTGTAGAGCGTGAACACCATTTTTCACTATTTTTAGCTGTGACGTCACATGACGTCATAGTGTGCTAAAGATGCTTTTGTTCAAAAGGGCATACTTTACTGTCATAACTCTGACATTTTCGTTATTCTGAACAACTGGCATCATGTCAAAATCATTGCCCTAAAATGAAAATTAAGAAGTATGCTTATGACGTCACAAGACGTCATATGACGTCAAAACTCAAGATATATATAGAAATTCTGCAGAACTGCAAACTGTGTAAGTTTCAACCTTCTATCTTATCCTGAAGCTCTTTAATCCTAAAATGAAATTATCGGTCCTATGTTCGAATCTTTTTTCAGCCACAGAACTTCAGTCTTTTGGAAGTTTGGTTAGCTGACAGGATATGCACACCTGAGTTTCAAAATGTACCATCTGTGAAAATTTGAAGAAAATCTGACCATAAATGACGGCTGTAGAGTGCGAACACCATTTTTCACTATTTTTTGCTGTGACGTCATGTGACGTCATAGAGTGCTGAAGATGCTTTTGTTCAAAAGCACATACTTTGCTTTCATAACTCTGAAATTTTCATTATTCTGAACAACTGGCATCATGTCGAAATCATTGCCCTAAAATGAATATTAAGAAGTATGCTTATGACGTCACATGACGTCATATGACGTCACGACTCAAAATATTTGTAGAAATTCTGCAGAACTGCAAACTGTGTAAGTTTCAACTTTCTATCTCATCCTGAAGCTCTTTAATTCTAAAATATAATTTTCGGTCCTATGTTCGAATCTTATTTCAGCCACAGAACTTCGGTCTTTCGGAATTTCGGTTAGCTAACAAGATATGCACACCTTTGATTCAAGATGTACCATCTGTGAAAATTTGAAGAAAATCCGACCATAAATGACGGCTGTAGAGCGCGAACACCATTTTTCACTATTTTTTGCTGTGACGTCATGTGACGTCATAGGGTGCTGAAGATGCTTTTGTTCAAAAGCAAATACTTTGCTTTCATAACTCTGAAATTTTCATTATTCTGAACAACTGGCATCATGTTGAAATCATTGCCCTAAAATGAAAATTAAGAAGTATGCTTATGACGTCACATGACGTCATATGACGTCACGACTCAAAATATTTGTAGAAATTCTGCAGAACTGCAAACTGTGTAAGTTTCAACTTTCTATCTTATCCTGAAGCTCTTTTATCCTAAAATGAAATTTTCGGTCCTATGTTCGAATCTTATTTCAGCCACAGAACTTCGGTCTTTCGGAATTTCGGTTAGCTGACAGGATATGCACACCTTTGATTCAATATGTACCATCTGTGAAAATTTGAAGAAAATCCGACCATAAATGACGGCTGTAGAGCGCGAACACCATTTTTCACTATTTTTAGCTGTGACGTCATGTGACGTCATAGGGTGCTGAAAATCATTGAAATCAAAATTTCCTCACGTGACTAATAAGCCATAAAAATTTCATCGTCCTAGGACTATTGCAACATATAAAAATAAGCGTTTAGTTAGGAAGAAGAAAAGAATAATAATAATAATAATAATAATAATAACTAGATTTCATTCGTTGATACGAATGATAGGACTTTCTGCTACATTTGTCAAATACTTAAAAGCAAAAAAAGTAAGAGGATATAAAATTGCAGCCTTTAACTTGCTTTTGTATGGCCATAACTTAAATGAACTTTGAAAAATAAACCGTTTAACTTGGAGGAAATGGCAAAAGTAACTGAAAATCATTTTTTTATATCGATTTATTTAACTTGGACTATTTTTATAATCTATGTTACAAATCAAATTTATTTAAAACGCTTACAATTCGAATTCCATCCTGTAATAATGGCTGTAGACCGCGTACAAGAGTGTTTAGACAACGTCAAGTTTGATGTCACATGACATCATAGGCATAAGAAAATGAATGAAATGAAATATTAAGTATCTTAAATATATCAAGTAATTTTTTCATGCTCCTTGCAACTTTGCAACATATAGAAATTAACGCGTAGATATATTAACATTCTTTTTGACATTATGACGTCAAATAACGTTAATCTTCACAGAATATAAATAAGTCTTAAAGACTAATATTCAGTCCAAATATCAACTTTCTAAATCATCTCGAAGCGATTTTATATGTTTTTGAAATTTGACGTCAATGTTTCGAAACTTGGATTCGCCATACAACCATTGCCTTTTCGTCTTTTCGAATTTGTAAAACAGGACCCGGGATACACAACTAGAGCGTTACATATACATTCTTTGAAATTTGCTTAAATTCGGTCCAAATTATTGGCTGTACACCGCGTAAAACCTTTTTGTCCTGACGTCAAATCTGATGTGATATAACGTCAAATTAATATGAATTACATTGCATTTTAAAGCATTTCTAAAGTATATACCATAAGATTTCATGGTCCTGGGAAGTTAACAACATATTAAATTTACGCGTCTATATCAGAAATAATTTTTGACCTTATGACGTCATATGACGTCAAATGACGTTCATCTTCAGAGAATGTAAAGCACTCTTGGAGACTTATTTACTTTCCAAATATTAGATTTCTAACTCATCTGGAAACGATTTTATACGTATTTAAAATTTGACGCCAATGGTTCGAATATTGGATCCGCCATAAAACCTTTGCATTTTTGAATTTGGAAGAACGGACACCGGGATGCTCAACTATAACCTAATATACACTTTCTGTGAAATTTTTATGAAAATCGGTTTATAAACAATGGCTGTAGACCGCGTACAAACTTTTGTAGTATCTGGCAAGTGTAACGTCATATGACGTCATAGGCATATGAAAACTGTAGAATTAAAAATATCCACATTTGAAGCAAAATGTCATATAATTTCCATTTCCATGGACCATTTTAACATATAGAAATTTTCTTGTAAATATTAGAAATAGATTTTCATGTATTGACGTCATCTGACGTCACATGACGTTCATTTTCACAAAATCGTTCAGTCATCCATAATTCTACACAATGTTCAAATATCAATATTCTATCTCATATGGGACCGATTTTATAAGCATTTGAAAATTAACGACCTCGGTTCGAATCTTGGATTCTCCATAGAACCATGGTCTTTTAGAATTTTGAAAAACGGATAGCGGGATGCACAACTAGATCTTAATATACACATTCTGTGAAAATTTGATGAACATCGGTTTATAAGTAATGGCTGTAGACCGCGTACAAACTTTTGTAGAATATGTCAAGTGTGACGTCATATGACGTCATATGCTTATAAAAATTATTGAAATAGAAATTATATCGTGTGAAACATATGCCATTAAATTTTAATTGCTCTTCGACCATTTCAACATATAGAAATAATCTTGTTATTGTTAGTAATATATTTTCATATAATGACGTCACGTGACGTCATATGATGCAAATTTTCAAAATATTTTTAAGACTCCGAGAGACCTACATACTGACCAAATATCAACTTTCTATCTCAAATAGGACTGATTTTATAAGCATTTGAAAATTTACGACCTTGGTTCGAATCTTGGATTCGCTATAGAACCTTGGCAATTTCGAATTTTGAGAAACGGACACCGGGATGCACAACTAGAACTTAATATACACATTCTGTGAAAATTTGATGAAAATCGGTTCATTAATAATGGCTCTGGACCGCGTACAAACTTTTGTAGCTTATTTCACGTGTGACGTCATATGACGTCATAGAGATATGAAAATCAGAGAAATCAAAATTTCCGCATTTGAAGCATGTGTCTTTAAATTTTCATTGCCCTTCGACAATTTCAACATATAGAAATATTCTTGTTAATATTAGAAATACATTATCATATAATGACGTCACGTGACGTCATATGACATTTATTTTCACAAAATATTTAAAACTTCTAGAGACCTATATACTGATTAAATATCAACTTTCTATCTTAAATAGGACAGAATTTATAAGCATTTAAAAATTTACGACCTTGGTTCGAATCTTGGATTCGCTATAGAACCATGGACTTTTCGAATTTTGAAAAACGGACACGGGCGTGCACAACTAGAACTTAATATACACATTCTGTGAAAATTTGATGAAAATCGGTTCACAAACATTGGCTGTAGACCGCGTACAAACTTTTGTAGCATATTTCAAATGTGACGTCATATGACGTCATAGGCATATGAAAATCATAGAAATCAAAATTTCCTCACGTGACTAATAAGTCATAAAAATTTCATCGTCCTAGGAGTATTGCAACATAGAAAAATAAGCGTTTAGTTAGGAAGAAAAAAAGAATAATAACTAGATGTCATTCGTCTAAACGAATGATAGGACTTTCTGCAACCTGTGTTAATGCAAAAAGCAGGAGATAGAAGTTTCATGTAATGACTCGCCTCTGGTAGTATTTCATGTTCATGCTAATTAATTGACATTATATTCCGCGAAAAATAAGCGTTTAGTTACGAAGAAAAAAAAAATAAGTAGCAGTAGTAGTTGTATGCTTATGACGTCATATGACGTCACGACTCAAAATATATTAAGAAATTCTGCAGAACTGCAAACTGTGTAAGTTTCAACTTTCTATCTGATCCCGAAGTTCTTTAGCCCTAAAATGAAATTTTTGGTCCTATGTTCAAATCTTACTTCAGCCACAATACTTCGGTTTTTCGAAATTAAGGTTAGCTGACAAAATATTCACACCTTAGTTTCAAGATGTACCATCTGTAAAAATTTGAAGAAAATCTGATCATAAATGGCGGCTGTAGAGCGCGAACACCATTTTTCACTATTTTCAGCTCTGACGTCACGTGACGTCATAGGGTGCTGAAAATGCTGTTGCTCAAAAGCGCATACTTTACTGCAATAACTCTGAAATTTTCATTATTCTGAACATTTGTCATCATGTCGAAATCATTGCCCAAAATTAAAAATAAGTGGTATGCTTATGACGTCCTCTGACGTCACGATTTAAAATATTTGTAGAAATAATGCAGAACTGCAAACTGTGTAAGTTTCAACTTTCTATCTCATCCTGAAGCTCTTCAATCCTAAAATGAAATTTTTGGTCCTATGTTCGAATATTACTTCAGCCACAGAACTTCGGTTTTTCGGAATTTCGGTAAGCTGGCAGAATATGTACACCTTAGTTTCAAGGTGAACCATCTGTGAAAATTAGAAGAAAATCCGACCATAAATGGCGGCAGTAGAGCGCTAACACCATTGTTCAATATTTTTAGCTCTGACGTCACATGACGTCATAGGGTGCTGAAGATGCTTTTGTTCAAAAGCGCATACTTTACTGTCATAACTCTAAAATCTTCATTATTCTGAACAACTGGCATCATGTCGAAATCATTGCCCAAAAATGAAAATTAAGAAGTATGCTTATGACGTCACATGACGACATTTGACGTCATGTCTCAAAATATATTAAGAAATTCTGCAGAACTGCAAACTGTGTAAGTTTCAACTTTCTATCTCATCCTGAAGCTCTTTAATCCTAAAATAAAATTTTCGGTCCTATGTTTGAATCTTATTTCAGCCACAGAACTTCGGTCTTTCGGAATTTCGGTTAGCTGACAGGATATGCACACCTTAGTTTCAAGATGTATCATCTGTGAAAATTTGAAGAAAATCCGACCATAAATGACGGCTGTAGAGCGTGAACACCATTTTTCACTATTTTTAGCTCTGACGTCATATGACGTCATAGGGTGCTGAAGAAGCTTTTGTAAAAAAGCGCATACTTTACTGTCATAACTCTGAAATTTTCATTATTCTGAACAACTGGCATCATGTCGAAATCATTGCCCTAAAATGAAAATTAAGAAGTATGCTTATGACGTCACATGACGACATTTGACGTCACGTCTCAAAATGTATTAAGAAATTCTGCAGAACTGCAAACTGTGTAAGTTTCAACTTTCTATCTCATCCTGAAGCTCTTTAATCCTAAAATAAAATTTTCGGTCCTATGTTTGAATCTTATTTCAGCCACAGAACTTCGGTCTTTCGGAATTTCGGTTAGCTGACAGGATATGCACACCTTAGTTTCAAGATGTATCATCTGTGAAAATTTGAAGACAATCCGACCATAAATGACGGCTGTAGAGCGCAAACACCATTGTTCACTATTTTTAGCTGTGACGTCATGTGACGTCATAGGCTGCTGATAATCATTGAAATCAAAATTTCCTCACGTGGCTAATAACCCATAAAAATTTCATCGTCCTAGGACTATTGCAACATATTAAAATAAGCGTTTAGTTAGGAAGAAGAAAATAATAATAATAATAATAAAAAAATGACGTCACGTGACGTCATATGACGTTTATTTTCACATAATTGTTAGATATCCAGAGACCTACTAACTGACAAAATTTCACCTTTCTATCTCAAATAGGACAGTTTTATAAGCATTTAATGATTGACGTCTTTGGTTCGAATCTTGGATCCGCCATAGATGCTTGGACTTTTCGAATTTTGAAAAACAGACACCGGTATACACAATAAGAACGTAATATACACATTCTGTGAAAATTTGATAAAAATCAGCCCATTAATAATGGCTCTGGACCGTGTACAAACTTTCGTAGTCAATTTCAAATGTGACGTCATATGACGTCATAGGCTTCTAAAAATCATTGAAATCAAAATTTCAGCATCTGAATCATTTGTCATTGAATTTTCATTGCCCTTTGGCAATTTCAACACATAGAAATATTCTTGTTAATATTAGAAATACATTATCATATAATGCCGTCACGTGACGTCACAAGACGTCCATTTTCACAAAATAATTAAATCTATCGGATATCTTTATACTGACAAAATATCAACCTTCTGTCCCATCTAGGCACGATTTTATGAGCATTTATCAATTTGACGTCCTTGGTTTGAATCTTGCATTCGCCATAGAACCTTGTGCTTTTCGAATTTTGAAAAACGGACACCGAGATGCACAACTAGAACTTAATATACACATTCTCTGAAAATTTGATGAAAATCGGCCCATTAATAATGGCTCTGGACCGTGTACAAACTTTCGTAGTCAATTTCAAATGTGACGTCATATGACGTCATATGCTTCTGAAAATCATTGAAATCGAAATTTCAGCATCTGAAGCATGCGGCATTAAATTTTCATTGCTCTTCGAAAATTTCAACATATAGAAATAATCTTGTTAGAATTAGAAATTCATTATCACATAATGACGTCACGTGACGTCATATGACATTTATTTTCACAAAATGTTTTAGACTCCCAGAGACCTATATACTGACCCAATATCATCTTTCTATCTCAAATAGGACCGATTTTATATGAATTTGAAAATTTACAACCTTGCTTCGAATCTTGGAATCGCTATAGAACCTTGGACTTTTCAAATTTTGAAAAACGGACACCGGGATGCACAACTAGAACTTAATATACACATTCTCTGAAAATTTGATGAAAATCGGTTCATAAACAATGGCTGTAGACCGCGTACAAACTTTTGTTGCATATTTCAAGTGTGACGTCATATGACGTCATAGGCTTATGAAAATCATAAAAATCAAACTTTCAGGGATTCAAGCATGTGTCATTAAATTTTCATTGCCCTTCGACAATTTCAACATATAGAAATACTCCTGTTAATATTAGAAAAACATTATCATATAATGACGTCACGTGACGTCATATGACATTTATTTTCACCAAATTTTTAAAAATTCTAGAGACCTATATACTGACTAAATATCAACTTTCTATCTTAAATAGGACAGATTTTATAAGCATTTAAAAAGTTTACGACCTTGGTTCGAATCTTGGATTCGCTATAGAACCATGGACTTTTCGAATTTTGAAAAAACAGACACCGGGATGCACAACTAGAACTTAATATACACAATCTGTGAAAATTTGATGAAAATCGGTTCACAAACAATGGCTGTAGACCGCGTACAAACTTTTGTAGCATATTTCAAATGTGACGTCATATGACGTCATAGGCATATGAAAATCATAGAAATCAAAATTTCATCGCATCAAGTATATGCCATAAAAATTTCATGGCCCTGGGACCATTGCAACATGCTTAAATTAACGCTCAGTTTGGAAGAAAAAAAGAATAAGAAGAATAAAAAAACATAACAAACCCAATAGGACTTTCTGCCAGTAGGCAGAAAGTCCTAATAATAAAAATAACAAACCCAATAGGACTTTCTGCTTTAGGCAGAAAGTCCTAATAAGAAGAATAAACATAACAAACCCAATAGGACTTTCTGCTTTAGGCAGAAAGTCCTAATAATAAACATAACAAACCCTTGCAAGAAAACAAACGAAGCGGCTCTCCGTTTGCTTATTTCGGAAAGCCGTAATAACACATTAGTTTGCTGCTTACCATTCTTTACGAACAGGTAAAAGAATATTCTAGATGCTAATATAATCCATTTCATTTCAGCATACCATACAAAAGGGTCCAGTCAAGCTGAAGTCATTTTCATTTTTTGACTGTGCTGACCACCCGTCTCTAGTTGATATCCAATCTCTATCCGTGACCACAGACCCGCTGAACTTCCCCGGTCCCCTAAATGTAGAAGCCAACTTTCAGATTAGGTCGCTAATTGGTAGCCCCCTGATGGTAAGTACACATTATTTTCACGCTCAATGTTAACTTTCATTGTTAGTATTGTTGCTTTTTAAGAAAATCAAACGAAATATTTATCCGGTCTCCGTTCGTCCGGTTTTCTCGCTATCCAGTCAGAAATATTTGGATTGAGACGGGTCGCCTCCCTCTATTTATGTTGTATGAACGCAATAATGTTAGGATAATTATGCTCCATTATATAAGTCTGTTTCAGATTTTTTTGTTGCATAAGCATCTGTGTTTTTGCGGTAAAGTGAAATGTAGTTTTGGTAACAGGTAGTGTGTGTTTATTTACACAAATGTGTAAAATATAAAACTCTAAAAAGTTAATTAGTTTACAAATCAAGTATCAGTGAAATCGACGTTTAAATAGTTATACAATTTAACCTCTGGTTGCGATTACCCATATTAAGCAGTTAACCTGCTTTTAGAAACCAACTTACAGATTCATACATTGCATTTAATTTAAATTGAAAAAAAACTAAGCGGACAGCTAAAAGTTGATTATATTAACTATGGAAAGAATACATTTAATGATAAAAACAAATTCATTTTATGTCATTCATTTGTCACAGGGAGATGTGTTAATAGAGAAAAAAGTCCTCGGGAAATACGTTAAGCTACTCTGTATTGATAACTTCGGCTCATGCAAGTACCCGGATCTGTGTGAGCTCCTTGAACAGGTTCAATGTCCGAATCCCATTGTGAAGATAGGAATCGACTGCACATGTCCACTTAAAGCGGTGGGTATATAACACTCTGAATGTGTCTTTAAGTTCTCTCTTTGTCCGTTGTCCGGCGTCAACAATTTGTTTGTTTAAACTCTAGAAGATACAGCTTTAATCCAATCCTGACAAAACCTGGTGCATTTCATGGGTAAAAACTTAGGTCTCCTAAACCCTAGAGCCCACATGTTTAGTGTAATCTTCACAAAACTTTGTCAGAATGATTATCCGTTACTTCGAAAATTGGTAATGGGGGACAATTGGTAGGTCAACTCCTTGGAAAACTCTGTGAACACCCTATATACTACATTTTGGCCCAATAGTCACATAACTTGATGAGAATTTTTGTTGATGAGTTCGAAAATGGGACGCTTTGGGCCAAACTGTATGACACTGGATCCAATACTTGGAAAACCTTGTGAACATCATAGAGGCCATAATATTTGGCCCAATCTTGCATATTAAGGATAAGGCCCTCAGGTGATCGATCTTGGTACACCATGACCTTTTCTCTTCTTCGGCGTTAGCTGTATAAAATGGATTTTGACCTATTTCTTGAACCAATGTAATCTTTGTTAACAAGTGAAGATCACTCAATCATTTGGTTTGCATAAATTATTTTAGGATTTTCCATCATAAAATGTATGTTTCAGGGTGCATATCTTTCTGCATGGTTGTTAATTGGCAAATAGCAATTTAATCTACCTATTTAAACATGAAAAACAACATGTTGAATAATTCAAACATAAAAGAAATAGTTGAAAATGTAAACATTTGTGAGTCTTAACCTTGATGGTTGACTCGTTCATCTAAGTCACAAAAACCCGTAGTGCATCAGTTAGTTAACAAGCAATAAATAGCACCAGCTGGTTAGGTGCTCGTTTGCGAAACTAAGGGCCCCGAGATCGAGTCCCACTGGTGGCATTATCTATTATTTTTTTTAGGTTTCGCTTATATTGCAATTTTTTCCCTGTCTTCTCTTTTCCTGGCTAGTATGTTGCATTTCATAAATTTAGCGAAAAATACGTTTTCTAGCATTTTTTTTTAAAAATCCCAGACCATATTATATTGTAACACGTTTACTTTCTGTTACTTTCATATCTTTGCTGTTGTTGTTTTTTCTTACGCCGAATATTTTTAAATATATTTCTTGTTTGACTTCCCTTCTGTCGGAAAAAGATACATAATACATATATTTAATATATGGTGTGTTAAGGTTGCATGCCTTTTTTTTGACGAATAAGGTAACTACTGATGGCTGGTTTATTTGTCTGCTGTAATGAGATGCATATTTAATCACTCATTGCTGTTTGAAATTGACAGTTTGTTAATTTGATGTTTTAATACACTCTTGTATAATGTATGTGGACAATTATTTGAGAGAGTTCAAAGTTCCAGGCATTGATTATACACTCTACTACAAACAAATGTTTGAAATTTCCGAAACAAATAAGGGAGATAATTCTTTAATCAAATTAGGGGTTTAACAGTAGTTTAATAATAACTATTTCCCTTTTACCATTTTAAGGTTTCATTGTAACATGGTACGTTATATCTCTCACTTAAAGGTAAATATTTGATATCTAATTGTTTAGTGCTTAATGTATTTGTATAATCATGTCAATCGAAAAATCATAAGCTAGTAGACAGATTTAAGTCACATTGCATACGGTTTCTTATATGATTTATCCTTAGGAAATCATAAAGGGCTATGTTGCGACTTTATTTTCAATGAATTGGGATGGTGTTGCATATTTTACTATTTGGTAGTCTCTTATAAATCAATTTTGAATCGAAAGGTTCGAACAAATGATTACTACAATTTCTGTGATGTAACCATGATGAGACTCGAACAACGATTCTATATATTTAATGACAAAGCAAATGCTCGATTTCTACCTGTGTTGTTTCAGAACACCTACATGCTACCGAAAACCGAGTTCAACATATCCAGTGTGATCCCCCGTGGTGACTATCACGTGAAAGTCGACACCACGTACATGGGTCAACAGGGATTCTGCATTAATCTCATGATCTCATTCGAGTGAACAATATATGACTCCAGGACTTTCTGGGCAATTTCGAAATTTTGTAGAAAAAAAACAAAAACATTTTAAAATTGACCCTGTGCTAGATATCTATATAAGACATAAATGATATAGTAGTTGGATTATAGAATATGTAGAGACTTTTATAAAATAGTTCCTTTATTTCATTAGTTTTTGCTGGTACTGAGCTGAGATTGAAGTCTCGTTGACAAAATGTGAGGATTTGATAGGAAGCTTTTTGTTCTGAATTTTGTCCAAAGAACCCGTGAAATCAGTACTGGAAAGAGCAGGTAACTATAGATGTGCTTCTGATAACAGTCTGGAACATTCATTCTAGCATTGTTGAAAATTATCTTATTTATATGTAAGGATATACATATACTTCGTTAAATATCGCCCCCCCCCTCCCTTTCTAATCTCATTAAAAGCAACATCATCACAAACATTAATTAAAAACCGCAATTGAGGAGTGAATATTGCATTGTTTAAATATGCATAAATAAAAGTTTTATTTTTCATTTATATTTTGTAACATCATCATCATCAACATAATTATTTCAAGTCATCATCATCATCATCACTTTAAAATAATTTATAATCGTAATCTATAAGCACACATACAACATACTTTTAGTTAATGCATACATATTGGCTTATGTGCCTATCATAAAACAATACAAAGTTCATCATCATCATTTGCTGAATAACACACGTTATCATAATCGTTTTCTATATTAATCTGCAGTGTTTACTCTTATTTTATACACATCATTCCCATCTATTTATCATCATCATCATCATCATCATCATCATCACATGAAAATAAATGAGCATAAAAGCAGACAAATTACAGTTGGTCATTATCATTGTTTATCCTAACACACATGTTATTCCCAGCTATCATCATAAATCATCATCATCATCATCACATGAAAATAATAATGACGATAAAAGAAGACAAGTTACAGTTGGCCATTATCATTGTTTATCCTAACACACATGTTATACCAGCTATCATCATAAATCATCATCATCATCATCATCACATGAAAATAAATGAGCATAAAAGCAGACAAGTTACAGTTGGTCATCATCATTGTTTATCATAACACACATGTTATTCCCAGCTATCATCATAAATCATCATCATCATCATCATGATCACATGAAAATAATAATGACGATAAAAGAAGACAAGTTACAGTTGGTCATCATCATTGTTTATCATAAAACACATGTTATTCCCAGCTATCATCATAAATCATCATCATCATCACATGAAAATAATAATGATGATAAAAGAAGACAAGTTACAGTTGGTCATCATCATTGTTTATCATAACACACATGTTATTCCCAGCTGTCATCATTATCATGTTAAAATTTCAAAATGAAGGTCTACTGCATTGCCTGACTTAATTATTTAAAAAAAATCATAGTTTTTGGTATGCATATTCGTACAAAAAAGGATGGGTA
>CM037781.1:65643309-65693309 GCA_021229015.1 Solen grandis | reverse complement strand
GAGTGAATGATATCTATTTATGTTGGAACAAGTGTAGAGATGCAATTTTTGATAATCCAACATAATTATCCAACAATGCCTACATACTTAAAACAATAATTGAGTGAATTGAAATACATGTATACTAGTACTGCAAGTATTGATTTTTGACAATGCATATTTTCAAGCCAATAAAAAATAAAATGTAAAAATATATTTTGTTCTGTTCTTAATATAAACATGTTTTTTTTTATTTGAATGATTAAGAGATAAACCAAAGATTTTTTTGAATCGGTATTGTTGAATAATATCCAAAATACGTTTGCTTATCGACATTATAGTCAATACTCGCACAGACAGGAGGAATTGAAGAACAAAAAAGGGATTTCATTTCACTTTCAGGTGATTTTTATCACGAATCGAAAAAAAAACACTATTTTATCGAATGTAAAATGAAAATATCAATTTCTCTTTACCACCATAGAGAGAGAGAGAGAGAGAGAGAGAGAGAATGAGATAAATAAATAAATAAATAATCTTATCAATAATACACCAAACTCTCCATAAGAATTCGGAGAAAATCCAACATGACATATTTATTTCACGAACATGAGAGCTTGGGGGAATGAACAAGGGTGTATTGTTGAGAAGTCAATTCGTTATTAGTTTTATTTAACACATGTTATATAGAATCAACTTGAACTACATTTTATCATCATCATCAACACCATCCTTTAATTACTGCTTAAATTTCATCAGTTCTTATTCCCTACGTGTCAATGGATAAACTGCTGCATTTTTTTACCCAACATTTTAGTTAACTCGCGAGTTCGAACACGTTTATAACACTGAGTCTATTGGCAGCGGTTGAAATTTTTATCCTTGTTCATTAAATTTACAATAATATGCAAAACAAATTTGACAGCATTACATTAAAATCTCTCTTCTCACAGCGCTTTTTGCGTTTGGATTGGTGGTGGTAGTAGTAGTAGTAGTAGTAGCAGCAGCAGCAGTTGTGGTATTGACAGTAAGAACTGTTATGATTGATTTTATATCATTCCATCGAATTAAAAAAAAATGATGCACGCTGTAGTTCTTCTCCGACAGTAAACTGTTTGTGGGATATAACTATTTCACCACTCTCTCGTAAAAACATTTAAATATATTCATATAAAACCTACTTTTCAAGTTTGAGACATAAAATAGCATTTCGAAGTAAATTAAATCACCACATTTGTCGGCTTTTTTATCACTCAATACTGGAATCTAATCAAACCTTTACTCATGACAGAAATCTTGGCATCTTTTCATCTTCCGCATCATATCATTATCTGCCACGCCCCAAGTGAAGAATGAACGCTCAATTACAAATGAGCGTTACATATTGTCTCTCTGCGCATGTCAATTACGCTCCTATAATTTGCATAATTCCAAGGAAGATAACCCAATTAGAGTAACGGCCTACTGTGATGTTATCGGATATTTAAGACAATAAAGATTTTGTGGCCGGAATTCGCTGCCCATTAGACTTGATAAAACTGACCAGTGATGAAAATGCCTTGTTAAATATTTAATTTCATTAGTTTCGCCTCCAGGAATGGCAGGCGTGGCACTTTACTAAACTGAAAATTGCAAGTATTTGGGAGTCTCAAGTTAATCTCTTGCCATCGGAACCTGTAGTTTAAGCAGGCGTTTTATCATTCTGAAAAATTGCCAAATTTATAATGAAATTAATAGCGACATTGTCGTATTAATGCAAATTTATTTTAAATGCATAATTATGCTCATGAAAGTTCTTTTTTTTTAAATGAAATAAGTGTACCGCTATCAAGAATCGAAATCGTGAAATTCTTGGAATTCATGAAATCTTGTAATTTTTAAATGGCATTAGGTCGTTTCTTTTATCACGGTTTCATGTATGTCTTTGTCATAAAACTGTTATCTTCATCCAGTAAGTTTAAATAGAAGCCGTAATAGTAATATCAGTAGTAGTGGAAGAGCTGTTGTAGTAGAATTATAGTAGTATTACTGTTTTTGTTGTTGTTAGGATGAAGATAAGTGGTTTATTTTTAGGATCTCCTATAATTTTATTCGTTTTATTTTTCTTCATTTTTATTTTTCATTTATGCATTATTTTATTATCATTTTATGAAATCTGTCACTAAAATGGCGAAACTCATTTAAATCGTATAAATATATATTTATCATGCTAGGTGTCTTCCATAAACAGAGCAATTTTGGAGATTTTCAAAGGCGGTTTAAATTTTCAAAATACACTTTTAACAAGAAATGAACAACTGCATAAATTCCGTTTCCCCCGATGGAATTTGTGACACAAAGCTGAAGCAGTCTCAAAAATAAGTGTTCCTTTTCAAACTACCCACAAAACATGTCATAAATATCCATTACAACACAACAATAAATATTTTGCAGCTCAGTAAAAACCGAACACTGCACGTGCAAGCAAAGCGAAAACTGAGCTATAATGTTCGACTCGAGGCTTTAAAAAATCTCGATCTCTTGTATGAAATATTTTTAGTTTTCTCTCAAACAGCTGTGTATTATGGATACTTAAGTTTGCACTTAAGAATGTCACTTCAAATTACAGAATGTGCTTTTTTATTTCATATATAGCAAAAAAAAAAAAAAAAAAAAGTGAGAGAGTAAAAAAAGAAAGAAAAATGTTATAATTTAACTTAGTCCTGTTCAATCAGTAAAGTACAAAAAAAATTGATTACTTATATAGATTATACAGAACGGTAGGTATGAAGTGTCAAAATACATGCTATATAGATCAAAAGTGGCATATATAAATCAAAAGTAGTAACACAATAAAATATATATTAACAACTACTTTCGATCTATCATTTATCCACACAAGTCCATATTTAATATCTAAATAGTAAAAGACCTCCGTTTGTATCAGGAAATAAATGTCTTAAAGCTTATAAATCCTATTATTTAAGAAACAATGGATTCTCATCTCGAATTCACACTTTGTTATTCAGGTAATAATAAATCATACATCATTATCATATAAAATATGAGTGCTCCCGACCGATATGTTCATATTAGTGGCGATTTTACTGTTGTTTCATTTAAAATTAAAGCAAATTAAATTTTGCTACATTTAAAAGATATATAGGATCTAGGAATCTGTCTATACCTTCTGAAGAAAAAATAATGTTATTTTTCATTTAATTGTTTATTACATAACCATGGTTACAGGTCTCCATTTCACGATTCATCTCAGATTTTTATTTTCTTCAACTCAAACATTTGAGTTCTACAGAACTCCCTTCTTTATACACGTATAGAATAGAAAAGGGTGCATACTTGTTAAGTTTATATGCAGTAAAACCCTTGAACATAGGACCACACAAAGGGTGCTGAAACTGGTCTTTATCTGAAGGTGGCTGTTATTCAGAGGTTAAATTCTCTACAAATTTAGTGCTGGTATTCTAATCCCTGGCCTTTGTTCACAGGTTGGCTGTTATTCAGAGGTTTAATTCTCGCTGGTATTCTAATCCCTGGCCTTTGTTCTTAGGTGGCTGTTATTGTGCTGGTATTCTAATCCCTGGCCTTTGTTCACAGGTTGGCTGTTATTCAGAGGTTTAATTCTCTACAAATTTAGTGCTGGTATTCTAATCCCTGGCCTTTGTTCACAGGTTGGCTGTTATTCAGAGGTTAAATTCTCTACAAATTTAGTGCTGGTATTCTAATCCCTGGCCTTTGTTCACAGGTTGGCGGTTATTCAGAGGTTTAATTCTCTACAAATTTAGAGCTGGTATTCTAATCCCTGGCCTTTGTTCAGGCTGGCTGTTATTCAGAGATTTAATTCTCTACAAATTTAGTGCTGGTATTCTTATCCCTGGCTTTTGTTCACAGGTTGGTTGTTATTCAGAAGTGACTTCTACTACAATTTTGACTGTAAATTGTACTTGTAAAATGTATTGCTAAATGTTGTAATATGTATTGCTTATGCTGTAATATGTATTGCTTATGTTGTAATATGTATTGCAAAATGTTGTAATATGTATGGCTAAATGTTGTAATGTGTATTGCTAAATGTTGTAGTGTGTATTGCTAAATGTTGTAATTTGTATTGCTAAATGTTGTAATTTGTATTGCTAAATGTTGTAATATGTATTGCTAAATGTTGTAATATGTATTGCTAAATGCTGTAATATGTATTGCTAAATGTTGTAATGTGTATTGCTTAATGCTGTAATATGTATTGCTAAATGTTGTAATATGTATTGCTTAATAATGTAATTTGTATTGATAATGCTGTAATATGTATTGCTAAATGTAGGAATATGTATTGCTAATGCTGTAATATTGTATTGGTATATTATTTATACATTGATGTCATGCTGTTACTCTTATTTAGTTATTTTGATTTTTTTTTTTAAGTTTTTATCATTTTTTTTTTAATTAATGTTTATTTATCATTTATACGTTGAAGTCTTGTTATTATTTAAACACTGAATTCATGCTATTATTTATACATTGAGGTAATGCTATTATTTTAACATTAAAGTCCGTGTTATAACTCAAACATTGAAGTCATGTTATCATCTATACATAGAAGGCATTGAAGTCATGTAATTACTTTTTCATTGAAAGTAATGTTATTACTTAAACATTGAATTTACATTATATTTATACATTGAATTATTTTTATTTATACATTGAAGTCATGTTATTATTTATACATTGAAATCATGCTATTATTTATACGTTGAAGTCATGCTATTATTTATACATTGAAGTTATGTTATTATTTATACATTGAAGTCATGATTTTACTTATACATTGAAGTCATGTTATAACTTTCATATTGAAAGTAATGTTATTACTTATACATTGAATTTACATTACCATTCATACATTAAAGTCATGTTATTACTACTACCCTATAGTCATGTTTTATTAATTTTAACTTTGAAGCCATGTTGATACTTTTAATTGAAAGTAATGTTTTTCCTTATACATTGAATTTTTAAAGTCATTCTATTACTAATACAATGAAGCCATGCTTTCACTTTAACACTGATATCATGCTATTACTTATACATTGAAATCATCTATTATTTATACATTGAAGTCATGCAATTACTTAAACATTGAAGTCATGCTACTATTTATACATTGAAGTTATATTTTTACTTATACATTGAAGTCATGTTATTATTTATACATAAAAATAAAGTTATTACTTTTACCTGTACATATGTTCAATGTTTGCCTCTCTTCCTATATATACGTTGTATTTTCTTGCATTTACATAAAACATCTATATGTGATGTCAATTTCAAATTATAACAATATAAACCATTCATGTTTTACATTTTTTAATATGTTGTTTATGTTTTCTGTAACTGGCAAAATTGGATTTACTTAAAGGCGTTTGAGCGTTTTTTTTCTAACGGACAGATTTTTCTAAAAATATTGCATATAAGTACTTTAGACTTTAACTAAAAGATATATGAATTGAAAATAGGGGGTCACCATGCTTGTTTTAGAGATTAAGCTTATGGTAGAGCATCACTGTTTGCTATAATTTGTTGAAAAAACATGGCATTAAAAATAAGAAAGAGTTCATTTCTAAATACTGTAACAGCATAATAAAATGATATTTTTAAAACATTTTATCCCCATTTGAAACTTATAATGTATTCTATAATTACAGATAAAATACTGTCAAATATGCATTGAAAATGCAAAACGGGCATAAAATCTCATTTCTGCCTTGACCAAAATGTATACAAAAACTATCCCAAAACTATGATTTTATATATTTCTAAAAAAAAAAAAATATCAACGGACAAATTTTCCTTATTTTTTCATTTTCAGTCTTCTGATATAAATGCTTTATGATAATGTAAAAAAAATACATACCTACTTTATTAAAAAATTCAATTTAAAATTACTTTTAATGATATTCTTAATACATGAATCTTAAAATTTTGGCTTTCTTCTATCATTCTACTTAAAATAGATGAGAAATTAAAAAAAAAATGTTTTTACCAAAATCAAAATCAGCTGTAACCCGCTGAAACGTCCTTAACAGTTTATATGTATTTGGTGTCGTTTATATTTTAAATTTCATGGACTTTATCGAAAGCGACGAGAAGCGGAGCGCTGCTGAAAATCCATACAATTTAAAATGTCAACAATAACGTATAAACAGTTTTTCACGTACGTCATACAGCTTTGTTGGTACGCACTTTGGGGTCCAACGAACTTTTTGGTCCATTTGGGGTCAGAAATGGACCCCAAAGTGCGTTGTAATGTTGCATCATAAAATATGATATTAGCAAACCCAACGCACTTTGGAATCAGATCTTTGAACATATGTTGAAGAAATAGCATGCATTTGTTGATGAGGAAAAGTGGTTTTCACATCATTTTGCCAAATATCAGTTAGTTTACTAATATAAAATGATTTAAGGAGTGTTATGTGAGGTAATGATGTGACTATTTTAAGTTAGGCATCAATAAACAGACATTTGCTTCTCATTTATCACCTCGATGCTATTTTCTTGAATTAAATTTTTATAGTTCTATCGAAATATGAGGACATCACTGAATCTGGCGTTATCTATGCAAACCAAAAGTTCGTTTCATTCCACTTTCTAAAACGTTTTTACCCCATCATCATCACCATCATCATCATCATCATCATACGGAAAAACTGTTTTTATCTCTTGTTAAGCAAAGACCAAATTACATTTTTTTCGTGGATTTAGGCAGAGGTGATTTAAAACTAATTTTATAAACATATTTATAATTTCGGCCAAATTTAACATACAGTCTAATTGATATAAATAAATTAAAATTTAGTCTAATTAAACTGGGAATATCTTCCCATTGTCTGTTAGAAGTTGGAGATTGAATTGTAATATACTTTTACAAGAAGTCTATGCAATAAGTTAGAAGAGTGTCATTGTATATTTTAATGTATTTTATATGACAAAATATTCGCCCTTGTAGGCTGAAATGAATTGAAGTGTTTAAAAATGAAGAACATAATATAGACAGGAATCTATGCGTCTATATCCAATGATTTTAAAATATGAAATAGCAGAAATACATTTCAAAGTAATTGAATGTTCTCTTACAAGGTTCTATTAATATTTGACCTTTTACTTAAACATGCTTGTCTGAATTAATATTACATATATCCAGATATTGCTTTTTTTTTTTTATAAAAATGAGAATATTACCGATTTGTTTTCTCTGTGGTGTGAATGGAAAATCGGATTTGTATATCATACGTGTCCAAGTGTTTCCCTAATCTTTATTTTGTTAACTCCACGTATCTTTTGTCATTTTAAGACTTTGTCTACTTGAGACAGATATAGTACTGCCACACTTCAGTTTCACGCCGTAGACATGTGGCATGATACCAAACCCAGACACAGTATCCTGACACCGGGCCAACTAGTTATGGAATTCCTATTCAATGCCAAGCATTTTGTCGCGGCCGGTACAAATAACTGACACACCTGTAATACACGTTGTTAATACTGATAGTGAAGACGTTGTCCCTGACAACACGATTTTGACGATGATGCTAATGAGAAGTGGAGGAGGGGTGACGATAATAATGAAAATGTGTTTAACGATCAATCGAGGTTGGACCTCAAAGTGCGTTAGTATGTGACATATCTACGTACTTTTGGGTCCATTTTCGGAGCTGACCTCAAAGTGTGTTAAACCGACCGCACTTTGGGGTCGCACTTTGGGGTAGGACCCCAAAGTGCGTTCCCACACAGCTTTGCCTTTTACCTCGCGTTATGGAACCAACTCACGTTTGATTGACAGATTGACAGTACACGTGATGGTTCAGAGTCAGTATGACTGGACATATTTTATAAGGCTTCATGCAAAATATGACATAATCATCCACCGCAACAAGCCCCGCCCATTATGTCCTAAGATCACGTAGGCACCTTACACACTCATATTTCTCCAAAGGCCGCATTGATCATTTTATGCAATATATATATATTTTTTTTAATTTTGAACCGGAAATGAAATCATTTCAATGGACGATTAAGTCGGACAAATAGTAAGTACATATACTGTAAGATAGTCATTGGGATGGGCCCGGTAGGGACTTCGGATTTTTTTCATGTGAGGAAGCCTTCCAGACGGCTTGTGGTAGTTCGATGGTTCTACCCGGGTACCTCTGTGTACCCGGGGTCTTCCTCCACCTGTAATTAGCTGGACGTCGCTATATGATTGAAATACTATCGCAGCGACGGTAAACCCCTAAACAACAACAACAACAACAACAACAACAACATTGGGATGGTTTCCCGCTCTACTGCTCCTGCGGGAACAATAAACTGTTAAACTAGTAAAGTATCGAAATGTGTTTTTATTGCTTAAATTTAGTGCTACTGTTTGTTTTAATTCGATTTGAAATTACAGCTTCTGCGAGGACTGATGCGTTGCCGGCGTATAAAATAAATTATAGAATAGTTTTGGATTAGTTGAACATCACCCGCTCATATTTGACAGTAAAACTAGAACACATTTAATGTATGATATAAACTTCTTTGAACATCTGTATTTTATATCTACAAGAACTAAAATTTCAAAGGAACAAGCACTTATGATTATCAGAATTGTTTTAAGTTATCACTTCACTGGTCATATTTCGCTCGCATGAGAAAAGGAGAAATATTTGTGTTCAAATTTATTATACATACTAATTTTATGACAAATATGCAACATACTTTCGTAAATCATTCTCATATGGCATGATGAAATATCCGTTAATTGCCTAAATAATAGGTATAAATCCTCTTGCAGATATTATGCGCATGAAATTTCAACAATAGTTTCTCTCTCATAAAACAGGATTATAAAATCACCGTAACATACTACTAGAACAATTATTCCTTTCGGTTTATTAGATAAGCGATAAAGGAAAATTCGACGAATTCCAGCTCGCCATTCAAAATAAAGGAATTTCTATCATATTTAAGTGCGTAGATGTTACTGTCGTGTAGATTTTACAGCACCGAAAACATTAAATATCTCGCGATTTTTTTATATATCCGCAACAAATTTGGCTTACTTTTATATTTTTCGACTCGCCATTAAAATCTTTCGTGGATATTTTTTCATCTTTTGTTTTAATTTCATTTTACTTTCTTTATTCCTGGTATCTTATTTTGATATAAGATGGCAGAGTCAACAGCGCTGTGATCAACTTTTGATCGAAGTTTTCAAAGCAAACATAAAACATATTGAAGTAATTTTCACAAGGAACATTGACAATGAAAAATAAATTTAATATAATTGAAACAAGTTACTTTGAAAGTACCTGAATAATCAAGATAATAATGTGTTATATGTAAATACATAATTTTTTCCTGTATTTAGTTTCTTTATAATAACAATATATAGGTCAAGTGATCTTATTTTTTTACTCGTATTTGGATTTGTAATACTATGAGATCATACAGTTAGTTTAAGCATAGCGCTGACTTCTTTTGCTTGAAATTCAAGCAAAGAATATGCTCCGAAACAAAATCAAGTTTCTGCGCTTTTAAAAAAAAATCATTTATTGAATTATTTATATTTATAACAATGGAAACATCTCTCTTTTAAGAGGGTTTGTTAGTTTATATAGGCCATGTAACAATATTTGAAGACTGAACTATATTATTGAATATATTTGTGACATTTAAATGAACAAATTATCTAGTCATAAGATAAACAAAATATTTCAAATAAAGGATACAATCAGACATATTAAAATGACATATTACTTTTTTCTTAAATGCATTATTGCATGTTCAATATCAAAAGTATAATTAATTCAATAGTATTCAAATTATATAAACGGGATTGTCTGCAACCCAAATATAGCATATTCCTAGATTCTGACTGCACACTTTCTTTTACAACTGTTGCAACTGAGTATATAAGCGTCGTGGTCCAGTGGTAACATACCCGACTGCGGATCCGAAGGGTGTGGGTTCGAGGTCAAATGGAGGAATGATTTTTCATGATCTTCGCAGGCGCAAGGTACTGGTCCAATCCAGCAGGGATAAGTATAGATTGTAGGAACTTGTTTCCCGATCGACGTATTAGAAATAAGTTTAAACTAATGGCTATGACCTAAATCCTGCGACTCTCATGCCTTTTTTTTTTTTTTGATGCTTGTCGTAGATGTTGACTATAAAAAAAGAGCATGCGGGAGTGAACTTTTCCAAAAGGAGTTCAAGAAAACAGGGTCATTTATTTTGGACCACAGTGAGAGATTATGGGCAAATGGCATTTTTTGTGCCTTTTTTACACTAGCACTCTCTTGGTTTAACACCTTGAATAGGAAAACAAACACACAAAGAATAGAAAATGAAAATAAAAATCCTATTATTCTGCATCGTATACACCCCTATGACGTAAAAACAAATTGAATTACCCACAAGCACCTGCGTTTCCTGGCACCAATTTTATCCCCACACCGGAGAGTCACATAAAGGGAGAATATTGCTCCAAAATCTCCTCCCTAAATATTTTAAGTCGCTATTTATGCTGGTCGTTACGTTTTATTTAATTTAGTTTCAATACTACAATCATTTATTAATGACCAAACCATTATTTTGCCTTCATTATCCAAACACTTTCAGGTCCATTAACCAATTAAAGAAAATACCTCTCATACGGTGATAAAGCTTTCGTCCTTTATTGCTTGGGAATAGCCGTGAAATGGCCGTTCCCCCTTGGCTAGTGTCAATAATACTCCCATAAAGTATTTGTAAATACTGTATACTATGTGCCGTATATCAAGTTCATTTATACTCTCAAAATAATATCTTAGCTATAATCTCTTACATCATTTTCATATTTTTTTTTATCTTATTTCTGTTATATATATAAACAGAGGTCAGGTGCTCGCAATTATTTTTATAAAACAATGTACACATTTATTTATTATGGTTTTATCTTCTTTGACATAAAATGCAATCTCTCTTTTTAATAAGATTTTATTTTCATAACTGTATAATCTTTTGAGTTGGGACTTGGGTATTTCAAAAGTTTGAGTCACTTGGATTCGGATTCTGACCATATGCTTTATTTCATCCCAGGAAATGCTAAATTTAAAGCATTGCACTTCTAAATGAATCAAAATAAAAACAATGAGATTTTCTTCTTGAAAATATATAGCAAACAATGACCATAACTGGAATGACTTGTTCTTTTTTGAAATACATTTATATTGGCATTTTCAAAATCTAATATTTTGAGTATGCGAAAAGTTCAGATATTGACTTTATATATTAACGAGTGTATTAATAATTTCCAAGTATTGATAAACTGTCTTTGGTAATTTACAATCTACATTCATGCTTATCATTTAGACTTGTCCATTACATCGTAAGAAAAATATATTTACAAGTTTGCATTTGAGAGAAATAATATTTAGCATCATGCCTTTGCCATTAACATTACACACTTTGTGGCAACATCAAACAAGACAACATAAGGCAAAAACAGAATGATACACAAATAATGCTGACTGCAAAATGGTATTTGTTACATTAGCAAGTAAGCATTCAAAACATACGTTCACAAATTGAATTGGTGATATAAGTTAAAAGAAAGATAATTAAGAAGGAACAATAACTGTTACAGTAATACACATCGCAATAAAACATTTTATGTAACATTTAACGTACAAAGAGTACAAATCCACACCCGCCCCACTTTCCCGACACTAGGTCGACACGTCATTGAATTTATTCCCAATCATCCGCTCTACATTGTAGATCAAACGATACCATTTTTATGACAGAGGGTCGATACAGCCGAGACAACCATTGGTGAGGTGGTTACCCAGGCAACTATACATTTACGATTTATTAATGCAACATAGATATTTCCTTTACAATGGTGTCTGTATGAAATTATTGCGCAATTTGCACAAAGGTGAGCATATGAACAAAGTTTTTAACATGCCAATATATATACAACTCTGTGTGATTATATGTGAAGCGCCAATCAACTGAGATATTCACGACTTCCGGTGCATTGTGTGTAGAAGAAGAAGAAATATTTTATTATAGTGACTTGTGCATAGTATAAATATATAAACAATAAATCAATGTGGATTATTTAACACACCTGGCACAATGGGCCTATAAGTCACCTATATAACACAACATTTATACAGTTCATGAAAAAACACACTATTATAATAGAAACAGTCAATGAAAAGAATGGTTGACATTAATGATAAAAATTCATCATTTATCACATTTATAATAGCGAATTATTAATTATATTATATGACATTTTTCTGTATTACATTAGCTAAATTTAATTTCTGTTTAAATACAAAGTGTTACGACGAACTAGATATGCTTTTGTAATAAATTTTGCAACCTTGCGTACATGATTATTGAGCAACATGTCAAAAGTTTCTTGTTCAGATTGATTTAAGGAGACCGAGTTTTGTAAAACAGGACAAAGTATATTATTACGTAATTCATTATAATGATCACACTCTAGTAGAAAATGAGTCTCTGTCTCAACACATCCTCTCGTACAAAACACACAAAGTCTTTGTTCAGGTGTCTCGCCGACGTACCTCCCGGTCTCAATACGCAGTGGAAGAATCCCGTATCTAAATTGTGATAGAAGTGATCGTTCATATTTATTCATATTTATGGTAACAAAATCTTCAGTTTTACATTCTGTTTTAAAGAGTCTATACGTTCTCAATTTAGATACACTGGTTATTTGTTGCCTCCACAATTGTCTGTAATTCTCAGTTATGCGTGCCTGCACTAACTTTAAGTCAACTGGAGATTTATTAACAAATTTGTCATATTGGTTAATCTCAATGAGCACAGATTTGACATCCTTACACCAATTATTTTTAAGATTATGGTTAATATAATCATGATCAAAAACATTTTTAAGAAGTCTATTATTGTCAAGTAATGTAAGTTTGTTCCAAAGTCTTAAAATATTAATGCGACGTCTGTACATGCTTGGTATCCAACCAGTATCTCCTATAAGACCAAGCGTTGGGGCAAATCGGTGTACACCTAAGTAGTACCGCAATGCTCGATTTTGAATATTATCGATGGATTGGAAGTTTTTAAACCCCCAAACTGTAACAAAAAGTGATACATGTACAATGTATGTAAGTATGCATATGGTGTGACAAAAGTTTGAAAGGAAGTTCTGGTGCAACTTTATAATTTGATTTATCAGTTGATGCTTTTACCCTCATATTTTCAGTTAGATCTGTTAATCCATGTAACGCGTACATTAAAACGAATAGATTTTATATCACTGTAACCATTTAGAATTTTTAATAACAATAATTTCCGTTGATTTCGTAGATGGATTTATCCGCGAATATGTATCAAAGAAACATGTAAGTTTATACCTCATAGAAAATTATGATAAATGACATATATACATTAGCGAAAAAAACTTTAAATAGAAATCCAGTGTCAAGGAAAAATAATGTTCTTTACAGTTTCAATACTTCAATCAAACCTGCATTAAGCGACCACTTAAAAGGATGAGGAAAAGTGGTCACCAAGAACAGGTGCCCGCTGCATGGAAGTCAGTATTATAATTGGATGCATCTTGTCCGGAATCTGAAAACTGTCCGCTTAATACATTTTGGCTTCATAGAAAAGGTGATCGCTGACACCGGCCTTAAAACAATAAAAAATGATAAACGATATGCATATGAGTACATTCTAAATCAAGTTAACAAAATGTTGATAGATATTAATTCTTGAAGTTGCTACTAATGTGTTAACCGCCGCTTCAATAGTATATTGATCAGTCCTTTACCGACATCCAGATCATTACTTGTGAGGAATATTCCAAGTGAACCGAGTCATTTATAAGTAGTCATATACGATAAATTACTGACAAATACCGGTATACAGGTATGTATAACACCAGATAGACACAATAAATGTACCGGTAATTATATTATAATATATAATGGATTAAAGAATTACTTTTTATTGTTATCTGATATGATGTCCAGTGAAATTATAAATGTCTGAAGCAAGGAAAAGGCCAAGTTTTAAGATTCTATTTTTTTTTTTGGCCAGGACCCCCCCCCTTTTTGTATATATATTTTTGGAACCGTGAAAATCTATAAGGACGTAAAACAGTCAATGAGATATCATGTATTATACATATTCTAACATGTTTATGAAAATCCATGGATGTGGTATACCCACCCTAGTAGCCATAAATCACATCTGGTCATTGGGTGGAAAAAATATGACTCTTTGTCGCTTTAATAATAATAATCGTAATAAAATGGTACTGGTATAACTCTCTTGCTTGGCACTCAGCATAATTATAAGGGTATTTCTGGTTGGTCCAGGGTCAGGATAATGTTATTTGGTGTGGCATCATGCCAAATGTCGTCGGCGTGATATTGCAGTGTGGGAGCAGTATACGTCTCAAGTAGATATAGTCTCCAAATGACTGAAGTACTGTAGATGGGACGTTAAACCCAATAAACAAATAAACAAAAATAAAAAAAGTTTCACGGAGTTTTTTCCCCACATTTTGTTGGATTTTGGGGAGATTTAACATTGAAACCTATGGTAAAAATATACATAATTTCTTTAAATATGAAAAAAAAATGCATTTGAATTTTGAGATTAATCCATGATAAAAAAACACTTAAATTAATTATGTTTCAATTTCCAAACCTAACCGAAGATAAATGGAGACGATTACTGATTTAGTAATCAGGGGAGATAATTCATGTGAAGAAAACTGGTCAACACAGTCATATCTTGTCAGTATATCCATTAGTTTTGCATAATTTGGCATCATTAGGCTTATATTGTAACGTCATGCCTGCATGTTTTTGGTGAAAATAATGGCTTTTAGGATGGGAAATCCTATAACAGTATGTTACGGGTAAGAAATAGAAGTCGTAGCACATGGCATAACGTATGAGTATGAACACAAAGTTAAAGATATTTTTGACTGAAAAACGTGCACAGAAAAAATACCTTTGAATTTCAATATCATATCAAACTTATCAAAGTCGACATATATAGTTATTGATTCAAACAAAGTTTTTTACCGTCCCGGTGGCCGAGTGGTTAGAGCGTCCGCCTCGGGAGCGGGAGGTCATGGGTTCGGTCCTCGGCCTCGACATACCAAAGTCGTTAAAATGGTACTGATATAGCTCCCTTGCTTGGCGCTCAGTATATAGGGGTAGTTGCAGGGCTGGTCGGCCCGGTTTCATGATAATGTGACTGGGTGTGATATCATGTCTACGGCGTGATACTGCAGTATGGCAGCAAAATATCTGTCTCAAGTAGACATCGTCGCCAAATGACTGAAATACTGTCGACGGAACGTTTAACCCAACAAACAAACAAACAAACATCAAACTAAGTTACTATAGATATTATAATTTTTTTAAGAATCTAAGGGGAAGCATAAAGGTGAAAGGTCCTGTCAGAAAGAAATAAATGAATAACGTCGATATATATTAGCCCTTTCTAATTGACACAAAATACAAAACATATCTTTCTTTTCTTTCATCTACACTTTTTTGTGACAGCATAGTTTGCAATTATACAGGAATTAGAATTCTATCCGTGGAACTCACAATTGTTTTATAGAATTTTATGAATAATTGTTTATGTTTACAGCAAAACTAATTACAGTTAAGGTTAAGTCCACTTCAAATAATAAATAAATAAATAAATAAATAAATAAATAAATAAATAAAATAAATAAATACGCTTACATGACGAGCTCCTGATTAGACGTCTGAAACTTTTTTATTCACACATAATACATGAATGAATGCACAACAATCTTCTGTATATGATATATTTATCATTTTATTACTGAAGTCGCCACGTACTCTCTGCAACGATGCGTTAGCGGGAAAAATATCAATGAAGCAAATTACATATACTTTGTCTGGAGTTCCTTCCCCTTACATTGCGTTATCTTGAGTACGACCGGGAACCAGATATACAATTGTGTGATGTAAGAATGAAATTCGTTACACATGTAGTGCAGCAGTTTATGCGCCTCTGGTATGTAAAATGCCCATAGGTATATGGCAAATAAAATTATGTCTTTCATTGAAATATTTTCGGCCCTCAAAGTAAAGGTTAGCCTAAAACACAGGTCTACCAACAATTTTGAAAAATAGGGTAGCTGGTTCAAATCCCAGCTGCTTTTCCCTCTTTTTGTCACACTGTTATACTGTAACATGTATAAACAAATACATACATATATTATAAAACGGTTACATGTTACACATTTTGGAGTTTTTTCCCTTTGCAATTTAGGGTCACCTTAACTTATTTCCCCATTTTCTCATTATTTTAAAGATCTCATGGACACATACATACCTTGAAGTGGGAGGATACAGTTTATTGAGAATACAACAAAAACAATTTCTGTTTGCATTATTTTTATGCCCTCTATATATTTACCGGTCAAAACGTTCATATGTTTTTTGTGGTAGAAATTCATTGCTGCAAAAAATATTGATTTTTCATTTTTCCTTTGTCATTGTGATTGGTATTTATTACGAACAATCAGTTTTAATTCTTTCCTGTTCATAAATGATTCCCTATAGATCATATAAATATCCTTTTAATAATGAAAAATCAACGAAACATAATTTCATTTGTATTAATTATACGTGTGGCCTGGTTTTACGGAAAAGAAATCGGCCTAGAGGAGTAAAAATACTTACATACTTATGTAACGGTCAACGTTTATGAAAACGTGCACATAAGTTGACCAAATGATGTACTTCATTATGGCGAAAATAAAAACAAACAAAAAGAATGGCATATCTTTCGATTTATATCAATATATATGTCTGCTTGATAAGTGTAAGCCAGATGAATACTCAACATTCAATATGTTCACACTTCTGTAGGGTTTCTTCCTTGGATTTTGGTGTTGATTTACGGTCCAGCTATATGATGGCTAATGCCTGCCATTTCAATGATTTTGAAGAATCTGCATAAATGTGTTCACGACTGGTTCGTCTTCAGTGCTCGCTTTCCAAGAAACTACTCGTCATATCATGTGACGATCATCATGATTGTCAACTTGTAGAAACATCTGTTAAAAGAAATCTGCATTGTTCTTAACCTATCACTATTGCAAAGGTAATAAGTGACATTTCTCACTATTATTTGTTGGGCAAAACAGTTCCACATACACTGAATGGGGTTCCTTTTGTTGTTGTATTTTTTTTTCTCCAAATTAACCATTAAGTAATTCCGAACATTTCTGTTCTATTTCAAGTCTCTACACGCATTTTCGAGCAAAATTTAAATAAATAAATAAATAAATAAATAAATAAATAAATAAATAAATAAAAAGACTGAGAAGGTCAAATATAAATTCAGATTTGATATTGCGTATCACAAGTAAAACATCTGTAGATATCAATAAAAAATACCGGTAAATACTTAAAAACATATAGGCTAATAATAAAATATCTGCAATCATATTTATATTTCCATCCAAAACATCTGTTTGAGTTTGAGTTTGAGTAATAAATTTAAACTGAGCTATTTTTGACATAATTTGAATATTTGGGGATAAATCAAGCAACAATTTGAAATTAAGGAAAACAAAAAAATACTAAAAAATCCACAACGAAATACCGCCAACACACAACTAGATTTTTCTTCCTCAATTGTTTATGTTTTGTTATTACAGTAAATGTTCAAGAGAAGGTCATATTTCATTACCTGACGCTGTGATGACGGTGTTGGACAGCTCGAACATTTCAGGCCGAACAACTATGCCAAACCCTGAAACCATACACTTCGTAATTTAACGGTTAAGTGCTATTTTGAAGAATCGTTAATCATTGTCAGTTTCCTGTGCATGCGCGAACTTGCGAACTTTGTAAATTAATATTTGCGTATTCAAGCGGATTCAAGTGATTGTTTATTGCTGATTAGCGCGTGCGTTTTTGAACTTTCCGAAGACAGTATTTCAGTCAGTTGAGAATTATGTCGTCATAAGACAGGTATAGTATTGTTGAACTACGCTACGGACAAAATCAAATTGCTTGATAACACGCATAATCATGATATCCTGAAACGGGCCAAACGGTACTGGAACTACCCTTATATGTCTAGCGCAAACCAAGAGAACTATCTTAACTGCAAATCTTAGTAACCTTGGTATGTCCCGACCGGGGAACGCACCCACGACCTATCAATTTCAGGACGTATGATCTATCTACAACTGGTCCTCATTATTTAATTTGAAGTGTAGAAATGTCACAAAGCCATGTGTAAATAACAAAACCAGTGTAATAGGGTCACACACGATATTTGAATACAAATATGTTTACTGAGATGTAAAATTTATAACTATACAAAGTAGTATATCAATAAACAATAATCAATACGTAGCTGCTGCCGATGATGATGCTGATAATAATGCTGTTGGTACTAATGTTATGACAGTCAATATGTCTAAGAAATTCCTTATTTCTGTTCCCCATTTATAAGATTAATTTCAGCATTCCATTTCTGCAAGCCGATACGCAAATTCTTTTCATTTCAAAGCACATCGAATATCTTTTTGTTATTTTTGGATTACATATTCACTTAGAAAAATAAAACTTATACTAAGTTCTATTTAAGAACTATTTTCTTTTCTTAAGCACTTCCTTTCTCAAGCTTACTAAGCCTCCGCGGCCGGTGTTACATTTTTTTCTTCCGCTTTCCCTTCAATCAACCATTTATCCATCTCGCTGTATAGTAAACACTGCGAGAAGTGTTTTCATAACATCGGATTAAGAATATGAAATGTTTATTTTTCCCTAGGTGGTCCAATGCTAATGAATGCAAAATCACCGTCACCGAAATCTCGTTTCCGTCGCGCGAGATTCCACGGGATTATTGTTGTTAATGTTTAATCCATTGGAATCTGATATACCCGCATAATAATTCGCTGAACATCAAAGTGTGTCCCGAATGATGGATGGAGTGAAACTATCCATTAAATGTAATTAATTTCAATTTCTCTTCTTCTTCTCTTCTTGGGTCGCCCTAGGGTTCCAAATGTACCCTAATGAGAAGAACAACCAAGCATTTGGCACCATTAACCTGTACGGTGCTATTTTTATACGCGCGTTTTGATGACTTCCTTCATGTTTGTATGTATACTATTTTGGAATTTAAACAAGTAATATTTTTCTGGTCTGGTTTTAATTAATTCCATTTTATGTCTTAAATTGGAAAAATATATCCCCATGTGTTGGCCATCAATTATGCATAATTTAGGAAACTGTACAACAGTTGGCTCGAATCAAAGGCAAATGACAAATGGATATGTAAATACTTTGAAATTTTACCATTTCTTTCGCTGTATAACATATACCACCCATATTCTAACTGACATGTATTAATAATTTTCCAAACGACTTCCTCGTGTGCAAGAAACAAAACAAACTATGATACCACACGCATCATTTTCTTGGGTAGAAAGAATTGCATAAATATAATGATAATTGTTTAGAGAACTTGTAATGCTTGTAGTAAATACGGTAGTAATAGTAATTAGTAGGCATGATGCTGATAGTTGTAGTAGTAGTAATGGGCGTGGTCGAAGTGGATGTAGGAGTAATAGAATTGGTGGTGGTAGTAATAGTAGCAGTAGTAACAGTAGTCGTAGTAAATTTATAATGATTAAAAATACTGTTATTATCTTTGTTTTACCAATCCAGTCATTCTCAATATCAAATTTTAAATCGGCACATGCATTAAGAATTTTTGAAATAGTTATTAATAGCAATAAGTCAAGCTCATTGGCTTTCGATGATGATAATCATGAAATTGCCTACTTTCGACCTACAGTCAAACCTGTCTCTACCGACCTGTAAATGGCCAAGAAAAAATCTGCCTGCCATTGACAGGTGATTTCTAAATGAAGGTGAAGATTCATTTTCGGAGAGCTAAAGCTATCTGCTTAAAACAAGATGTCGCTAAGGCAGGTTAAAACATATCTTCTTGTACCATATCAATCTTTTAGATAAATATATTTACTTTCTATGTGATAAATTCAGTTAATTAATATATCAAATACAATTCGATATTATAATTGTAAGTATTTTGCATCATATACTTTTTATGTTGCTTATATACAGATGAGAGGATGTGTGGATCCGGAGGCTGTATAGATGAACTTATATTTATAAAATCTATACATGTTGTATTTATATAAGCTCAACTGCCAACATGTTGTAAAATTGCCACATGGGTCTCTTGGATGTTCTGGAATATGAAAATAAAAAAACTTGAAACTTGGGATTTATCAAATTTCGCTTACTTTTCTTTCTTCGGGTTTCATTTGTTGCACTAGATTTTATTTAATGTCTTACAACGTTCACTCCTAGATGTAGCTCTTGGGGGAAAAAATGGACGGCAGTGTGAGAAAGAAATCTAAAATATCATAGTTTTCAAACATTAGTATTATATTTATAGCAATTGCATTTACAAAACGAGGCGGGTTTCTTATTGCGTCTCCTCACAGGCACGAAAGGGATTTACAAGTTCTTATCCGCCATGATTATGCGAAATAATTTAATTAACACATCGAAATTAACGTGTTATTAATCCTTGTTTATTATCCATATCACACTAGGTGAGCAAATGGCATCAGGATTGTTGCAAATCAGTAAATGCAAGTTTATTCCACAAAATTGGCATCGGAAGACAAAGTGGGACCGATGAAACTTTATCCGGAAGTTGTTTTAATTGCACACCGCGATCTTTTAATAGTTCATGTAGGTTTAGATGCGAGCTAACCACATGTGCCGCAGAATAAACGAGTGACTTTCGACCCGAATGACATAAGTTCCGGGATATTTGTGCAGTTTTGATGTGAAAATGATCCCTGCTGCAAGGCATTCAATTCATGTTGTCTTGTTACAAAGAAGGGAGATGGTATACTGGATTATAGAGGAAAAAAGACGTTGCCACTAAAACTAATGCCTACCCTTCCCTTATAAGTGTATAAATGATTACAAATATTATCAGTACTTTGAATTAAAAAAAAAAAGCTTTCAGTTTCATACTTTGATAAAACTCTGCATTAAAGATGCATTATCAAAGCATAAATAAGGCACCCGAGAAAGAAAGAAATACAAACAGACAAGGGCAAACTGTTTACCGTATAAAGACAATACATATGGGCATCCCGTCGTTGTCTAGAATTATATGAAACACTGCAGTGATCAACCGAAAGAGTGAGTTCGGCATTTTCAAGTGCATGCTAAAATCATGTACTTGCTTGTATTATTTATGGTTGAATCTTATTCAACAACTTGAAAGTTTCAAATGTAGATAAACAATTATAGATGTCCTGGACATTGTTCGAACTCATTAAACGTTTATTTTACAGAGGTCTCTTTCATACGATTGTCCCACTATCCGTTCTTGCTATCTTAAAAATTAATCCATTGTCCCGTTATCCGTTCTTGCTTTTCTATAAATTCAATTCCATTGTCCTGCTATCCATTCTTGCTATCTTATAAATTCAATTCTATTGTCCTGGGAGCCGGTCTTGCTATCCTGTATCTGATAATTGATTGTAACTCTCTCCTGTATCTAAAATACGATTTCCCCGTCTTCTTGTATCTAAAGTACGACTGCCCGCTATCCTTTCCTTCTTTCATGAATGAAGTACGATTGCCCCTCTATCGTTTTTTCTATCCGTTTTTTCCTGTATCTTAAATAAGACTGCCCCCTTATCCGTTCTTGCAATCCTGCGTCTTTTATATCATCGACACGGTATCCGTTACTGCTATACTGCATCTTTGATAATGTTGTTCCGCTATCCATACGTACTGTCGTGTATCTTCCATTGTCCCAGTATCCGTAAATTGCTATCCTGCATCGTAAATACAATTGCCCTGTTGTCCTGTATCATACATACAATTGCCCCGCTATCCTGTAGCATACACACAATTGCCCCGTTATCTTGTATCATGAATACAATTACATTGCTTTCCTGTATCATAAATACAAACACCCCGCTATCAAGTATCATAAATACAAATGCTCCGCTTTCTTGTATCATAAATACATTGCCCCACTATCCTATAGCATAAATACAATTGCCCCGTTATCCGATATTATTTAACCCTATATCCCGCTATCTTGACTTTTAGTTTTGTTAATTCATACCCCGATATCCGGTCTTTTATTTTTACATGTTTTCATTCGGTTGTTCCCATATTTGGTTCTCTTCAGTCGGATTTCTATTTTCAAGCCCATTTTTTTTCTTCCAGTTATTTGTTTAATCATGGTCGGTTTCATTCATCAATCTGATACATGAGACGGTCAGCCAGGAATTAGGGTACTTGATGAACAGTACCCAGCTGTCCCAGACGATAATTTGTCATGAACATTTTTTATTATGATGCTATCTATTTATTTGCATAATGTGTATTTTATTTTCTTTGCGTTCATTTGTAACTTCATGAAATCCATGTAGCATGTTTATATATTCAAATTTTGACAATTTGAAAAGAAAAAAAGAAAAGAAAAACGATTTTTAATTAATGTACATGTTTATTCATTTTTTTTTTGATGAACTTATTTTCAAAGGAAAAGTAATTATAGAACATGGCAAACGCAGTACAAAATCTTTATGTTGCTAGGATATACTCTTAGTAAGTTCATTATGGGGGAGTGCACGCGAAATGTTCGAAAGACGATGTGAAAATAAAGTTGTAAATTTATTCGGGAACAACATATGGAAATGATTGTTAAATTGTTCAGATGTACTGCGGAAAACAAATCGGTTCTTCCTCTTCGTACCGTACAGGTGTTACGAAATGATTTCCACGTGTATAAACGTTTACACCGAAATGAATTCCTACATTAAAGCAACGCTTTCGCTTTTGCAGTTACTCGCGGATGGTACAATGAAATGGTTTTGTATTTTATACTAAGTCTGAAGAAGGGGTTTTCGCCCTTAGCGATTGAAGCTGTTGTGAATTATGGATCCTACTATTAGAATGTGTTTTGTTATGTCTATCAAATACTTTCTTTTATGTTCCTCTTGGGGCTTAAAGTTTCAGATGTAGAAATATAAATGACAATAAATAATCGAAGCTTTATTCTGTTGCAAAACGTACTGATGAGTGAATGAGGTAATTTTATGATTTCTTTTTGTTAGGTTTAATGTGTTCAGAAGTGAATCGTTTAGTCATTTAAAATATAACTGCTGATTTTTCTCAACTACAGCAGCCGAAGACGCAACAGTAGTGGTGAGAATGAAGAAAAAGTAGTAGTAGTAGTGGTGGTGGTTGTAGTAGTAATAGAAGTAGAAGTAGTAGTGGTTGTAGCAGTAGTAGTGGTAGAAGTAGAAGTAGTAGTGGTAGTAGTGGTTGTAGCAGTAGTAGTGGTAGAAGTAGTAGTAGTAGTGGTTGTAGCAGTAGTAGTGGTAGAAGTAGTAGTAGTAGTGGTTGTAGCAGTAGTAGTGGTAGAAGTATTAGTAGTTGTGGTTGTAGCAGTAGTAGTGGTAGAAGTAGTAGTAGTAGTGGTTGTAGCAGTAGTAGTGGTAGAAGTATTAGTAGTAGTGGTTGTAGCAGTAGTAGTGGTAGAAGAAGTGGAGGTTGTAGTATTAGCAGTAAATGTGGTGGTTGTAGTAGTAGCAGCAGTAAATGTGGTTGTAGAAGTTGAAGTAGAAGTGGTTGAGGTAGAAATAGTAGTAGAAGTAGTAGCAGTAGTTGTTGTGGTAGTAGATTAAGAGTAGTAGTGTATTATATATTATACATAACATGCAGTTGTATACTTATAGAAGAATTAATAACACAGTTTCAGCTTTATTCTTTTAAATTCGATTGGGAATTAACTTATACTAATCCCTCGTGACGGTTCCGGAGTTGGACCAGTACTTTGAGGATGGGAAGGCAATGGAAGAGTGTTGCTCTCTACAGGTCTTGCCGCATCCGTCTGTTCCGTTGTCAGGTAAACAACTTCCAAACCAAGGCACCCTTCAGCTGCTTCTTCTTCAAAGTATTATTATTAGTAGTAGTAGCAGCAGCAGCAGCAGCAGCAGCAGTATCAATAGCGGTAAAAATGCATCTCGAAGCAGAATAACATTTCGTATTTATATTTGTATTTTGTACGATATTGTTACACGCTATTTCAACACTTAATGTTCCTCATATTATAATGTTACGCTTATTATCATAATAAAGTTTAAAAAAGGAAAGGGGTACCTGTACAGTGAAGTGGTAACGCGCCTCGTGTCACCAAGGCGTTACGGGTTAGATACTGGTTACGTACGTAAAAGGGTACAAAGGTCGCCCATTCAGACACATGGGTTTTTTCCGAGCTCTCCGGTTTCCTCCCACAATAATGACCACATACGCCGCCACAAAAGCCAACGAGAGTGATTATTAGAAGTTGTGATAATTTGTTTCGTAATCGATGTAAAATGAATAATTAAATGAATTAAACCTTATCTTTAAAAAAGGAAAGATTAAAACCAAGTAAAACAAGGATGTTTAAACATACAAAATGCAAGCAGTGTTTTTTTTTTTTTTTTTTTTTTTTTTTTGTGAATTCGAGAATTACGAATAAACCGCCACACATTTCGTTTTACATAAATATTTTTCAAACAATTCATAAACAAAAGTCGACGTGGGAGAGCGAAGCAGGCAACTTACCGAGAGTCTTTCTTACAGTATTTCATTATAATCTTCAGCTAAATTATTCTATTATAAATCCGTGTCGCGAAATTCGAGCCATATTGTTCATGTCAAGCACGCGCACCTTAGTGATAATCTCGCGTTATTTCGCGAGATATTTCACAGCGGGGCGTATCCCAAATCCTGATTTTACGGAACCCTTTTTTCGTATTTAATGAAAAGGGGCGAATCTATAGCAGTCCCCTCTGAATTAAGCAAAGCGCTTCTGGGTGTTTTCACCTCGTGAATGCACATGTCTTCAATATCAAGTATTATTTCATCGCATTAATATTCACATTGAAAAAGACCGTTTTCTCGACGAGGGGTAATAGAGAACAGATTTAAAAGTGTGAAATTTTTGTCTTTCTGGCCCTTTAATGTGTTAAAACTCGGAAATAAAGGCAGAATTCTTATCACATTTCAATATTTTCGTTTTAATCTATTAGTGAAACACGTGCTGAACGCCCCTATTTTTATCAGCCATTTTGTAATTTCATTCACGAAAGCATTAAAACTTACGTCGTTGCCGTCGTCTATGAATAATATTGCGCTGCTAAATTGCACCTTCCTTCCTATTACTCTGTGAGCAGTTTATAATTTCATTTTGTTGGCTACTTTTCCTTGCAAAAAATGTCCCCAAGTTTAATTGTATTAAGCTAATAATGAATATAAGGAAGGTTTAAATGCGTTAGTTAATATTTGCATTTTGAAAAGCAAAAAAGAGATTTTAAGTTTAGTTAATATATGCTATTCAATACCAGAATATATGTTTAAAATAAAAACGCCTTTTAAAAGTTCGACATTTTGTAAAAGTGTTCATTTAAATTTTATATGATGCTTTTATAATGCTAACAACAGTTTTCATTGTTTCCTGCAAACAACAGTCATTAAATTTAATATACAAGCTAAAAAGCCTATATAAATATATTTGTGGAGACATACCTTTTTTTTAATGTAACAAATATTGAATTTTCATCTAATATATTATAAATTATATATATATATAAAAAAAGCATATATTTCACCATTTATTTATATCATCATTATCATCATTATCATCGTCACCATTTTAATTTCTCTCTTTCCTTAAATTCAAGTTGTGTGTGCACCGATACGGTTTTTTTTTTGTTGTTTTTTTTTGAGGTGGGATGGGTGGGTTGTAAATATCGCTTCATAACGTTTCAGGTATAATGAGAAAAATGTGTGGCGTCCATAAATAGACATGAGATATATTGTCTCGTCTATCGTAACTTTTATTTACTATAAATCATATCAGATTGTACAACTTTGGTAATGAAATTCGATATTGTGGCTTCGATTCATCATCAGCGTAATTGCCGTCGTCGTCGTCATAATTTCTTTCTACCATACTTATAACAATTTAACCTATGTCTTGTTTTCTTATTTAATATAATTATAAAATCAAACTTGCGTTTGGCTACACAAGAATTGCTCTATCCATCATAGTAATACATTATAATTGCTCTTCATAAACGTAATATTTCGATTCAATTCCTTCATAAATAAATATATTTACTTCGTTTATAAACCATGCACTATTATTTTGTATTACAATATATTTTTTTTGTATTATTTACTGTGTTGAAAATAACTGTGTTGCATTATTGATTTAATTAAACACGTTTAAACCAGCGATTTCATTTATAAATTCAATATGTATTCAGCTTTCTTTGATTTTACTTTCTGTTTCAGTTATTGCGTCTCACCCGCCAAAAAATTGTAGTCTATTATGTTGGTGGTTTATCATCGTTGCGAATGGCGAAAAATATGTAATTTATATTTTCCAATTAAATATTTGACTGACCTGTGTGTATGTGTTTTGCAAAACTTTTGCTTGTGCATACAAAATGTTGTTTTTCCCTGCTATTAACACGAAGATTCAGGAATAAAGCTGCTGTCAGGGACGTCGTATTCCAACATAAATACACTGTTTTTAGGTCATGATTTTGTCTATTTGTCATAAATTAATTACTGAGTAAAGATGATTGGTTCATTGACACAAAGCTGGCAAATGAATCATTTTAGATTGAAGGCTTCGAGTTATGGAGGGCCATTTACCATTTCTCCTTCTAGAGACAATGTTAATTGTACTCAAACGTCACGGCGTGTTTTTCTCATAGCACCGTTTACTTCGCACATACCATGTGTTACCCATTATTCTCAATGCAGAGTTTGTAATAATTATCACTAATAGAGTATAGTAAAAATATACACGGTCACGTGATATTTACAGGTGTTTTCCATTTCGTCTGCACGTGCCCGAATTTATTTCGGAGATTCCTTCACAGGAATTGAATTATCGTCCTTCTACGAGTTGCGTGCGCAGAAATTAGAGACCCAATACCCGTTGCACCCTAGGATATCCGGTTACTCTAAACATTAAAAGTTTCTTTTACGACAGTCATAAACATCAGAAACAATTAAGTCACGTAGTAGAATATATGAAAATTAATCTTCAGCTAGAAACTGAAGGAAAATCCATAAAGTTACATTTAATGTATGTCAAAATGTATCATAATGCACCATTGCAATATTATTGGCCTACATCTATATCGTGGTTATATGATATTTTGTAAGAAACGAACACGATAAGAAATATGAAAAACATCTATCGAATAAATTGATTCATTCTCAACAGTTACAAGTCTGAAAACCAATGCGACAAAGATAATAAACGACAAGTACATTGTGATTTTCATCACAGTGTTCAAATCTTACGTAATCTGTGTTATGATTGACAAGACTTGACTATTTGACTATTTGAGTTTACCGTCGCTTCGACAGTATTTCAGTCATATAGCGACGTCCAGCTTATTACAGGTGGAGGAAGACCCCGCATGCGCTGAGGCATCCGGGTAGAACAACCGACCTACCGCAAGCCAGCTGGAAGGCTTCCTCACATGAAAATCCGAATGACCCTGCCGGGATTCGAAGCCACGCGGTGAGGGGCTGAGTGAGTGTTTTTGTTATGATTATGTCAACCTAAAATACAATACTCTCAAAAGGACATCTAACGGATAATGTGTGATCTTTTAAGAAACAAAATCGAACTCTTCACCTTACTTAGACTTTAGTAATAATGCATAGAAAATTCAATTTTATTTTTAAATCTTATTTTAGGGTGTTTTTAATGTCATTATAAAATGAACAAGTAACATTTGAAAGATTTTCCCATTAATCAATTTACTCTCTTTAAGTTATAGTGAAATAAAAAATGCTATTTGAAAAATATTTAAAATTATAAATTTATGGTCGAATTCCACCAACAATTCTTAGCACTAAGTAAAACTTGAATAAAGGGCGGATTTCATTTTTTTGTTTCTCTGATAAAAATACCCAAATATTAATTTCTTATCAATTATTATTATTTATTGAGGTAATAATTCATTTCAGCTGAGTCATGTACTTGAATATTTCATGAAATAGTAATGGTGGAATATGTATCTACCTAATTTAAGAATTTAAGTATTACTTGGCACTAAGTATTGTTGGTGGAATTTGACCTATATTCCGTCGTGTGTCTTACTCAGTTTTAGTGTACGAGTTGAAGACCAGGCGCAGTGTTCTCAAAAATACTTATCTCAGGCTCAAATTTGAGTATCATACTCAAATCCAAATTGAAACTAATGGGCATAGATAGAGTATAAGTATGAAACTCATGCTTAAGTGCTATTTTGATTTTCGAGAACACGGGGCCTGACCTTTGATCAACTAAACGTATATACAAGCATGAATACAATTCTACACGTGTCAGGCAGTGGCACTTTGGCCAAACAGTTCATGATTTCATTAAAAGTTATAATTTTTTATTCAAAATAGAAAGAAGCACTCTCTCTCTCTCTCTCTCTCTCTCTCTCTCTCTCTCTCTGTTTTGGATATCAAAGTGAAGCTAATACGAATCGTTACTCAGTCAGCATCTTATTTGTCGAACAGAATCTATTTATTAATTGTAACCACACACCCTTTTTTTGGCAAGTAAAGCTTTAAGCGTGTTGATAACACAAACCGGTTTGTACAGGTCTCTCTTTTGAACACATTTATTTCATTTCATTATTACGAAAGGTGTTTCGTAGATGCGAATTATTAATTATTACGAACTTCTTAAGGGACAGGTTGGTAATTCGTTTTCAGAAGTTGACATTTTGCTATCACGAAAAGGCATTTCGTTTCATGAATCGATATTTCGTACTTTCGAAACATATTTTGTATTTTCTGGACGGTATTCAGTACTGTACATACATTACTGTTATAAAGTACTGTATACATATTTGTATGTCCAATTAAAATGGGTTTACACTTCCGTTTGCGCATGTGCAAAATTGGTATGCAGTCGAATGTAAATTTTTGATAGTAATAGTTTTCAGTGACCGATATTTTTCTATGTGATTGTTTAGGGGTTTCAAATACGCGATTTGTGTTTGTTTTAAATAGTTTCCAGTGTAATTTATCATATTTGATAGATTGTTAGTCTGTAGATGTATGTATTTTAATAATGTTTACATACATATCGGTCATGACCTACATATCGCTTCGCCCGTCGGTCTGGACATTGCACATTTCATGTCCTCTGTATTGGGCTTGTAATTATACATAGTAGTTAAATTATTTATAATTTACATGATGGGTGGAATAAGTAATGCGTATTCCTAATGTTTATCTTGTTAATATGTAACCGTAATATAAAGAACGCATGGTGTATATATCAATACAGTACAGTTGTCTGTGTAGTGCTAGTCCTGCTGTTTTGATCAGGTTGATTTTCTATAGCCTTATTTACACTTGTCTTTTACATTTGTGGAAATAGCCCAATTGGTAAGAGCGCCGATAGGTAACATTTTTCCCTTCAAGAGGGCATGAGTTCTATTCCAGCTGGGACCCCCCCCCCTTTTTTTTTTTCTAAATTCTTACTTTTTGGCAGTTCTTGAGTTATATTTAATTTGTTTTAAATAGTAATTTTATACATCCTTTATTTTGCTTTTATTAATTTATATTTGCTTCCTTTTGATTTAAACGTAAAAATTAACCAAAGGTAATAAAAAAAATATATATTAAAAAAACTTACTCTGTGTGTAAAAATAATATAATTATGGAGAGGTCGATTTTTTTTAAAATTTCAATTCCTAGTTTAAAAATAAAGTTTAAAAAATGACCATTCTAATGATTTGTTTACCCATGCACTATTCATCTTAGATGAAATGTTTTCGCTGCCAGGATTCAAAGTTTAAATTTTAATGCATCCACAAGATGCCATAAAATGTATGGAAAATGCTACTTAATTGGGAGTCATATTTTTAAGCCCTAGAGAGACTCGGGACTCGTGCAGGGAAAATTATAAAGTAATAACTGCCTCTCTATATATAAATAATATTAATATTAAGAAAGATCATTATTTTTTTTTTATATTCAATATAAAGGTCCTGTGCATAGACAGGTTAGGTTATAAGGTCAAAACAGTCGAAAAGAGAAATAGATGGGGACAGTATGCTTATTATAAGCCGTCCATTAAAACATTTTGTTTTAATCTTTTCTTTTTAAAATTATGATTCGAATTGTCGAAATGCATTTCGAAAAACAAAATAAAAGTGTCGCATAGAAGATTTTTTCGTCATCCCCTGTGGTTAAAGGTTAAAACCAATTCAAGAAGAATGTCTAAACATTTTATAAATAAGTTTGAGACGTAAAGTGGCCGAAACTTGTCACTGGACCATTAGCATTGAGCACTGAAAAATGATTGTAAAATCTCATGTCAAAGGTTAACATAGCTATGCAATCCGATGTGTGTTGAGACATAATCATATGATTGCGTATTATTTCAGACATAACGCTGTTTAACAATGGTAAACATAATGAAATGGCACTATTATATGTATAATTGAGACTTAAGTACTAATCAGAAAGAGACATTGTTACAATGGCTAAACGTTGGAACCAAAAACACGACACCGCATTAGCGGATGCCACTTAATTATGAGAGAGGCATTGTTGTTATTTGCCTCCAGGGAAACCAAGGATTCCGAACATACTGAAATTTCCAACATGGCGCCGCGAGAAATCTATCCCCGCAACTTTGGATTCGTATTTCAAAAACAGAAACCACGAGAATGTAGAATTATGAGAAAAATCGAACTGAGGATTTAACGAGCCAAATTTTATTATGACATGAAGAGCTAGTTTCCTCTAAAGTGACAAAAGTGTGTAAGAATTGTGCATTTTCAGCTTAGAAATGGATTTCAGAAGAAAAATAATTTCCAAATCGTCCTCTGCGAAGTACGAATTTTTGGATTTTCCCGGAGATTTAGACTGGATCCCTCTTACGAAGAAGTTTACAGATGCCGGGTCATCATTGGAGTACCTATTGCTGCGAGAACCAGTCTGGAATTCTTTCCGAGTACTTGCTCCGCTTCGGAATGCCATTCAATTTTAGAAAAGAAAGCTTTTCGCGTTCCTTCCATTCTTTGCCACAAGAACACAATGCCGTGTGGTCGTTCCATGTACTAGAGGTTCCTTTATTTGACATGTTTATATATATTTCACTGCGCATCTTTGCAAGACGCCTCCATTGGATTTCTCCCGTGAGCAGTTTTAGCGGAAGACGTACTGCGCATGCCACCCCGAAACTTTTTCGTATAATTTCTCAATTAAAAGAATCCCAATGGTGTTCATCAGATTTTATTTCGACTGACAGCGTATTTTTGTAAAGTACTTTACCTGTTCAGTGTTAGATATGGCCATTCAACGGTCTGTTACTCTGTCCGAGCACCTGTCTGTAATTGTACCCATGCGCCGGTCTGATCCCTAGTTGGTCCCTTTGCCGACTGACCGTTCCACGGCGGTATCTGTCGGTATTTGTATATTTTTATGTAATGTCATGTTTCCATGTTGTTGTTTTTTTTGTTTTGTTTTTTTCGGCATAAGCTGTATAAAATGGATGTTGACCTATTTCTTGAAACAGTGTAATCTTGGTTAAACACCGAAGAGTTCGAAAAAGCACACGTTTCATTGGTTTGCATAAATTATATTAGGATATCCCAGGCATCATAAAATGGGAGTTTCAGGGTGCATATCTTTCTGCATGATTGACAATTGGCAAATACCAATTTAATCTACCTATTAACCCTTTCCCTCATAGAGAACACAATGAAAAGACCTATGCGAACAGCATAAAACCAGATCAGCCTGCGAGTAACTCGCAGGCTGATCAGGTTTTATGCTGTTCGCTGCTCCTCAGTGGTCTGGAAATGAGGACTTTATAATTCAATTTGGTAAGGTTTAACTGAGGTTTTCTGCAGATCAGGCTTTATGTGGTACCTACTGAGTGCGTCAAAATGAGTCTATATGAGGGAAAGGGTTAAAACATAAAAACCATCCAGTTGAAAATTTCAACCAGTTTGATATAATTGTGATGATGATATCGACTATGTCAGGTAACACTGTATTAAAGGACCACAGTTTTCAGGAACTCTATACTGTGTCATCCCTAACATATATTGTTTGATGACATGGCTATATTTATGCATACACCTGTTAATAGTTATTGTATGTTATGATATGTATATGCCATGAAATTGTACAATTTATTATGTTGAATAAAATCTATCTATCTATCAGTTGAAAAAGTAAAAAGCTGTGAGTCTTTAGAAAAGGTGGTTACCCTTGATAATAGACTCGTTCCTCTAAGTCGCAATAAGCTTTTTATAGTAACAGCTTCCGTGGCGCAGCTAAACTAATTGCTCCGAGATCAAATCACACTTCATGTTTCGTTTATATTACATTTTTGTCCCTTTTTCTTTCTTGTTTTCTTTTTCACTGGTTAATATATTACATCTCCTTAATTTAGCGACAAATGCGTTTTCTAGCATCACTTTAAAATCACACACTATTAGCATTAGATCATATACACTTTTACTTTCTTTAACTTTCATACTTTTTTTTTTCTTACGCTGAATAACCTTTTAAAGATATTTCTTGTTTCCATTAATATGCACCACCCTCTGGTGTTAGTTCATATTTTTAATATATGTTGGATTTCTCATATGAATTTGTTCATTTGGTCTTTCCTTTCTCAAATCACAATTCAAATGCACCAGAAGCTGTAAGGGTGCACTTTTGCACCATAATACACAACCAAACACAATTGTTACACTTTTAGCACATCGGTTCTGGCAATTTTGTAAATTAGAAATTACCTAGGCGCAGTTCATTATTCTAGCTAATAAAGTAACATGCTTCTCTTTTTTGTAGCCCCTTTAAAATGAAATATGGGTATTTTTGTCACGGGGAATATCTTGTATAATATCAAACTGACTCAAGTCTTTGCAAAATGCTTCGGAAGTAAGAATATATGCACGTTTATATTACACGTAAACCTTTTGGAAAAAGTCAGCTAAGCTATGCCTATGATGATTATCTTAAAAACATGATTTTGAAAGTTTCTGATATTTCGCACAATACTGAATATAATTTAAAAATACCCCATACACATGTACTAGGACTGAATGTTACCACTTGACCAGCCACGCCCCACCCCTCCCCTGCGAATATAGATCCACCCTTGACATTTTGAAAATATTCGAGAAAATATAGCTTTTGTAATGGTATCATATATCATACGTTGTATACTCTTCGTCAAAATCATCAGACTATTCTATATTCGGTGAATATAATTATTATATAATAGTACACATGCATCAGTGTGTGTGTGTGTGTGTGTTCGTGCGTGCACGCCCGCGCGAGGTTTGGGGCGACGACGGATGACGATTGAGGGTTTGGGTAGCGGAAAGTATATTCATTTAATGTATTTAAAAGATTGAATACAAACTAGGCCATACTTAAAAATATTGAAAGCTATTAACCTATATTAGGTAAACCTTACATTAAGAACTTAGGAAACAAGCAGCACTAAACGTTCGCTTAATTATATTGCAACGTAAAAATCGTTTTGTGTAATTAATAAGCATAGACTGCATTGGGATGAACAAACGCATGAATGAAACAACACTTAATTGCGCATGCGTAAATTGACGATTAACAATTTCTGGAAATATAGGCAATTATATGAGGTAAAGTAAACATTAAAGGTTGGTCTCCCACCGTCATAAAATTATTTATTTATCTTTTTAGCATACTTGACTCATCTTGTGTATAAATTTTATTATTTTCATCTTTTCGTAATTCACATAAATGCAGACGCTGAAACAGTTTATTTGATTCAAGCCTAATGCCTAACATACTATTTTCCGTTTTAATTCCAAAATAAATTTCTTTAAGTCCAAGTAAATCCTCGATAATTCCCTTCGCTATTTCAGTCAGTTGCATGCTATATCAATTGAATAAATATTAATTCATTCTAGACAGCGAGTCTGCACTTCATTCCTTATAACAGTTTTGACGCTTCACACATAAGCTTTATTTTGAAAATATTTCGTTTAATTGTCAAATTCTGGTAATTATTTCGTTAAATAGACGATTTATGTTCTTTTCGACATTATAGGGATTTGAAATACGGTCCCTTTCTTCATTACACGTACAGGAAAAAGGGTTTATGTGAATTTTACAAAAATGGAATTTGATTTCTCTCATTTTATTTGTTGGTTTCGATGGTTTAAATGTTCGGCGTTGATTGTCGCGCAATAATATTAGATACATTTAAAATAGTTCATTATCTGATTGAAAACAGGGGGGGGGGGGGAACTTTACGAAGATACAAAAGCAAAAACACACTTTAGAACATATTTTGATTGTTAACCCATTATAAATATAAGATATTTTTAAGAAATTAGGTTCAAAATAGGTTTAAATCACACTTAATAGTTTTTCTTTTAGTTTCTTTTTGCTTGATCTTGATAATTGGAAAGTTTCAGGACATTGCAAGAGGAGAGATTTATTTTATTGTAGTTCATGGCTACGTCATAATGAAACACGTTTTATGTTATTTTGGAATCGTATACAGATTTGAAATATTGTACAATCTTTTTTATTCGTATTTAATTTCGTTGTTCGAGTTTAACCATTGTAGGCAATTCTGTGGGTGATAAAACCACCCGCGAAACTCCTCACAAATATATATAAAAAAGATCGCAAGTCTTTTAATTATAAAATTCGCCACATCTTCATCATTTTTTTATAATGAGGAGACAATCTCAGTAAGTATTTAGCTTTCGACTCAATCCTATTATGTATTTTATGTATGTGAATTGTTCTGTTATAATATTTAACTAATAAATATGTTTAAACTAAAGGATCGCACATTTTACTATTTCTTCTTTGTCAGCGCTTCAGTTCTTTACTGAAAGTTACCTGTTACCAGTCAAGTATATCAGTGATTCTATACACTTTACCCCGATGTTAGTTTATTTATCTTACGTCGTTTGGGAAAGAAGTTCTTACGACTTATACTAATCCCTTTTGACTGTTTTTGGTTGGACCAATGCTTTGCGCCTAGAAAAGTCTTGAAAAATCCTTACCCAAACAGGGCTCAAACCCATAACCTTCGGATCTGCAGTCGGGTAGGTTACCAATGAACCACGTCGCCCTGTTGTAAGTGTTCTTAGACGACAACTTTAGAACAGAACAGAACACAACTTTATTTTATCTACGCACAACATTGGTGTACAAAATGCAGGAAAAAAAACCACTTTAAGACATGCAAGCACTTTTGGCTATATTTGTACACCCACAATATTATATCCATGGAGAAAAACGCAACGGCCATTTTTTAATACCACGCCACATATATTAAGAGGAATAAGCACAGTTTACTACCTTTTCCTTTTTTGAGAAAAGTTGGCAACTGAAAATGGGTACACTGCTTAAAGCCGAACACGTTGTTAGTATTGAAAGTTCGATTATAGGAAACGACTGTGTGTGTTTTACCGATGAAATTTCCACTTCCATGAAATTCCCTCCAAAGAAATGATAATTTGAAAGTAAAAGTCCTTCTATGTATTAATGTGTTCCATTTCTTCTATTCTGTTGGAAACAGGGTTAAGTGGTATAATAGTTATTACCGTTACACTTTACTACAATAAGGTAACCTTGATCCAACAAAAGAAAAATGGGGGAAAATCCGACTTCGAGAAAATTCGTCACCCATCGTCATTCTTTCCATTTAACAATGAAATAAGTTTGGTGATCATTTTGTTTAACAAAATAGTAGTCCATTAAAAATACAATGTAAATGTATCATTATATAATGAAATAACATTTCTAAAAATACAGCGCATACTTTCATATCTGTTTGTTGTTGTTGTATTGGGGTTTTCCGTCGCTGCGATAGTATTTCAATCATATAGCGACGTCCAGCTAATTACAGGTGGAGGAAGTCCCCGAGTACACAGAGATACCCGGGTATAACCACCGATCTACCGCAAGCCAGCTGGAAAGCTTCCTTACATGAAAAATCCGAAGTCCCTCCCGGGATTCGAACCCACAGGGGTGAGAGATTTGTAGTCCACGACTGTAACCGCTCGGCCACGGCGGCCCCTATCTGTTTTGAGGAATGTATTATACAGCATATAAATTATATTGATAAAGGTATATATACACACGAGAAAAGATGTAAGAAGAGTGATTCCTTTTAAATGAGATCATTTATGACAATCAGATTCTCGCTAATATCATTTTCATATACATATGTCATAAAAAGTAGGTGTGGTCATGTCACTTAGATGTTTGTCAGCTTGCGGTCCACCGGGCTCGGGATCCTAATTAGAATTCAACTTAAATGTAATACTGGGTTCTTTATTCTACTTTCTGTTCATTGATGTAAAAGATGTTAGTCATTTTCTTTTGAATCTAGAATAGCCAATATAAATCCAACTGATTTGTGGGATTGTCTGTTTATTAATACTGTCAACCATGTACAATTGTCCTTGATTCGGGAAGATAACACGAACTAAGAAATTCAAATCGAGAATTAATTTCAATCTTGTCGCGGCTTTCAGCGATGAAACGCGGTGTGAAAAAGTAACGGCGTATATTAATGACAAAAGGTAACCGCCCATTCTACCGGTCAGAGGAATTCATGGTAGACAGAGGCCGTCCCCATCTTAATGTAGACCCTACATCTGCTGCTAGTGCGCTTTGTTAAAAACATTGTAGGGTGATAATGAATAAATAGATACACACCGCTGTTGATTAAGACCAAGTACTTTCAAGCGGTTGTAAATTAATAACATAACTCGAATACACGCATGATTTGGTAAAACAAACAGGTATCCGCGAGATGCGCCGCAGAATAAACGAAAATAGACGACATTCGGGGATGTTCGGCTTATTGGTTACTTCGAGTTTATGTGCTTATAATTGAGATTTTGGTGTAGGTGCTAAACCGATTAATGCCGAACGGTTATATATTAATTACATGTCAACTATGCATATGGTATACATTTGTGCTGCGTATTCTGTTAAGAAAGTACACTCAAGGTCGAAAGTAATCGGGTTAAGGCCTTTGCAGGGGGTACGTTTCATACAGTGGGATCAAAAGAGAGATTACATTTGATTTATATTATCATCATTATGTACGATGAACATTTATATTCATCATAAGCAACAGCATTAAGAAACAATTTGAATATTATTACTAATGTATTTTTAGAATTGAAATCACTTACATGGTCCCTTTACTAATGTATACATGTATAAAGATCTCTATTATTTTAGTAGTAACAATGATAATTGTCATCATTATAACCCTAATCATTACGCATAGAGGTTATATATATAATATGACTTGTTTTCTAATAAAAAAAAGAAGATAATTTCAATACCAAAGATGGCCACGCAATGTTATAAGATTATAATCAGTAATAATGGCCAATCTGATCCCCAAAGACTACTGGTTGCTTAAAAAAGTGTTTATTATAATCGTACATCACTCAAAAGTATATTTGTAGCATGGGTGACCGTGTAAATACGTTTAATCCTCGAGCGTAGGCCCATCCGGTAGCATGATAAAAAAAAACTAAAAAAAAACAAACTCGGATACACGTTACATTTATCTTTACACATACAAAATAATGAAATTAACTTTCAATTGTATAAAATCTACTCAATTCCTTAAGAATTACGAATAATTGCAAAAGGGCGCCGTGGTCCAGTGGTGACATACCTGACTGCAGATCCCAAGGTTGTGGGTTCGAACCCTGTTGTCGACAATGATTTTTCATAATATTTCAGGCTCAAAGTACTGGTTAAACCCAGGAACTGTCGAGAGGGATTGGTATAAGTTATAAGAACTTGTTTCCCGATCGACGTAAAATAAATTAAGAGAAGAACTGTTATGGGAGTCTTCCTCTATTATAGGTATTGTATGCATAGCATATGACAAATTAAAATAAAAAAGTTGCATGCATTATGGAAACAGATATTATAGAAATAATAATAAAAAGATACATATCGATTCATTTCAGTTAAAATATAATTGTATTGCAGAAAAAAAAAAAGATCTGACAAAATGAATGCCTGAAATTTTCTCAGGCAGCCATAAGCTATTCGATATAAAAAATTCTAATATCATGCATTATAAAATTTATTTTTGTCAAAATAGCGTGGAAACACTCTCGAATTGTTTACTCCAAAATTTATAATATGTATACATATGCACTCATGAACACATACACATACATTTATATACGAGTACATATGCATGATTACCCAAGCACACAATATAAATGCCTATATAGTATATATTTAATATATAAATATATGTATATTAATGTGAAATAATGAATCTTAAGTTGATACATGTATGATATTGACATAAATGAAATAATTTCCGATAATAATAATAATATGGGTTTACATAATAGCAATTTACATACATGTAGTATCAATTATATGTATGAGAATAAGCCGCTATATAAGAACTATGTAATATAACAAAACATAAGTTGATAACTTCGAATAATGTGAATATAATAATAATAATAATAATAATAATAATAATAATGATAAAAATAAAAATAATGACCTTATAATCACATATGATTTAATATGAATGATTATGGAATGTTTCAACATTTGAAGTTATTATGTTTTTAAATTAAATAATTAAATAAAAAAAGGAGAATAAACAACGAAATAATGGGAAAATAAGGGAAAATATTTTAAACAAATTTCACTAAAAATTCTGTTTGTCATTTATAGAGTTGGCATCAGCGTCATTTAATATGGAACGAGTGATTATATCCATACGGCCTTCCTCGTTTAATAGTAAATTATTTGTTCATTCTCCATTTTTATCCAATCTCCCATGTATGTTTTATTTCCCTTGATATCATATAAGCCGGACAAATAAATAAAAAGTGAAAATGGACATTCCGTTCGTTGCCTGAGATAGAAATATTAAGCTTCTTTATTTTATTAGTTGAGATTTTCCCTTCTATTTCCTATATTGTAGTATATAGGGGGTTTTGATAAGTTTATGTGCTTGCGGGGTGTACAACTGAATATGCTGATTTGACATTTTCTGATAATATATTTCCAAGGACTAGGAAGGAAACTAAACAAAAATGTTAAAATATGAAGTAGTTCTACATTGTGAGGCCTTTAGACGGTGTCCAATATGTCTCAGTTTGTATATAGATTCATTAGGCAAGTGTGGAAGAATGAAATCTGATATATATTGAGGACATAAACAATTTAAACCTTTAGAAAATATTATCAACTAATGATTTTCGCATCTGGTATATAACTGTTCAATATCCATTTCCTCATATAAAAAAAGATCTCGACGTATTTCGACTCAGGTCAGTGATTATTCTTGCGACTTATCTAATAACTCGGAATCTAATTGCGAACACACACACACACACACACACACACACACACACACACACATTCTAAAATTATATAATCGACTGCAATATTTTGCATACATACTTTCAATGTTGGAAGACCTAGAGACATTCAGCTGAACATTTAAACCAAAGTGAGTATGTAATCAGACTTCCTTATCTACTGTATATACATGTACACAAACCTAGTGAAAAACAGTCATGTAATAATGCTGCTTCCTAATAAATATTAGAGTGTTTGTTGTAATTCGATTAAATGTAGAGTTTGATAGGTAGAAAAGGGGTATATTATCACAAGTATTATTTTATTAATTATCTTTCTTTTTTTTCATTATTAGTAGTTTTATCATATCTATTTATTTATCTATTTCTATTGAGGTTTGAAAGTTTTCCGAGAATGTTAGAACGATGAGTGCAGTTCTACAGAGCTTTGACCTTATAATATCATAATCATAATGGTTGTGTAATGTTCATAGTATGATAATAATAATAATAATTATTATTATTATATACAGAGTTACACTGATTAATCCATTCACTCCTCTTGTTTTTATTTTTTTCCTCCTTGACTCACAAAGTAACCAATAATAAACTATAAATGTTTCTCTTTATTGTCAGTTTTTTGTTTTGTCTTATTGATAGTAATTTTTTAAAGAAAAAAAATCCGTATTGAAAGCTTGATTAACATAATTATTAGATAATCATCAAGGCAAAACTTCGTGCTTTTTAGGGCTTATTTCCCGAAAATCTATCGGTGCATTATGATAAATATCATTTATAATTAACATCAAATCCTATAAACTAGCTTCCGCATGGTTAGGCTTTAACCCACATATATTAATCTCTATATTTTGTTTATTTAGTTTGTAATATATACAAAAAATATATATTGGAAATAAACGTTTTGATCAAACTGAATTGAATTGATTGATATACAATATAAATATTTATAGAAACACACACACACATACACACACACACACAAACAAAAAAAAAACGTTTGAATTTAATTGAACTGAACTGGCGACCAAATATTCTTTCTCATACAGCGTCCAAGTGACCTTTGACCCAAACAAGGTAGAACTGCACGTAAAATACTACACTTACCTGACACACTGCCTGATCTAGATCAACGTATTTCATATATTTCCCATCATATTGTATATGACAATGTGGCAATATTATATATCATGATTGTGAATACACGAAAATGTACAATTAACACGTTTAATCAAATTAAATGAAAAACTATGTTCTTTCATCTTAATTTATACTTTTTTGCTACAGGGAGATTACAAGTTATCATGAGGAAATTAGAGGGACTACACGATTCGTATGAAAAATTGTTGATAAATTATATACACTGTAAATGTCAAATGTTCAATACTAATGGTTAACTGTTTTGTCCTCATATCTAAATCATGATTTTAGTTTTAGTTGGGACCCTTTTTTGTGTATTTCCTGTCAAGGGAATTTGGCCTGTATCCGTTTTCTTGATCATAAAAATGATTGCGTTCAGAAATGTTAAGACCATACTATATAATGTCTCGGCCCTAAGGGCGAAGCTAGCTAAGAGTCTTAAACTCTCCAACCAAACACAATGTTAACATCTGGTAGTCCACAAAGTGATCTCTTCAGCATCTGTTAAAATGACCAGGTTTTACCAAACTGGGAAAATTGCAACACATTTTACAAAATTAGGGAAAAATAGTTTGCAATGATAAGGGATTAATACCATAAATTACGTCTGTTATTGTATTATTATTATAATTATCATCACTCTTGAAGTTACTCTCTGTCCTTTTCCATTAAAAAATCATAAGATTTATATCAAAGTTAAATTTTCCACTGGAAAAGGAGACCCAAATTTACAAAGGGAACTCGCTAGTACACCCGAAATCCTTTCGAATAACCGATCCACGATCGATAACTCCATATATGTGATGTATCGAATATGGGCAGAGTTGTCTATCTTTATATTCAATATGTAGTTCTTCCATAGAAAGGGCTGTGTGAAGTTGGCTCGACATACGACATACAACATACGACATTCAACTCTCACTATTCACGACATTGGACATTCAGATTTTGAATGTCGCACGCGACAATCACGACATTGGACATTCAGATTTTGAATGTCGCGGCACGACATTCACGACATTGGACATTCAGATTTTGAATGTCGCACGCGACATTCACGACATTGGACATTCAAAATCTTAAGTAGGTCGTTGAGTCAAAGCCAAAAGTCAGCCAAGGTCTAAGTTCTATGCCACATATCAAACAATATCAATGTTTCAAAATTTGAAGGCCAAAACTAAAGAAATTCATAAGTAAGTACTGGGTCACGATCAGGGTCATCCAGGATCAAAGTTCAATTCCTCACACAAAAACTACAAGTGGCCGAAATTGAAGGTTATGGGTACCTCATGTAAGTCTAAATAAAACAAATCTACATGTATATAGGACATGGCTTTGTCCCTATGGCTATGATTAGAACCAACCTAAAATGACTTCCATTAGGGTGACACACACATACTATGTAAATTTCAGGCCATATGGTTAAACTAGAGTGTAAAAACGGCAAACCTGTATTTTGTTCTTAAATTACAAGGGACTGAAAGTGGAAATCGATATTGTTGCCATTAACAGTGTGCATCAATTTAATGAAGATTGATTAAACAAAGTATATGACAATTCAAGGACGATAACTCCTGAAAGAATCAGTTGATACCAGTCAACCAAGTGAACTTGGCTGAGAGATTATGGCTTTAAACATTGTCATAATGTTTGAAAATGATTGCTTAAGAGAAATGAAGATGATAAAATTCAAACGAAATAAAAACAAGCATTTTTTTTTCAATATTAAAAGGGCCATAAGTCCTGACCTTATTGGCTGATATCAGTCATAGTCAAACTTCCTCGAGAAATTATGACTATTAACATTGTCATATATTTTTAAATAATTGATAAGAAAATGAAGATGCTAGAATACAAACAAAATGCAACCCAGGATTTCTTTTAATGTTTAAAGGACCATAACTCCTGACCTAATCGGCTGATATCAGCCATAATCGAACTTTGCCAAGAGATTATGACAAGTTTGGAGATGATTTCTTTATTCTTTATAAATGACGTTGCTAAAATGCAAACGAAATGAAACCTGACCTTTTTTTTCAAATTAAAAGGACCATGAGTCCTGACCTAATTTGTCGCTATCAGCCATAATCGGACTTTCCCGAGAAGTTATGACTATTAACATCGTCTTAAAGTTTGAAAAAGATAAATATTTATGAGATAAAATTGTTTGCGTGCAAACAAACTAATGTGGATGACGGACGGACGATAGACATTAATCGATCCTAATAGCTAACCCTGAGCACATGTGCTCAGTTAAGTTAAAAACTGTTAATGATGTAATTGAACATTAATGACTACTTTCTGGTTAGTAAACAACTAAATCTAAACCTACAAGAATGAACCATTTTCTTTTTTTAAGCCACCAGGTATATAATTTTGCAAGATATTTTACCCATAATACTGTTATTTCTAAAAAATATATATATATATTTATATCTACATCTCGAGAAATTCGAAACTAGTACCATAAGAACAAAACTGTAAAAAATAGGGATCAATTTTAAATGTTGCAGATGATACTTGAGAATACGGTATGATGTGTTTTTCGAAACCCGAGGAATGTTAAAAAAACACGTTTCAAAACAACAAAGTAAGCTATAAATTCGACTTCAAAATCTGTCCCTTTATAAGGCATATCATGCTCCACTCTATCGTTCAATGCTTTACAAGTTCTAATGATATACTTGAGACTTGTCGGCACAATATCTTAAGTGGTAGAGAGTTCGCTTTGCGTTCAGAAGGTCTGGGGTTCGAATCCGGTGACCGCGTCAAACCAAAGACGTATAAACCTGGTACCAGATCCACCCTTGCTTTGCACTCGGCAAAATGAGGTTGCTATGGGAAATCGGAGTACTAAGCACTGGCTCTCACTTGTGTCCCGTGTATCGGAGCTTTACACCGGGCACGTAAAAACACTAAAATGTCTATTCGCAAATGAGCTAGGGCATCGCATCCGGACTCCTTTGTATCCAACCACTGTCTCTTCAGATGATGTCTCTTTATCAAAAAACAGGACCCCATTCGTGGGTTATCCTGATAGCCCGGTCTAAAAGTATGGTCATAATGGAAAATGATTGCTAGCCATTACAATAGAAGTAGAAAAGAAGCTGAGTAGCTGGTGCATTTAATAATACTGTTTAACCTGTGTTAGCGGTCATCCGTAATAAGCGGCCAACATGCATTTGGCGGTCAGTTTTTATATTACCAATCTAATATTTTGGTATATGTAACTTTCAATTAGCGACCATCTATGTTAAGCGGTCACTTTCTACTGTTCCCTTGATTGTCGCTTAAGACAGATTTGGCGGTATTTTAATTTAATCATATTTTCAGTATAGGAAATGAAAGTAAATGTTGCTCCATTCCCTTAGGGAAATGACGTTAAACGCAAAGAACAGAAACGCCTCAAATAACTATTTTATGCACCTATTTTTTTTCTGATTATCAATGCGTAGAAAACCAAAATTTCATCCAGCCAATTGGCACTGTATTATCTGTGGCTGTGTGATAAAATTGTACGGCAAATTAGACTTGATAATTTTAAGAAATATTATTTCTTTTTATACAATCAATATCATTTTACAAATTACTAAATTACTACTAGACTTACCAATTTAACGCTTTTACAATGATGTTTGATCGAATTTAGCATGCTATAATATTTTCCCTAGGAAATTTGCAAACATAATCACGACTGATATTGTAACCTTCGAATATTAACTTGTTAAAAAAAGCTATGCATATAAATTTATGATTTAACACTAACTCATAAACAATTATATAAAATTAGTTTTATAAACAAAAGAAACATCTCATTAAAATCAAAATCCTTTAAAAATGTTCCACACAAACACTTGAACAGTTATATGCGGTTTTCGACGAGAAAAATATCAACAAATAAATCTGCAGGATTTTTTCACATTGTCAATAAACAACTTTCCGATTGGCTAAAAGGTCCAGGATTTTCGCAGAATACGTGGCGTGGACCCGCCATTTCAATGGTGGAATTTTTTTTTCGCAAAAGTTGACTTACGCGGTTTTCGTAGAGCAGCGACGATTTGAAGTATTTTTCAAAATTTTCGATCGGTTTCACTTGTTAAACCACTATGTTTAATGGGTAACCTAGTATATGTTCTTCACCTGTGATCAATCTTTGTGCGCATGCGTGTAGATGTGGACTTTGACAGTGTCATCAAAACATAATTCAATACATTAACCCTTTCCCTCATTGAGGACACCATGAAAAGACCTATGCGAACAGCATAAAACCAGATCAGCCTGCGAGTAACTCGCAGGCTGATCAGGTTTTATGCTGTTCGCTGCTCCTCAGTGGTCTGGAAATGAGGATTTTGTAATTAAATTTGGTAAGGTTTAACTGTGGTTTTCTGCAGATCCGGCTTTATATGGTACCTACTGAGTGCGTCAAAATGAGTCTATATAGGGGAAAGGGTTAAGGAGGTTAAACTTTGACTGCGCCGAGCTTGAGCAGTTGAAGTTGTTAATACTTAATATGGGTTATCCAATTTAATGTATCATGTAGTATATATGTGACATTGTTTAAGGCTCGTGATTTAGGTATTTGTTTGGCGCATGGTATCTAATTTGTTGAAAGAAAATAGTGTATAGATTTGTTTAAAAACACAAAACATGAAAACACACACAAAAAAGCTTAAATAGTGTTATTTGTTCTGTTAAGTGAAAACTTAATAAAATTTGTATTGATTTAATTTTATCAATTTTCAATTGTACGTGATAACTCTGATTGTAATAACAGACCATTATCTAATACTCATTTAAGTGGCATTACTGACAGTAATTACTGAATCTAGTATTTGTTCCCTAATGAAAGAAAATATTCAATAAAATAATATTGATATTGTTACTTTTGATATGTCTAGAATGAAAAAACTCCTAAGCACATTTAGACATCGCTAACTCTATTGTTTATTATTATGCACAATAGTACTTTTCCTGGACTATTATTCTTCATGGATGAAAAAGTAGATAATAGAATTATGTAGTGATCATCGCTAATATATATATTTTTTTTTACTTTTAATAAAGCCTCTTTTGATACATACATGTTGATAAAAAGACTAACAAATCGGTTGGAGATAACTACATTACATTGGTATTTTACTGAATGATTTTTTTTTTAATTTACGTTTGAAAATGACCCGACAATAAGTCAAAATGCACATATGACTGCAGTTACAACGCTTACTCGCGTGTTTCAGCCCGGATCGTAAGAGAGTATCCAAGGGGAGTAACAATGCAATTACTCGATTGAGATTGACTCGCCTCAAGTATTTTCTCTGTTATTACAATTTATTTTAAAATGTTACCTCAAACATTAATTATTAACATATTACAATTCGATTTCGACTTTCATAATGCATATTTGCATATTTAAATAAACGAATAAAAATCACATTACCGTGTGATAGAAAACTTGACGAAGATTATTTCTACGCGTAGTAAAAAGACAGAAATGGCAACGCAAAGTTGTGAGATATATGTACATTGAATTGAAAGAAACACCCTGTTCTGAGAAGCTGAAACTTTTTGTCTTAAGACACACGCTGTTGTGGATGGGCTATATATATATATATATATATATATATATATATTTTTATTTTTTTTATTTTTTTTTGAGACAAATCGTTACATTAATGTACCGTGCCAGAGCGACATCCAACGTTGTAGAGGCGTCTTCCAATGGAGTCAACAAGGTCCTCTGCCCCGCAGTACTGTAATTTATTTTAAAATAGGAATGTTTCATAGTATTGGAAGCAGTTGGTTCAAAGACTTCTCCATTGAAATAATTAAGATATATAAGCGATAAAGTAAACACAAAATTAAAGCAGATAATCTTGACACTTATATTAGGCATGGATAATATATATATATTATCCATTTAGCATGCGTGTTTGGTATCTAAGGGTACGTGACAATGACTTTTTGAGTTAATCGTCGCTTCGACAGTATTTCGATCATATAGCGACGTCCAGCTAATTACAGGTGGAGGAAGACCCCGAATGCACGGAAGCATCCGGGTAGAACCACCGACCTACCGCAAGCCAGCTGGAAGGCTTCCTCACATGAAAATCCGAATGACCCTGCCGAGATTCGAACCCACGCAGTGAGGGGCTGAGTGAGTGTTAAAGTCAGCGACTTTACCCTCTCGGCCACAGAGGCCCCATCTAGGGTACGTGATGGAACCGACGGCCATTATGAATAATTATGTATTTATTTGTGTGCGATAATGTCAGGGAAGGAAGGATTAGGATTTAATTTAGACAGACAGATAGATTATTTGTTTTGACAAACAGACAGGCAAACAGATAAATAGATACTCACGGCGTCATTCCCAAGACACTCGGTCACGTGACGACAGTGCCTAGGCTGTTGAATACCGTCACATAGCAGGCAGGTCAGACACAATCCTAGCTATCAGCATATTGCGAAAAAAAGACGTAAAGATAGAATGAAATCGGGACAGATTTGAGAGAAATTAAGATAAGAGGCGAACTATGTTTTAGGATATTTGTTTGCTGTATATATGTATGCAATAACTTGTAAATTTTAAGCAAATTCTAGTCAGTTGCATCGCTTTCAATTACTTCGACTACTGGATAAATTTTAAAAATGTATGGATTTAGAGGAAAAAATCAAGATAGAAAAGCTCTATGGAGCACTGTTACGCCTGTCTTACCTTCTCTAATCAGGGCTAGAAGTCCCAGAAGCAGCACAGCAACTGGAAACAAATTCAAGTGGTCCAGTCACAGACGTCTATAGTGAGGTCTGAATTTCGAATGATTACAGGATTATGTTTTGATATTTTATGCCGCATTCATTTAACATGAAGAAATTATTTAAGTAATTATCAAAATATGTATTAAGTATTTTTTATGGATTTGTCGCAAGCGACGCGTAGCGGAGCGCTTCGATAATTAATGATGCAATGAACTTGCCTATTAGGTGGTAATTTGAATGATTTATTTAACATAATTTTGTTGAGCTTACCCGGTTATAGCAATTTTAGTAGAGTTGATCAATGTTTCTACTTCCGGTTTCACGTTAGATGTTTCAACTTCCGGAATTTTATTAATTTATATTTATATCAGAAAGCTTCAAGACGTAAGTTTAATTTGTTGATTTCATAATAGTTCATTGATTTAATTCATTCATTCGATTTAAATGCTTCAACCACGGCCAGTTAGTCTCTCGTATAAGTGACACCGCTTTGGCTATTCTTATTTAACGGAAATGGTTTCGCCCTGGAAGATTATATGTTTTGTAGGTCACGTGACTCGTTTAAAGTATATAAGGCGGGTCCGCTCAATCTTTCAGTCAGACGGGGTCTGCTCACTAAACAGTCATATATCTGTAGACGGACCGTCATTAAACTTGATACAAACAAAAATCTTTCAGTCAGTCTGTGTTCAACTGACATCAGGTTAATATCTCAGGTAGCGCAAGTATATCGTTCTTGATTGTTAGGCTTTGGTATCTCGATGCAAGTTCTGTCTCCCGAGTAGACACCTAGCATTGTAAGGGGCGAAAACATTCTTAATACCAAGGGTTCCGATACATCCTGTAACCTCGGTTTGAGAGATCATGTAGCACCAATATTATCTACTTGTCTATCGGTACAGAGATTGATATATAAAAAGGGTTTGTTCTCATTCATCGTCTACTATCGGTGGCCCGGGATATTAATTTAAGGTGATTTTGTCTCTTTGATTTATCATAGCGCAGGCAGGGATAATTGCAGGGTTTCATGACCGGAAATTTTAGAGTTTTGTATTTATATTATATATATTAACCAATCTTTGTTGATTATATTGTTTGATCTCCACAATTTTTGTGTCATCACAATCATTTTTAACGAATAATTGGTCTCTTATCATTTGCTAAATAAGCCCAAGAAAAATTAAGTATATGTGTATATTTTTAAACGTTTAGACATAGTTTGTCATGTAGGTCATACAGGTTTTCTTTTGACCTCGCATTATGGTACCGCCACCCGTGACAGTTTCACGTGATGTTTTAAGTACGGTAGCTGTGTGCATTTCTGATTAGGCTACATAGATTCTTAGCCGTTACAGTATACGTGACAAAACAAGACGTGATCAGTCGCCACCACAAGCTCCGCTCTTAGGTCACTTATTTTCTCCATATAAAAAAACTCAGAATATTTCTTTTAAATTTTGTAAATTGTTGTAGATTCTGACCTCACAACAGGCATCTACGGGTCAACTCAGTTAACAAGCCTTATGATTCGTTACCAAATAATGACCGTCATGAACGATTTTGTAAAACGATATTTGAATGTTTTACTCCATCCCTTATTTATGGGAGTGCCGTGTTGCAGTGAAAACATAACTGACTTCGGATTTGAAGGCTATGAGTTCGAACCCCGTCACTATGGGACAAGGATTTTTCATGGCCTTCCTAGCAACTTTCGAGAGGGATAAGTATCAGTATTAAGAATATGTTTCCCACCAAAAATATAAGATTGAATTAATTAAATCAATCCTAACATATGTAAACTATTATGTAGCTGAATTCATGTCTTGCGGTAAATATTTTTGACTAGGGCCTTCGTGGCTTAGTGGTTATTGTCGGGAGCTTTAAACTATCACACCTTTCCGCTATCGGTTCGAATCCCTGTCTTGTAACAATGATATCAAATGTGAAGTAGCCCTCCAGCTGGCTTGCGTTCGGGTTCCTCTAAACATTCGGGGTCTTCCTACAACCGTTATGTGCCTGACCTTATACTGTTACGCTAGTGGTAAATTTCAAAACAAAAACAACAATCTATCGAAACACGACTAAAGTTTGTTCGATTTCATCAAACTTATATTTATGCAATTATAAATTAGACAAAAGTTGCAATTTCACGAATAGCAGTACCATTTCACTATCAAAAGCATCATAATTTACAATGGTAATGAAAGATAAATATCGTAAGTTTGTCCAATTCTATATCAATTAGATCAACCATGATTTTTTAAATTAAATTTAGTAGGCATAAGCGATACATTACAGAAACAAAATGCGTAATTACCTCTGTAGGTGTCTCCCATTTTTTGTTCTAATGCGACATGCATTTCCTTATTTATCTTATTCTGTGAAAAACGTCTTGACGGACATGTTTGATAAAGCAAGATAACATCAGCTCCGCACGATCTCGCGTTTTGTCAATGACCTTTTCTAAAAAGGCGAAATAGGATCTCAGACACTTGAAATGTACGTAAAGGCCCATGGTAGTGCACACAACAGTCAAACATTAGTTTAAGGAAATTCATCCATT
>CM037781.1:65608637-65643209 GCA_021229015.1 Solen grandis | reverse complement strand
CGGCATAATATATATGTCCCTCAAAAGTGCTCATTAAAACTGGCAATCTCCAAAGCAGGAGATCTAAATCTCGCATCTGAAGTACATGTACCTTGGGATGAATAAAAAGGTGAAACCATGCAGTGATTCAGAGAGTGTCCCTACACGCCTCTCAATACTTTAGTTATCCAGACCATAAAACCTAAACAAATGTACCGTGATTAATAATGTCAGTACCGAAAACCGGCAGAGGTATGAACATGTACTTCAAATCTCGTTTCGACTAGTGAAAGGTACGGCATTGACGGTTTTAAACTTACCTTCAGGTTTGGAGTCTGTGCAATTACTGCCAGTGAAATTGGAAAAACAGCTGCATATTTCCTCCCCAGATTCATTTAAAACACACGTTCCGTTTTGGCCGCATTCACGGCAGCATCGCGTCGTACATCGCACGCCTGAAGCTCCATTGTCACACTTGCACGTGCTTTCTCCGTCATATCCGGTTTCGCATATTCCAAACGTACATATCCGTCCATCACTGCATGTAGACATGCGAGCCTTGTAGTCGTCGTCACACACATCAGACGTATTGTAACAGATGTCGGTGACGTCGACGTTGACGCCAGTGACGTATCGGTAGTTGGTTTTATGCATTGTTCAATACCTTCATACCTGAAACACGTGTAACCGTCTTCACATATACGACTACAAATAGAATTGCTAACATTACACAGGGGTCCGCTCCACCCTTCTTCGCATTCGCATGAAAAACTGTTAACCTCCCTAACGCAGTAACCATGGGCACAACTTAAAGAACAGTCTGTACCATCTGTGTCATTTTGGCATGATTCGTGCCAAGAATTTTCATCACACAAACAGGAAATCATACAGTTGCCATCCATAATGCATTTCCGAGCACCACTACACATAAAGGGGCTTTGACAAGGGTTAAAGGTGCATGCCGTCGGCTCAGTTGCTGATGATACTGATGGTGATGTCGATGATTCTGATGACGTTACGCAATGCTCATGCTCGGAGCCGGGTTCACAGTAGCAATGGTGAATACAGTTGTTATCTAATTCACATCTTCTTCCTGATCCACAGAAGTTTTCCACGACACAGGGATTGAACGCACACTTGGTCCCAGGAGGTCGAGTGCCTTGAAGCCATCCACGTTTAGTCCTTTTTACTTGCGATTCTACGGTTTGAAAACAAGCAAAAACAAGACACAATCCAAATAAATGCATTTTTACATGAGTGAAGTATTGCAACAAATCCTGAGACTATGAGATTTCCTGAGAGACGATATAGTCAGTGCAATTAGAGTATGTGAACTATTCATCACTTACTTGAAGCACGCGTTCATAAGTATTTTATTGGTCACACACTGTAAACGCGGAGGGTTGATGTATTATAGGTTATGACACAATGTATTCGTTTATCATTACTATCACTGCTTCAAACGGTTTTTTATTTTCTCCGCGTATATGCATATATGACCATACATACAAAAGCTTTCTCAAATTCCACCATAAAGAAAAAACTAAACATTATACGTTTATACGTCCCCATGTAGACGCAGGCGTACACTGAAGAGCGGCAATAGTTCGCTTATCTTCGACCTTGTCGGCCCTCTATCTTCAACAGCAAACGTCTGTTTACGCCACGAGCCAACGAGATTTACATTAAATCAAAACATTTAAAGTGTGTGCGCGTCAAGTCATTTGCATCTTCTAATATGATGAATTTCATCTATATATGGTGAACTTAGATTCATTGGAAATTCATTTTTTAAACATAAGACTTTTATCACCACTCCCTCGCGTTAGGTCACGTCAGTGGAGTAACGTAACGCTCTGATACGTCTTCACGTTGCCCACGTGACTTTTCACCTTTAGTTTCAGGTAGGGACGATGTGTCATTAATATTCGTATGCCTCGGGGCAACTTATTTTGACAACGGTAAACAAGTATAGCAAATGTCAGGACAAAAAATATGCTCAATCTAGCCCTGTCGTTTTTCTAATTGATATTCACAATACAGTACAGGTATTTTACAATGTACTTGGAGCATGGCTTCATACGCACGAATACCATGCCATACTCATGCACAGGTAAATGTCATAAATAATGTCAAACAGTTACAAAAAGCCAAAAACAATAATTTTATCTTGATTTACTTGTAGCTGTTAAGTAAGCTGTCAATTTGTGAATATTATTTGAACATTAAGTAAATACAGTAGAGATTGTTCTACATTTTCGATCAAGAAAACGGCAGTATTTCGTTGAATTCCCTACATTTCTGAGGGGCGTAACTTATACGTGACTTCATCATACATGTTCTATTATAAATGGCGCACGTGTAAATTGTGCAGAACTTGTTTCTTACGAGAATCATTCGCGTTGCTTCCCCTTGGAAAGACTAAACATTATTTTGGAAAACTGAAAAAGATTTTTGGCTTTTTATTTATTTATTTTTTGGGGTGGGGGGGGGGGGCTACAATCTCAATTTCATGTACGATTATCAAGTCTTGGAACTATAGAACTATCCATCTCAAAAGTTGTTCGTTATATAAATTCCGATTTGCTAACTTTATACCAAGATACTAAATTATCTTAATTTCAATTTAGGGGAAAATGACAATAATAAAAGTATATCTTTTGGAACAAAAAAATCAAGATATTTGTATTTAAAGAAGTATTCTCCATACACTTGTATAAGCTCGCTTTAAGACCATCTCGCTATTAAGATCACTCGGTATTAGAACCAAAATTAGTTTAAAGTAGACAGGCCCGGATCCAGAATTTTACACCGTGGTGGGAGGGGGGGGGGGGGCGGGGGGCAAGGTCTGACTGTGATGCTAGGGTGGGGGGGGGGTCGGGGCCGGGGCCGGGGCCATGCTCCACCGGAAAAGAAAAAATGTTTTTTTAGTGTGGCGGAGATGCATAGATGCATTCTGAAGGGTATATGGGGATAAAAGTGAAGTTTTTGTTTGTTTTTGTTTTTGTTTTTTTGAAACTTGAAGACCATGGATCTGATGCCTAGGCCCCACTGGAGAAAAATCATCGGCCATGTGGATATACACAAATTTTTCTCCCGATGTCATCAGATGTTTCAGCCAAAAAGACGGAGAAGACCCATGAGAAGCTTTGGGATTGGTCCGTTGAACGTTCACTGATGTTTCAGTTATGGTACAATGGCATTGTATTATCGGGGATGGCTCCCGATGCTCGTGAAATATTTCCGAAGACCAGGGACGGTGTCCCGGAGCTTCACCGAATTTGAAACATCATCGGGGGAATATCCCCGTAGATTAGGGGATGTATCGTTGTTTCGAACCATCCTAGATGCCTCGGGGAAGATTATGGAGATTATGAGAATTTGGTGATGGACAAAATCAAGGGTAGACTTTCGGGGGTTTATAAGGAAGCCCACAGCAATGTCCCATGACCATTTTGATCGTCACAGTCTAAAGTTGACCAAAAAAGCAACCAATTTTGGAGTGCGCTTGCCGAATTTTTGCGAATATTCTGAGATTCAATCACAAGATCTGGAATGTATCACAGAAAGGTCGCCGAACCTTCGAGACATCACCGAAGCCTAGGGGTGCCTCGGAGGAAATAATATTTCGCGAAAGCTCCATGAATGCTTCCCAGGAGCTTCCGGGAAGCTATGCGTATGTTTCCCCTGCCTGTTTCCCCGAAAAAAACACCGAGAACATATAGGGGAAAAATTCAATGCAAGCAATGAAGTTCTCCCGAGGCCTCCCGATGACTCCACATAGCTCGCATCGCTTTCGAAGCTTCCGCGGGACACAGGGGAACCTGTTCCCGACGCCCTCCAAGGCTCATCAATTTCAATCGGGAGTACATCCCCTAGGCAAAAAAAAAATGTCAAGTGGGACTGAGCCTTGAGCGATATAATTTTATATCTTACCTTCGCAAAGCCATGTTTTTGAATAACTACTGTGCAAAAGTATTTGAATACAGTTGTATTAAAAAATGAAAGAAGTAAGGGGGTTGGGGCAGACTGGCGTTAAAAAAAAGTGTTTTTGGACCCCCCCCCCCCCCCCAAAAAAAAAAAAAAAAAAAAAAAAAAAAAAAACTTGTGTACATTATCAATTAGTGAATGTCACTTTATACATATTTTGTCAAATATGTTGAAGGGAATACCAGGTATATGCTGTATTAGGTTCGAACTTGGTAATATTGACTGCCTAATTGTCGATCTGGAAGCAGCCTTCACACAGACTTCCAAGATAAAAAAAAATAAAAAAAATCAGGCGCACGTTTTAGGGTCGGGCGGTTGCAGCAGGTTTGGGCCCCTTCTGCGTGTCGATTTTTGGTACATTTTTTTCCCTTATTGTTAAATCAGTGACAAAACAAATAATATTCAGTAATAAAAGATGTTGATATTTAATATAAAGTCTTTAATATCCGTTTTATTTCGCACATAAATTGTGTTTTCTGTGCATTAGTATTTCGTATTCATCGACTTATCAGTAATATTGCTCAATGACTGATTACCTGTATTTGATTTGAATTAGTGATCATGCATAACCTACATATACATTGTCCAAAAATATGGATTGTCCCAAAATATGGCAGATTGAAATTTTCAAATTCTTTCATTTCTTATTCATTTTTTTTATTTAAAATACGCCAGGGTGTCTATATTAAGAGACCATGAATACACATACATGTAGATTATTATATTTGTTAATATTAAAAAGTGAACATGATGATGTATCGGCCTACGGCTTGTATTCATTCATTTTAGGAAAGATATTTAGAGGAGTTAGTTTCATAAAAATAATACTTAAAAGTTTTGAAAAAATAGTAGAGCTGATGACATTTAGAAACACAACCCATTTCTGATTAAATTTAATTTGCATGGCCAGCAATAGGTATGCATCTACTCTGCAGTTTGCTACAGCAAAAAAAAAAAAATATATAAAAAAAATAAATAAATCCTTTTAAATAGTTTATATTTGTAACTGATACAAACTTTTGGTAAATGCCTATTTTTCCCAATTGTTAGATCGCTCGGCAGATGACATGTAAATTTCTCTCAATCAGTGAACGTGTCCGCAGTACCCTAAACACATGCTTATCACACAGTCATGGACGACTGCCGATTCGGATTACCTACACAGTAATACCCCTAGCTCACCATCGCAGGATCGCTCGCGAGACTCGCGGTGTGAGAACCGCAGCGAACCGCTGGGGACCGTGTCGACACCGCCGACGCTCCGCCACCATCCGCAACAAACTGTACGCACCGCGAGGCACCGCGAGAAGCTGCGTTGCTGGCGTTGGGTACACGGTACCACTACGGTGTCTACACGGTTGCAGTACGTTGAGTACGGAGCTATTGGCGGTGTGTGTACGGTGCCACTACGGAGTCGACGGTGCCAGCGGAGCCACCACGGAGTATACGGTGCCAGGACGGAGTCCACCGCGACATTTCGTAGTCACACCGCCGCTTTCCGTAGTCACACCGCCCCTTCCGCCGTGACACCGTGGCTATGCGCAGCTATTGAGGAAATTCCAGCCAGTCCGCATCAAACACTCCGTACTCACACCGCCATGCACCGTAGTGACTCCGTACAGACACATTGTAGACACCGTGAAAAATGTGTTACGTCATGCAATGTCAACAAAACTGGCGGTGCACCCCATCTGCTCATACCGCGAGCGATCCTGCGATGGTGAGATAGGGGTATAACAGCAGGAGGCCATAAGACAATAGGAGGCAAGGCCCCCCGCTGGGTCCGGGCCTGGTAGACATTCAATGATCACAATGTCTCACAATAACAATTATTTGTCTTCTTTCTCTGCCATTCCTTGAATAACTTCAAAAATATACACATTGTATTTGTGTTGTTTTAAAACAAGTTTTAGCCTACCAAAAGTTTCATAGAGTGCATTTTTAAACTTTAAATAAAATACGTAAAATTACAGACCGGTTACTACCCTTCCAGACGTTGCTTAATTTAGCAATTTGGGACTACTAGCATGAAACCAAACCCCATATCACTTCTATTCTCGCCCTTTTCTCGTTTTGAAGCTGGGCCAATCTCTCAAACCCGTGCCCACCGGTCCTACAGTGATCATACGCCATATACCGGTAACGATACCAGCGAGTTTCATGGTTATTTTCCCCACAGCAGAAAATGGAAGTACTGCCTCCGTCAAAAGCCAGCATGATAGCGAGACTGGTTGTCGTTGCTTAAGTTGTTGTTGTTGTTTTTGTGTTGTTGTTTTTTTGTTGTTGTTGTTGTTGTTGTTGTTCTTGTTGTTGTTGTTTCGAAATTCTTGATCAGCTCATGCTGCAGATTATCGGCTACACTTTACTCTATAACACATCTGCTACGATGTCCCTAACATTTAGGTAAATGAAATCAAAGTCATGTCCCCGTGATGTTACGAAACGAATGCATGGAGCACAGGGACTTGCTCCCATACACACACACACCACACACACACACACACACTGTACATACACTATCAACAAGGGTGGACATCTTTTCAGGGGTCGACTCGCTTCAACTCCGTTTTTTCAAATCATTCAAATAAATCTATGAAGTTAACATACGGAATCACTCAAATATATATTTCTCTATCGAAATATACAAAATTGTCGTGAAAATAATCCTCCTTTGTATGTTTATTTGTTTGAAATATATGCGAATCCGAGAAAAGGACAACAACCTGGACCAGCAGCGCAGTACATTTCGGGATGATTCGGATTTTTACGCTGCGAAATTGGTCAGCGATATTGCGATTATTCCCGCAATTTAAATTTAACGGTTTGACAGATTGCGGGAAAATAATCGCAATATCGCTGACCAATTTCGCAGCGTAAAAATCCGAATCATCCCGAAATGTACTGCGCTGCTGGTCCAGGTTGTTGTCCTTTTCTCGGATTCGCATATATTTCAAACAAATAAACATACAAAGGAGGATTATTTTCACGACAATTTTGTATATTTCGATAGAGAAATATATATTTGAGTGATTCCGTATGTTAACTTCATAGATTTATTTGAATGATTTGAAAAAACGGAGTTGAAGCGAGTCGACCCCTGAAAAGATGTCCACCCTTGTTGATAGTGTATGTACAGTGTGTGTGTGTGTGTGTGTGGTGTGTGTGTGTATGGGAGCAAGTCCCTGTGCATGGAGTCAAGGTCTTCTATGGAACAGAATTAGGGCAAAAATTGCATCTCGCCGTCTTACAAGTCCATGTTTACACGTGACATTCTGCCTTTGCTATACTGACAAGTGGTATGCTGTATTATGTTAAGTGCGTTTATCAATGCTGTCTACTGACTAATGCTCTTGTGTATCTTGTATCAGTAAATGAACTGCCTCATTTGGGGCAGAATAATCAAAGAGAAAATAATTCGTAGAATCAAAATCCTGCGTTTCGTTTTTACTCAGGGGAGGAAACTGGATACTCGGAACTCTGGGGAAGTAATATGATCATAACAGGAGTTGAAATATAATAAATGTATGACAGTTTGACTTTTTTAAAAGACGGGGATGCAATCTGAGTGGTTTGTGGGGGAAATATGGTTGCTTTTTGAAGTTAGATAAATGTTTTATATATTAAAATCTAAGCTTTGGGTTAAAAAGTTTTATTCTCACTTGGGGTAATTTTTAGATGTGTGTGTGGTGGGGGCATAGCCCCTTGGAAAATATTTTTTCTAGAAGGACGGAGATGCATTCTGAGGGGCATCTAAGGGAAATTTGGTAGATTATTTTTTTCAGTCCTGTCCCACGACCCTCTTGTTATTGTAAAGGGGGGGGCGAATGACAACGCTTGGAGGTTGTTGCAGTAGGCGGGCAGTTAAACTATTATTGCTCTTAGGAAGGACTAGTACTAGACTCATATCCTCCGTAAATATCTCGCATACAAAACCATGGTAGGTAGCCGTTGGGGCTTTAACTCACAGCCCGCTAATTCAATATTTAGATTGTGAAAATATTTTTCTACATGATTTATAGTGACATCAATACGAATTTTATGGCACTGGCTGCAAAGCTAGGTTGCGAGTTCTAATCCATCTATGGGACGTTTTTGTTATATGTATTAAAACTTGTTAATATTTTTAAAAAATGAAAATAAAATGTATGTTCAGCAATACTAAAGGCATTTACCTGATTCAAATTAAAGCAGGCACAATTCCGTTGCCATAATGACAGCATAGATAAGTGACAGTGGATGCTCTCTCAGCAAGGGTCGGCCTGGGTGACTGGTAATTGGCTAACTTTATTTCAGTAAGGGGCTCACGATTGGGATTTCTATTTACCCAATCAAGGCAATTTCATTCATCAGAAAATTGTATTATCAGGCCAGCTTTGGGGGGGGGGGGGGGTTGCTTGAGCCCTCTAAGCCGCCCGGTGACTCTGGAACTTAATTACAAAACTACGAACAGTATGTAGATCGAAGAGATGTGCTCGTTTATAAAATTTTGCGTGACGTTCATTATTTTTAAATATTCATCTTTGTAATCCTGAGCTCATATTAATATCTGAAATGTTTGGCCTGCACTTAGAAAAGCAATGGAAAGTATTATGTACAATGCAATTATGTCTTTAAGCAGTAGATCTACTTTCAATTTCAAACAATTTGTTTAAAAGAAATAACTTTTTCGAATTTGGAAGACAGCCACAGTTTCGTACTTCATTTTGCCGATTCTTCCCGAACAGTAGTATAAAATGACTTATTATAGGCACGCCACCTTTTCTATGGAGGACGAAAATTCTGTATATACTACTCCGAACTACCGACAGCGAGTTCAGGTGACCAACTATAGTTCTACTCGAGTTATAGAACGTCCGCCTCGGTGCGGGAGGTCGTGGGTTCGATCCCTGGTCGCAACATAACAAAGTCGCAAAAAAAAATGGTACTGTTAAAGCTCCCTTGCTTGGCGCTCACCATATAAGGGTAATTACAGGACTGGCTGGCCCGGTGTCAGGATAATGTGACTGGGTGTGGTATCATGCCACATGTCCACGGCGTGATACTGCAATGTGGCAGCACTATATCTATCTCAAGTAGACATCGTCTCCAAATGACTGAAATACTGTCGGTGGGACGTTAAATCCAACAAACACTACTTGAGTAAACTCGTATTGATGACGTTATAAATATACTCTAGTTAGCAATCAACTGAACGCATGAGGTTTACCCCGTGTGACGTTATTTGTAAATAGACATATGATTAAAACAAAAGATATTTTATTTATGATTTTTTTCGAGCTTGGGCTTAAATAAAGTAGCTGCCAGCTTACAGGCTTATTTAAAGACAGCATATCATAGATATTTATAATTTTCTATAAATTTGCCTAAATGCTTTCCGTCCTCCATATTGCTTTCTAGTCTACCCACCTACCTCGCTGGGTTGAACTCGCGTAACCCTACAGAGTTCGTTGGGTAAAAACCCCGCGCGTTTTATTGCAACTCTGGTAACTCTAGGTAACTCTAGTAGGTAAACTGAACTCGCTCCAAGTCAAACCGGCATTGCACCCTCCAACGTCATAATGCAAGGGCACATTTGACATTTGTCATTCTGCTTGCGTACATGTGTTATTTTGCTTAGCTACATGTGTCATTCATCGATTCGTTAAACCAACGAAATAAATTCCATTTTAATACGAATGCGCAAACTGGACTGTCCAGCTATACACAGTGCTAAACGGTGATGAAATGGAAATAAAAGCAGATGTATTTTCAGTAGTTAATTATCATGTGAATGAATAATGAATGTTTAATGTAAAAAAACAAATAACGCAGACGACGATTACGCCGTATTGTACTAGTCAAAATGATGCTAGTCACTTAGACAAATGAAGCAATAAACATGTCAAAAGGCAAAATGTATTTTTTGCCCGAATTCTGTTCCATAGTCTTCCCCTCCTATTTCAAGTGAAGCTTCCGAATATTCGTATCTGGTTGGTATAAAATTCTGCTTATTGAACAGGGTTGCTTGCAACGCTGTTCTAAGGATGCACACATTTTGGATCGGACAACATCTAAATTTAGTAATTTCATATTTATAGATTTCCCTCTTATTTACTACACTGAGAAAAAAGTCCAAAATTTGTTTCTCTCTTGACACTAAATCATTTTAGAGTTTTCCCGCGATTTCTATCCAATCAGTGAGCCCGAAATTTCAAATTCCTGGTCGATTTAATTTGTTAAGAGTTTGGGTATTTGCGAGACTTGTCTTCTTAACTGAGATTTAACTGTTTAGAGTTTACGGCGAACTGCGCATGTCATTATTTAAAATTTTGCTCCGCCCTATTCACGTGATAGCCATAGGTGTGATTATCATTTAATTTAGCCTGGGGCTAAATTCGGGATACGCAGACTTGCTAGGGGGGTTCTGGCATGCTCCCCCGGAAAAAAAATTTGGGGCTAGAATGCCGTAGGTGCGATCTGAGGGTATCTTGGGGGTAAATTCTGGTTCAAATATGCTCAATAATTTTTACTTTTTTCTCCTCAGCATCGATTTTTATTGCAGTTTCGGCACTTTTAGATTTTCGATTTTCTGGAATGAATGAAGAGCTTTGGAAATATTTTCGCAAAATGATGATTACCAGCTCAATCCAAACGGACTCCTGTGCTAAATTAAATGTTAAATTACAAGGATATTTCTATTATATTTAACGTCCCACGTTAAACATAATAACGCGATAATAAGTCGAGATAATGAGATAATAAGTGGTGGGAACGAGATGATAAGTCGAGTGAACGAGATCATAAGTCGAGGGAACGAGTTAAATATCTTGAGGGAACGACTTATTATCTCGAGGGAACGAGGTAATAAGTCAAGGAAACGAGATAATAAGTCAAAAGAACGAGATAATAAGTCGAGGGGACGAGATAATTATCTCGGGGGAACGACTTATTTTCTCGAGGGAACGAGATAAAAGTCAAGGGAACGAGAAAATAAGTCGAGGGAACGAGATAATTATCTCGAGAGAACGACTTATTATCTCGAGGGAACGAGTTAGTCAACCAATCAAATATTGCAATCAAGAGTCCGTGTTTATTTGTTTATTGGGATAAACGGTCCATCGACAGTATTTCAGTCATTTGGAGACGATGTCTACTTGAGAGAGATATAGTGCTACCACACAGTAGTATCACGCAGTAGACATGTGGTATGAAACACCACGTCAAATTAAACTGACACAGGGCCATCCAATCCTGGAATTACCCTGGCCGAGTGGCTAGAGCGTCCGCCTCGGGAGCGAGAGGTCGTGGGATTGATCCTCGGACGCGACATACCAAAGTCGTAAAAAAATGGTATAGCTCCCTTATTTGGCGCTCAGCATATAAGGGTAGATGCAGGACAGGTTGACCCACTGTCAGGATAATGTGACTTGGTGTGGTATCATGTCACATGTCTACGGCGTGACACTGCAGTGTGGCAGCACCATATCTGTCTCAAGTAGACATCGTCTCCAAATGACTGAAATACTGTCGATGGGACGGTAAATCCAACAAACAAACAGGCATCAACGCAATTAGTATATCAGTTTCAGAGTTAAATATTTTGTCGTGTGTGTATTCATGACGAATTGTATAAAGAAATAATAATAATAATAAAAAAAACTTTACAGATTGCTTCTATAGACCCCCAATAGAAATGTTCCGACGGTCTCTTCCTATTTCCCCAGAGTTCCGCCTCGGAAACACAATGAAGCTATATCAGAACCATAGTTTATGACTTTGGTTTGTCGAGGCTAGGGATAGAACCAACGATCTACAACTCCCGAGGAGGATGCTCTAAGAAATAGGTCACCGGGGACTGTCATTGAGTACTTGTGCAAAACATCTTTGCACGAAATTTCTATAACTGAGACGGCCTCCAGACTAACTGAGTACGTTCAGAATTAAATCCTTAACTGATTTGATATAACTTAAAATTTCTCCATTTCCAAATCAAACGAGTACAAAATTTTACGTGATAGGCTTTACGGAAACGGACGCTTTCTGTGTGTTCAGCATAACATAATTTGGCGATTAGAAAGACATTCACGAAAATATATAACAATATGATTGTCTCTGATTATCATGAATGACAATTGTAACAAGTAATTTGATTGGTTGATTAACTCGTTCCCTCGACTTATTATCTCGTTCCGTCGAGATAATAAGTCGTTCCCTCGAGATAATTAACTCGTTCCCTCGACTTATCATCTCGTTCCTCGACTTTTTATCTCGTTCTCTCGAGATAAGAAGTCGTCCCCTCGAGACCCTCGACTTATTATCTCGTTCTCTCGACATAAAAAAAGAGTAGTGCATGTCACCACTATGCCACCGTAAAAATTTATACATATACAATGTTACTAGGATCAGCTTATGCTAGGCTTATTGAAACCTTTTCCCTAAATACGGAATTTACAACATGAAAATCAAGTTGCTTTCGTATAAAAGTACTCCAAACATAGTGCGAAGTAGTTTGGTTCGATTAATGTTCCATTTATTCAGAAAGACTAGAATAAATCAAGCCCAACACATAAAGTATGCTACACGTTATCTGATTGGGTGATTATACTGTGGTCAGCCAAAGAACTTTCATTTTACATACTGAAGAAGGAAGTATTAAATAAAAGTTGCCCGGATGAAAACGTAAACTGATATAGGTACAACAAGGAAGTCTTTTATCTGCATTACTCTGTAGGAAGACTTCCTTAATTGTACCAGGCAAAATGTCGCTTTTTCACGAAAATATGAAGCAGATTTTAGCAGGTACTGGCATCTTTTTACAAATATTTAGTTTCCCTAAATATCATTGAATCTCAAATTTATCAATGATCTGAAATTTCATAACTGACATTGTGATTTACAGCATGAGCATGTTTGTTTTAATTGGCATTTATCAAGGATCGAACCTAGACATTAGTCCTTACACTCTAATCAGGGGCCCGTTTCACTAAACTTTGTACAAAAAAAATCTTCGTAAGCATATAATATCTATTCACAAACGTAAAATAGATTTTTAGAATACATATCTTACATTTTTCCCCAGAACGAGTTAATTGCAGGCCCCTGTGAACCTCTGCTTATTATAATTATTATATTCCACTGGTTGTTTAAAATATATTTGACTGAATTACTGAAAGTGCTACATTTGTTCTGTCTATGATACACCAATTTGTTTTAATACATCTTTTTTTACAGAGGTAGAGAAGTTTGTGTTGGAAACCCTGAAGAAGGAAAAACTCAACAAAAAGAGTACAGAACACAAACAGTTAATCATTGATAAAATCAATGCCTTTTTCGAAGAAAATCCTGAAATGAGATTAGTTCCGGGGCAGAGTAGTGCATTTAGTAAGTAGAGAATTTCTGCTTTTCTTATCAACATTAACCCTCAACAGTAATTGAAGTAATTACATGTATGTCTTTTCAGTCTGGCTCAAACCATTGTAATAGCTATGCATTGGTTGGATTTTAAATCATTGTTTAAGTCTCTGTTTTCACTGACATCAACTCAGAATCTTAACTATTTGTATGTTTACCAAAAGTGCAAGCTCTACAAAGACTTGAGAACCATTTTCAGTAATGTCCAACCAGGACAGCTCTATGATACTGTCTTTTGCCAGGTGAGAAAAAGTGCAACCAGACCAAGACCAATGAATCTGGGATCTCTCATTTACAAGTGGAGTGTCCTACCTGCTGAGCTACCAGACCACTTACACAAAACTATTTTCCTCAAAACTATTTTACATTATTTCAAAATAGAACACATTTGATTAAGCAATCAAGGTATATCCTATTTGTCCTGTCATTTTCAAAGTATACAATGGTAAACTATTAGAAACAAGAAAAGAAGAGATAACGATCAAATTAAAAAAAAATACCATGCAATGCAAAAATGAATTTATAACATTTATTTTTGAATAACAAAACTTTTATTGTTTCTAATTTTGTGAAACAAGCAAAATTGCATAGGTCTTTTTTGCCATGGCTATTGAAGAATCATTATACTAAACTTATAGCCTATTAAATTAATTAATTAATTTTCTGAATTCACAGGACAGAGAAGAAATTGCCTGGTTCTTAACAAATCCAAATTATACCAGTAAAGATTGAGAACCATACTGTATATTATAATGTACAGTAATTATCCCAAGTTGGCTGCCAAATGTAACCAGTTTAGAAGATCAGAAGATTGTGCAATCAGACCAGGACTCAAACATGGGATCCATTGCTAACAGTGACAGGGCACATGCTCTGCTGACTGAGCAGCTTGACCACCTACACAAATCTTTCACTGTTTAGGTTACGTATAGGGCTGCCATTGCATATCTATATACTTCTTCCTATTTCAGATGATGAATCATCAATGACAGGGGGCAGCAACAGGTCAGACGAGACCGAAGATGCAACCTATGCTATTGATTGTAAGTATGCCTCGGTGTTGCAATATGCTAGTCGTGCATTTCTTCTAAGATCTAAATTAATTAAGTTTTTCCTTAATTCAAAATTTTAAAAGTCTATATAAACTCTGCTGTTTACAAACCGAGTGAATATAAATTTTGCATATATTCTACTCTAAGAAGGCTTTCACAGAAAAATGGAATGATACAAAAGATGAGATTTTTTAATCAAGAAAAATCTCAGTTTTTTTTTTTGTGAAATTCAAGCCTGGTTGTAAAGCCAAAACTCTTTGGATCTGTAGTCAGTTAACAATACCACTGTACCATGGCACCCACTAAAAAGGTATTCATTTCAACATGGTCTTATTATTTTGATGAATGTGTCTGAGAGGTCAAGATCCCAAACATATCTGCTGAAATCTCTTAAATTTGGTATACATGTATATACCCAGTATATTCAGCATGTCATTCAGTCAGGAAATATCTCTACAATCAAATATTTTCCCTATACTAATATTGTCCAAGGGACCTTGCCCAAACTCAAGATGATTGTGATTTTACTTCCCAAAATATGGAAATATGACCCTTCCAACCATCTGGGAAAAAGGGTGTCGGCAAAGATTTTGCTAACTCTTGTTTTTATACCACTCATTATTTGATTTGAAAATACTCCTTTGCTTCCTTTGCTGAATATGGCCTAGAAGGTCTCGAGTTAAGGCTCTTAAATAATTGAAAATGCTAGATTTTACTCTTTTTTTTACATTCAATCTTGATGAAATTAATTCATAATATAAATGACGTTCATGTCACTGCATATTTTTGAAATTTTTTTAAGGAATTCCTTTCATTGCTGCCACTGATTTGAAGGAGCCAGTGTTCAGCGCATTTCTGGAGAAAAAACAAAAGAAAGGAACAGGTCTGTAGTGAAAATAGGTTTTATAAAAGAAATAACTGCAAAAACCTGCTCAATGTATGTTGATATATGTACACTGAAATATTAATTTATCATTTCACAGAATAGATTCTTAAACTGATGATTCAGGTAATCATTGCTTGGTGGCAAATAGGGAAAATAAGCTGGAATAAGATATTTAAGACTCACTGTCACAACACTGCGTAAGTTGTAACTTGGCACAATTTTACTGTCATATTGTAGCATGATACATTTCTGTAGCTTGTCTTGGTCATTTATGTCCCAAAACACAGTTTGATAATCTTATTATATCTTAGCCCTTCATTGCTGTGAGCTCTAGTGGTATTAGTATATTGTCTGACATCCAGATTAAGAACCACCCGGAGTTCTAGTCTCAGGTCACTCAGATAAATTCCAGTGAGGAAGCTTGTGATATGTTTATGGTTCTACCCACATGCCCATGATTATGCTCCTAGGGCCTTCTGCCATGTGCAATAATCTGAATGTCACTGTACAGTTAACTCAAATACAAACAAACAAAATATATTTGTCATAACCTTACCCTTCTTAATGTTTTTTGGGTTGAGGGAAACCTGAATCAACCCATTACTTACAAAACCGGCATTGTATTTGATTTAGACTGTACACAAAGCCATGTACATTATAATTAGATAAAATCCTTTCTGGGGGTCTTATTTTTTGTCTTATTTTTTATATGAAGGGAAGAAATCCTATGTTTACCTTTAATGTTGAGAGAAAAAGATGACTTTAACAGTCAAATATATGCATTGTGATTGATTCATAGTTGCTGTGTGAATTACTTCTGTAAGAAATCAATATAGTCAAAGGAAGTCATAAATATGATTGTACATTTTGGTAAAATTAACATTTATAAAGCCATTATCATTACTTGTATCAGGTCTGTTCGGTGGGTCCAAGTTCCAGTCCAGATGGTGTGTGATACAGAATGGAAACTTCTACTACTATATCAAACAGGATGACAAAAAGCAGTGTGGAGCTTTTAAATTGGCAGGTACTTTAATCCTTTCCATGCTAAATTTCTTTATTGAACTTTTCCTTCCTTCATTTTCGACTGTACTATTAGTTGTTTATGGGGGTGCTTGCTGAAAATTTATGGACTGAATAGCAGCAGTGCAGACCATGATCAGATTGCACTGATGTGCAGGCTGATCTTGGTCTGCACAGGTGACACAGCATTGTAAAGTAATATAGTGGAGCTGTGTTTTTTTAACATTTTAAAATAATTATATGTAGTTGTAACACAAAATGATGCTAATACCAAAATGTTCTCATGGTTTAAGGAAAACTCCCTGAAGAAGTTACGTTGAACTGAGTCTCTCTGATTCAGAATTCAAGATTACATTGTTTATAGTTATTTGTGTTGTATGAAGCGGGTCTCCATTTTATTGGTCTGAACTTGTAAGAGTAAGAGTATTATGTATAAAAAAAAACAGTATAGTTATGAAGCAGATGAATGATTGATCATTTACATTAAATCTTATATACTTTACATTTATCATTATTTGTACAATTTTAATTTATAAGCTTGGTATACCTTACAGTTATCAGAAAGATGTGTAAGCAAATTTGAATCAGAATTTGGTTGAAGGGTAACAGTAAGGAAGTTTTAAAACCTGAAGGAGAGGCCTCTGTGGCCTAGAGGTTAAAGTAGCTGACTTCTATCACTTGTGGGTTCAAGTATCAGACTGGTCTCTTAACTGTGATGAAGGCTTCTTGTAGGTAGGTTACCTACCTTGGTGACCCTTGTGCTTTCAGGGTCATCCTAAGCCTTGTAATAAACTGATGATTGCAAAATTACTGAAAAACTTGCATTGATGGTTCATTCCTTCGCAACTTGATTGCAAAACAATCACATGACCTATTTGTGATGTATATTGCAGTATTAAAATAAGATATTCAATATATTGAAATATCATTTTCCCATCAGATGTCCAGGCCATATGAATAGTTTGGTTCTTCTGTTTTCCATATTGCTGTTTAAGGTCTACAAGTGACATTATGCGTGTACTGTTCATTATTTTGAGTGTCTATAAGAAGTCCTTTACACAATTGTAATAATCTTGTTCTGATCATATAAATCTTATCTACAACACCCTCTTTCTATGTAACCTATTATCTTTGTTGATTATTACAACACCGCCTGTCTGTGTTAGGCTACAAGTTCAGGAATGCCCCTGACCTGTCCAGTAAGAAGAAGGAGAAGGAGCTTTGTATTGAGCTATACCAAGACGATGAGACCAAGAGATATTATCAGGTAGGAATATGGATACACAGTCCAGTCGTGATGGAGCAAGCTGTGGTTGAGCAATGATGGTGTGATACAAACACAGTTGCTGTTCCCATTCATATTGGTTCTTTGGTTAATTTACAAACAATGTGTGTTCTTTGCTTAACTTAAAAATGATGTAATGGAATAAAATTGAATGGATCAAAATGTGCAATTTAACAACCCTAATATGAAATCCCTAAAACCAGTTAACAGCTAATTGTCTATAGCAGGGGATAACTTACATATGAATGTTTGTCAATCTACAGCATGCATGACTCATATGGCAAATACATGCAATTGGATATTATTATTATTATTATTATACCACATTTATATAGCACTCTTTTCATAGCAATGTACGTTCAAAAGTGCTTTACAATTGCATTCAGAAACACACACACATACACACAAATCACCACGCTCACTCACATTGTAATATAAAAATATATTATATAAAACATATAATTAATAAAGCATCAGGTTTCTGATGGAGGAATTAGATAAAGTTAACTCCCCCAACAGCAAGGAACCAAGTAACTGCAGTAAAATGAAATAAACTAAAAATGATTAAAATAACTGGATATGTAATTTGGGAAAACAATTTTTGACCATTATGTGTAAGAACAAAAAAATATTAACAAATAATGTGAGACAACCATGTTTGGCATAGAACGGTGCTACTATGTACCATCGAGAATGGACTGTATATTAATAAAATGGGGTGGCTTAAAGAGGACTTGTATTATCTCTGATATCAGTGAATATGAGCCTTTTTCATCTCTTGTTTGATTTGTTCAACTCTTAATACTGGAAAGCTGTTAAGGAAATGATCATCTTGTAACTAACCCGACACTTAATGATAAAGTTTTGTAAAGTACACTACTGTCAGTAGATCTGGAATTACTTCCCGTGAATTATATATTTAAATGCAACATTTTATTCTGTTTATATTATAACAACAACATTTCTTGATAATCCAATATGAAGTAAAAAATTATCTTTATGGCAAAGTTCAAATATGGATTATATTGAACTACTGGTAGTTAGTCCAGTGGTAAATGCCTGTAAATAAATACAAATTACCATTTTTACATTGTTTACAGTCTTATGTCTGTATTTTTTTAGCACAATTTACACTGAAGTTGCTGAAATTTTGTAAATAAACAGAATTTTACTGATGGCTGAAAAAAAGTTGTTTCCCAATTTCAATTTCTCATTTTAAATAAATGTGTTTTCATTCTCTTGTGTTAAAATGTTTGCTTGATTTTTGCCATTTAATGTGCGTCAATTAGAAATATCTGTCTATGGGAATTGATTGTAATACCAAACATGCATTGTTTTTTTATGCACCCACCATGAAATGGCGACAGGCATATAGTGTTACACATATCTGTGTGTGTTTGTGTGTGCAAGAATTTGTGTCCCAGCTGTAACTTTGTTATGTATGGTTGCTTTTTGAAATAAATTGGCACGTGTGATCCTTAGGACAAGACAATGTGTCACAAACAAGAACCAGGTTGCAAACTTGAAGGTCAAGGTCACAGCACTCAGTTAACCTTAAAATTGTGTCCCAGCTGTAACTTTGGTCTGGATTGATTGTTTTTCAATAACTTGACACAAGTGATCCTTATGAAAAATAAAATGTTGCGAACAAGAACCAGGTTGCAAGCTTGAAGGTCAAGGTCACAGCAGTTAGTTGATTTTATAATTTGTGTAAGCAGTCCTGTCTGGGCTGTATCTTTGTTGTGTTTAGTCATGTTTTGAAATAACTTGGCACAAGGAGGGATCCTTAGGACAATACACTGTGTCACAAAACAAGTACAGGTTGCTAGCTTGAAGGTCAAGGTCAAATCACTTGATTGAGGTTAGAGTCACAGCGCTCATTTGATCTTAAAATCATCTTTTATATTTCCAGTTTTTCATATTCACTGACAAAAAAATCACCTAATAATCATAAAGGTGGGGGCATTTGTGTCCTATGGACACATTTCTAGTTTTTCTCTGTGACAGTATATAAGTGAATTTTAGCTTTCAGAAGCTTCGAGTTGAGCCTCCATGGCCAAGAGGGTAAAGTCCCCGACTTTAACACTCACTCAGCCCCTTACCGCGTGGGTTTGAATCCCGACAGGGTTATTCGGATTTTCATGTAAGGAAGCCTTCCAGCTGGCTTGCGGTAGGTCAGTGGTTCTACCAGGATGCCTCCCTGCATTCGGGGTCTTCCTCCATCTGTAAGTAGCTGAATGTTGCTATATGACTGAAATACTGTCAAAGCAACGGTAAACTCAAATAGTCAAGTCTTCGAGTTAAGAAAAATTAATATGATATTTTGTGAATTGCACTTCCTTAATCCATCTTGGGCCCGTCCCTGACTACAGATATAGCTCCTTTGTTTGGCGCTCAGCATATTAGTGTAGTTCCAGGATAATCACAGGGAATCGGCTTATAGTTCATATTGTCAACTATGAACCGATTCCCTGTGAGGGTAATGTAACTGGGTGTGGTATCATGCTACATGTCTGTGGCATGAAACTGCAGTGTGGCAGCATTATATCTGTCTCAAGTAGACATTGTATCTAAATGACTGATATACTGTCAGTGGGACATTAAACCCAACAATAAAAAAAAAATGATTTTGAGGCTGTTTTGTCCGTAACAGTCACTTAACAATTATAATTTAGTTGCACAGAGATCTTTGTATATATTTCAGTTTATGGCTAGAACCAAAGATGAGTATGAGAAATGTCAGATCTTTGTTGAAAATGGGGGATACCCATTGATAGGTAAGAATAAAAAATTAGTTGATATAATAAGATTTCAGAGCTGTTTAAAGCTCAAGTCAAAAGCTTAAATGCATAGAAAGTAATGACCTTTCCAGATGCAAAATAATGGTTCAAACCTAGTAGCTATGCAGAAAAAATATAATTTTCTTTCATATCTGCATAAAAAGAAATAAGTTTCGACTGATAACCATTATCATGTTGTGCAGTGTAACTTACATTAGCGATATAAGACCCCTCTGACCTTCTAACATAATCATAATGTAACCTTATGCAAATAAATATTTAAATAATATTTTGCCACTTTCAGAGGAAGACTTGTATGAAGACATCAGTGGTGAGGTAACCAAGGGCTTAAAAGAGGCGAATGTTGAAGAAGAAGGTGATGAGTATGAGGATCCAGAGGGCAACAAGCCACCCGGCCCACCATCTCCACCAAAACCTCCACTCCAGAAAGACCTGCCCCCTCCCCCACCCCCACTGGATACTACACCATTAGGGAAACACAGGGCATTTGTCCCAGAACCGCCAGCAGATCAGGACCTGATTCAGGAGGATGTTTATGATGATGCTGTGACCCCTCATCTTCCACCTGTCCCTACATCACCTGGACCACCTGCCGGACTCCCTCCTGTCCCACCCTCCAGCAGGAGACTCCGGGAACTCCCTGAACTTCCTCCAATACCCAAAGCGGCTCAGCCGAAACAGAAACTGAAGATCAGTATTAGTTTTAAACCCAAGGAAGATTATGAGAACAAGTATTACGGTGCATGGGATTGTGTCGGAGATGATGCCACTGAACTGACATTCAATAAAGGCGACATGATTTACGTTATCAGTAAAGAGTTTGATGATAAGTCTTGGTGGGTCGGGGAACTGGACGGGAAATTTGGACTGGTTCCAAAAGCTTACTTAACTCCGGCTTATATTTCTGTGCCATAATACGTGTCTGGTCTAGAACAACAGTGTGTTCTTGAAAATCTCATAGGTATGATTGATAAATAATGGAAAGTGGAAAGTCATTGTTTATTATTAACTTAATATATATGAGAAAATATATGTAACACTAAAATGTTAATTTATTCTTAATGAAGCATTAAAAAAGCTTTTATTAAGTCTAATACTATATGTGACAGAAGTTCAGTTTGTTTTATGTCTATAATGTAAGTGATTTCCAATATTATAAGAAAAAAGTAGGATGGCTTCACTGAAAATCATAACATTTTTAAAACAATATAATCTCATTTTCAATTAGTGTGTGAATCCTGGTTTTCTTTTTCAGGCTGACAATATGTAAAACTGGGAAAAAGTCACTTTTATTCTGGTTCATATTGATGACAATTATTTTATTTCACCCTGAATTGGGAGTTTAAACTATTGTATTAAGTATGCATATGGAAAGACTCTATACGAATGAGCCATGATGTATTTTTTATTTGTCATTATTGTGTGTATTGTGCAGGTGTTCTGGTTATAAGAGATTCTGATGTCAGTACATGTTACATTTGACTGCAAAACAGTAGTAGTTGTTTCCACTGCAACTCATAAAAACAAATGATTTTTCTGATTTTTCAAGGGAAAATGTAAACCCTGCTCTCACCTATTGCTATTACAGGATTATTTTTTCTTTCCAAACATGATCACAAACAAATTTTGCACTTGTTTGTGTAAACCAGGAAGTACTGAAGTATGACTTCTGGCTCAAATTAAATTTCATGCTGAATACCTACAAAGTCTAATGGCCATATTTTGAGTTTGAAAATAATCCTTAAGTATATATGTAGTATTTATCTTTAAGAACACCAGGCCAGGTCCTTCAACCACTGGTCACATCAAATTTCAGAACAGCTGTTGGATATTTAATGAGCTGAACTGAATACTTCTGTAAACTTTGGAGAGGTCAAATGGCTGTATTAAAAACAAAACAACTTATTGTTATTCTAGTCATTATATAATTATTATACAAATTCATCTTTGATATAAATATATGTATATGTAGAATGTACGATTTTCAGCTTGTGATATAAAAATAAGTTACATTGCAATTGATTTGGAAAATATTTATATTTAACAAATCTAAAATGAAAGAAGTATCACAAAATATCTACTTATACATTTTTGTATATGTATGAGTTTTAACAGTTGTATAGAGATGGTATTTTTGATATGGCTATTTTATTCATAAAAAGATGAGATATATTTTGTATTTATGCTGCTAATGATTTCAATGAAAGAAACCCCGGCATTGCTTCAGTAGTGTTATACTTCAGGTCTCGACACATCAACATTTTAAGTTGTATTTGTTTGAATCTAATGAGTTATCAGAGTATGGATGCTGAATTTCTAACTATATTCGAGCTCCTGAAAATGTGTCATAATATGATTGGTGCTTCCTTAATTTGTATGACTGTTTAATGTTTTTTCCATATACACTATGTTTTTTTGTTAATTTTATTCTTTTATTATATACATTTTTATATTCTGTCTAGCATTGGGTTGTTTTGGACCATATCATCATCATCAGAGTGCCTAAGAAATTCATTATATATGTTTTAAAAAACAAAACCAAAAAACATCACATCAGCCTTTGAGTTCTTAAATTTATCAAGCAGATAATATGTCAAATAGATTGTGTTCATTAAAAAACCTGCTTTTTTATAATGGAATTTTCCATTGCATGTGGTCTTTGTGTGTGTTTTCAACAAGTTTGATTTAATTATACACAGTATGTTACAGAAGCTTTTATAAAACAATTCTGGTCCAAAATCAGCTGAAAATGATTTTTTTTTCTTGCAGGCATATAGATCTGCTAAATTGTTACTTATTCTTTTTATATGCTTTTCTAATAATTAAAACTAAAAGAAAAAAATGTCTTTATTTATTATAAATATCTAAACTTTGGATAAGATTATAGACTTTTGAATAATAACTAAGGAATTTGTAACTTTTAATATATACAATGACAAACACTGTCAACCCAAGATACATACATACTTCCTGTTTACTGCCCACATTCAACATATTGAATATACTGGCAAGACACACGCATGGTTAAAAATAGGATAAAAACAGGAATTTGGAATTTAATTTGTGAGTGATGTCTCTTGAGTGTTTCGAATTATAATTGTAAGTATATGTAAATATGAGTGTATGGCATTTTACCACTAAGCAGAAGGTTGTGTGTTCGATCCTTAACCACAGTGTATCAGTTGTTTAAAATGTTACTGGTAGCTCTCTGCCTGGTGTTCAGCATATATAAAGGGTAGTTTTAGAAGGAGGAGGACTACCTGTAGGTGTGAAATTCAAGATACAGTAAAAAAATAAGTCTATTATTTTGTCTGTTTGCCCTTTTGCTATTCACCATACCATCCTACAGAAACGAAAAACAAAAACTTGGTGTTCTTATAGTTTTTCTTTCACTTATGACATTTAAACGTGACAACGATATAACAAATCAACATCAAAATGTGGGTGTAAATGTATACTGTTTGTAATTAACAAGTCTGAGTTTTAAAGTGAGCTACAAATACACATACATACGTATATTTTATTGAAATAGATTCTTCAAACCACATTTACAACAAACATCATGCACAGGCAGGGTCTCTATATATAGTATTAAAGAGACCCTGGTTACATTGAAAATAAATTTTTGTACAAGTTAACGTTTTGAATGTGACGAGTTACACATAAAAAGGACAGAGGCTCCAACTTGCATGGGGCAAATGATTTTGTAACTTATTGGTAACATTAATAAAGGAAGATCGTAATTCTTGGTCCATTTCGCGAAAAAGAGTCAATTTCGCTATTCATACCTACCGATAATGAAATGATGCGCCCCATGCAACTTCAAGCCCCTGTGCATAAAAAGGGAAATATTGAGCAGTTCATTAATCAGTGAATTGCAGCAATGGAAAGAGGATAGTCATTTAGTTGACTTTAGGGTAACACAACATTTGCTTATGTTTGTTACGGTTCTGTTTTACGATATTCTGACTTGTTCAACAGATAATACTCAGAATGTGCACATTTACAATCAGATTTATGCAAAATTATGGTATAAAATGTAATATTCCTCATGCTTTTTTGGCTCATAAGTCGATCGAGGAACGAAGAAAGTGACACATATCGCCGCCTTCCCTTGCTCATCAAAACAAATCCCAGCGTGAGCCTTGCTGATTATGTCGTTAATTTGATGTAATATTTTCTTTGGCTTCTTATAAAGGAATGACACAATAGAGAAATGAGACAATAATCTATAGGACATCTCATGTTGTCAAACAGTTGCCGTCTCAGAAATACTCTGGTAGCTTATACTGATTTGACTGCCTTCACCACTCCTGCAAAAACTAGTGATCTCTGCTGTATCCCGAGAAGCATTCTTAGATTGTTGTTTCCTGAAACAGACCTTCTTTTTGATAGATACATAGTCAACACAGTCAACAGTTGTCCATACTATTTTGATTTAAAGGCATAATCAGTTGCAATCATGTCTGGATGTAGTTGTACTGTGGTTTACCTCTCTTCGATATTTTATCAGTCATAATCCGACGCCCAGCTAATTATAATTACAAGACCACGTGTGTACAGAGGCAAGCGGATACACAAGCCAGCTAGGAGGTGTCTAGTAACACTATATATGTATACATGTATGTGTAACTTCACTGTGTCTTTGTAGAGAGTTGAAATGTATTTTCTTAGGGCTAATTGGGAGACATTGTCACAAGGTCTTACAACTTCTACTAATCTCTCTCGATGGTTCTCATGTTGAACTAGCTCTTAGCATATTTAAGGGGCTTTGATTAATTCTTGCCCCAATGGGACTCGAAAGCAACACTTTTGGATCTGCAGGTTACAATTACACATTCATAAATCATATACACATGTATTTATTTTTCAATATTCGTAACCGCTATTATTTACGTTACCAATGGACGAATTTTTCAATGTGAAAGGCATCCTTTAAATAAATCACTTTTGTGTTATAAATTTGTGTTGTGTAAATAATAAGCTTTTATAAGGTAAGATTAAGACATTCGCCCTTAACTGGCTGGCCATTACTTCAATCCTTAGCAGCGACATATACTAAAGTCGTTAATTTTCTCTTGTGCTTGGCGCATAACACATTAGGGAGTAAGGATAATGTAGCTGAGAATGGTATTATGACACCGGGTAAATTTGAAACGACTCTGCAGAAAAGAGAACTTGCGTTCACGAAACCTTGTATAGAAAAAGTGATCAAGTACCAAATCAATCCAGTAGTGTAAGAGGACTTGCGTAAACAAGGTTCTGCTCACAAAACTAAATGTAGGAAAAAGGGCCAAAATTCTTGATTTTTTTTTCATGTGAGCACGTAATCCAAACTTCATTCACAACTAAATTTAAGTTATGTGGGTAAGTTTGAACCACGTCCCTCCAGTAATGGAAGAGGAGTTGTGTTCACAAGGTTCTGCTACATAAACGTACGATTTAGGACAATGTGACATTAGGGCCATACTTTTAGAATTTTTCACTAGCACAAAATAGTTTGAACCAAATCCCTCCAGTGGTGTAAATGGGTTGTGATCGCAAGATTATTCTAGAGACGGACGGACAGACAATTAAGTGTATGACAAAACACGACCTTGGAATATAAAATACCCGATTATGACGTATCTTATAATGTAACTATATTTATGAGATTGCCATGACTTTATACTATGCTTTTTGTATTTCATCCTTTTTTTTAATCTTTCTTTTGGTTTGATCTGCACACAAGCTCGAACCTTAAAACTTAAGTCGTCCAGATATGTCCCTGTTAATAGCTATTACAAAGGCACTATAATAGAAATTGCGGTTTTTAACTCAAGCGCAAGTGTCCACATGCCAAACTCCACACAGTGATTTCCCTTGCATGAAAAAAAAATGTAAGGGGAGGTAACTACTATGCTAGAATTTATCAAATAAACTCAGACGGATTACCTTACTTTTGCGATTTCGGTTTTCAGAACACGGCGTCGCCTCTCGTCTATTGGGTATGCCCAAAGGGCGACCAAGGCAATGAGGACAAACAAGACAGGACCAGGAATGATCAACATTTGAAGGGCGAGAGCTACTGAGGCCGGCTGCTCGCATTTTCCCGTTTCATATCCTCCAGCCCTGCAGACACATGTAAATAAACATTTTCATTCCGTGTTTTGGGTGAAAATGCGAGCTATTCAATATATTTCTTTTATTCCATGCTTTCGATACAAAAAAAACAACAACTAAGAATTACTTAAATAATATAAATATCTTAATAAATAAATATTTCACTGTTAAAGATCTCATGTTCACCAGTGACTGCAGTAACGTCGCGTAGGATAAAATAAACAAGTGACGTCAAATTGATATAGATATCGTTACGTCATAGACACGCGGAGAAATGAATTCATTTTTACTAAAGACATAGTATCTTTGTCGTTTTTATACTAATCTTTATAAGATGACCTTTCAATACATAATTACTGGAAAATGAGTTCTACTCCTAATTCAAACATACGTACTCCAGGGCTAGCTGTGAAAGTCCCAGTCCGACACCAACGGACAGTTTGTTGAAGAACACGTAGAAGGAATAGAATATGGAGTCTTTCCGGGTGCCATACTTCAATACAAACTCATCAATAACGTCGGGAAGCATGGACCTGACATCAATTTTTAGAGTTAGATTAAAGCAAAGCGCACAAAGACAAGTCTGTCCAAAGCAAAGAGTCAAGTACGATGCCCGTTTAGTACAGGTGGTCGCTTTTTTCGGATGTATATCACTACCTGGTATTTAAGACAGGGTTCATTTGATAAACACACGATTAGTTTTAATATGAGTGCATACAACTATAGAAAAGAGCAAACGTCTGAGGAACGACTATTTGCATAAAATGCCATATATATTTTTATTTTCATTTTGGTGCCCATAATCAAAGGACATTTGACCCTTACACCGACTTGATAGCCGCCTTTCTTAACATTAACACAAGTATATCCGACATCATGGCAAAAATATTGCATGTAATAAGAAAAAAAAGTTAATTTATATTTATTGATTTTGTAAAAACAAAATATATAGTTACCATGGCAATAGAAGTGCAACGGAGACGCTAATGCCTGCCACGACAAGAATGGGATAGTACATTATCCTAGCATACTCCGCGTTGTCGGGGATGTAGAGCTGCGATATCAGGACCGGCAGAAAAATCTGCCGAATGTAAATACAGTTATTTAGAAAGGAAGGAAGTTGTTGTTGTTGTTGTTGTTGTTGTTGTTGTTGTTGTTGTTGTTGTTGTTGTTGTTGTTGTTGTTGTTGTTGTTGTTGTTGTTGTTGTTGTTGTTGTTGTTGTTGTTGTTGTTGTTGTAGTAGTAGTAGTAGTAGTAGTAGTAGTAGTAGTAGTAGTAGTAGTAGTAGTAGTAGTAGTAGTAGTAGTAGTAGTAGTAGTAGTAGTAGTAGTAGTAGATGGGCAGAATTAGGTTTTCGTTGCTTTTCAGGAAATGTGTTCCAAGAAATGTCTATGAGAGAAGTGATAAAGACGTAACATTAAACGATGTTATTCAAATAAAATTGCCCAAAGAATTACACACGGCTGGGCAAAAGTAAGCGGGCATATGATGCAAATTAACAACCAATTATAATTGAATAATTCAATTTTGCTCATAAGCATGCACACAGTTCTTGTATTTAGAGTACAATCTGCAATCTGTATTTCTGGCCGTTCTATTGGTGTTTAAAGATTGAGAAAATCATGCATAAGTTATCGGGAGAAATTGAAACATGAACATATTTTTTTCAGGTCTTAGCTCTTTTCTTTGGTTTTAACTGCTTATATCTAAAAAAAAAAAAAGAAGAAGAAAAAAAAGCCGTTTAAGATACATCCATACTTTAAGCGGGTATATTTGTTTGGGATTCGAAGACCTTCTTACAGTACCTAGCTTTTTAAGTTTGATCTTCAAATAAGGAAGTTACATGAAAACTAAGAATTAATCAAAACCGTTTTCGATGCAACCCTGCAGTTGTTCCCAATCAGTTGATTTCTTCTGACAATGTAACTGTTAGTATTTCCTAAAACGATTCTGAACCTATTTTATCTTGATTCATTTTTTCTAATGGTATGCAGATTTTAATCGGACCATTAATTTCAAAGTTGTCAGTCGAGAAGAAGAATTCACATGAACATATTCCCGCCGAATTTTCCATTTTGTTGAGGTTTAACTATCTATATCTTAAAAGCCGTTAAAGATAGGTTCAAACATAATTCAAATGAAACGTTGGAATTGTGTATACCTTTTTATCGGTACCTAGGTTTTTGAAATAAGACATCATATAAGAAAGTTATATCACGGGAAAATAAGAAATTTCGAAAAGTCGGTTTCCACAGTGCATTTGCAGTTGGTCCCACAAATTGTTCCAACTTATATTTCTGTTACATTATAGTAATAAGTGTGCTGTTGTGTTATGTCCAATTTCTCCATACTCAGTCACTTTAAATTCAGCAAGAAAATTCTATATATAAATAAAAAACCAAGAAAGCATTTTTTGGTAGGAAAGTAGCCTTCCGACCTCGCCGTACGCCGAACTTAAAATAAACGAGGTTCATTTTAAAGAGGGTTCTTAAAGAGCCAGCATCATGAAATTATAAATGGAAGCAAAGCTCTGTAGCCCCCTTTAAAAGCAATGACTCTCATTTTTATTGGCGTCCTTTGACGTCACAAACATCATCTGCTATCAATATTACAAAATCTAGTTGTAACTGTACCCATGCACGCAGCTCTCGAAAATATTGTATATCGTATTTAAGCTTAGACTTAAGCATGATAACCACGCTTAACTAAGTTTAATCCCATGAGTGAGGTTCACAACGTCTTATACGTTCGTTCTCAGCAGAATCAAATTTCGTACTCGAGAACAATCCGTCATATTTCAACATAAGCTTGAGCATGGTGTTTTGACTAAGATTCTTTTCCAAGAACACCACTATAATATCATTATCATGCTTAATCTCAAATGAGATCGGACTTCGAGAACACGAGGCAAAATCATACGATCATGCGTGTAGCTTGCTCTCTATATATTCACTGATCATGTGCTTTAGTCATAAAAAGATTCATGCTCTGTACTGTTGTTGTCATATCATTGCTAGGTCTTTTCACGTGGTTATTAATAGGCGGAATGGACAAACATAAACTTTATGTATAATACATTACTATCATGCCTGCGGCAAATGTGCTTTTTTTCCCGAACTTCACCACACTCATCTGCCAGAAAGGCATCGCCACAATGGCAGACACCTGGAATAATAAAGTTTTATATACATGTATATATGATCAATTTAAATACATCATTACACCGACAATATTTAGCGCTAAGTAAAACTTAAATTCGTTATGTAGGTAGAAATGCATTCTGCCATATCTAAGTTCATGACCAAGATGACATAAGATTTAACCTTAATACATGTAATCTTCATATTTGTAAGTATTTGGATATTTTCATTTGAGAAACAAGAGTGGTGAATATCGCCCCTTAGTATTTAAGTACTGTAAAATCATTAATTTTCGTTGACATTAAATTTCGAAGGGAATTTTGGGATTTTTCGTGGATCTATGTTCTAGAAAACGTGAGGTCTATATAAAAGACAAGTTTTCGTGGGGATTCATATTCGTGGATAAAAACCGCCACGAAATCGACAAAAATTAGTGTCCCACGAAAATAAATGATATCACAGTACATTTGTATTACTTAGCGCTAAATATGGTTGGTTGAATTCGATTTATGTATGATAATAAAAGGGCAAAGTAAGTACCACTAATCTAAATAATATCATTATGGTAACTTTGGTTTCATGGCCAAATAGACCCAACTCCTATTAAGAAGAAGCAAATACAATATTTTTGGCCTTCCGGCGTTGTTGATAACTATAACCTAGGACCGCTTTCACGAATTATAGGAACACATTTCTTAACTTTTTTTTAATACAATTTTGCAAACCCATACTTTCTTAAATAACCATTGAATTATCAGAGCAATAGATCTTATAGTTCTTATCCTCAAATTAACTCAAACCACTTTGATGTCTCATTTCAAAGGGGGCATCTTTTATTTCAGTAAATATGGTAAATGGCTAGTGGATTAGCATTTGTAGTAAACTGCATATAATGCTAAACTTCGGGTTTCCAGACGTATTTTAAAACTCTCCATAACATGTACAGACCACTGTCCTAACCATTTGGAACTTTTCAACCTTGCTTTTGGATTATGATAAAGGGCCATTGGTTATCATTGTCGATGAAAGAAAGATCTACCAAAGAAGTATAATCCTTATAACATTTTTAAATTGACTATACATGCTAAATAAAGTAAGTGTCTTTGAACACGCTGCTCGGAACGCTTGTCGTTTTAACCCTTTCCCTCATATAGACTCATTTTGACGCACTCAGTAGGTACCACATTAAGCCTGATCTGCAGAAAACCACAGTTAAACCTTAACAAATTTAATTACAAAATCCTCATTTCCAGACCACTGAGGAGCAGCGAACAGTATAAAACCTGATCAGCCTGCGAGTTACTCGCAGGCTGATCTGGTTTTATGCTATTCGCATAGGTCTTTTCATGGTGTCCTCTATGAGGGAAAGTGTTAAATTAAAATTCTGTATTTCCTCTACGTTTACAAGAGGAAATATTCAGAAAAATACTGATATTTTAATACTTTTAGGAATGCTTAAAAAAAAAACTGTATGTATTAGACACCTACCAATAGCACTAATATGAAGAATGAGAAATCTTCCCCAAGATGAAGTGTATGGGTGCAAAATAATGCCAGGTTACCTTGAACGATCTGCAAAAAAAAACAATTTGGAGCATTAATATAGGAAAACGACCTACGATCTACAAGTATCAGATGGAGGAGCACAAAAGAGAACACACACACACACACACTTGGAACCTTTTCAGACGTGTTCAAAGTACAGCAAAGGGACGAAACACATGTAGCACAGGAATCGCGTGTTACTTAAACATGCTGTTCTACATGCGTGAGTATGTGTCATGTGAAAAGAGCTACAATGACACACACCGTAACTGCTAGATTAATGACACAAATAATAAAGATGATTTATAAAACAGACAATATTAAGAACACATACTGCTATGGCTAACGAGAGGAAGAGGAATGCTGTCGACAGTAAGATGTAGGGCTTAAAGGTGAGGACCTGTTTGGCCCCTGAGAAAAATCCGCCTGTATCGACGGTGGTGACTCCTGGAACAGACACATACATAGGTCAAATACAGATGTAAATACGTGTATCGCGTTAAAAAAAGTTTTTTTGTTGTTTTTTTTTAACTAAATATGTATATCTCTCATTAGATCGCAGATCTTTTTTGAGCTATACTGTAAAGCGTCTGTCTGTTAAGCGTCTGCAAGATGTTATAAGTCTCAGCGAGATCTCGTCCAAATCCCGTTCACCCGTTTTTTTTTGTTTTTTTTTTGTTTGTTTTTTTGTTGTTTTTTTGTTGTTTTTTTGTCATGAGAAAAAAAAAATTTCGGACAGTTTCACATCTCTGTTGAATAGGTCTTTTAGAATGTTGCGGACATATCACATGCTGAAGTACATCCACTCTATACGCTTTCAGAAGATCGAGTATTTGTAAGATTTCGTTAAATGATATACTATACCTCATTTATATTGCATTTTTAGTATAGATTAAGCAATGAACCACGGTGTATAAATGACAAGAGTGATTTTCTTTCTGTCTTGTTAATTGTTTCTATTTTCTAAGAAAATAATTGTAAAATGACTTCTCTGTATTCAACTTGCGCATGTACATGATTGTATAAAAAAAGCATGTCTTGAATAACACAGGAAAACACCCAAAAAACGAATAATGTCGACTGTAGTTCTGCTTTACCGACAAAATCACGAAAATATTGGATCATAATGTAGTTATTTCTATGAATCAATAAAATATCAATAAATGAACATATTCAAAAAATAATCTACCGGTTTCTCGTGACCCGAAGAACACTATACACGCGCAGATTAAGTATGAACCAACCACTATCAAGGCTCCTAGAATATAGGACCATTTCTGGAAGCAAAGACAAGTTCATATTAAAGAAAAAATACGTAATACGATTGTTTTACATTGTATCCTTTTTATATTGCGTTATTCAAGCGAGTGCAATTTTTTAGATATCTTACATGAATAAAATGCACAACACATCTTCTTTATATGATTTATATGCAGTACACGGTCCATTTGATGTGGAAAATCAATAAAACAGTTCCAAATCACATACCACTTGACTTTCTCCTTTACTGTTGCAGTTTATGCTTAACACAACATTAGGACTCTCTGTTATTCATAATGCGCTAATGCGCCATTTTCAGCGTGAACCGACAGCATGAAATTTGCTTAGTATTACTTTATTGATTCCCTTTTTCCAAATAATTATATATACAAAAAAAAAATGCAGATTTTTTTTTGTTGTTATACCTGTCGTCAGCTTGTCTGAACATTGTGGATCGGAAATTTGACATCCAGTTGACAGTATCTTAGTCATTTGAACACTATGACTATTGCGACAAACAAAAGGCTGCCATATCACAGTGTCCCACCATGGACATTTGGTATGATACCGCACCCAACCGCATTATCTTGATACCGGGCAACCCAGTCTTGCAACTACCCAGCACCAAGCTTGGAGCTACAGACACTTTATTTTATTCTTTCTATTGCATATTGCATATAATGTCAGTTATGAGTCACTTCATGTTGATCGAAACAAATCAAGAATTGTAAAATTTTGTACTTGTAGGTCAATGTTTGGTGCTAAGCATACATATAGCATATAGGATAGCATCAGGATTAGTTCACTGAATCTGTGCCTGAATAATGTCACCATGCCAAATGTCTACGACGTAGCAATGGTGCAGCACACTATATGCAGGTATACTCTCAAAATAAGTGAAATAGGGGCGTAAAACCAAACAAGCAGACACTCAAGTCAAAAGTACTGTATCAAACGTCCGGTCAGAGTTACCTCATTTTCCAGGTCCTCGCTAGAAGGCTCTTTATCCTCCCCACAGTCGCCAGCCTTACGGTACTTGCTGACCAGCTGTCCCTGTACCAACACCGCTACCAGCACACCCACCGCCTCCGACACCATCCCTACACACGTCATACAGAGGTCACAGGGTGAGAAAAATGTGAAGTCTGACAGGAGCCCGAACCCAGGCTATGGCTACTGCCGGAAACACGACGTTGTGTTTTCATCAATAATATTTGCAATAAAAATCACATTATAGGAGACTCTGATAATTTTTTCCCCGTAGAATAATGATATTGAAATTAACAGAAGAAAAGTTTTCTTACTATAGGCAGTAACGGAGTCTCGGTCCTTTTGAAGAGGCGTAATCGCCATTGTCATGGACGTATATGGCACGTGCAAACCCTGTGAGAGAAACGGAAGTAAACTTTATTTATCCATATACATGTACTATTTTAAGGACAGGTCGCGGTCGGAGATCGACCTAATTTAAGAGATGGAGTTAATGCTGCTGAATGTATCCTTCTTGGAACGCCATGTAATTTGATTCACTCCATAGAACGATACGATAATGAAATTGTTCAATTGTTCTCATCACGTAATGTGTTGCGTGAGGTCTGGACAGCGGACTATAGTAACTATCCAGTGGCCTGGAAATAACGTCATTTCATTATGAAGTCAAACGGACGTATACTTAATTGCAAGAAGTGGTGCGATTTCAGTCCGTTCACTCAAACGTATTAAGTACCCTTTTTTTGGAATAATGTCATAATTGGGCTATGGAGAATATTAACTAATACTTTTGAAATAAACACTCACATACCCACATCGTTTTGTTCATGATATACACAAAATGTTTGAAACCAAACAAATGCATTTTAATTTAAAAATCCGGTGCGCACACTTCCTTTCAAATTAGTTTTAAAAAATCCACATTATCTCTATATTTTGACATTTAGATTTTTTCTAATTTGATGGTGCAACAGGTTTCGTGCATGGTCTCGAAAATAAATCCAACTTTAAGATTGATTAAGTATGGTCATTATGTCATTTGAGCTGTAGTATTATGATAATTAATATATAGAATTATAGGAAGTATATGATAGCTGAGACTGAGAGCATGGGACCTTTAGTCTTACCG
>CM037781.1:65558537-65608537 GCA_021229015.1 Solen grandis | reverse complement strand
TAAGCGTTTAATGAATACCTATTCAAACACGCTGATCTATCTTTGTAACTGTATTGTAAATAAAGATTAAGGGTCAAAATCGTTACAAATATTCATCATCAGTTCGCATATGATAGAATACACGAAAATGAACTCTACTTTGAGGAGTCTCGACATTGAGTAGGTCGATAACTAGCAATGACGAGTCTGTACGTCGGCTATATTTGAAATAGGAGGCTCGTTGATGAAAAAAGTTTGTATGTCATAGTAAAAACGAAGTATAGTTTAGTTTAAACTTATTTATTTAAGTGTTCTCAATAGATATAACGGCTATAACGGCTAGGTTGGACCAGTACTTTGTGAAATAATAAGGAAAACACAGCCAGCCCCCACCCCCCTACCCCCCAGCCCCCGAAATAGGAGGGAATACCTTCAGCGGAACCTGTCTTATATTGAAATGAATATCTTATTATAGTTAATTTCAGACAAGTTTATGCATTAAGTCTTGGCATAACTATGAAGGGTTATAACCAATCGCAGCCTCAGCGTGCGCAGAATCTAGAATTGTCTTGCTATACAGCGGATTCCTTTAAATTGAATAAACTAGTGCAGGGATCGTGTGATAGAGGTATCCTTACAGCTCAAAGAGGTTTAATTGACTTGACTGTTTGAGTTTACCGTCGCTTCGACAATATTTTAGTCATATGGCGACGTCCAGCTAATTACAGGTAGAGGAAGACCACGAATGCACGGAGGCATCCGGGTAGAACGATCGACCTACCACAAGCCAACTGGAAGGCTTCCTCACATGAAAATCCGAATGACCCTGCTGGGATTCGAACCAACGCGGTGAGGGGCTGAGTAGTGTTTAAGTCAGCGACTTTACCCTCTCGGCCACGGAGGCCCCCTAAACATAACCTTCGCAATATACAAACTAACTTAATACTGCACAAGTTTGGACCAAACATACAAACTTCCTGTAATAGATAGATATGTGAACTTTTGAATTTACGTTTAGAGTTATCTTTTCACAACAAACAAGGACAAAACAACAGTCCACATGGCAATGTTTGTTGTAACCAGATTAAAGGGAGACCACTCCGATCTTTTATACACCTGTGACGATCCTGCTGTACTGTTTAGATCTTGTTTTGCCGGGCTTAACGTCCCATCGACAGTATTTCAAACATTTTGAGACTATGTCTACTTGAGACAAACCTGACACATTGCAGTATCACACCGTATACATGTGGCATGATATCACACTAAGTCACATTATTATGACACCAAGCAAGGGTTCCATTTTTACGATGTTGCGGCCGTGGACCGATCCCACGTCCGGGGGGGGAACGCTCTCACACATGACAACTGGTACCTGTTTTATTTTTTTTTTTAATTCAAATTGACGTTTTGGCTAAAACAGAGGCCAATATCAGGTATCAAGGAAAATAGCCAAAGAAATAAAAAAAAAAATGGTTGTTAATGAATCAAAGAGGAGAGAAAGGAACATTCAAAAGGTAGAACACTCCGTAAGTTTCGCGCTTTGCCTACAACGTGAAACAAAATCGTTATATCATGATATTGAACTGACCAAATAAACAAATACATTTCTGAAGCATTTCTACATGATTTTTCGTTAAATACTCAATATCAAACAATATGTTTACACATGCAGTGCCTAACCCCTGTACGGTAGTTAGAATGTTTATTTTCTAGTAGCTGAATGTGTTAAAAATGGCTGATCTACAAACTAACATCCAGGTCAATCAATTCTGAATGTGTTATAAATGGTTGATCTACGAACTATGATCCAGGTCAACCAATTCTGAATGTGTTAAAAATGGTTGATCTACGAACTTTGATCCAGGTCAATCAATTCTGAATGTGTTATAAATGGTTGATCTACGATCATAAAGTCCACAACAAAATATTACTTTGGCGATCTACGATCAACGAGCTATACGCAAAAACTTCACACAGTTGCACGGGGCAGTTTATATACACGAGCCTCCCGTGTCTCAATAGCTTTGAGGGGGTCAATGTTCAACTAACGACTTTGTACGGTTATAGATTCTGTCAAATATTTCGTCTTGTAAATATAATAACGAACTATCTGATCCCACATTAGCCTGATTGAATATTTCATTCAATGTACGAGACTCTTAAATACATATAGAATGAAAACAGCATACCCGACCATAATATTAGCATTAAAATGTTTACAAAAGTGCTCTGATTCAAGAAGTGCAATTCAGACTGGTTTAAGAGCGGACCGAAATCAAAGTCGCTATCTCAGTCAATTGAATCGAGGGTTAACTGGCGTTGATGACTTTTAACAGATATAACTCAGGTTTAGGCAAATAAGATATTCGATAACTCCAGTCTACACTCTGTTGAAATCCTGACAAAATCTGAAATTGATTATTGGACACGAACTCGTCATTTAAGAGAATCGAATTCGGAAATATGTTCTTTAATTAGAGTGTGGTGAAAAAGGAATAAAAATGCATGAGAAAAAGCAAGGAATTACAGAATTGAAAGTACTGGAGTAACTTCAAGGGAATCTTATACCATATAGGTAATTGAATATAGCTATATATTTATCAAATAAGCATATTGTATATATTTATTGATCGGAATTACAGATAAATTAATCCATATATTAATTAGCTAAATGAATTTATTAGCAAATACTTAAAAAGTGAACGTGTAGATGACATTTTTTTTTTTTAATTTAGACAAGTTAAATTAACGCGATGAATATCTGTGTTACGGAAAATAGCATTATATATTAATAGTGAGGATCATAATATAGCTTCCCTAGTAATGTTTAAGAAAGTGAAAGTGTAAATGTGAAGGCGATCTTTATCGTTCTTCAATGATTCATTTTCTTTTTACAAAATTTTGTCGAGTAAACCTTAAAATCAGCGATGAATTTAACTAAACAACGGAACAATTTCACATATGCTTTGAGTGTAAATTTGGCGTAACATCATTGAAAATAGCATCCTTTTAATTCCGCTACATTACACACGCGCATATACACGAGCTCGCACGCACACGTGCATATTGTTTGAATTATATGAAAAGAATGAAAAGGTATAACAATACATGAAAAAGACTTCGGTTGGTCAGAGTTGAACAGTTTTTTCTAATTGAACATCGCTGAGATGTGTAACTAAGTTGGTGGTCACACTACATGATGATAAAGCAAGAACCTCGGTCGGGATTGGCACGTAATGAGTCGCATTCAGAATGTCTCCCCCTACATGTGTGGTCTAACGTCGTGGTGACATTCTTAAATAATGCATTGTCTGTCAACTGATACAGATATCAACAACTCGCGCGTTGACCTACTTTTGGGTGCACGATGGCCCGGGAATTGGATACATCTGAAAATACAATTATGAGATGTATTTAAGTATGGTTTTCAAGTTCAAACTCAAATAAGATAAGATATAGTCATTGGATTTGATGGGTTTTTTTTTGCGTATTTGAGTGTATGCTGGAGACCATACATGCATACGGTATACATGTCTTTCGAGAACCAGAGAGCTGAAAGATAAGTTGTATAGATCTGGTGAAATAACTGACCTACATTTGCCATGAAGTTAAACAATCGGCAGTATAGTAATGACGCATTGATACACATTTAAGGATATTCATACTATTCATCGTCCATTTAGATGTAATGGTTTCAAATATAATTTTTCCTCTTAATCGAAACTATGATTTCCACTGCATCAGGAAACATTGATTTACACACTCGAAGAATCACTTGGATCAGATAACGGGAATGTACCTGGTAACGTTGACTTTTATGCAAATTGTGTGACTGTGCTGATGCTCCGAGATGATGCAAATGCAAGTTGTATTTTGCAATAAGAAAATTTAAAAAAATAAAATAAAAAATACTCCAACAACAACAAAAAACAAACAAACAAACGAACAAGCAAAAGAAAAGGTATTTAAATTATGCCTTCTTTAAACATTTCATTGTGGCATTTTATGTTTATCATGTTTATACTGTTATACTGCAAACATGTCTATTTCATCATTTTTTATGACGTAATGTACGCATTTACGTATGTGCGACATTCCTGGATGATACCGTTTATATTCTTAATTCAACTAATTTTGATATGACCGGGTAGAGTGTTAGATTAGATTCACGTTTGCTTTACATAGGTTGAAAAATCTTGGCAGCACTTACATTTCGCTCTCAAAATGCGGATTTAGTACAGGGCTTGGTCTTTAAGACTCGTGTAAAATAAAATGACAACAGCAGCCTACTGACCTTTGGAACACCTCTGAGACTTTCATTAAGTAACTGTACAGTTTATGGCACGAGAGGTGCAGGTGGTCAGTGGAGCGTGAGATCTGGTTAATTATTGTTAATGCACGGTATGGGGCTACTTACCTACCTGCAAGTGTTGGACAATGGTTTGTAAAGGTAGTTATTCTCTCTCTGATCTTTTGAGTATGTCCGCTTTTGTATTGTAAATAATGTTATCAGCAAAACAGTATTGGTGGTGCTGTTTCCAACTACAGTGCCAAGTGTTACTTTAAGTTACAAGTTTATGAAGTTGTCATTTTTTCCGAGGACAAACTGTGTCACTAAGAACAATGCTTATGTTAGTATATTCAGTCCACCGTCAGTAAAACACACGTTGGAAGTGTGTGTTATAACATGAGTTCGGAATATACCGATTTATGTAAGTACCACGGCAGATTATTTTGTTGTATATGTTTAAGTTGCCATTTCCTTACAAACGTCTTTTATATTGACATACTTAGTTCCAGTGTTCATGTTTAAAACACATATTGAACGATTTTGTTATGATATTAAACCGGAATACATATACCATGATTTAAGTAGGTATGGACGCTGGGTATGTCAATAAATGCATGTATATTGATATACTGACTAATATGTTTTCATATTAATGTTTAAAACGGGTCCAGGTATGTACGACAGCTGGGCACCTTTGGATACTTTAATTGCCATTCTCTTGTAAATGACAGCTACCATGAGTACATGTACACTTAAATAAAAAGTCAACTTACTAACTCCATTAAAGTTTACTCCATTATCCTACTGACCGTACTGATAGTGGTTAAAAGCAGGTTGTGACGGGACTGTTGTTTTTTTTTCTGATGCTGTAAAATGTTGCCACTAGTTGTAAGAATTTATTTTTCAATCGATTTAAGCGAGAGAATTAATTTAAACCTCTTTGTGCTAATCAGATATATAAATAGAAAACGCCACTGGACGCAGTGACGTCATTAAAGACTGTTTGATTTGGATAAAGTCCACAATAGTAGTTGCATAGGTGTTCTTTGACCCCCGCAGGTGATTCAGGTACAGTGGCTGACTCGGGCACGTGACCAACGTTCTGTTGCCTGAGATCAACACTGGTATATATACATATTCGGATCGCAAAAGATAAGGATGACATAAAATATGTTATGCGGAAAAACGTTTTGCAACAGGTATCTCATTGTTTATTGTCGTGCTTCATGTAAATTTGGTATTTTCAAAATTTTGTTATTGTTTTTATGCAGGAAATGTGGACCATATGGAAGATTGTTTTATACCAAAGTGTATCATCCACTTTAAATAAATACTTTACTTACTTAGTAAATTTACAAATATTATTTCAGTATTTAGGTTAAAACAATCGATCCGGCTGGTTCCATGTCCATGTTTACACACTTTTAATTGTGTTGACAATATCACTCATGCTGGAAGTAAAAACATTACACCCTTTTTTTTAGAAACGTTCAAAGTATGTATAACGATGTATCGCTGTTGGCCAATAATTGCAAATATACTTGAAGCCGTATATTGGGAATTCAAGTATTATAATACCTACATATTGAGTTATTGTCACATATTGGTAATATACTGGCATCAAAGACATTTGAAACAGATAGGAAACTCCTGTAAAGGCCAATGAAAAATACTGTTTAGGGACATAGCAGATCACTGAATATTGCAAACTTTAAAAAGGTATGGAAAAACATAAAGGAAAATGTAATCATACTATAAAATAAGTATTTTTCTACTGCAAGGATTTATTTTCAGTTAGATTTTTTTAAATTATGATTATAATTCAACCAGTGTAACAGTAAACCAAAACGTGTTACATATTTATCACCAAGCAGGTACTTTTTTATTTTACATGAAATATTCTTATTTCTTGACTTATTTCAATAGTTAAGGTATTATTTTTATGGAATGTTATGTTCTATTGTAGGATAAAATTTACTTTCACATACATGTATCTCCAATAAGAAAGAATATATTTGAAAACTTGACTCTGCCAGAATTGCATGCTTTTGTGAGATTTAGACTAGTTGCCAATCTTTGTTTAATACATCTTTGACTGGCATGTAATTGACCTAGAATCGGCGAGTTTCTGAACAAGCTCCAAAGTCAGTATTTTATTCAATAAATGACAAAGACCATATTGATATTTGTATAGGAAGTTACGCAGGTGCTTTAGAAAAGGGACGCCATCCTTTATTTGACCGAGATATATATCCTGGATAAGGCTTCTCACTGCAGATGAAATTAATGGTCAACACTCGAGATAACATTGAGCACATTGACTGATGGTCAAACATTTCGTTTGCCATTTCGCGAAGCCCCTCGACATACTTTTAACACGAAGCTGTCTTGAGATAAAAACAAACAAAACTGTTTAATAAACCTGGCTCTCTCTGATCGCGATCACTTCTGTCTATATCCAAATACCGTACAATACAAACGTTGACAGGACATACTGTTAGATTTATTTGTTCATGTATATGATCAATGTTGAACTAGAGTGATTCAAATCTGTAAATTTCTTGTTTGATTATTTTTGCTCTTACATTAATTCTTGGAAGTGTAAATGAAAGTTATATTCTATAAATGAAAAAATAAATATTCACAAAGAATGTGTTTAGAAAAGTTTTCATTTGTAATAATAATCTTCATTTCTAACACTAAAGTTAAACTCTAAGTCCATCCTCTGAAACACATTTTCTTCATGTAAAAACCATTTAATTAAGCACAGCAAAGTATCAAATCTCAAGCTCATGTTTTCGCCATAATGCATGTCCGTTATGTCAAATACTTGGCGTCAAAATATTGTCGTTGTGTGACAGTGTTTCAGTTTCAGTGCTGATGGAGAAAACTCTGGTAGAACAAACGACCTATCGTAAATCAGATGGCAGATTCTTCACATGAAAAATCCAAGCGACCCTGCCGGGATTCGAACCCAACGACTTTACCTGCTCGGCCACGGAGACCCCAGGCGGAATTATACCTTAGAAATATCTATCTTTCAAAACATCAAAACATAACAAAACATGCCTATATATCAGGTAGTTAGTTCGAAATTCCATGCTTAAGCATTAGATTCAGTCCTAAAGTAGAGTCGTTACGATAACTCTATATTGTTATAAACTAACATATATGTACTCATATGTAAAGAATCTGAGAATTTCCAGGGGTTTAGCTAGCCCTTCATGGAAGTAGAATTTTAGGGTATTATGAAAATAGTTGTGCATTCTGGGCGTCCTCAGGTGCTTTATTAAGTTCTGAAAATAGAAAGTTTAAGAAGCAAATGGAACAGATGGTCATCAACTAAGAATTTGATTTATCTTTATGTGTATAATGTCTATGAAAACCAATCTACAAACGCATAGTCACTAAATGAAAATCATGAATGAATAAAAAAAAAAGGACGCTTTCTCCATCACATTCAGTAGCGTTACGAACGGTATTGAACCTAAAACCTATATTTAGATTTTTTTTCATTTGCCATCATAGCGCGTTTTCCCGTCCACACAAATGAAGTCTAAACGAAGGGCTATTAACTTTGTCTGTTTTTGTCAGAATCATGTGGGCGTATAATGTATACAAACTTGCTTCATGTATACTGAAATATGTATTACTTATACGCATGTTATGTTTATTCCTGTAAATGGATAATGTGTCTGTGTGTGTGTTTGTGCATCTTTAATCGTCAGATCTTATGTCTACTAAATCACCTCAGATGAAATGGGTTTGTTGTTATCGGCCCTCTCCGTGTACTCTATTTTATCAGAAATACTCCAGATGTTTGGCCCAGGTCTGATTGATACCCACTCTTTAGATGACGCTTTCAAATTAGACCACTTGAAACGTCAATCCCCGGGGTGTTTAAAATCTGTTTATCGCATGCAATCAAGTGCTTGTCTCGTTTAAAAGGAAATATTTCTAGTAAACAAACCATTATCCCGAACACGGAATACACAGGCTTAAAATTCACCCTTGTACGTCAATTAGGAAGCGAATTCCTGCAACACATCTCAGCCCCTCCAGGCGGTTCCGTAGTTTAGGCGCTTCGGAAGGCAATTAACTATCCGCGACTAATCTTGCCTCAAACTCACTACCTTTGGATGTACTAATTCAACCACCCTTGACGGGATATTTTATTGTAGGCTATATCCGAATTTCTGTAATATGATTTTGAACATTTGAAATAATTGGATCAGAAAAATCTTTGTTAATCACAACAGCTATATGGCAACCGGAAGTAAAGTACGTCATGAGCATTGGTAACCTGTCTCTGTCCAGTCATTGTCGAGAAATCCCATACTCTATTTCGACTTCCTCGTGCAAATTCAAAGAGAGGTAGCTCTGCTCTGTTTTCATTCCCTAACATTAGCGTTTGAATATCAGCTCTGCGTTCAGTTACCGTTAAAAGTCCTTAAAAGTTAGCGTTTGCTTCCAAGGCTGCTGTATCATAACGTATAGAATGCAAACAGGGAACCAACTCCCTAACAGTTGCGAACGTTACGAGGTTTGTCTAATGTGGACATATGAGATATTTAGATCCCCATACACTATTCATTGTTTTTGGAATAAAGTTGCAAAACCTATCATTACATTAATGAATGAATGAAGCAAGTGAAATTAAAAGAAGATTAAACATTGTTGGATCAACTGAACATGCACAGAAACATTATTGTAATGTTCAAGACATAAGAACAGATATACGCATTACACACGCACAATATTGCCTTATTCTTATACCCGTTAAAAATCACATTCGCAAACAACACGTGTTTGTTATCATTTAGGCCAAGTTTCACTGGGGTATTACAGGACCTGCAGTTGTCTGTCATGTGACTGATAATGCAGGAGTTTTTCTTTTTTGTCATTCATTTCACACCGATATCCAATGTCATTCTTCTGGACTTATTTTCAGTGGATAAGCCGGGTATTGATATATGCCAATTACGGAATTTGGCTTTTTTTACTCTGACGTAGGTGCTTGTTTTTATGTAATTTAGCTTGCAACTGTAATAGCTACGCCGCTGGAATGTGTACAATTTTGCTACAATAAATGGAAATTCCTAAACTTAAGTTCCAGTTTCAGGTTAGACTATGGTGTCAATAGATTGAATGTGAATTTCAACTAGCGTTATTCATAATTGTCACTGACATGTCAGTGGTATCTATATATGCATATATTTTCATGTGATATATTGTATTTTCAGATGTCAAAGTGAATCAAGATATTTTTGCAACCGGCGTCCTCTAAGCTTAGATTCGAGTACGACGTGTTTAGATTAGATTAAAGTACGACGTGTTTAAAAGGGATTGTACTAAGGAACAAAATCCAAAAGGACGCCATTAACAGACGTGATGTGTGAGTTAGAAAGTTTCCAACGGAGTATTTAAAATTTGAGTGTTTCAGTTTTTATTCTAAATTATTAAGTGCAATAATTTTTGCAATCGTTTTTGTTAGCAAAAGAATCGCAATGTCGCGCGATAATTTGGATTCAGACGGAAGTGACGTCACATCTTCTGAAAATGAAAGCGAGGCCAGTGAGGACTCTGATAGCAACAGTGACACGAGGTCCTACAGATCGCTTGCTTTCAGCGTGAAGAGTAATCGATCCACGGCCACACTGAAGTCCAAGAAAAGTAACAAACGGGTCCGGTTCAAACCCGGCGACAGCCTCGTTCTTATATACATTATACCCAATAGGAAATGTTGGGTCTTAAAAGTGAATCTGAAGGATCTGATGATTCTGATGATGAGTGTGATGATAGTGATGATGAGGCGGATGATGATGACGATGAGGGTGAAGAAAAAGAACAAGATGATAGTGATGATGACGATAAAGATGAAGAGGATGATGATGATGATGATGACGACGATGATGATGATGACGACGACGACGAAAACGACGATGAAAATGGAAATGAAATGAAAAAGAATAAAACGACGGCGCAAAGGCCTAAGCCATTCGCAAAGTTATTGTCTGTGAGACAAGTCAACACAAACAAAAGAAGGTCTTCTTTTATCAGAAGCAACACTAAAACGCCTGATAAACCTCCGAAAAATTTGGATTTAAATATGAATAGTGATTCAGTCAAACAAAAAAGGAAAACCAGAAAACTATCCCGGGAAAAGAGGGAGAAGGCGAAACCGCTCCGAAAAGACACTGCTGATACTGGTCTTCCAACTAGGTCAAAAGGTGTCAAATCTAAAAGAGGAAAGGCAAATACAATAAAATCTGATATAGATAAATCATTTAAAAGGCGAAGTAGGGCTAGGCTCATAGAAATAAAAGCCACCGTTGAACCAACTACAAATAAGCGTGCTCAGTCAGCTACTGTGCCAAAAATGGTTTACAAACATGACTTAAAACCGTCTGTGGTGGACGTAAACGGGAACGCACATTTGACTAATAGGGCGCGTCTGCAACCTACGTCACTGCGCATTGCGCCAAAACTATTGGATCGGCCGAATTCTGCGAAGCCGGGTTTATGTCGTCCTGGTTCTAGCCAAAATCAGACGATACGTAAAAGTACGTCTGCTTTACCCGACAGGCAGACGGGTGCTAGACAAGTGGTGTCTTCTAGTTACGAGTCTTTAACAAGTGTTCTTCCTGATTCTTACGTCAGACTGACACAGGCATTAAACGATGCTTGTTCTGAGGAGACATTGAAACGGATTGATCCCGATAATATGAACAGTTCAGGCAGACGACATTATGCTTGGCAAATTGCCAATGGAACTATAACTAGTCAGTCTTTAAGAACGCCCAGTATACTTCCGTTCTGGGACAGTCTTCAGAATTCTGTGTCCGAAAGTAAAACGATTAAATTACCAACGTAGAGTTAAATCACAACTGTATCATTTTATATTTTGGACCTAGATGCACAAATGTATGTAAAACGCAATATCTATTGATAATCATATTTATTACTGTTTCAATACATAAAATTATACATATTTATACATTAGATAATCTTTACGTTATTCAAATACTAGTTACCTGTTTTATGATTCCCAAAAATATAACAAATAAAGGGTATAATAAAGTAACAAAAGAACAGCAAAAATTCATTTTTAAACATTAAACATTTCGCCAACGTCATTTATTTGCTTCGCATTTATTCCAATTTTATGTAAACAATATAGATTTTAAATTCACATAAATGTACCCTTAAAATGAATACAATTCGACAGAAAAGTCTAGGAGTGCAAATTATTATCTAACTGGAAATATATGCCTTTGTACATTTGTCACAGGTCACCGAGAATGTTTGCAATAGAATACACGGATACAGTAAAATGTTGAACTATGTATTTATGGAGGGTAATTAAAATTCGTGCCGTTACAAAAATCCACAATTAAAAACGTGGGCTATTTTTTATTTAGACCAACTGGGTGACTTCGCTGCCATTTCAGGCATATGAATATAATTACAGCGAAGTTTACTCTCACAATAGAAAGTGCTATAGAAAGGTTTCGATGAACTTTAGAAAAGAGGAACATTGTTCACGTGATACTTTTAGGGACTTATAGATATAGATATAATTTTGAGCGTATGTGGCATGCTGTATTATCATCACATCAATATCAGCAGCAGCAGTAGCAGTAGAGTAGTAATAGTAGTAGAGATAAAAGTAATAATACAAATAGTAGTATACTGGATATGACTGGGATTGTAGTCCTAAAAGTAGTATAGATATAAATTATTCTAAAGGAATATTCTAAGATTTGTGAAAAAACATAAATATACTTGGTTGGAAATGAACATTGTTTACCAAGGGTTTCATTTTGCAGGAATAAAACATCCCCTAAAATTTTAATACTTTCAAAACTAAAAAAAAACGAACTTGTAGAGGGGCATACAATACTCAAAAGTAAACATGTCTTTTACCAAACATTATATATTTAGAAAGAAATAATGTATTTATAAACAGGAAATTATTTTGTAAGTAAAAAGTAGTTTTGTTGTCAGATTTATCATTTTCCTTCAATTACAATCATGTGAAGTTGGAGCAGGTAACGTTATAAGATTTGTCAGGTGTTTTGTCTGGTCTTTCATTAAAATGTTTAAGGTCGCAGTACCATTCGCATACGACTACTCTGTGAGTAAATGATAAAAATTTATTGATAGTAAACATTTTTAATGGATGATAAGAAATTAACACATCTTAAAATTTAAACAAAAGATAATTGAATTCTACCTATTAACCTTTACTGAATGATATAGGACTTGCTGAATAAAGAACATAGTTATATAAGATATGACTAAGCCAAAATGAAAGGTTATTGCCTAATATTAACAATATTTGTTAAGGAATTAAATATCTGCATATTTTATTAGAGAAACAAGACTGTAAATTCGCCCTTAAGTATTTAAGTATTACTTAGCGACTAAGAATTTTTTGATGGAATTCGACCTTGGTGTTTAATGAAATAATGCATAAAGCAATCACGTGGTTCTATAGTACAAACTGTTACAAAGTTCCTCCCATTCAGTTAGCCACTTTATATTTAATCTACTTGATTATATCCCCGTTGTTGTTTTCTTTCCATCAGTCAGTTTTTATATTTACCAAGAGAGAAAACTTTCTATAATGATGTTTCCTTTCCGACACTCCTATAGTATCTAATATTCATAACAATATTGGCAATTATTGTCCCACTTTCTCACCTCCCACCACATCTAAGGAGAACCTGGCCATGTTTATGATATTATACTGATTTCGAACACCGTCAGAACTTGAACAATAATTTGAACGTAAATATTAACAATCTTGCCACCCCCACTGACCGTACTGAATGACCAGCAGTGTTTTGCGTGAAATCAGCCTCAAGTCCGGCCAAGTTCTGGTATTGAGCGACGGTGTTTTTTATACAAGTACTGTACAGATGTGCGGGCAGAATATGTGGACCGTTTGTCACCACAAACCCCACAAACAAAGAAGAAAAATAATTAGATATAATAAAATATTTACTAAAGTAAAAACTGTAAATAAAAACCTGTTAGTTAATCTTTTTTTATTATTTTTTTATCTCTCTGAAATTAATATAGATCAAATACATATATTCTTAAATTTTCTTTTAAAAAAAATATACAATTTTAATTTAATAAGGATATACTCTCATCTTTAATATTGAGATACTTTTGGAACATTGTCCCCTTGAGAAAGTCAAAATGCTGCCATACTCTTGAATGAACGAGGAAAGTGGTACTCGGTCACATTATCTCGGTGCCAAGCCGACCAGCCATTCCGAAGTTCCTGTTTTGGAAGAAAGCCTTTGTCAATCTAAGTCACGATGAGATGATAATTCTTTCCATACGTTAAGTTCACCGTATAACAAAGACTTTGGAAACTTCAACAACACTAACATAATCAAACAAGGAAGTGAAGATACTTGCGTCAGTATAGTCAGTAAACAAACACGGGTATAACTAGGCCGAAGTGAAGGTACACATTTCTTGCCTCTAAGTTCTAACTCAAATATACTCGACCAATTTGGTAAGTACTGTAACATTTTCAACAACAGTCTTTTTATCTTCGTGATTTACTATAAGACTTAAGCGGACATTACAAACAAACATTGCAAGAGGACTACATCTTCGACAGAGCTTTAATTTTTTTTTGGATTAAAGATAAATATTTATTCTTTAGATGAGCTAGACATAATCTTGGTTATTAACAAAATCTAATTTCCCGGCTGAGTATTTCCGCGAAAGTTACAGGAAATGCATATACGATCATGTTTAAATATCGCATAGAATGAAGACAAGCCTGTTAACCTTAGCAGGTAGAAGGCCAACTTCATGTCGTTGCCGATTAGAGGATTCCGAAGATAAGCGGAGAAACACGATTGGGTGTGTGTAAATTATCCGCATAATAAAATGATTATCATATATATGTACATGTATTAATGTAATGATGTAATAATATCTTTTAAAAATCTTACCAGCTTAAACTGAAAACTAATAATTATCATTTCAAATAAGTTCAGTCTCAATATATCTACGTTTATATTAAACCCACAGTTACTTTTAAGATAGTACTCAGATACTCAGTGAAAAGAAAATCTCTCGTATTGTGTCCAATATCAAACGAATAATTCTAAATAAACAAATGGTAAAAATTTTTGTAGATAATTGAATCTTAGGAATAAGAAAGAGAGGGCGTATGTTTGTAAAAAGCATCGCTAATCTGTCTTGTATTATAGGGCTTTTTCGTACATACTTAATTTGATGTTTAAACGCGGAGCAGTGACAGGCCAGTATATAGGGCTGCCTCCAAGCGACAGAAATAGTCACTCACATTTGATAAGTTACCTATTTGTGGCGTAACTCATTTCATGGGCCACGATTGTGTATTGGCTTGTGATAAAATATAATCGTATATGCAGATATCAATTTTGCAAGATATAAAAAATCAATTTGACACTTTTTGGTCCATATATTTTATCAGATCTGAGACCGAATCAGTTCTGTCTAATTATAGCAGCGCGCCAGCTTATAATTTGCCTATTTGCCTATATAATAAATTTGGAGCACTTTAAAGCGACTTTCAATTGCTTTACAAATACTCGGTGATTCTGTTCACAATCACCGGGCACTCGAGCCTTCTAAAACCAGGTTCCCTGTTCAACAGTGATCCTTTCGAAATCTTGTCGGAACGGGACTTATAAATTATTTCCAAAGGGTATAAAGCTGTATATACATTTTGCAATCTAATAATAGGGTTTAAGTGGTTGTACATGGCTATATTGCGGGGTATTGTTGTGGTCAAGATAGAGGGAGGGAGGGGCAAGTGTTACATTTATGAAATTTAAAAGACCTGGTAAGCCCTCCAGCTGGCTTGCGGTAGGTCGGTGGTTCTACTCGGGTACCTCTGTGTACTCGGGGTCCTCCTCCACCTATAATTAGCTGGACGTCGCTATATGATTGAAATACTATCGCAGCGACGGTAAATAACAACAACAACAACAACAACAACAACAACAACAACAGACCTGGTTAATACGAAATACATATACACGTCCATGACGCGTATAATAAATTAAGGGATCAAGGCAAATTGAGATGAATTATTTCCTTTTTTATTTGAGCTATTAAAAATATTCTGTTCCCTCTCCAAGTCTGGCCATTTTCAGAAGAGAGAAAACCATGTGATACATTGATAAGATTAATGAGTACTTAGACTTTCACAGCTATGCATAAGATCTGATCATGTCAGTGCCAAGATATAACTGTATATATACTTTCGTTAAATATACATAGCATTGTCTTTAGTTCACTCACGTTATTTATCGTTGACGATGCTATAAATATTCTCACTAAACTACACAAAAACTCCTAATATAGCCTTGTCTTGTTATAGTACCATTAAGTCCAACAATACGTTTTATAGTATAAAAGCCTGTTAGTACTGCATATTATTAAATGCATTGTTTAATACTGACCATACTGAGATTTCATCCCACCAGCCGAGCTATTAATTTGTTTTGTCCGTCAACGTGCCAGGCGAAGAGACAGAAATAAGACACCTTGAAATATGAATATATATATTTTTTTATTCAGCCTAACACCAGATTTCAATAGGGGAAAAAAGTCATTAACCGAAATGTAATAACACTCTCATTTCCCATCTTTCTTGCTTTTAAACTTGACAAAATATATTGCATTTATATTCTACAAGCACAAGCACTTTGTAATAAACATGTATATCTATACAAAAAATAGCAAAAATATTTCTAACAACTTATTGAAACAATAAATACAAACGTATACAAAGATTTGTCATTGCAATGATCGTTTAAAGTCACGAATGAACTCGAGACAAATCGTGGTCACAAACACACGCGTGCCTCTTTTCAACACACAATCTATCATCGCCAGAATGAAGACAAAATAAATTAAATGGCTAAGAGTGGTTTGAGCTCTGTACAAACAAAGCCGGCTTAAAGAGCTGTATCCGTCAAAGGCTGATAAACAAAGCACCCTTCTCTGTAGGCATTGACTGCAATTATTTATCCTAAATAAGACAAACGTAAGAGAAACACTTAAAAGATATGTTTTGTGCATCGTTTTAGTTGCATGTGCAATTTTAAGAAAGGTGCTATGAATAGATGCATCCAATAAAAAAAATCCTACAATCGGAAGCTCCCAGTCAATAGGTGCTGTACTTTCATTTATGAATTCAGGCAACATGTGAAGGAAATCCTGACACCAAGTCAACAAGTCCTGGAACTAGCCTGTATACATATATGCAGGGATCTACCGAATTTAGCGTAATGTTAGACAATAGAATATTGCGATGAAGGACGACGACAACAACAACATGATTTCCTTCACATCTTAACCCTTTCCCCTCATTTTGACGCACTCAATAGGTACCACATAAAGCCTGATCTGCAGAAAACCACAGTTAAACCTTACCAAATTTAATTTAATTACAAAATCCTCATTACCAGACCACTGAGGAGCAGCGAACAGCATAAAACCTGATCAGCCTGCGAGTTACTCGCAGGCTGATCTGGTTTTATGCTGTTCGCATAGGTTTTTTCATGATATCCTCTATGAGGGAAAGGGTTAACGCAGTACATGTAAGGAGTTGTTGACCCATAATTCTGACTTTTTGGGAAATTCACTATGTATCTCTTTCGAACATTTCCGATTTTTTTTCAGAACAAATCGAGGGGTGAGATCGAAACTAGGCTAAGTGCTTATACATTTATAGGCACTTAACCTAGTTTCGCTCTGACCCCTCGAAATGAATTAACTGTTCGAGCCTTTCAGTTAAAGTATCAAAACAATCAAACTGATTTGATTTTTTAATCTATCTATAAAAATAATAACAGAAACTTAAATAACGTGCTAAAAGTGTTTTAAGTTTATTGAAGAGAATAGCGTTTAAGTTTCGACTATTACATTTACAAATAATGTAAATTACAAAGAATGTATCTATTTTTTATTACAATATTCAGTCTGTACATGTATTAGGAAACGGTTGGTAACAGGGAACTGTCCGACAGTCATTTAATTTCATTATGTCTAAGCAAATGTATTAATTATACAACATAGTTAGATTCATTTTAATACAATATATCAGCAAGTCTAACATATACAATTTAGAATTTGCTGACTGGTTTTAGATTGGTTACATTGATTAACCTACGGTTTTCCTTCATGGAATTTAGGTAAGCCAGCCCGAACTACGGACCGTACGTCAATATTTTGAAAGCAGATATTGGGTCCTATTGACACAAATGGAGATTATAAACATCTTGTGATGACGTCAACAGACAGACAGCAGACGACCCCGTGCACCAAACATGATCCATCACGGTACGTCACATTGATCGTTCATTAACCGCCTTCCTGAATAAAACTGGCCGTATCATGACATTAAATATGAATGTTCAACCCGTATGTACTGCTTGTAATTGTTTCCACAGATGGTGCTTTTCTCGCCACTTGGTATTTCTACGGGTATTCGGGAGTGTTAGACATTACGTTAGGATGGGATGGTGATGGCTAGGTTCGGCTTCCAATATCGTCGGTCATCCACTGTAAATCAGCTGCCGTTCGTACGCAAAGCTTTTTTTTTCACCACCGCCACAAGCATTATTTTTATTCATTTGCAAGAGGTTATATACGTGTGCCTTTGTCGCATGTAATTAAATATAAAGTTGGACCAGTACTTTGTGTCTGGATGATAGATTCTTGCCCTTAAGAGTGATTGAACCAACAACCTTTAGATCCGAAGTCATGTATGTTACCAAGTAATATCGGTGCCTCCGAGGCGGAATGTCAAAGCCGCATACCTACTATCACGCAACCCCTTACTGCCATCGGTTCGAGTCCCAGTCTGTCACTCCGATATTTTCACGTTAAGAAGCATACCAGCGGCGGAAGGCCAGTGGCTCTACCAATTACGGAGATAATTACTGGTGGGGAAAGATAAGAGTGTACAGAGACACTCAGGTTATATATTTTACCATTCCTGAGAAAGTCTAACAAAATCTAAACCCCCACTTATCGATCCGTAATCATTGAATAGTACTACTTGACCATGGCGTAAAACGGTAATTTTGATAAACAACAACAACAAAAAAAAAAAAACAACAAAAAAAAACTTATTTTGTTTGTCCCTCACTTTCTTTGGGCCTGGAGCAGCTCTGAAGCTGCTTTTTTTCAGTCAAGCTCTGAAGTATACATTCGTTTCACTTCTATATGATACCAAAATATCAAGACTTGATCTGGCACACAATTGTAAATTGAAACGTTTTTAAATTTAAAATGATTGATCTCATATTGATTATGTGCATGTGACTGATTGATTCTCAAGCACGTGCTCATATATGGGATGAATGACTTAGTAAAGGCATAACATTAGTTGTGAAATTGTAGTCGTCTTTGTATAGGCACAAAACCGCTTAATTTTAGCACAGAAATGTTTATGAAATATACGAAAAATATTCCGTGTCGTCTGAAAAATATCTAAGATATATGGGAATTAAAATAAGCCAAAAGAAATTATACAGAGGTAGACAGAAATTGGTTTCTTTTACGTATAATAGTATGCTAAGTAGTTCATATATATATTTATATGCCTTTCATACTTGATCAGGCAAATAAATTACCGGAAAAAAGACTGAGCATGTTATTGATTTAAGTATCGAGTATCGATCAATTTAACCAACTATTTATAAAAAGTAATCGAAGGTTAAAGACGGACGGGGGAAAACTGAATTGAAAACGGATTTAGATATCAATACAGATTGATATTAAAATGGTATAGAATTTATTTTAAAATAGGTCAATTCATTCAGCTATCCAGGCAGAGGAAAGAAAGACAGACAGACAGACAGACGGACGGACGGCTAGACAGAAAAAAGGTCTTCAGACAGACAGATGGCTGGCTGGATGGGTGGATGTTTGAATGTAGATAAAAAAGTCAAAGGCTAGTGTAACTTGTTTACTGACAACAATAAAATGCATCACAACAGTTTCCAACAAAAACAAGAAAATATAGGACAAAACAATATAATACTGTAAGGAGGGAATGAGATACATATCGGATATTGACCCTTAATTTTTGTTGTAAAGCAGTATCATTGTTGAAAGTTTATCATTTACTTTCTTTTATTTGGTTATATACTTGGATTTCCTGAGAAAATTCAAGAAATAATTTTTGACAGTAACCCAGAATTACTGTATTTTTATTATTGTATTTACCCTAATGTGTACATACATTATTTAATTTACTTGAGTCATTCACAATTCAACGTAAATTTAAAACAATTTAAATGGTAACTTTCAATAAATATTTGAGTTAACCTCATTTAGAATAAAGAGAAGAAGAGATAATGAGTATCAAAATGACTGAAGCGCGTTTATATAAGATCAAAATATTTACATAATGTTGAAAATCAGTTTATAAATATAAATAGCTCTATATGCTAAAACGAAATGAATGTGCTAATTATGGAGATATAATGCCATCATATTATCATTTTGTTGAGAAAAAATTTATTTGAAGTGATGTTATCTGTTTGAGCCAAAACGTTTATAATGCATAAACCGGAAGTGCAAGGGATGCAGTCGAATGGACTGGTTTCCGTCACAATAGCAAGTGTCAACACACAAATCACAGGAGCCTGGTACCAGCACACAGTACCGGAACTGGTCACAGAACTGAACCATCTAACGTCTGGTATGTCTCCGAGTTGTATTATCTCATTATCATCCAGTTGTTTTTCTCGACTGCCACTTTCTGACTTAGAGCCCACTCTGAAGTATATAAAGTATATGTTAATGTAAATTAATAGGTAATATATTAAAAAAATACAGTCAAAATGATAGCGCAACACATTATTTTAAACGACAGAAACCACATTTTCTTTGATATCTGTTTCTAAGACTGGTCCTTTAACGTAATTTCACCGTGATATTTTGTAATTTAAACTGCAAAGAGCGTCATTTAAAACTGTTTAACGATCAGTTCACCAAATAATCGTTTCTAATGAAAGGCCTTACCAGTATAACTATACAAAATATTATCGTTTTTCATATTGATACTTATACTGTCAAATTAACTTCTCTTATGATTTGATCACTTGTCTGAAGATAGTGTTAGTTAGATTACTATAAGAGAAAAAGAAATCTCTTATGAAACAACAAAAGGATACTTTTAAAGCATGACTAATAATTTGAAACTAAGATAATAAATTTATGCTTATCTCACTGATATAATCATTTTGATCATGACCGTGAGGAGCATTATGTCACGTGACACGTTGATCAATCATCCTTATTCAGATACCATGAAAACAACAATACAAAACAAAACAAAACAATATATAAAATTTACCTTAGTACTATTATGAAATTACAGTTTATTTCAAAAAGAAAGTCGTAAACAATTTGACATAAAATTTAAATATTTGTGTTTCAATGAAACGTATATAGTTACGATTAGTAGCTACTAAGATCTTGCTTTAAACAACAGAAGAATCAAAACGGAAGCGGAAACAGTTTTAACGCTTAAATAATACTGTATAAAATATCATTTCATGAATCAAGAAAGTAAGCTAAGTATGATGCAATAATGTTTAAATTAAATATACAAATTTTATTTTGTATAAATAAAACGAGTGTGAAAAGTGTTCTTCATGACAAAAAGGAAATGGAAGTCAGATTGGACGTGAGAAGTGCACAACAATTCAATTTGTTATTTATGTTATTAAGTGCTTTGATGTAAACAGACTAAGTAACAACAAAGAGATCTTCTTAATACCATTCTTGAATTTCAATATTTGGAGCGAAACAGGTTAATATTCTTTATTTTAAAACTAATCACTGCAATTTAAGACTAAGAAAGAAGCTAAAAATCCAGCTTAAAGCGCTTGCGCACGCATCACTTCCGGCAAATTTACAATAATGATAAAATAAATATACATATTTATGGTGTAAGTTTGAGCGTTCAGTCGGCAGCATCGGTTGTTTGAAAACACGTGCCTAACACATCCCGCCACCGCTAGATTACTACTGCACACAAACAAAAACACCTAAGATTGCCATATGTCTGAGTGCCTTGGTTACTGATGAGTATTGGTGCTAAGATGGACATAATTATCAGTGTAAAAACCCTGTACACTATCTAAAAAAAATAAATTCTATTTTGAAAACTGATCGAAACTTTCAAAATCGTTCATCTTTAAATCAGAGCCCAATCTAAGCAACCAACCTTTCGATTCTCAATATAACCCCAGTTAACGGCCACCTATTTTGATAACCGCAGTCTCGGATTCTGTTGGTTGGCTGCTTAAGACAGATTCAAAAATATATCTATTTCCATCATGGTATTTCGTTGTCAACAAATACAGTAATATCTCAAGTTGAAACTCATGTTTAAATATCTACTGAATCTAAAACCATGTTGTTCCTATGTTTCAGTTTATGGCATATATGTATGGATAAAAAAGCAGCAGATAAACAGACACCGGATATCCCATAACCCCACAGTTTCACTCGGATACCTTCTGTCTCCCGATTGCTCTAAAACTAGCAGGCATATCTGTGCGGCTGCGCTCGAGGGACATGCTCTGTTGTGGCGCTATACGCAGGAAGAAGGAATATTGCTTAGAACTAAAAATCATCTGATTTGAGAAAATAACCCTTTTTTTATTTCTTTTTTGTTTGTTCGTTTTACAAGCGCTTCTTAATCTATTGATAAAAGGCGCAAAATTGATTAAACATATGACTGACAAATCCAGCGTATTTGAATCGGTTTCATGTTACATACAATATTGAACTCGGAGAGTATGGGTATTTGGTTATAATGCATTTTGAATCTTAGTTCTTGGATAGATAAATTTTCCCAAAAGTATTATCTGTGTGTGTGTGTGTGTGTTTTCGTTTACTTTTGAGAGAATAATTCAATAAAGGTAATCATATACCGTAAGCCATGGGAGATCACTCAAACTATTACTAAACCTGTTTAAGAAGCAAATAGCAGATTATCCTCCTTTAAATGTCCAACCCTAGTTTTAAGATAGATTGAAAAGTTTAGAGACGTGCAAACAGATGAAGAAGAAGTTCAATTTAAGCCCTGCGCTAGTAAAATCAACCAAGATGGGCTAAACTTCATATATTCAACTACCATAAAGTAAAAAGCCTTTCACACAATGAGTGTATCTAGTCAGGTTATGTGCAGGACGTACCCAATAGGTGACAACTGTATATACACATCTTATACAGCCACAAAAGAAAAACGAGTCACTCAAACATAACGTGGGAGGGTGAAGTAAAACAAAAAATCTGGCAACGTCATGCAGGCGTAAGACGTCGTGACGTTAGATGACACGGCGTTTTCGTTACCTTCCGCGTGACGGCAAAGTCTTGAAGGTCATAATCATTCCTGTATGTTACAGGTGTAGTTTGGTGGAATTCATTTCGGGCTAGAATTTCTGTTTTAGACCTTCGAATGCCTATGTAGCGAGAAAGGATTAATAACTAAATAAAACATAGACTGTAGAAATAGAACGAATCTCCTTTTAAAATAACATACTTACGTATGCTAGCATATTTTATTAAGATGTTTATAAATAACTCAAGTAGAAAATAAATTCATTAAAAAAAATCTGCGAAAACCAACGCAACTAAAGCAATATAAATTATTCAGAAGGAAGCAGCGCTGTAAAGATTCATGGCAGACCAATTAAGTGGTATGCAAATGATTAATTAATACCGTGTAAATTGCTCTGCAATATCTACTCCGTTTTCTGGCAGATCATAAGCAAAACTAGATGTGAACAGAAAAAAACTAAGATGAATGTCACGTGTGCTGATGTGGCTCTGATTGGTATGCCGTGTTATAGCTAGTCGAATATTATCAATTACTTAGTAGTTAGGATAACTTAAGTCCTTATGCATGATTAAAAACGGCTCAAAGTATACTAAGAAATATCAATGTAAAGTCAATGTAATACCATATATTTGGATGACTCTGATCAAAACTGTGCACCATATTTCACGTTCAATATTTCCCGGAAGAACGGACAGACGTTCTATTGGCATGAATAAAAGCACTGGCTACTGAGACACGTAACGCAGGACGTAAACAGCATTCTGATATCCACGTATACAGACTATTTCACTCCGAAATGAGACGTAAACATACGAAAATCAACGAGCACTGCCCGAACACTTGTACGTGCTGGTGTATAATTCTACAAATTGTTCAATGAGAAATAAACATACATTTGAGATTTTTCATAGTCACTGATTGGTCAATTTAAATCAGCGAATTATACCGGGTATTGCCGATCCTCTTGTGAAATAACAAAGCCTATAGATATAAAAATAAATATTCTGACTAATTCCCGCATATATAACTATGGACTGTTAATTCACGGTCACCAAAGGGAAATAAAGACATATATTAGATGCACTAATGAAAAGAAATGTGTTGATTAGCAACTAGGTTTCTGGATGGAACAAAAATTACAAGAAGCTATTAAACCAGCGGATGGCGCTGATATGGCCGTCGACTTGAAACCCGGTGTCCGAGAGTGTATTGTGTCCATCCTGAGAGGGAAAAGCACGTGCACACGTTGGCAAAGATACATAGAAAGGCAAAGGTGGGTTGATTGGGTATATGCATATAAATATAAACTTAGGTATTTAAGTTATTGAAATGTTCATAAATGCATAGAAAACAGCTAATGCCAAGAACCATGAAAGCAACATAAGTTAAATAAAAATAAATAGTTGATATACACAAACTATCAATCTGAAACATGTTTTTAGATTTATGTTATAAACGTGCTACTTGGTGCGACTAGCATTATAGAAAAGGAACATTTACATGTTCGAGACAAATGACATGCACATCTAATTGGTACAAGGTGTTAATCTGGTTTACTTCTCTTGCATTTATTAATGCATAACATGCATGCGTTACCACCAAAATTATTATATATATTGTGACTGGATGAAAGATACGCTAATGCATGTACAATGTAAATATATTAACATGTCAGTGTAAAGATTTGTTGCATAGTTTGTACGGGGATTTGTTGATGACCCATCGTCCGCTGTTCGGTATGGGGCATTTCACACAGAAGGTAGATATATCTACAATGCTTCAACATTATCCACTGTAGCATTGTCAGCGTTGGGAGATATAAGATCACAGCTTGTTCGATATGTCAATAAATATTTATAAAGAATGCCCCCTTCCTTGGTATAGGAAGGTCTGGGTGTAAATATCTAACGTCAAGTGTAAGATATATTCCCATGATAATTTCTACACTGGATGTGAAGATAGGGGCTTACAGAATTGACAATTACATATTTCATTGACACATTTAACGATATCTCCAGATATTTAGTACTGCATTGTCATTATCTGCAGATTAAAAATACATTTAATAATGCACTGGTTATCTCAATTATTTAAATCAAAGGGCGATAACTGTCTCAACACCTGTTCTATCTCATTGAAATCAGACTAATGAAAAGTTACGCAGCGGTGAAACAATTAAGCATACAGGAAATAAATATATGATCATCATTAAAACGAAAAAAACGAAACAAACGTAACAAAGCTTGTTTACAATACTTACGGATGTAGATATTATATATTTGAGAAGCCAGACGGCCTCATCATTTTTTTTTTTTATTTTTTTTTTTTTTTTATACATGCTGATTAGCCCTTTTTGGTTTCATTAGACGATACATGATACGAGTATAAACACACTCGTTCAGAAGGAAGCTGCATTGCATTCCATTGTATGCGTATAATATTGTTTCAGTTAAAAAATACAATGAGAATTTAGAAAAAAAATCTTTGAATCGTGTATCATGCGTGAGAATGTGTCAGTCCAAGAAAGGAACGGCAGACGACACTTACCGCTGGGTTTGTTCTGCATTGATGGCGTCATGTAGCGTGATTTAATCTCTCCGACACGGGGCTGAATTAAGTGGCCACCCGGGATTTCGTCCATCTTGATATCGTCACTCATTCGCATCACGCCTACAAAGTATGGTGGTCACAGTCATTGTCGCGAAATTATGCTTGCTTGGCTAAAGGGCAACAGAGAGGTGTGTCCAGAGAGAGAGAGAGAGAGAGAGAGAGATTAGCAAATATTCGCCATTAACAAAACAGAAAAAATCCCTACTGTAATGTTCTCCACTTGTGGGCATGTGGTTAATTTTAAATATACTCTAAGGAAAAAGAAACGCAGGCTAAATAGAATCTGTAGTAGCCAGACTCAAGTTTTTACCTCCTAATCTTGCAATAAACCTCATATGATAGACCCCATCACATTCCAAAGCATTTATTTTGTTTAAAAAATCTCTATCAATATAATTTAAACTGTAATACCGTCGAATACTTCCTATTTAAACCTGACAAAAAAGTTTACCCTGCGTTTCTTTTTCCTTTGGGTATACTTACATACTTTGGGTATACTTGTATAAAGATATCTTGACCCAATGACGGGATGTTTTTTTTTACATTTATTATACACTAACTATAATCACAGCATTCTTGATTCATACATACATTCTTACTTCTAAGATCTAACAGTTTAGTCTGCGAGGGTTTCATGCACTGATGCTGGCCACGCCAGTAGGCGGGGCTAATCAGGAGTAGCACCACTGGTCACTACACCAACTCTATGAAAATACATCTATTCATGCATACAAATTAAGGGAGGTCACAATTTCATTGTCGCAAAAGTTCATAGTTTGTATGTATGTATGTATGTATGTATGTATGACAGAAACAGAGAGAAAGAGTCTGATTGACGACATTTGTCCATAACAAATGCCAGAGTATAACTGACCGTCAACAAACACTATCCGGGCACCGCCTGCCTGTAGCACCTCCTTCACGTGCCGCCAGCTTCCGCCCGCCCGACCGTGCCGCAGTCTACAATATTTACAGTCAAACATATGTCATGCAATATGCATCGCATATATAGATTTATAATGAAATTCTGATAGAGAACTTCCTCAAATCAAAAATCTTAAATCGGGTAGATGTCACAAAATCTAGGAAAATGAAGACATCTTACATTGCTCATAATTGTAGTTAATTAAAAAACTTTACTATCTATGTCAGTAATTATAGAAATCTAACAAAAATCAACCCTAGTAATTGAACCAAACCTCACCTAGCTGGTCCAAACTCTGGGAAGCTGGATGTCGGCCATTGTTTACTGTATTGTTGGAATGCTTTGTGGAAGTCATCGTAACCGGCGGTCTGGTTGAACCTCAAGTGAACGGGCACGTTCTCGTCTATCTGTTCGTCGGGAAGAACGATACAAAGAAACTGGTACAAGATTGAATATAGCGACTGTCGGCGTACATGCGTTCAGGACGGTATATCATTTGAAAAATGTATTAAAATTCTGTACACTAGTACATGTGTATATGATAAAACCGACTATCAAATCATTAGGTCTTGTTATATATGGGACGATACATGATATTATACCACAAGTAGTCTCTGAATATTTGGATTTTTGCATAATATTATATCACAAGAAGTCTCTTATTATATGGATTGTTACATGATATCATATCACAAGTAGTCTCTTATTATATGGATTGTTACATGATATTATATCACAAGTAGTCTCTTATTATATGGATTGTTACATGATATCATATCACAAGTAGTCTCTTATTATATGGATTGTTACATGATATCATATCACAAGTAGTCTCTTATCATATGGATTGTTACATGATATTATATCACAAGTAGTCTCTTATTATATGGATTGTTAAAAGTAGTCTCTTATTATATGGATTGTTACATGATATTATATCACAAGTAGTCTCTTATTATATGGATTGTTTGATATTATATCACAAGTAGTCTCTTATTATATGGATTGTTACATGATATCATATCACAAGTAGTCTCATATAGGATTTACATGTTCATAATTTTATTATAGGTTTTCAATTAGTCTTCGAGTATAAGGATGTTACATTGTTGCAATTTTAAATTTATATCTGATTTGGAGTACTGTCGAAATATAAAATACAAACATCGCATTAATCACATAATGCTTAAAAGTTTTATACCAAAAAGAAAAGTGTATTTCGTAAAGAAATAAAAAAAAATAAAAAATTTTCATATGCTTAAAAGTTATAAAAGAAGTATTCGTAAAAATAAACTTGAATACGTAATGAGTACATACTTTCTTTGCAACTTGAACTGTATATAGATTGACTCCTTAGCATTGGAGAGATTAGGTCAGTGAATATTCTAACTTGGACAAGGAAAGAGCGTAAATCGGATTAATTTATAATCCAGTCTGAGCCATGATATGATATACTCATGATGTATGATATATTCATATCGGTGATATACCTTCCGACTGAATGGAACCAAATCATTTGCAAATAATTAACACACACGCAGAAAATCCTATTTCGAAAAGTACAATTCGAATATGAAATCATAATTAAAATAGAATGTTAAAATAAATAAATTAGATTGAGTAAATTAATTACAGCTTACTTTGTATATTACATTTTTGACTGCAGATTGTAAAAGTTGCAGCTAGTTTTTCTTAGAATCCCGTAATGTTCTACAGGGCTCATTGGGTATAAACATGGAGCGATTCAACCCAATGACAATTATTGTCCTAACCTCACTCTACAGGGACAGTTTACTACACGTGACTAGCTTGGTAGATAGCACATTTAATCGAATTATTTAATCAGGTTCATATTTGAATGCTTTCCATGATAAAATATATTTATTAACTACTTTAGACTGATACTTTGTTTGAAACTGTTTCATAAAATGATAACCGAATTCGCGTAAATCATACATCATAGACGCCCCTATGGAGAAAAAATAATCTATTTTACAGTCGTCTTCCCATGTATGCCTATAACAAGATTAATGTTATCGATATTAAGTTTGTTTTATGTAATCAGCTAGACTATCGGGCCCAAATAGTGCAGTTGAACAGCCCGATATTTACGCAGTGAAAGGCATTAAATCAAATGTTTGTCAAACGCAAACTTATATCCTTAAGCTTTCAGCAGATCAATAGAAGCTAAAATATATACCCGTTAAAGTGTATATATACTGTTTGTTGAATGGCGGAAATATTCCTTAAGTTCGTGTATCTTTACATAGGTACATACAAGTAGAATTAACAAAGACGGTTTAAACTATTTAGATAAAGCCTGGATGTATCCTATATGGAACATTTAAGAACTCATATTTAGACAATTTGAATAAACATATTTTGTAAAGACCATATTTAATAGATAAAATAAATACAATGCTATCACATGCATTATTCAATAAATTGTTGAAATTGGTACTATTCGAATGTTTGAATGTTATTTTCTCCTTTGAATGGCGAGAGTATTTTAAATTGTTCCTTATACAGAATTGTTAAAGCAATTACAAAGACACACTTAGGCTCGTATATTTCCAGACATATAAAGTTCATTTGGTCAACACACTGTTTAAGGACGCTTTTAACATATTTGTCCAAGTCGTAGGCCCATACAGTTTGTGCAATGAACATGCAAAACCCTTTTACTTAAATAAATACAAAATGCTTGACAATTTGTTTTAATACTTAGATGCATGATATACCTGTATTAAAGTAGTATCTATATATGGTTACCCCGAAAACATACACTGATAAAAAGCATGACGTCATGGCTCACATTAATCTGTAGTATATTCTAGGATTCTAGGACTGATTCGTTTGCCCTTTTTTCCCTCAGAAAAAGTCAACCAATGTGTCATTTCAGATACTAGACCACGTTCGAACCTACCGATGCTTGCTGGGCAGACAGATGAGCATTCTGGTATTGTTCCATGAATCGTTGGGGGTCGTACTCTCCGTTTTCATTGGCTGAGCGCACCGGTCGTCCTGGAAACGCGGAATTGCCTTGCATAGCCAATGTGAACGTTTGTGGGAGGGGCTCCTTCTTGTACGCCTGGGCAGATCCCTTCCGGTTCATCCATTGCGACATCAAGGCATAGCTTGTTCTGGAGAAGTAGTTTAATATGTGAAACATGTTTTTTTTGTGACTGACAGGGACACCGGTATTGGCAATATTGGTATCATTTGTCACCGTCAACGTTTGTGTAATACAATTAATTTTAAACACACTTTTTCTCTTTCATTTTTTTTTATATATTTTTTTAGTTTATCTTTATTCTTTGATTTAAACGGATTATATTGTGCCTATTTGTATTCTGGTTCTGATGCACCTTAACACTAATATCAGTTTCTGTTGTTTTTTTTGTTGTTTTTTTCTTCCTGTGCTCTTGTATTTTGCATCCTGAACTGCAGGTAAAGATATTTTCAAACAAAAGGCTTAGAGTCTGAAAACTACAGGAAAGTATTTTAAAAATGAAGCAATTGCATTCCGTTAATTAACATACATATATTAAATTAAAATATAAATACACACCGTCCATTGAAAGATAGAATGACTCATCAAAATATATAAAAAAAAATGGGCTGATAAGCCCTTCTGGCATTCAATGGACGGCATGTACTATGAAAGAGCATAAAGAGGTTGACTTTGATTAATTGAAGATAACATATCGATATGTTTATCTTATGCCAAGGAGTCATATATATATCGACTTGCTCTTTAATTTTTGCTTCAACAAGAGATTCCTTATCATATCGACTGTTTACAGGATTATCATTCTTTGTGTGAATAAAAGCTCCTCTGTCCCAATGAAAGAATCATTTATCATTTAGCTCGTCGATGACTAACGTCTCTTACAATAATATGTTCATTCAAATCCTATTGTATTTCCTTCAGTCCTAAATCGAAATTTCTCTACCTTTAACAGTCACTTGAGAAATCTATATTATATTTGAAAGGCGATCTCACGCAAAGGACAATAAATTATACAATACTTGACGACAGCAATTAATAGCGACACTTAAACATTAAAATGTAGACCTTAAGTGAACAGATCACACGGTGTGCCCAGTACATTTAAGTATGTGTAATATATATTTACATGTAGTTAAATACTTGGATCAAGCTCTTCATAAAAGACAGGTCATGGGTTCGATCCCAGACCGCGATATACCCTGGCGTTCGGGACACATGTACATGTATATATAGGACAGTTCAAGGACTGGTTTGAAATGCACCATGATGTGGTAACGCAATGTAAATGCATGGTACCGCAATGTAAATGCACGGTACCGCAATGTTAATGCACGGTACCGCAATGTTAATGCACGGTACCGCAATGTAAATGCACGGTAGCGCAATGTTAAAGCATGGTACCGCAATGTTAATGCATGGTACCGCAATGTTAATGCATGGTACAGCAATGTTAATGCATGGTACCGCAATGTTAATGCATGGTATCCCAATGTTAATGCATGGTATCTCCAATGTTAAATGCATGGTACCGCAATGTTAATGCATGGTACCGCAATGTAAATGCATGGTACCGCAATGTAAATGCACGGTACCGCAATGTAAATGCATGGTACCAATGTTAATGCATGGTACCAAAAAATATTAATGTAACTACATTATAACTGACCATGTGTAGGTCTCAAGCTGACGTGTTCTTAACCACCCCCTCCCCCACCCCCTCCCCTGAAATTCTGTTAGTGTATTTAAATCTTGACGGGCAAACAATATCAGCTAATGTAAATAATATAAGCTTAAAACGAGTATATTACTATTTGTCTAATTATTGAATATAAACTGAAAATGTTCGAACTGTGTCTCGTGCTATGCGAATATATATAGTTTAATAAGTATAAACGTTGGGAATTACATCAAAATATATGAAATAAAATTCACGTCTCTTTATCGGTCTATCCGAGACGGATATTAAGAAACGCTACATTAGTCGTCTTCGGTTGATTGCAGGATTTAAACCAATAATTTAGACAAAAACTCATTTTTCTACCTCAAAAGTCGGACGACGTAGGTAGGCAATATTACACTGTTACTTCTAAAATTTAGTTAAACATAACACCGATTCTGTTGTTCAAGAATCATTTCGGATTCAATATTCCTTTAAATTCAATTCAAAGGTTACAAGGTAACATGTGAGACAAAACACAATCAGAGTATCAGTCAGGTGGGTAAAGAAGGCAATAAGGCAGAAAACAGAGAGAGAGAGAGAGAGAGAGAGAGAGAGAGATTGTTTGTAAATTATCAATCAATCTCTTTCAGAAGCTGCTTCTACCAATGTAGAAGTCTGTATTTCACACACACACACACACACACACACACACACACACACACATGACGTATACAATTATTCAGCAAATTCTTATCATTGCCGGATAATACAAGACGAATTTTATTGTAATATTACCTGAAGCGATTGTCCGTCCGTGTGGGCCGGTAAGTTGTCTTTCTAAAGTCCATAGACATGGTTTACGTTGGTTATTGCGTGATGTATGATCTGAAAACTCCTCACAGGCCAGTGCAAACTAAATCTAACTACCAGGTATCTAAACCTTTTAATCTGTTTCTTCGTTTGATCACTTAATCCACTACATTGCTTTCTTTTTCACTTTTCAAAAAGATTTAAACAGAGCCTAATCTTGTACAAAACATTTAATCAAGTAGCAGACGACAATGAAACGAACGCTTCCCTAGCGACGTGAATGGAACAGCCCGACAACTGCCGACTCCATTGAGTAAAACAATCGAAGTATGTCATATACTTAAAACGGTTTGGCAATGATAACTGTTATACACATTTAAAAACCATTCGAATGGTTTCTTCAAAAGGTAGTTTAAAATATTGCCCATGTCCGTGAAGGCACGGATCTAAAAGGTTATCGGAAAAATGTTTACACAGCAATCCATTAATTATTGAAAAACATTAATTCAATTACCTATGTACAGCTAGTTTGACACTTATTCTAAAGAAGAAGGTCTACTTCTTGAATGCTATAAATATGTATATATACTTAACCTGTATATTAACTATTCAATCAATGCTGCAAAAAATACATTAAATCGTTATGTTCAATGTTAATTTTGATCTGAAATAAAAATACCAAATCATTATTTTCCATTGAATATACAATTCAACACAATGTAAAAGAACGTATACAATTATACAGAATAATATAACGTAAAATGAAGTATTAACCTCTTTTTGAGTCTTTATTTGTTTTTCGTTGTTAAGACGAGACTTTCTTGCAGCTGGCAAATTTGTTTGACCGTTAACTTGTCAGATCAAACTTGTTCAAACACTAGGAGCCACAATCGCACGAATATATGCGCGCACACATATACAAGTTGTAAAACAAACGAAAACTAAGTAAATTAAGAATGACTGATTTTCGCTGGGGACTAATTTTTGTTTAATTTTTTGGTTGATTTAAACTACGAATATTAAACTCCATTTAGAAGATCTCTCTTGAACATGAATCCGGGAATATATGTATTCACGAAAAAAACAAAACATTTGATGTAAACTGAACGAAATTTAAAGTTAAGAAAATAATGCTTTAACAATATTGAAGGTTTTTTTTCTCACAACCATTACAGTTTAATTGTTAGTCTTATTCTGCAGAAGGCTATTTAAGTAATCTCCCCTGAAAACTAAACAGTGAATTTCTCTATTTTCCTACGGTAATGTTCAAATTTAAAACAGAATCTTATAATGTATTTTTCTACCGTGTGTTTTTCTCGAATCTCAAATGCAGTTTTGATATTCACAGAAATTGTATATTTTCCATATGCTTCAATGTTAATACAGATTATCTCCCCCAAATGTAATTAAATTTGAGAAAAGTCTCGGTAAAACATTTTTATTTTAAGATTAGTTCACATAAACAAAGTTTCATAGAAATATTACCAACCGGTGACAATATATGATATATGGCTATTAAGCGCGTAAACCCTTACATGGATTCGGATTTTGACAGAATATTTTGTTTTACATATTTCCTACAAACTATTACTAAATTGGTTGTATCGAGTTATTAACAATTCTCTTGAACAAAATGATCATATTTATTTTTATAATAAAAAGGGGATCTGAATCAAATCTGATTACTGATAATACTGTATATCATTTCTTCATAGATGTTGCCAGTTATATAATACTATAATTATGAAACAATCTGTCCTGAAACGGAATAAAGTCAAAACTATTTTTATATTACTCGTTGGTAAGGGTTACAAATGTTAAAAAAAAAGTAGAAATGAGTACTAATTTTAAATTGTTGAAATAACAAATGTTACGCTAAAGCTCAATTATCACATATCATACGTTCATACAAGATCGTATTTTTTTTTAATTTCATCGTCTTTCTGGTGAAAGATTGAGAAATATCCACAGCCACTCGTGAAAATATCTTTTTTTTTAACAGTCACTCGTGAAACAATCGTAATCATAATTCACTGCCAATAAAAGACTATTCTGTTTATTTTATGCTCTTCGAATACTTCCTTATACCATCTCATTCATATATGAGTCACTGGTGCGTAATTTGAGCGTTTTTGGCCAAAACAATAATAAAGAGCACAGACAATCAAGTGATCGTTAGCGCAGCTACATATTCAATTGATCCTTTTAATCTCACTCGATACCAAAGTTGAAATGAGCAGATTTATATTATAACCGGTATTTGACAAACCCTTTACATATTATTCTTACATTTCACTCAGAACAATAAGAACGTTTATCGCCAGTTCATCTTTTTTTTGTTGTATTTGTCAACGCAACAAGTCAGCAAACGCTTTGTAAGTTATCATATATGCCAACAAAACTACCTGCACATAACCTTTGAATTTCATTTAGCGGGTATTCACAGTTCGACGGGGGACAGGGTGGGAGAGCGGTCATATCTATTATTCACGAGGTGTTGTAACGTAGCAGTGCTAAACTCTGACCTTATATCACGTACAATAAATACGTACATGTAATACATTATGTCTGTTTGGCCAGTCTGCTAGTTTTTAGTTCATGTACACGAGAACTCACTTCTTCTATTATCATGTATTTTGTATTTTAAATCTATTGAATACATTATTATAAAACATTGCTGATGCAGCGAATAATTGGTAAATGAATACACACTATGAATATATCTGTAAGAATACCAGTGTAGTTATTGCAAATATTGATTTGTATATGTTTGTAGGTGTTAAACTCTCCACTGCTTTTCTGAGGCTCTGGTAAAACTGTGATTGCAATTATTCATGTACAATGACACAGGACCGTGCCGAATACACCAGCCAACCACTTCAGTTATACAGTAAAACTAAGATTAATTTGTACACATTCTCGTCCCTTCTCTCCGCATCTCCCTCCATCTCTCTCATATACATATGTTTTAGAGTTTCATCCGAAAAAAATGTTGTATTATAATTAACGTTAGTGCCTCTGAAATGTTCAAGTGAATAATCTTCTGGTGACTCTTAATTTATGTTTAATGCTTCAGTCTTAGCTCTGTTCTCAGATACAACGGCCATCGAAGATTATTCCTAACGGCTGTAGACCCGGCCTCAGTCTTAGAACTGTTCTCAGATACAACGACCATCGAAGATTATCCCTAACGGCTGTAGACCCGGCTTCAGTCTTAGCTCTGTTCTCAGATACAACGACCATCGAGGATTATCCCTAACGGCTGTAGACCCGGCCTCAGTCTTAGCTCTGTTCTCAGATACAACGACCATCGAGATTATTCCTAACGGCTGTAGACCCGGCTTCAGTCTTAGCTCTGTTTAAGTCTCAGTACAACGACCATTACAACGACCACGAGGATTATTAACGGCTGTAGACCCGGCTCGCTTAGCTTGTTACGGCTGTAGAACCGGCTTCAGTCTGAGCTCTGTTCTCAGATACAACGACCATCGAGGATTATCCCTAACGGCTGTAGACCCGGCCTCAGTCTTAGCTCTGTTCTCAGATACAACGACCATCGAGGATTATTCCTAACGGCTGTAGACCCGGCTTCAGTCTTAGCTCTGTTCTCAGATACAACGACCATCGAAGATTATCCCTAACGGCTGTAGATCTTCTCAGATACAACGACCATCGAAGATTATCCCTAACGGCTGTGACCCGGCTTCTGTCTTAGCTCTGTTCTCAGATACAACGACCATCGAAGATTATTCCTAACGGCTTAGATCCGGCTTCAGTCTTAGCCATCTTCTCAGATACAACGATCATCGAAGATTATCCCTAACGGCTGTAGATCCGGCTTCAGTCTTAGCTCTCTACTCAGATACAACGATCATCGAAGATTATCCCTAACGGATCAGTAGCAGACCCGACTGATGTACGGTTGTGTTTCAGATAGTGCAGAGGCAGACCATCAAGTAGAGGATGTCATTTCTGTGAAACTGACTTGGTCATTTTGGTGCGTTTCTTTCACACTGCAGAAGATAAAGACATGAAAAAGACGCCAGAAAAGTGCAGAATAATACGAACGTGATTGTCTATCTGAATAAAATGCCTGAGGATTGCCGGTTGAAACGGTAAAGATGCTCTAGAAGATATGCGACTCTATTGATGAACATGGTATTGGAGATGGTCTTGATGATCATTTTCTTCACATTGGTATTTGTGTAGGTCAACGATGAGGATGGCTGATGTGAGAGCATAACCTGAGAGATTTGTCTTGCAGACCGGCTTGAGTAGAGCCGAATACGTGCAACGTCTTTTGGCCTTGTATATTCAACAAAAATCATCATCAGATATTTTGGACCAGGCTGTGACTCCATTTTCCCTTGTCAAGTTAGCTTCATGTTTAACATGATTGGTGCTTCTTTAATGGTGGTCTTTTTTTCAAATAACATTGAAACTTTTTTTGAGCGTGAGTTCCAACATAACGTGAACAGAATGCATTTGATGGTGGCCTATAGGTTTTTCTTTGTAAGTGAGCTTATTCAAAAATTTCTTTTTCGGTTGAGTTTTTCAAAAGACTGCTAAAACTAGTGTTGAGGCAAATTGTTTTCTTGAACTGCCTCGCGGGATTTCTCATATCCCTGTACAATTAGAATTGCAATAAAGTTTATTGCAGTGTTATTGCAAATTTGGCCCCAATATTTTGGATAAAAGTTTCCAATAATCAATAACACCCAGAATGTCCAGGAATCCGTTTCTAAAACAATTTGAATATTGTTGTTAACCCTTACCCTTAAGCTTGAATGTGTATTTAAAGTTTATTGCAATTCTCAATTTTATTGCAATTTTCGTACCCCTGTACAACCAGAATTACAATAAAGCTATTGCAATTTTATTGCAATTCTCGGCGTTATCACAATTTTGGTTGTGACAAAGCATCACATTACGTCTGTCTCTGGAAATTTTTGAGGTAGGTTTACATATGAAACACCAGATATCTCAGTTATATGAGAATCTAATCTGAAACTGAATTAATCTTCAGTTTATTTGTCATCTGAGGTTCGATTCCTCATGTTTTTATTTTAATATTTTCTTTTCGAGACGGGGGCCGGCATAACCTGTCGCTCATCTGTGATTCAACGTTGACATCACTCACACCATCGGGCGGTGTTAATCCCCAGTAGAGTCATTCTGCTGACGAAGTCTGTAGTATACAGACGAAAGCTCTAGATTCGCTTTTCAAGCATTGTGTGCGAAGTTGAAAAGTTTAAATTCTCAAAATGAACACTACCACACCGTTAAACTTTCTGATGTTGATAAGGTAAAAACAACAACAAACATTAGCTCACGCAAGCTTTTGTTAAACCGACCGCACATATGGTGGCGTATGGTGGACTTACAGTGAGAGTCCCTGGAAATCCGACTTGTCCGATCTGGTGAGTTAAAATGGACAGGATTTCCTTTTTCAAGGTCATCATACCCAGCATCAGATATATTTTCAGCATTTGCTGTATCAGCAACATTGTCAAAAGCTGGTGCAGCTATCAGTATTAAGCACTCTATATCATTGAGACATTTTTTCATACTCACCTTAAAGGGGACTGAACTGTGTGCTTCTTTAAAGAGAGCCAATCTTCACAGGACACAGTAGCAGCTCCCGATTTCTTTGACAGGAAGCAAAATTAACCAAACACGTATTAAACAGAGATAGGATAGGAAACTCCTGTTAAAGCCTTTGGAAAATTTTGATTGGGCACACGGCAGGACATTGAATATTACAAACTTTCAATAAATAAATCAAAAAAATATGGAAAACTCACAGAAGTAAATATAGCCAAATTATGAAATAATCATTTCTCTACTGAAAGGATTTTTTTTTCAGTTTGATTTATTGTAAAAAAAAAAACCTTTAAATTATGATTTAAATACAACCTTTGTAGCAGAAAACAACACATTTTATGTAGTTATCATCATGCTGGTACTTTTCTATATTTCTTGACTTATTTTGATACATAAGATATCATTTTGATGTTTATGTTATGTCCTGTAATAAGATATAATTTACTTTCATATATCGTCGATTGTACAGGGATATGAGAAATCCCGCGACGTAGTTCAAGAAAACAATTTGCCTCAACACTAGTTTTAGCAGCCTTTTGAATAACTCAACAGAAAAAGAAATTTTTGAATAAGCTCGATATTTTTAAATAAACAGGTACTTCAACGATTACATGTACACAGTTTATTACATATATCATCGTCGAACACCCACGGTCGATCGATAGAAACGGAATAAGTCAGCCGCGGGAATTCGACGATGTACTTATATCTGAGTTAACATATTATCAATGAAGATATTATTAGGAATTGAAAAGGGCACTTTCTTTCTTGACCGAGTACGTAACGGTGTCGTTTTGTTAGTGTTTATTAGTTTGTATGTTCTTGTGTATGTCCATGTATTGCCATACGTCTGTAATTGTCATGTCTCTCGTTATTGATCATATTACCAAAGATCTAAACCCAAAGTGATATTACAGCACCCCTTTTTATTTTTTGTAACCTCTCACCTTTGGACCAGGGCGCCTGTGCACTTCAATTATGTCGTAAACACTGTTAATTGTCTGTTTTATTCATTTAATTAAATCACTTATTTCTGAAATGGCAGGTTATTATTTGCTTTGCTATATGTTGCTATGGTATTCATTTATCATTTCATGCATTTCTATAATTCATTTCAGTAATTGTATTCCATTTTCTTATATTTTCCTTGCGAATTTCAATTACATGTGTATATCGTTAATGACTAAAGCCGAACGCTATTCTTTCCCTTTTTTATTTATTTGTTAAAGCACAATCCTCCAATTTCAGTGCTTGCAGAGCGAAAGGAAGAGGTTTACACGTACGTTCTACAAATTCAAAACAGCATATTTATTTACCTAAATATATATATATCGCCATGGTACGTCATGTACTGTTTATGTATGATGTATATTGTCACCTGGGTCTAAAACCTATTGACTTATGAAGTAAATTTCTATATGATCTTATACGTAATCAGTTCATCCAGATTTTGAAAAGAATAGATACAAGAAAAAAAGTTAAGATAAAGTTTCATATCAAACGGTGACATGTATGTATGCAAATATTTTTCAAATCATTGAAAGAGGGAGAGAGAGAAAGAGAGAGAGGGGGGCATCATTATGCATTTTCGTCAACAAAAAAAAAAGAGATAAACTGACGATGAAAATTATTGATTTCTTTACATTTTATTATTCATATTATTATTGATAATATCATCATCATCATCATCATCATCATCATCACTGATCATCAGCATCATCTCCTGCTCTATGTAACAGTTGCCAAGAAACGGTATACAGGTACCAGCAAGTAATTCAGCAACAGAGGTGGAAATTCCATCTTAATCAGCAAAATATCATTATAATACAACATTGATAATGGAGCTATGCTACTTTTTTATGTCGACTTAGAAACAAGTTCTAAAAAATAAACTGACGTCATGACGTCGTCATACTAAATGAAGTATGTGCCAAACTGGTCTTTCTTCCTCATTAAGGTAAGAGAGGAAGTTCTTTTTCTCATCGCGATTAAATTATAAGTATAATTAATGTGTAGATTGAACATTTGATTTATCCGATAATTGAAGAATATTGCTTGTCCGGTTATAGGGCGACGGAACATTGAGCTCTTTTAGCAAAATTCACGCTCATACACGCACGCACAAAGTGAATGGGTAAATAAACAGAAAGAAAGGAAGAAAGAAAGAGAGAGATTGATAGATAGACTGACAGTCATACTTACAACTATTTATATGCTATGTATCGGTGGAATGATAAATGGATTTGTAAACAGGCTGAAAATAACTGTTACAATTTGTTCATGGTAACTTTATAACGACAGAGAATTGGTAACACAATTCATATTGATTGATCAAGTTAACAATACACACAGATAACTTAACCATTCGGAAAACAAAGACTTAACTAAGTATTGTATTACAGAGTGGGCTACACTTTATAAACATATTCCGTGGTGGTGTGTTAGTAATTCATATATGTGAGGAACACAATACACAACTTCTTAAATAGTTCTACCATTGGGTACAGTTAAACTTTTGGAAATTAAGTTCCATTTTCTAGGGTGGATAATGAACATTATACTGCGCCGGGTATTCGTGGCAGGCCGGATTAAGCTACTTGTAATTTGTTTCCTTGTGTTTTACGTGGCAATCAGTGGTGTGCTGTTTTTCTTCTCTGTCCATAATGAAAACGAACGTATCACAATTGATTTTTACAAGTCTCTGAAATATGGTCGAAAAGTATCAAAACTAAGAGACGAGTTATTGTTGAATAAACCAAATCAGCAAGATAAGATTGAAAAAGGATGCGATTGCTGGAAACCGAAAGTACCAGGGACTTCAGATCCAGTTCACGTGCCGAATGTCTCGTGTCCCGAAACACCGCCAAATCTCGGTAAAAATATCACTTTCATAATTTTTGATAACAGAAAGATCAAAACCAGAGTAGTCTTTTTTATAACGTCTCTCATGTCTTCAGTATACGACTGTTTTGAATATTAAAAGTAACGTCTCCTTCTCTTTATTTTATAGTCGGGAAACTCGGAATAACGGAAAACATGACAGTAGAAGATGTGTACAACAGTTCGACTCTGAAGCGTCTCCGTCCAGGGGGCTCGTACCAACCCCTGGAGTGCCGGGCCCGGGACAGGGTCGCCATCATTGTGCCATATAGGTGAGTGCTGATGATAACATAGTAAAAGGAATAATCTGGAGGTCCCGGGTTCGAGTCTAGCCACGGCATCAGCGACGTTTTAAAATAGCAATCGTTAAATGACTAATGGCAATAGAAAATACTAAGTAAGTCTAAATGTCAGTGCTACACGATGGCGTTTTTAGATTCATGTAGTCATGTCTCATCAATATATATTATTTACAACATACTGATATTGTTTATTTATGTCTTAACGCATTTTTAGCTTTTTATTATTTCATAATATGGGAAATAGAAAAAAGTCACTAGTTGCTAGATCTGAACAAAATATGGTGCAGGGGGGGGGGGGGGGGGGGGGGGTATGACACATGCTTTTCCCATTTTTAAAAAAAATCCTGTACAGTTGTAGATTTGTTTAATGGCGCAATTTCATACATCAAAACATGTATTGCATATCCATAGCTTCACGACGCTTCTGTCATTTTTCCCAGAACATACATTTTGTAAAAAGCGTCATTTACATGATTATTTTCCCTGTGGCAACTTGAAGCACTGTGTCATAGATTTTATGGGAAAACAAATGATTTAGGGTTTCTTTCTAGGATAAGTTCAATGCCAATACATGCAGTAGTCCCATGTTTCATACACGGACGGTTTTCTTCTTACGTATTTTTTAAGTTTCACCATTTCGAATAACTATAATATTGGATTCGTCAAGATAGACTTCCATTCCAGTGGACTGGCAAAAAACATTAATTCTGTAAGTACTGTAACGTGCTGGCCGTTTTCTCAATATCATCAGCAAACATTAAGTATAATATGTCTGGAATTTCATCTTTAATACATATATCTGTGTCACAGTTATATTACAAAATAGTTTTATTCCATTTTACTTGTAAGCCCATGGGGATAAAACATACAAGTACATACTATGTAAAACACTATTAAGAAAATCACGTATTTTAATCAATATTTTACTGTAAAATCATTTATTTTCGTTGACATTAATTTCGTGGAATCTGTGATTAAAACAATATCGTTGGAACATATATTGGTGGAACCATGTTCTAGAAAACATGAGGTGTATGAAATAAACTGTTTTTTTTCCGTGGGAATAATATTCGAGGATAATGTCATCCATGAAATCAACGAAAATTAGTCCTCCACGAAAATTAATGATTCTGCAGTAAATTGTCTTCAACCAAGTATATACGAGTAGCGTTTAGATGTATACGAATAAGTGAAAGTCTTTGAGCGAAACTAAATATGGATATATCGTTATTGGCTATTAATATCGAGAAGGTACAAGTTATAAAGTATATGATGTACTTTATAAATAATTATTTTAAGATGTATTGAGTCTCTCTCTCTCTCTCTCTCTCTGGTATTAACGATCTAGACATGAACTATTATATTTAAATATTTAATAGATAAACTTTAGTTTCCAAACCGATGTATATTCTACGCCACTAGATCTATGATAAAATGTCAAACTAAATGGCAAACTCTGAGACTGTATCTGAAAATTAAAACCTGAAGAAATGGATGTCCTGAAGACAAATATTGCAATACCCAAATAACGGGCTCCATTAGTGTAGATGTTTGTTTTAAATTTTTTTTTAATCTTTTTGAACACAAATAGCAAATACATTTCTAGTGCGCTTGCGGTAGGTCGGTGGTTCTATTCGGGGTCTACCTCCACCTGTAATTAGCTGGACGTCGCTATATGACTGAAATACTGTCGAAGCGACGGTAAACTCAAATAGTCAAGTCAAGTCACATCGTTTCTAGTGCGTCATGCGTTATTGGTCGCTTGAATTTCAAATTGCTTATCTTCATTGTTCCTTAAAGGTGAAATTTTTACACATTTTTTTCCTTTAAAAAAACTTCCTTTTTCGTGTCCATGCATCTAAAGAAATTCCATACTTAATTTTGCACTAAAAAAAAACACAAAAAAAAACTTAATGAGATGGCTAAATATCGTTTTAAGCTACACGACCTTCATCATGCAATTTGGCGTCACGTGACCGCTATGGCATTTTTTTTAACTCAGATATATTAGACATTCGCGACTTCAGACGAAGTGAAATAATGAGCAAACTGTGAGATGGTATTACACGAACAAATTTACTCGAATTACAATAAATATGTTTACTAAGTCAAATGCATATAAAACAGAGATAGGAAGTCCTTGTTAAAGTTATTGAAAAAATATTGTTTAAGCAAACAGCAGATCATTGAATACTGCAAACTCTCTCTCTCTCTCTCTCTCTCTCAAAAAAAAAAAAAAAAAAAAAAAAAAAAAAACTATGGAAAAATCACAGAGAAATATATACCTATATCATTAAATAATCATTTTTCAACTGCTTATTTTCAGTTTATTTATGTAAAAGAAATAAATTATGAGTTAAATTCAACCTGTGTAGCAGAAAAAAAGCGCATTTAACATAGTTATCATCATGCAGGTACTTTTCTATTTTACATAAAACATTTTTTATTTCTTGACTTATTAAATTATATGGTATCATTTTAATGGTAATGTTCCATTGTAAGATACAATTTACTTCCACCTATCTTCAATAGAAACAGAGACTTTGCGAGAATTGGACAAATTGTTACGTGCTTTTGTGAGATTTAGACTATTTGTTAATCTTTGTTAAATAGGTCTTTACCTATAAAATCAATATAGTTTATTGGAAATACTGCCAGTAGGTCATCCAGTTTATCACCAACTACAAGGCAGTCGATCCGATGGTTGTTGAAACATTACGTGTTTAAGGTTATATTTTAACGGTTACACCATTCCGTTTAAAACGAGCCTTAAGGGGTTAATATTTTTGTCACCTTCTGTAAGCATAGGTTACTCATAGGGAGTCTCTTCTCCGTCATCTATCTGTCCATCTGTCCGACTTTCTGTCACACTTTTTATTCTGCAATAACTTCTGCCCTACTCATGCTACTGAAATGAATTTTCATAGATGGACAGAGCTTGACAAGAGGAATTATCATGCACAATGTCCATTACTTTGGCGTTAATATAATTTTCAGTAATTCCTCTTTTTTTCTGTCTATTTCATTTTATCTGTTACACTTTTTTTTCTGTTCCGCAACATAACTTTGCCATTCCTTGGTGGATTTTGAAATCACTTAGCAGAAATGTTCACCATAATGAGATGATGTGTCGTGCACAAAATCCAGGTCCGTAGCCACAAGGTCAATGTCACATTTAAAGTTCAAAGGTGTTAAAGTCTAGTTTTTGTGTCTGTTCAAACCCTTTGTCATTCTTTGATGGATTTTGAAATTACTAGGGACAGAAATGTTCACCATATTCGTAGCTCCAAGGTCAAGACCACACTTAGAGATCAAGATTAAAAAAGAGTCTTTTTTTCGTCTTTAAGACTATGTGTCATGCACAAGGTCCATAACTCTGGCATCAATATTTTTAGTTATTCCCTTTCTTTTCTTTGTCACACTTTTTCATACTTTTTCATGTCATGTAGTGCTCAGATATGATAGCTAAAGATATCCATGTATGTTTGTTTTCAGAATATAATTTCAATACTTGAGTCTAGAGACTGTGTACGAATGAATCCAGTATAGTGGTCGGGCCCCACACCCTAGGAAATCGTGCCTTCAAATGCAGTTAAGCCAAGATTGGTGTCACTCTGATTGCCCCAAACTGGAAATGGTATTAAAATAATCGGTTCAAACAAAATATAGACTTAATTCAGCAGTGGTAAGCACCCGTTCGAAACGCACACTTATCAGTTAGCGACCAAATATAACGAGTCTAAAAATGATGTCTTTATTTTTAATGGAACAGTTAATAAATTAATTGATCTTAATTAATAGGGGGGAGGGGGTTCAGTCAATCTTTTCCAACTTGCGTCACTTTTGTATTTTTTAATTTTCCATTTCATGCAACTACAAAAAATTCAACATACTTTTTGCACACGAGGTCTTAGATTAAAATATCCGATTTAAATGAAAATCAAATCGTTGTATTTCTTAAAAGAAACTTTTATGTATGCATTTAGATATAACAAGGTAAATAAATACGGTAACATTTACATTTATATTATCGAGTGATAAACAAAATAAATGTTACATAACTAAAATTACGGAGGCTGAACTGTGTCATGTCGTGTGGAGGAGCGGCGAGGCGAAAAGTCGAAACTACTTGTGGTCGTGTTTCATAATTTTGGAGTTGAAGAGCGGGTTGTGGAAGTACTTAAATTTCGAGGTATTCGTAGCAAAACAACACACACACACACACACACACACACACACACACACACACACACACAGAGAGAGAGAGAGCAGAATCGGGAAAACGCTATTTTCGTAAACGCAAAATCGGTTGAATATAGAATATGGTATCCCCAAAACAGGTGCTTGTGGTACCACGTGTGACACGTTTAGCAACATGGTTACCCATATCAGTGAATTCGAAGTTCAACCTGTTAGATGAGCGCGTGTGAGAAAAGTGAATGTGATCAGTCAAATGGAAATAAAAAATCAAAAAATAGTTTTTATATATATATATCATATATTCTAAATATAGTCTCAGTACCGTTCGTAACACTATTGCCTGTGATGGAGAAACCACCACGGATGGTTGCGTTTGTAGATGGGTATTGGAAGACGTACTACACACGTATAGTTAAAAAATCAAATTCTTAACCCTTACCCTGCTGGAACCGTAAGTGCTAACCTTTGCCACCAGTAAAGAGCCAGGCCAACCTGCACATCCGTGTAGGCTGGCCTGGCTCTTTACTGCTGGCTAACCAAATACATGTTTTCATCTTGTTATCCCTAAAATTGATAATGGACAGTTCCAAAAAAAGATGCCGGCATTTGAGAAATTCAGCAGGTTAAGTGATGATCACGGACCATCTGATGTTGCAGGGACCGCCCCCACCAGGTGATGCTGTTGCTATACCACCTTCACAACCTACTTCAGAGACAACAGCTGCACTACACAATATACATCGTGGAAATGGTTTGTTGCTTTTGTTTGTTTGCTTGGGTTTAACGTCCCAACGTCGGTATTTCCGTCAAGCTGGGGCTCTGTCTACATGAAGCAAAACTGCGACATCAAGCCAGGCATGTTTTTTGACACCACAGTCATATTATCCGGATAGAGGACCAACCAGTAATGGAGTAACCCTTGTGTACTGCGCCGCGCCAACAAGGGAGCAATACCAGGCACAGCCATGTTTAACGATTTTAATATGTCGCGTCCGGGAATCGAACCCACGACCAAGAAATGGTAGTGACAGGGTCTTGCCGGTGACGTATAATATAACCAATAACATGTATCCGAGTTTTGATATGATTACATTTTGTTGTTACACACACACACACACACACACACACACACACACACACACACACACAACACACACACAGCAACAATAACAACAACCACAAGCAGAGCTATATTTACATTTTCTTCTTTTCAAGGCCTATCCCACTCAGTTCAACAGAGGACTGTTGGCTAACGTTGGTTTTTTGACGGCAGAATCCGTTGCTAACTACACGTGTTTCATTATCCATGACGTCGACCTGATGCCCGCAGACGACCGGAACCTGTACCGATGTTCCGGTCAACCGCGCCACCTGTCTGTCAACTCCAGCAAATATGGATACAAGTAATTAATTTTTTAACATTCTTCGGCACAGACCTGTAGTTGTCGAGATAATAAATTCGAATTTCAAATAAACAATGTAACATAGAAAATGACCCACGTTGAATTGTCATATATGACCAAGTAACATAGAAAATGACCCACGTTGAATTGTCATATATGACCAAGTATCATTTATAACGAATTACATTAATCAAATCAGTCGTTGAAAGTCGGCGTTTGGTACAAAATTAAGGTAACTGAATGATTGCTTAATTATAGGTAATTTGTCATATGCATCAGGGTTTTTTTTAATCTTGCAAAAAGAAACTTGAAATTTGTAATTTCAAAATTTTGCTGTACACATTCAATGAATAACTAAAAAGGTGCTGATAATGATGACGACGACAACGATGATGGTGATTGTTATGACAACGACAATGACGATGACTGTAATTGAATCATCGTAATTTTCATTGAGTGTCTGTTTCAGACTCCCTTATGAACATTACACCGGGGGTGTGGTCGCCTTCACAAAGGAACAATACCTCAGAATAAACGGATTCAGTAACTCATATTTCGGCTGGGGCAAGGAAGATGATGATCTACACAGGAGGTCAGTCCAAACTATCAAATGTATTAAGAAAGGGAGCAAGCGCATGAATACCCGACAGAATTACATTGCTTTGACGGCAAAAATGTGTTTGTTTGTTTGTTGGGTTTACCGTCCCTCCAACAGTATTTCATTCATTTGGAACGATGTCTACTTGAGACAGATATAGTGCTCCCACACTGCAGTAACACACAGTGACATGTGACATGATACCACACCCAGTCACATTATCCTGACACTGGGCCAACCAGTCCTGCAACTATCCTTATATGCTGAGCGCCAAGCAAGGGAGCTATAACAGTACAATTTTTACAACTTTGGTATGTCACGGCCGGGGATCGAACCCTTCGTTTTGCAAATATTCATATGCTATACTCAGGAGTCTGAGAATTTTTAAAAATATATCTGACCTCATGTTAATGGAACTTAAGTGTGATTTTCCTACTCGGACTAAAACTGTTATGATCATTAATAGTTTCAATAGGAATTTGAGTATGATACTAAAATTTGAGTCTGAGATCGTACTTATGTATATTTGAGAACACGGGGCCAGGGCTTATTGTCTTCAATCCCCAAAATGTATAAAGATTTGTGTATTGTAACATATCGCCGATATGGAAAAAAAAAGATAATAAAAGATGATGAATGTTTTATACACATGTATTGAATAGAACATTTAAATCGATGACAGGGTCCTTTTGGCGCGTTATAAACTGGACCGCCCGGAACCAGCTGTTGGAGTATACTTCGAACTGCCGGGTACCAGCGATAAATCCAATCCAGATAACCCAATGAAGTAAACCTATTTATTTATTGCTGTTTCAGTAAGCGTAAGAAATAATAAACTTTAATATTTATCATAAATGGGCCGCGATTAAACCAATAGCAGTTTTAAGCACTAAATATTTTTTGAATAACGGTTAGCGACAACACAGAAGATGATTACGATGGTGAAGAAGGTGACCATGACAAAATAGTGTATTTATTGATATGTTGAATATTCTTGTAGGAAATTCGTATATTAACTTATGTACCTTATATCACAGGGACAGTGTGTATATACACTCGCTGAAACGAACAGATAAGGACGGAGTGAGGAACGTGCTCTATTCCCGCCTGGCCCTTGAGTTCTACCCATGGTACACCTGGGTGTACGTCAGTACCAACGAAACACTCATCATGAAGGTGCGTCCGTCCGTGCGTTTGTATGTTTTGAATAATGTAAATAGCTGTGTGTATGTGTGCTAAATATAGAAGTTTTCATTTTGTATCATGTTACAACAGTAAGAGTTTTTATGACTTCGGGTCCGCAGGTTCTGGGTTTGAACCCGAGGGGCAAGGATATTTCATTGCCTTCACAAGCGTCAAATACTGGTCAACAGTCAAGAGCGATTTGTTTATGTTGTAAGAACATTTTTCGCAAATGACAATAAAAGATATTTACCTATAAGGACACTGGCGTAGCTTCCTATAGGCACAGTAGGCACGTGCCTACACATATTTTCTCTAAGGTGAAAAGATTTTAAAAAAAAGCATTCTAAAATCAATATAAATATAAAAAACTGAAAGAAGAGAATTTAATGCAGAGGATTTCTTATATTTTATATTTTACAAAATTATGTCGAATGATGCTCACATGTACCAAAAGTAAAAAATAAAACGCCCTTCCATAGTATATGTATGATGATTGTTAAAAAAATTCTCAAGCTTATGTTTCTTGGCGCTTGAATTCAAAAATGTAAAACACGCAGACTCTATATTTCATGGAACTGGGAAGAAGACGAACGAAACGGCGGTCCATGGACGAAACATGCATGCCAGTTTTAACCTTTTCGGCCGTTAAGCCGTTTATTTTCACCCTGACTTCCTGTGAAACACACAGTAATGAAGCGGAATAAAATTAGGCTTTTCATTGGTTAATATATACTTTGCTATATTCCCATTGGTCATTGTAAAATTAGTCAAAAAAAAAAAAAAAAAAAAAAAAAAAGAAAAAAAAAAGAAAGGAATTGCGGAAACGAGTTCTTTAGATCTCTGTTTGTTTTAAAAAGTTGAGGTTTTCTTTCGCTGCGAACGATTTGTCCCGAATAATAAGACACTTCACCTTTTTAAGGTAAACTGAACGAGTAGAACGCTAAAAAACAGGAAACAGATAGATTTCGGAATTGATTGTTCGACCCTGACAGATCCTATTTTCAATAAAAACGTAACATCCGCTTTCGTTTTGTATTAAGGCTGTGAGAGTCTACCAAGATTGTACAAATTACAAATGTATTTGGATCCGTGGTATTTCAAAGAGCTGCACTGACACAGGAATTACACAACTATTAAACCAACAACAAAATCAATTATATGTTAAACCATTCAGACACTAATCATCAAGCTGGTTACCGTGGCCGAGTATCTTTTCTAAAGATATTTCTTGTTATAACTGGTATTCCACTAAATTAATAGTTATGTGTTTCTAAGCTTTAGGTTTGATACGCCATCACTGGAGTACTTCCGGAAGTACCAAGAATTCTTAAAACAATTGAAATATGTAATACTTGAAGATATATTCATTAATGCCTGATTAAAGCTGGAGACGTTCTTTTATCTATTTTCATTTTTGAGATGTTTTGTGAAACATACTCTTGAATGTTACTTCAATGATCTCTTATCTTTATATCGAATCACGGACATCAGAAGTAGTGCTCATGTTATTATATTTTGTTTAGCTGCATATGTAACGTCATGTTTTTTAACACCTTAAACATGACGAGGGCATATAGCAGAAACTTTGCTAAATAAAGTGTAATTTTTAAAAACAACAACAACAACAAAAAAAAAAAGAGAAAAAAAAAAAGAACTTGTTCAACTTTTCAATCATAATAAATACAATTCAATTGAAAATAAAAATATTGAAAATTAGTCTTCCAGTTCAGTGAACAGGCAAAACCATCAACTGTATTGCCACAAACATGATGTAACATTTATTGCAGGAATAATTCACACATATGTAATTTTCATACATTCGTATATCATTACCAATACATGTACTATTATAGTTATCTTTTAAAGGCGATATGTAATGGCTACACCAGTCCTTTTAAAGACACGCGTTAGGATTTTTTTTAGTAATAATCGTTCTGCTTTACGGATTAATGACATAGGCAAGGTACATAAATACTTTTTTCCTATGGTTGCGAGAGTGGATAGGGGTAAATATTTTATCAACGGTTGAAAGCAGTGTATTAAGGAAATAAATAGTTTAAACTATATGTAGTTAGCTTTCAGACCTAAAACAAGTTACTTATTTGTTTGAATCTTTTATATTGCCTTAAAGGCTTCAGTTTTT
>CM037781.1:65545934-65558437 GCA_021229015.1 Solen grandis | reverse complement strand
CTAATGCACATACATCCATGCACAAACGCTTTTTCTTTTCTTTTTTGCTAAGTTTAAAAAGCTACCCTTTTTATAGGAAGTTCGTCAACAGGACAACCAAAGTGATTTCGATCGAGGGCTTGACAGATTTACTTTTAAAATATAAAACTTTAATGTCAGTCCCGCGTGTATTTTAAACACACATGAAACATTAATACAAAATCATAACAGCATAACATTACGTGCTTAGATATGATTGGTTTTGACGTACGTTTGTTCTCAGAACTTTGGGGGGGGGGGGGGGAAGGGGGGGGGGAGAAAGAGAGAGAGCGAGTGTCATGAATTTCAATATTATACTGCAAAGGCTATTGATGAGTATATATCAAGTTTGATGTTCGGTCAGAAGTAAACTAGTTTAGGTCTTAATTACTTGAAAATTCACACAAAATGGACACATATTCCCATTAAAAGAAGTAATACTTAAGGGCGGATTTCATTAGTCTTGTATCTGTAATAAAAAATACCCAAATATTTCATTTCTTAACAATTAGTTAAAAGGTAATAATTCATTTCGGCTTAGTCATGTACTTGAATATTTCATAAAATAGTAATGGTGGAATGGGTATCAACCAAGTTTAAGAATTTAAGTATTACTTAGTGCTAAGTAATGTTGGTGGAATTCAAGCCAGGTCTAAAGCGGTAGAAAATCGTGCCTACACATTCAGTTAAGCCAAGCTACGCCCTGAAGGACCTATAAAGACGTGACAATGGGTAGACATGGTGTGTGTGTCGTTATCATTGATAAAGACATAAATGTATACTAATATACATGTAGATTAAAAAGTATGTGTGTGTCTACATTAAGGAATCTCTTTCTCATATAAATTCATAGGAATTTAAAATGTCATTAAAATGTGTCTAGTTTCTAAATTGCAATCAAATACGCTATGTATTAAAAAGCCATTCATTAAAAAAACAAAACAACAACAACAACAACAACAATATAACAAACGGTGAGTCATTGTTTTTCATAAACAGGTTTTTTTAATTTATTTATTTATTTATTTGTGGAGGGACGGGGTATGACAGGACGCAACGATTGTCATTCCAAAATTGTTTCAAAAGTAGAATTCATTCATCTATGCTCGAATATTTCATGGAATTTTTAATAAGACTTGTGATATTCACCTGTGAACATAGTAAATACTTGTTCGCTTTGGCTTTGGTCTTTTGGATGTAACAGAAATAAAATCTTTGAATCTTTTTTTTTTAATTTAATGATCAAGTTGACATTCAAATATATCACACCGTTGAGAGAAATAAGAAGTATCAAATATGTCCTTAAGTTTTTTAAGTATTACCCCAAGTCATACTCTATATAAACTGCTCAAGACGAATTAATACAACAAAAGTGAAGAAAGAAAACGCCATCAGCTGTCCTGATGTAAATAAAGCTCCATGACCAAATAAATCCCAAATGCTAAAATTAGGTTTGAAATGTCATCTCAAAAACACTCTCTATAATACCGGTATTTAATCGATCTATGCAAGAAAGGTGTGTTAGGAAATGTTTTAGAACTATAGACAATTAACTTATATGTTTAACTTAGCATATACATTATTAGGCCTTGTGATGTCCTCGTTGACATTCAAGTTTAATGCTGCTGTCGCAAATGTCTAGATATAAAATGTATTTTAGAGCTCTTTATCTCCATGTTGCTTGTCTCTGTCCATTTGAGCTTTATTTTTTGCTCTCTCTCTCTCTCTCTCTCTCATATTCTTGCATACAAAAGTCTAATTTGAGATTTGAGTTTAAAAAAAAAGAAGAAGAGAGGCCGAACCCAATGTTGTAAAAACTTTCTGAAACCCCCTTCAATACTATTTGTTAGATAAAATGATGATTATACAGCTATCTTGAACTTACATGCCCACCTTAAATGTTGACCATTTACGAATTATGTTTATGTTGTTAATGATTAAATTAATGATGATTATGATTCTAGTTTTACTTTTTAATTCTCAGAAATTTAAGGCCATGATGTTCGCAAAAGTGGACCCCAATAGCATCCATCGCCAGCGGTGATGACCAGCGACAGTTTTGACCTTTGTTATCCCACATTAAAGAAAAAGTCATGTTTTGAAAATTATCAAATTAAACGTTTTGATATCTTTGAAGAAAACAGAGAGATGCGTTTTAACGTATTAAAGCATCATGTTTATTGTTAATACAATGACCCAAAATTAAACTTCTACACTTTATTTAAACAACAACAACAACATCGTGTAAATATATCAACAGTAAGTAAGTAAGTTAAAAAGTAAGTATAATCTTTATTTTAAGTGGATAACATATTTGACAGAAACCAATCGCCTTCCCTATGGTGCAGTATATACCTGTAAACACAATTATTTACTGATGAAGTCGGTGTCAAGTTTCATTTTGGGTCAGTGTAGTTTATACGTCACAATATCCATAATTGTTTGTTCGACTAGTAACTGAAGTTCGTGGGTTCGATCTCCGGCCGCAAAATGCCAAAGTCGTTAAAATAGCACTTGTGTTTGGCACACATAAGGTTAGAGGCTAGGATTGGTTGGCCCAGTGTCAGGATAATATGACTGTATGTGGTATCATTTTAATTGTCACAGTGTGGCAGCACTATATATGTCTTATTAGAGAAAAAGTTCCCCAAAATGTTTGAAAGACTTTAAACAGGCCGTTAAATCCAAGCAAGGAAACAGACATATTTGAAATATTTAAGGACTGCGGTTTAAAAAAATATCTCGTATATTATAACTGGTAAAAAAATATGTATTGAATATCGGTTGAATATTGTGTATGTTTGTTTGTTGGGTTTCACCTCCCATCGACAATATTTCATTCATTTGGAGACGATATCTACTTGTGACAGACATCTGCAGTATCACGCCCTATGCATGTTGCATGATGCCACACCCAGTCACATTATCTTGACACCGGGATAACCAGTCCTGCAACTACCCTTATATGCTAAGCGCCAAGTAAGGGAGCTATGCCAGTACCAATTTTTACGACTCTTGTATGTCGCGGCCGGGGATCGTACCCACATGGATATTGTGTTCGTACATTCATTTAGACAAAATTTTGTATCACATTGATATCTAGGAATTATTATAGCTGATGCTAGTGATTTAAGATATAAGATGTGTAAACATGTGTAGGAAACATCAGATATTAAAGCAAATTCATGGATTTAAATTTATAAAAAGAGAAAAACAACAACAACAACAACAACATTATTTTAATATACCGTTCGAATATTGCAATTTCATTGAGATAAATAGATAGAATACAAAAATGTACATGAATGCCATTAAAGTTTTAAAGTACCACAGTGGTATCTTTTTCATGAGCTACATCTTCTATATCGTCGTTTTTATAAATTTACTAAGGTGCATTTTTTGCTGTAGCGGTAAATTATTCTGGTGAATAATTTACGCTACAACACTATAGATTTTGTTCCTCTCTCTCGTGTAGAGTAATATATTTCTGTAAATGTGTTTGGCATTTTGATTTAAGTATAATATTATTTATAAATTGACATTGTTATATTTAATTTCATATGTTCATACACGGTGATTATTTTTCATAATTGATATAGGTTCAATTTATACAACTATTGCATATCTTTGATTTTGTTTTCTTCATGTGTAAAGGTCAGTAAATACTTTCATGATTTTAAGCATTTATCATCTGTCTCGTGTCAGGCTTGAATTGTTTATTTTGATAAAATGTCCGACATATTTAATGCCTTCACTGGCCATTTATCTTTGGTCAATTCACTGACTGTTGGCTGCATCCGTTCTCTGTAACGAGGGGACGTGTTGCAGGCCTCTGCCAGTGATGCTACCCCCTGTCGAGTGATTTGTGGTTGGCATGTTAGTTTATTCCATCGTCTTTTTCAGTGTCATTTTGCTATTCAAAACAATTATTCGAGTTCTAACCTGCGTCCAGTGCAGAACTCTGCCAGGTCAGTTTATTGGTATTTGTAGTCAAATATCATCTGTAGTAAATTTATACAGAATACTGTACAGTACTGTTGCTTTTGTTTTTATTTGGATATCTGTGTTGAAATACATATCTAAACAACACAGTGACTTGTGTCTTTTATACACCCTTTAAGAGTAACCACGGATAAAATTATCTCGGACTAAGGGACTTTTACCGTATTATTAATTTCACGGGTTATCATTTTCTTCATTATAATGAATGTTGCGAACATTTATGGCCGCTATGTTTTTTTTTTATCAAAAAGAATATTTGACAGACGGCAGAAAATGTATATCCAGTATCTCTATTTTAAAGAGAGGAATAATCTAAATATATCTATATTGTATGGTTATGTGTACACTTCCTGTCAAAATCAAACCGGAAAAGGCTGAAGGTCCGTGACAACTGCACCAGGAGAAACGTGCAAGCACGAGACGCACGTATTTTCACTCTTAACAGTGTACATGTATCCAGCCATTTGCCACCTCCAATAAATTGCATACAGATGTTTAATGCAAATGTTTGCATTAAAAAGAGGTTATTTTTACAACGCAACATATTACTACTGTCCGTAGATATTTTAATACCGAATATCTAAATTCAATGCCCTCTTGCTTGCAAGCTACACGTGCACCTGTTTGCTCGACCATAGATAAATATGTTTGTATGGCGAGCTCCTGGTTAGGCGTGTGCCATATTTACATATTTTACATGAATAAAATGCACAGCAATCTTTTTTATCTTGATTATTTTTGTTTTTGTTATCTTTTAGTTTTAGAAGTTGTTACGGCACAAACGAACGATAATTTTGTAACGATGCGCAAGCAGGGAAAACTATCAATAAAGCAAAATACTATGAATGAAATTATGTGATGTAAGAGCCAGTAATTCATTATACATGAAGCACACGAACCTCTGGCATGTAATATCTGGTAGGTACATGTATATGGCAAATAAAATTATGTCGTTCAATGAAATATATTCGGTCCTCATAGTAAAATGTTAAATTATCTACAAGTTGCATTTGATGTAGATGATCAATAAAACAGTTACAAATTACAAGCAACTTGATTTTCTCCTTTATTGTTCCAGCTTCACGCAACATTAGAACTTTCAGTCCTTTGATGTTTAATCATAAATTCTATCGCTAACTTACAAAACATTGCATTATTAAATACTGATTACACGATACGGCAATCTGCTTAGTTCCTTCCCTTCCCATATATATATATACAAACTGTATATATTGACGCAAAAAAATGCAGTTGGATTTGATGAAACGTTTTGCATATATATATATATTTTAAATTTGCATTCCATAGTTGTTTAAATAATCGGTACAAAATGCCTTAAATGTCATAGGGGTCGAAATTAAAATGTTAACTTGACAGTGCTTTTTCCTCAGTTTTTTGCTGTTAGTTTATATTTCGTTCAACACCGAGTATGTCCACCTTTCTTCTGAATCAAAGCACTCATCCCGTTTCAATCACAGGCTCGAATTACACAATATTTAACGCTAAGTAATACTTAAATTCTTAGACTAGGCAGATACACATTCCACTATTACTATTTTATGAAATATTCAAGTATATGAATAAGTCGGAATGAATTGTTACCTTAATAAGTTATATTATTGTTAAGAAATGTAATATTTAATTTTATAAGAGAAATAAGAATAATTAAATTTGCCCTTAAGTATTTAAGTTTTACTTAGTGATATTTTTTTTGATGGAATTCGATTTTCAGCCCTTCGCTAATACCACGCTCGAGTAAACGAAGAAATGGATGAGATGTTTGAAATGATGATACCGATAAATCATCAAGAAGCGCATGCACGACGCAACTATTTGAATTTCGCACGTGCAAAGCCACGAATACCATGATATCACCAGCTACGGACATTGGACAATCAATACATGACACAAACATTTCATTTTCTTGTAAAAAAAATGTTGATGTGTATGAAGATTCCATCAAACACTACACAGTGACCTCCCTTGCAAGTAAAAAAAAATCCCTGCCGTCACAAATGGCACGTGATGATGGTAAACTAACAAAATGGCGTCTCCGTCTGCTGTCACAACAACAACAACAACAAAAATAAAATGATTTTTTTACCACGAGGCGATAGTTGATGTTTATTGAAGAAAACAAACTTAGGGAAATGACACTCGCAGTATAATAATTTTTTGGAAAAAAGAAAAATTATCTAAATTCTGTGAAGTTTTACTTGTGGTGGCAGTGGTTATCTACAACTGTAAGGGGAGATAACTACTGCGTGGAGTTTGTACTGTCATGACTAGGCCCCGTGGTCCAGTGGAAGCCTACATGACTGTGGATCAGAAGGTTCGAACCCCACATGGTACTTCATGGCCTTCTCATGCGCAAAGTACTGGTACAACCCAGGAAATATATGTGATAATGCCTCAGAGTGAACGCTACATATTTAGAGTAAGAAAGGGAAGAAAGCTAACATATAATGAATATGCTTAATGTGCCACAATTGTATTAAATCTATTTGGGACTTCTGTCTACATGTAACAGATATGCCAAGTGGCGTAATATCATACACAGAAACTGGATCAACCATTTCCGGAACTGCCCTAATGTACTGAGCGCAAAACACAAAGGTGAAGGGCGACCGTATCATTTTTAACGACTTTGGCATGTCGCGGCTGGTGATGAAACCCGTTTACGAGGTGGACACCTACTTTTTATATTGATACAGGATCTTTTTTGCTTTAGGGTGGTTGATAAAAGGTGCGTGTACATTTCCATGTTGAACATTTTATTATTATATATACCGGTAGCCAAATGGTTAGAGTGTCTGCCTCGTAACAGGACGGTCGTGGGATTAATATCCGGTTGCCAAACACTTGTCGCTCAGGACATGAGGACAAATGTCAGATTGATCTCTGTGGGTTTGGTAGCATGTAACGGCTTGATATCGTTGAGAGGCATCACTATATATGTCATATGTGGATAAAAGTCCCAAAACGACTGATATAATTGTTAGTGGGACGTTAAACCCACGAAAATAAACAATCATTATTATCATATAAAAGTTACCTACGAGGACAAATCAAAACGTTTCTGACCTAACGTTTAAAACAAAGACGGATTTAAAATTCAACTATCACCAGGTTTTAACTATATGCATTCATTTGTTTAGTATCAGAATATGTAGAGCATATATATTAAGAGAGGTATTTGCGAATTTCACCGGTTAATGCCCTGGAAAAGGAATAAAGGAGACAGGCCAGAAACTTTCTGATGTGTCCTCGCATAAGTAATGTAAATTCAAATCCATTTAACACAAACACGAACATGTAGATTTTTAATGAGGAAAACGTTTACATTTTTGAATGGATATTATGCCGATACAAGTTTTGTAGGGTCCGTTGCTTTGTAGTATCACAACCAGCTACCCACTTTAACCAGTCTGGAAGTTTATTATGCTGACTTCTCCTGCTCAATTGCTGCAATAAAATGAAAAAATGGCATACACTAAAACTCTTGAAGTTGAATTACGACAAAAAAACAAACAAACAAAAACAAACAACTTCGAACATACTATATGTCTCATGTAGAAAAAAAGTCCCCAAAACGACTGAAAAGCCTTCATTGAAACATTCATCAAGCAAGTTCGGTTCCATAGACCGAGTGGTTAGAGCGTCCGCCCAATTATCGAGAGGTCTTGGGTTCGATCCCCAGGCCGTGACATTACGTTAGTAAAAATGTTTATAAATACCAATATCATGGGAGGTATTGTGAAGAGGTAGTTAAGCTTGGTAGTGGACTGGTCCCTCTTAGTCGCAAAAAGCTATTTATAGTAACAGGTGGTGAAGGGCTCGATCGTCAGCTAAACTAAGTGCTCCGAGATCCAAACACACTGACGAAACCATTTTTATGTTTCGTAAAACTTTATATTACCTTTTTTGTCTCTTTCTTTTTTTTTCCACTGGCTATAGTATATAACATCTTTAAAATCAGCGACAAATACGTTTTCTAGTATAAATTTAAAATTACATGCTATTAAAAACTTGTCAGCATTATTATATTAAATATATTATATTGTAATACTTTTACTTTCTTTTACTTTCATATTTTTTTCTCTTACGCCGAATATCTTTTATAAAGATATTTCTTGTTTAAAGTAAAGACAATTCATATGTAACCAAGCGAAACCGAAAAATCATAAATCGCGTATATCCGATTATTGTTTCCAGATCCGCACAATAAACTGCACACTTTCTCCGCAGTAGTTATCTACCCTGAAGGCCGAGACGATTTCCACTTGTGGCCTAAAAATAGACATACGCCAGCTTCTTCTTTAGTTGTTTTAAATCATTTGCCCAAACAACATTCCTAATGTGATACCTTTTTAAAAAAAATTTTAATTGGAATATCCTAAATATCCTAAAAATAAATTTACAAGCATGATACATTCATTTCTGGCTTTATTTGCATACCAACATTTGATGGGAAGAAGTAGGTCAAAATCAATAATATACAGCTACGCCGAAAAATTGTACTGATGTATCTCCATTGCTTGGCGCTCAGAAAATATGTGTGGCTAACGACTGGTCGACCCGGTGTCCGGATAATGTGTGATAATATGCCACTTATATACGTTGTGATATCGCAGTGGGGCTTCGTGTAGACAAAACAAACAAGAGCTGTCAGAGGACTGCACGCTCGACTATTCAAAATGTTTGTTGGTAAATCAAATGAAAGATATATCAATTCTTGCCCTTCACATATCCTGTACATAACAATATTAAAAAATTATATACCTTGATAGTCTGATACCCCTATATTTTTTTATAAAGTCTAAAAACAATCCCATGCCTAGTTACTGAGACATAAGCATAATAACACATAAAATTCAGTTTTAGTAAAAAAAATCACTGGCTGAATTATGTAGAATGCCTACACTTTAGACGAGCAATTGCACAGTTAGGTAATATCAGATATGTTAAGATTGTGTAGTGAGATGTGATTTAGAAATCAGACCCGACACATGGGCTAAATCAGGAATTTGTAAGAAATACTGGTTATATGAAGTATAAATGATATTATAAAGTAGAAAATAACACTGGGTTACAAGGAGTTTAACTGATTTTCTTTATAATAATTGTATGTGAATTTATAAGGTCATATAGATTTGGTTTTATATGTGATCATTTCATATCGATATCACTGATCTTTGACCATATAACTTGTCATGTTTCTTTGTGCATGACATGAAATGTTTTTTTTTGTTTGTTTTTTCATTTGTGTATACAATGGGCATAATGCCTACTGGTATATCATGAAATAAACTATAAACATATTTAACGACTTTGGTATTTCCCAGCCAGGTATCGAAGATACGCTCTAACCACTCGGCCACCAGTTTCAAGGTAAGCTTATATCACAATGTCTGGAATGAGGATACAAACGGTACTCACTTTCTTTAGTCGGCAGCGTGTTCTTTTCTTGTGTTTCGGTCGCCTTCAGTTTGCTCTTGTCAAACCTGGTGACTTCTTCGACACTGGGTTTGTCAGACATCTTGGCTTTAATTAGAAATGAGCGATTAATTATAGAACTGCATTTATTGTATTCAATAAATATACAGGTTATAAAATGTTTCCAATCTCAGACATGGACATTATCTAAAATAGGAGTGTTTTCTCCTCGGTTAAGTCGTCGTAGTAATGAAAATAACTTAAAAACTAGAGCAATAAGATATCTGGATTGGAAGGTTAAAACTACATTTTTCGGTTCGAATGCCGGCAAGGTCATTCGAAGTTTTCAAGGGAAGCCTCCCAGTTGAACGCTTAGCTCCGGCACCACCTCAACAAAATACATGCAATTACAAAACATTAATTAAACTTTATTCAGTAGACAGATGTTATGTCATAAACTTCTCAATTTTATCAAGCAATATATGAAACATAGAGAAATAGCATATAACATCTACCAAATTGCTTTATTCAATGGAATACTTTTAAAATTTTCATAGCCTGTCTTCACGTAAGTAATAGTACCCTTTCTAGTATGATACTATGTGGTGTCAGTAAAAGTAATAGTACCCTTGGTGTCAGTAAAAGTATTAGTACCCTTGGTGTCAGTAAAAGTATTAGTACCCTTTCTAGTATGATACTATGTGGTATCAGTAAAAGTTATAGTACCCTTTCTAGTAAGATACTATGTGGTGTCAGTAAAAGTTATAGTACCCTTTCTAGTATGATACTATGTGGTATCAGCTCAAACGATCAAGCCGATATAACAAGTTTTGTTTTTTCTTCTAATGTTGGTAAAGTGTATAAATTCGGTAAGTGTAGGTCACACTGCACGCGGAAACACTACTTTACGTTAACGCACTTCAAGGAACTCCGGTTAAATATATACAGTTTCCCCAAAGCTCTTGACACATTCCGCAACATACCGTCTTCAGCAGTCCCGGATAGTGAATTCAGGAGTGAGCGCATGCGCTAAAAGTGAATGTGATCGGTCATGGGATTGCACACGGAAATAAACATAATAAAAATTCCAAATATAGGTACATGTATTGTAACTATCGGTTTTACAACGTTAGTGACACTTATTCGTTTGTGATTGAGAAACAACCAGAGCCGGATCCAGGAGTTCAGGTTAAGGGCGGGGGAAGACAATATTTAAAAAAAAAATATAGGCAGTGAAAATGCAAGCGGCTGGCCGTTTTGCCAGGGCCGTGATAAGGTTGTAGTTCAGATTGGACTAGGGATCCTGGGTATTAATTCCCGTGCGATTTTCTTAATTAAAAGCTGTAAAATTGTGCATTCTTGCGATTTTTTATTTTTTTTTTTGGGGGGGGGGGGGGGGGGGGGCTTCGTGTATGGTGGTGAATTTTAGAGGGGCGCGCGCCGGGTGCGCCCCCCCTTTAATCCGCTGAAAACTTTCTCTTATTGACTATCACGGAATGTTACATTGGGTGCCATGGTCTGATAAAGTTTATACACACAGATGGTAAAGTCAGTGAGCTAATATATGTCATTTTAATTAACTTTTACTTGCGAAACACTACTGTCTAAGGGGTACAATTTCGCAAAATTAAATTCTATTTGAATTTTTACTTTCCAAAACCTGCTGGAGCGCACTGAATTTCATTCTTGCGTCCATATTTTCAGTGTAATGACTTTTCCCTTTGCATCAATGCGTTTCTTGTCATAACATGCAGAGCTTTCTAACCACCCTAGAGGTTATCAAGGGGAATGTCAGTACAAAAGCATTATAAAAATAAAATGAACTAGAAATGAGTCCATAGAACACGGATGCCCCCACCATTTTGTTTATTAGATGATATTTTTGTCAGTGAATATGATGAAAAACTGGAAATATGAAAGATGATTTTAAGATCAAATGAGCGCTATGACCCCAACTAAGTGATGTGACCTTGATTTTAAGCTAGCAACCTTGTTCTTTTGCGTCATATTGTTTTGTCCTAAGGATCCCTCATTTCAAGTTATTTCAAACACGACTATACATAACAAAATACAGCTCAGACAGGATTGCTTACACAAATTTTAAACTCAATTAACTGCAGTGATCTTGACCTTGAAGCTAGCAACTTGTTCTTGTTTGTGTTACATCATATCCTAGGGATCTTTTTTGCCAAGTTATTTCAAAACACCACCATTCACAACAAAGTTACAGCCAGGACAAGATTTTAAGGTCAACCCAGTGCTGTGCTTGGCCTTCAAGCTAGCAACCTTGTTCATGTATGCAACACATTGTTTTGTCCTAAGGATCACTTGTGCCAGTTATTTCAAAATACAACAATTCCTCATAAAGTTAAAGCCAGGGTCAACCCAGTGCTGTGCCTTGACCTTCTAGCTAGTAACCTGGTTATTGTTTGTGACATATTGTCTTGTATGGAACAGAATTAGGGCAAAAATTGCATCTCACCGTCTTACAAGTCCATGTTTACATGTGACATTCTGCCTTTGCCATACGGTCTTGTGTATCTTGCATAGTAAATATTTGGCTTCATGTGTCATAATTTGATGCTGTTATATTTTAAAGTTTTGTTGAGCAACCATCAATGTGACATTTGTTTTACATTAAACTGTCTAAACTGCCTCATTTGGGGCAGAATAATCAAAGAGAAGTTAATTCGTAGAATCAAAATCTTGCGTTTCGTTTTTACTCAGGGGAGGAAACTGAATACTCGGAACTCTGGGAAAGTAATATGATCATAACAGGAGTTGAAATATAATAAATGTATAACAGTTTGACTTTTTAAATAGTTTAATTTTCACTTAGGTTAATTTTTAGGAGGGGGGGGGGGCATAGCCCCTTGGTTTTTAGGGGTGTGTGTGTGTGTGTGTGTAGGGGGCGGGGAGGGCATAGCCCCTTGGGAAATATTTTTTCTAGGAGGACGGAGATGCAATCTGAGGGGCATCTGAGGGAAATTTGGTAGATTTTTTTTCAGTTTTGACAAGATTCCTGTCCCACGACCCTCTTGTTATTG
>CM037781.1:65495834-65545834 GCA_021229015.1 Solen grandis | reverse complement strand
TAAGATTTGTTTTCTATCGTATGAAATGTTATTTGGTCAATTCAATATATCAAATTTATAACAGTGTTTGAAAAAGCCTCCTGCCCAATTGCCCTGGCAAGTAAAAACTCATATAGGGCAAGTTAAAATGTCATTGAAGTTGTCCAATAGACAACCTTTAAAAAATTCTCACTCATGTATTGTGTGCACTCATGTATAATGCACCTGTTCAAAACCTTGGTAAAAATCTATTTCCCTTCTATAATGCACACTCATTCTTTGTACAGCGAGGAGGCCGCCATTTTGTTTTGCGGATATTCGATTGAACTAAAGGTAACAAAAGTTCTACTGCTTCCACATGTCAGTCATGTGGCGATGATTATTTACACCTCTAGTATCCACTTTCAGCGTGCATTCTTACGTTGATGTTCATTATGGCCATTGGTTTGAGTAATAGTCTTTAACAGAACAGTTCTGTCCCAAATGGAACTTACTAACTAAAATATAGTCTGAATGTACTAAAAACAATAAACTGATTGTATAATCATAACATAATGGCAGTCATGGTTTGTCTCAGAAGTAATGATGCAAACTTCGTATTTGGGTTTATATAATTATGTAAAGTACAGTGCAGTACTGAACGAGTTCTGGGTGATTCACAGCAATATAAACAAAATGAATATGAACACGACAACAATTATTTCTGAAGCATTTATTACATGTTGTAGAAATCGCAGATAGACAACAGTTTTCAGGCAAGTATATACGATAAAGCTTTAATACCGATTGGGTTTTATAAGTTTGAAAATACTACGAAAAAACTGAAATTGAATATTAAGTCGTAGAAATGGGCACAATACATGAGTGTTTAATTTCAGTAATAACAACATGACATGAAATTGATAAAGTTAATTTCTTAAATCAAACCACTTCTCAATATGTTTTTATGTTGATTTCATGAGTTCTGTTTCTCCACATACATAAAGGAGGGCAAGTTAAAATAAATGGGGGCAAGTTGAAATCACTTTGAAATTACCCTATGGGCAAGTTGGATCTCAGATTTATTTTGAACACTGTTATAATGCTGTTCAGAAAATGACATGAAAATATTTTGCAGTTTGTGTGTGTGTGTGTTTTATACTTAATGGAAAAATCTTGAAAAGAATAAAACTGTTCAGAACACAAGAAAAATGCTTAAGTGTATTTGCCTATCAAATAACAGTTTTATGGTGCATATCACGTCACTTCTAACAAATTAAAGCATATAACGACAATCCTCGGCGAAAATAAAATTAATTTTTACTAAACTAGTAAAATATTGTAGATACTAGATATGCATGACTAATCCCTTTAGGCTGAAAAATACAAAAATAAACCATATTTGGACATCTAAAATTTATTTAAAAAAACTTACTCATGCACTCATTCACTTTTGATTTTGACCAGCAATAGGATACAATAGTTACTACGGTAACAAAAAGGCCCCCCCCCCCCCCCCCCCAATCATCCCCCTTTTTATCTGCTAAAACATGAATAGACAAAATTCAATTGTGTGAAGTTATGGTGGTAATGGAATGGAAATAAATATATGTTATACATAAAATAGCTGTATTGATATTGTACGAAAAGGTGGAATACATTATTCTGAAAAATAAGGCTGCATTGCTTTTTGAGACGGGCCGATTATCATCACCCCAAAAGTAAAAAAAAAAAGTGATGATTTAACCCATAAAAGAGTGCAAGGTAAGCATTTTATGCCAAAGTGTTAGGTTTGGTTACACAACCTAGTGAACATCTTTAAACATCTTTATCTAGTCTCAATGTTCATCCTAACAAAAGCTTTTACAAAATAAAAGTAAATTGGAAGTCAGCATCAAAAAATATCAGAATCAAGTCTTTAAGTAAACTTTGGGATTTTAACATCTTCAGATCAGTGCGACAAAAATGTATAACACTTATATGTTTATATTTTCCCCATTCTCTTTTTACATTGTTGCATAAACTATAAAATGTTTTTTTTTTTCCTTATTACAAGTTTTAAAAAAACCGCATTTTGTAAAAATTTGATCTTGGGATGATTTCACAGCATTATTTGATATTATGTTAACCCTTATTGACGCTTTATAATAGAAAAAAAAAGAGGGGAAACAAATGAGAAATGATTACACTTAGTCTTAGTGTATGAACTAATAATTAATATTCTATTCAGCTTTAAAAAGTAAAGACAAGCGGATACAAAACATATATTTTCCCTTTCTCTCAATGAGATTTAACAATGGCGCAGATAAACCAATCTTGTTCTCGCAATACAACATGATGTTTTGGCCAATCAGTGAGTTGCGTGACCCTAGTATTAAAGAAACCCTGATGTACACATATGTTTGCATGTATTGTGTTCTTATAATTTATAAATTTCATTTAAAATTTCTCTTTCATCTTCTACATTTTTTAAATTTTTATTTACATTTTTATTTATTTATTTTTTTAATTAATTTTTTCTCTTTTCTCTGTATTTATATACATGTATTTGAGTCAATCACTTAAAGGAATCTCTCTCTCTCTCTCTCTTGCAAAAATAAAATACAGCCACAATTGTTAATGATTTTTATTTACTTTTTTTTTCATTGTAAAAAAGGTTATGAACTATAAAATCTCTAACAAACACACTGTGATGAACATGTACAAGTACTTCCTCTTAACCTTCAACAAACTGTTTGCACTCATTTTTTTCTTTTGTTTACACTTCCTGTTATCTCATTCTACTTATTTTACTCAATCACTTCTTCTGAAAAAAAGGCACTGATATTGCTCTGCTGGGTGTGTGTCTCAATCCTACTGTCAACAAACAATTCCTGAAAGCTCAAAATGCTGTGCAGCATATGCTGATGGCCGACATTCAGTGCATATTGCTTAACCCTTTCCCTCATATACACTCATTTTGACGCCCTCAATAGGTATCACATAAAGCCTGATCTGCAGAAAACCACAGTTAAACCTTACCAAATTTAATTACAATATCCTCATTTCCAGACCACTGAGGAGCAGCGAACAGCATACAACCTGATAAGCCTGTGAGTTACTCGCAGACTGATCTGGTTTTATGCTGTTCGCATAGGTCTTTTCATGGTTTCCTCTATGAGGGAAAGGGTTAAGTGTCTCAATACTGGCATGAGCGTCAGATGCTGAAACAGATCTGATCACATCCTCCTCCTCCATCTCATCCTCACAATCAACCTCATCTACTTCAGTCCCCCTCATATCACTGATGATGTCCTTCACATCTCTGTCCCAGTCTTTCACATCATTGTCACACACTTGTACATCCCTGTAAATGTCAACTAGCTCCTTGAAACTGCACCCATATAACTCAAGAGACATTTTCAGCACTGAGAGTAGCACACTATTGTCTTCCTTCTCTTCCATCTCCACCTCTGCAGATGTGACACTATCACAACACCAACTATCCACAGAAAATCCACACTTTGCGAAACATTTCACAATCATGCTCGATTCAACCTCTTTCCATGCCGCATTGATCCAGTACACAGCATCGAGAATAGATATCTTCCTGAGGACATTGGATCCCAGTTGGTCACTTCTCTCCATCTGTGTAAGAATGTACTTGAGCTTGGGACCGCGGAACTTCAGCTTCAGCGTCTGTATGATCCCCTGGTCCAAGGGCTGTGACAGTGCAGTAGTATTCAGGGGCAGAAACTGGAACTTGATGTTGGTCAATCCACCTTCGGGTGAGAGCATGCGTTGTCCAGGAAAAGAAGAATGTGTTGTCCTTGCTTCTTCATTGTCCTGTCGACAGCGTAGCCACTGGATCATCATATCTGTCGTCACCCAGGCCTTACGGTTGCTCCTGTAGATAACATATTTCCAAGTTCTGAAGTGAATTTCAGGGCCTGCTGACAGATGAGGGGTCCAGATATTGGTTGATATCTGCCACTAATGTCCTCGAACCACTTTTGCACTAAGTCATTAATGTCCTGGTTCTCTGTCACACGATGGCGCCTTTTCCTATCCCCATTCATATTTGTTTCATAGTTCTCTAACACTTCGGCCTTCCTTTTCATCTGCTATTTTACTTTCACTTTTCACAGTTCGTAAACATTAACCTATTCCTGTTAAGTTAGCACTTACCATTTCGACATGTTGACGTGTTGATTACAGAATGCAAAATGCATATGGAACAGTCATTTTTAAAGTTACTTTACATGTTAATTTGTTTTATCTCCCTTTTATTGGTTTATCCAAACTATTAGTTAATTAAAAACAGTTTTCTTAATGGTTCCTAAAGATTCGAATTGGCGCCTTAGATATAATAACAGGATGAGTAGATATGCAGTTACATTCAGCGTTTAAGGAGTATCTTTCTGTTATCTTTTTGTTGCGAATAGCTAAAGTATTTTTGAAAAGTTGTGGAAAATCCTTTTGCAAAGAACAATGGGGTAATTAACAGGCCCTTAACAGCAACCCAGGAAAAATCATTCAAGTAGAAACTATGGTACACAGGGTCCCATATTCAGGTGGTCACTTTGTCATACCCTGCGGCTAAAGGTGAGACAGGGTCGCTAAATATGTGCTTGTTAAGGTAGACTTGAAGTGATAATTAGCGGTTGCTTGTCGCATAAGACAAAAGTTGCTTAATAAATCGGAGATAATCAGATATAGTAAATTCTTTTGGGGGAAAATAAAATGGTAGTTTAAGACAAAAAGTCGCTTAAAAGACGTGGTTGCAGGGACAAGTTTGTATTTTTTTTATTTTTTTTTATCAAATTTGAGCATTTTGGTACTTTCCTATGCAGAGATTTTACATACATGTAAAATGATGAAAAATAGGAAATATTGAAAATAACCTTGTTCACCTCTATATAATTTTAGCTCACCTGAGCATATGTTGTCAAGATGAGCTATTAGGATCGATAAATCTTTTGTCCGTCCGTCGTCCACAATTAGTTTGTTTGCACTCTAGCATCTTCATTTCTTAAGTAATCATCTTCAAACTTTATGACAATGTTTATAACCATAATATCTCGGCCAAGTTTGATTATGGCTGTTATCTGCCCATTAGGTCAGGAGGAATGCCCCTTTTAATATTAAAAAAAAAAAGCCAGATTTCACTTTGTTTGCACTCTAGCATCTTCATTTCTCAAGCAATCATCTTCAAACTTTATGACAGTGAATATTACCATAACCTCTTGACCAAGAGCGATTATGGCAGATATCAGCCTATTAGGGGCCTCCGTGGCTGAGAGGGTGAAGTCGCTGACTTTAACTCTCACTCAGTCCCTCTTCGCATGGGTTCCAATCCCGGCAGGGGTTTTCATGTGAGGAAGCCTTCCAGCTGGCTTGCGGTAGGTCGGTGGTTCTACAAGGATACCTCCGTGCATTCGGGGTCTTCCTCCACCTGTAATTAGCTTGATGTCGCTCTATTTCTGAAATACTGTCGAAGCGACAGTAAACTCAAAAAGTCAAGTCAGCCTGTCAGGTCAGGAGTTATGCCCCTTTTGATATTATAAAATGCCAATATTCAGATTGTTTGCACTCAAGCATCTTCATTTCTTAAGCAATCATCTTTAAACTTTATGACAATGTTAATTACCATAATATCTTGGCCAAGTTCGATTATGGCTGATATCTGCTCATTAGGTCAGGAGTAACGTAATATTAAAAAAAAGAAGCCAGATTTCACTTTGATTGCACTCTAGCATCTTCATTTTTGCATTTATCATCTTCAAACTTTATGACAATGAATATTACTATAATCTCTTGGCCAAGAACAATTATTGCTGATATCGGCCTATTATTTTCAAACTCCATGACAATCTTTATTGCCATTTTCTTTTGGCCAAGTACGATTATGGCTGATATCCATCAATGAGGTCATGAGTTATGCCCTTATGATATTAAAAAAAAAGTCATATTTCACTTTATTTGTACTCTAGCATCTTCATTTCTGACGTAATCCTCTTCAAACTTAGAACAATGTTTATAGCCATATTCTTTCAGCCAAGTCAGATTTTGGCTGATATTGGCCAATTAGGCCAGGATTTATGCCCCTTTTAATGTTTAAATTTATGTATTTAAAACCATAATTTCTTAGGCAAGTTTGACTTCAAATTTTGATCACAAGCACTGTTTAGTTCGTGAAATTATAAATGATCTCATGGATTATGTATTCAGTTCAACTATGCTATAATTTAGTAACTTGTACAGGCAGTGAAGGCATTTTTCTCAGGTGAGCATCTTTAGGGCCATCTTGGCCCTCTTGTTTTAATTCATGGCAAATTTGTGGTCCCAGAAAATGAAAATTGCACAAGAGTGAACAATTTCTTGATTTAACTAGTTCAGGGATAATATTGCTATTTTTAATACAAATCTGTAAAGTTACTCATTAAAGACTTCCGGGTATGTGAAATGAAAGAATCTTATAATATAAAAGATATTTATATTTCTTATAGGATGCATGGGATGCTGAGGATGAAGAGAAAAAGGAAGAAAAAGATGACGGTTTGAAACTTTTTGAAACTTTTTAATGCACTACAGTGACTGGGAAATGAAAGGGAAAGAGCCTTTGCCAAAGTAAATGTTACATTGAAATTTTTGAAGATGACTTAAGATAAAACATGTCTGTCAGATTTTTGTGAAAAGATGTGAAACCAATTGATGCCATGTGTAACATTGGAGGTATTTCCCTGTTACTGTAGTGTTCAATTTTGATAGCTGCATTGGAAGTGACTTTTAAAATCATGTTTATTACGTTAATCCTTTACCTGATGAATATTCATGTACTGGAAATTTAAATGGTAATGAAACAATAAATTTTTCTTTGCTCTGCAGACTGTGTAGAATTTGAGCTACACTATTGTTTGAGCAAATGGAGGAGACTCTGATTAGACAGCTTGATGGGATTTGGGTCTGCTCTGTTTGCCAATGCATCACATTGAGTCTGTATGAAATAAAGCCATTTTTCCAGATGTTGGGGAATGGTCCTTAATATCATATTTTGAGGAATATACCACCATTTTTGTTCACTGGGGTAAGAAAAGATGCAAATTTGGGAAAACTTCACAAATTAAAAGAACTTAAGAAGGGAAGGCACCTTTGAACGGTCCCTGATAATAAAGGGAAAAAGCCCTGTAAGGGGTTGAGCAGATTTTCATCAGGTAAACAAGTTAGGGCCTTCATAATTCTCTCGGATATTTTTGAGTCAAGCGAGGTGGAGGTATTGGAATTTAGATACCTGTAGTGATAACTCGGGTACATATTTGATTTGCTACAGAAAGTCTACTGTCGGAAATAATGTTGATTAAATCTGTGATGCTGTAAGCAGAGGTGACACATAGGGATCACTTTCCTGTCATCCGTCTCTGTAATCACACTTTTTCCGTCACACTTCAGCAGGTAACACATGTGTTTCAACAAACTCATTTATAATTTAATTTAAATGAACATTCTAACTTTTCAGTAGGACTATAACATTGTAACTTTATAAATTACATACAGTGTACATTAATGATTCATAAACTTGTATAATAATTAACATGAATTGAAATTTGAATATTCTTTTTTTTTCTCTATCTTTCTGTACATGATAGTCAACACACACTCTTTTTCTACACACACAGAGTTTGTGTCCTAAACGGGTAATCTCACCAACAAGGATTTTTTTATTCAAGTGCTTGCGTTGCCTTCTATGCCCCTTATTGCGCTGACTAAAACCAAACAACCTTGAATGTAACAGATTCAAAGGAGAAAGCAGTACAGCGGAAAAAGAAGAAACCACTCAAGGATAGAATAGCTGAGAAGGAGGCTGCCAGAGCTGCACAAGAACAGCAAGAGGTTTGCACACTTTCTGTAATTTTACTAAATGTATCTACTGTCTACGACTTGTTAGAGCAACCACCTCGGAAGTGGGAGGTTGTGGGTTCCAATTCCTGGTGGGGACATACTAGTCATATTAAATGGTACTGGTATAGCTCTCTTGCTTGGCACTCAGTATGTAAGGGTAGATCCAGGATTGATTGGGCTAATCAAATATGGAACAAGTTATGAAATTTTAAAGTGAGTTTCATATTTTCATGCCCACGCATCGATAGATCAGGGTCATATTGGTTTTGGTCTGGTGGTCACAAAACTTCAACCTAGACGGTAACACGGTCGTCCTTCCACTTCCAAACTTGACAGGTGCATGAACCTTGATGAGCTCTACCCGCCAGATGACCTTGACCTTCAAATGACCTTGAATCCCAAGGTCTATGGTCTCCTGCGGGGGCATGGCGTTCATTCAAACGTCGTGTTTTTTTTCATATTAAATAAATTCTTTTATCGCATAACCCCAGAATTCATATTTGCCTGTCATCTGTGTGTATTTGATAATGTTGGGGAAAGAACCCCATGATCAATTTACACCTATAAATGTATGTAAGTAGTTCTGCTAAAACATTTATTTATTTTTTATTTGCATGCAAACAGATCATAATATTCTTTCAAATATCAACACAAGTGGCCAAGACTAGGACTGAAACGGGTCCAATTCTTTTCCTCAGGTACCCATTATACTATTTCCCGTGGGTACCCGTACAGATGTAGTCATTGCAAATGTAAAACACGTTACCACCTGTAATAACTGAAACTCCAGTGCAGTGGATTGACGGCATCATTCAGTTCCACACACAGTTTTCATATGATGTGTACAAAAAGTAACGCCATTGTTTTCCTATTATTTAGCTGTAATTCAGCTATTTTTCAGCTCACTGTGGCAGAAATCTATGCTTACGAGATCTCTTGCATTGGAGATTGGTAATACATTTAATATAATGTAAAATCCAAGCCATTCCAAAATTAACTATCACATCTGGTCCATGTTGTTGCCCATCTTTTGGATATGAGAATATATCAAATGAATAAGGAGGTATTTGGAGATAGGTTACCCAATATTTTTGAATATTTCAATAAAGAAATGCATATTCTATTGATTCCGTAAGTAGATTGTATAGATTTATCAGAAAGATTTGAAAAAGTGAGTTGATGCGAGTCAACCCCCAAAATAGTGTCCACCCTTGTTGATATTTTGTGATACAGTAGGCTTTTTTAATACACAGGAGCAAGTCCACATGTTTTACCCTGATAAGTAGTGTAAGTAAGTAAATGTTAATGAGGTGTGTTGTGTGCATTAACCATATTTGTCCTTGAAAGGTCAAGGTCACTGGAGTTGTTAGACATTCTCTTTGGTATTTATAGGCTACATCTTTGTGTCTGCTCTATAACTTCAATATCTTTGGATGGATTTTCATAAAACTTTATAGAAGTGTTTGTCATAACACAAAGGTGTGTTGCGCACATCAACCACATGCACGCTTGAAAGGTAAAGGTCACCAGTGTTGTAAGAAATTCTCTTTGGTATTTATAGGCTACATCTACATGTCCACTCTATATCTTCCATACTTATGAATGGATTTTCATTGAACTTTGAACAATACATGCTCTTGAAAGGTCAAGGTCACAGGAGTTGTTAGAAATTATCTTTGGTATTCATAGGCTTCATTTTCCTGTTAGCTCTATATCTTTGATGTCTATGTTTAGATTTTCATAAAAATCTAACAGACGTGTTAGGTATGACACAGAGATGTGTCATTCACATCAACCATATGTATGCTTGAAAGGTCAAGGTCACAAGATTGTTGAAATTGTCTTTGGTATTCATAGGCAACATTTTCATGTCTGCTCTATAACTTCCATATCTATGTTTGGATTTTCATGAAACTTTATAGAAGTGTTTATCATAAAAACAAAGGTGTGTCACAAGCAGGCTTGAAAGGTCAGTTTAGTTCAGGGATTGCCAGTGAGGTGTTGATGCACACTTCATTGACAGATACATGAGTAGAAGGGACACGCTTATAATTTAGATAAGGCAGGATGGTGCATTTTGGCGGGGGATATGGTAATAGTCTTCATCCGTCCTTCCGTCCCACATTTTTGTCTGGAGCATAACTTGAGATATCAACTTGATACTTAATAGGTGGATAGATTTCATTGAGGAGAGGTAAAGTGCAGTGCACAAGAATGATAACTCTCTACCTATCATAATTTTTGAGTTTTTGCCCAAATTTTTATTCCTTTGTTATTTTTAGGAAATTTTTAAGAAAATTGAGGGGGTTTGGAAGTTCAAAGAATGATAACTCTGCCTGTCATAATTTTTTAGTTATTGCCCAAAATTTTGAGTTTTTACTCTTGTTATTTTTCAGGCTTAATTTTTTTCTAAAACATAAGTCAATAGGTATTTAAACTTCATAGGTTGATTGATAGATCTCATTGAGGAGGAGTGCGTTGCAAAAGAATGATAAAATCTACCTTTCAAAATATTTGAGTTATTGCCATTTGTTAATAAGTGAGATAATTTGGTGAAAGAAAAAATCTATAAGAGGTCACAGTGACCTTAACATTCTACTTGTTGACCGTAAAATAGGGGAATTAGTAGGTCTTCACATGGGTTTCAAATCTATAATCCCTGCAAACGTTAGTATTCTTTACCAAATGATTTAAAAAAAAAAAAAAAAATCTACTCTACAACACATCTTCTTGCAATCAAGCATTCGGCAGGGGATGGCCATGTCAACATGGCTCTTGTTTGCATTTATAGAAATATTTATGGAAATATAAATACAAATCAGTTGGAATTTACATGTATAAAGTGGTCAAAGTGATGTACAAATACTCTTTTTAGTTCACCTGAGCACTTGTGCTCGGTTGAGCTTTTGTGATCGCCTTTTGTCCGTCGTCCATCGTCAACAATTGCTTGTGAACACTCTAGAGGCCACAGTTTTGGCCCAATCTTCATGAAACTTGGTCAGGATGTTTGTCTACATGATACCTTGGATGAGTTCGAAATTGGGTCATGTCGGGTCAAAAACTAGGTCACCAGGTCAAATCTTAGAAAAACCTTGTGAACACTCTAGAGGCCACAGTTTCGGCCCAATCTTCAATAGATTTGGTCAGGATGTTTGCCTACATGATATCTCAGATTCGAAATTGGGTCATGTGGGGTCAAAAACTAGGTCACCAGGTCAAATCTTACTACAGGCCTACATTTTTGTCCCAGTCTTCATTAAAATGATATGAATGATGACTGCATGAATTCCCATTTGAGTGCAAATTCAGGTAGAATCAATATGTAGGTCACTTAGTCAAATGTTAGAAAAACACTTTAGATGCCAGATGTTTTGTCATTTTGCCTAACACAGCCATCTTATTCAGGTGAGCGACACAGGGCCATCTTGGCCCTCTTGTTTAAAAAAAAGATTAATACATCTTTATAATTGTCTCGGAGGCAAGTTCTTTATAATATGTACTAATTGATTATCTATACTAAGTCTCTGAAATTTTATGTCCATTTAAGTATGTGTCCAAAACAAAATTGTTTCTCGCTGTTGTAAAGTGGACAGTGTAAAAAGATTATTATGTATTATTATTATGTATTAGATGCTGATATAATACGGATTTTTAATCTGTTGAGTTGTATTTGCGTCTCGTATTTTGCGTGTTTTAGGGCCAGAAAATGAATAGGTATAAAATAAAAAGAAATATAAACTGTCCTCAACTGCTTTATTGTTATAAAGTCTTTCTTTTAATTTAAATGTTGATTTGAAACTTTCTTGGACATATATCCCACCTATAATTAGATGATTTAATTGCTAATATAAGACAGTTTCAGTATCTTATAATTTTCCAATGTTATATTTATAACGCTGATTTTCGCAGTCAGTAAAATAAAAGTAGACAAAAATCCCTGAAGCTCATTTGAAAATCATGATTTCTACTGTATATATGTCTGTTTTAAATTCTAGTATGTGTGTGACTACTAAAATGATGTATTAAAATATGGTGCTTTTGGGAACAAGACAGGAAAAAATGGATATTTATTTATTTATTCTTTAGTACTTTTTAGAACATTTATATGTTTTATTTATAGAAAGAAGAAAGCAAAGGGATGACAAAAGAAGAAAAACAGGCTGAAGCAGAACGTTTAAAAAGGATACAGGAGGAATCAGATTTAAAACTAGCAAAAGAAGCATTCGGTAAGAAAGTGGTCTTTTCATGCAACAATGGTTTGAGAGGTTGTATTTGATTAACCTGTGGCTAGCAGAGCAAGGATGATCCAGGGGCAAGATTTTGAGAGATTTCCTCTACTTTTGCTGGAAAATCTTGTTGAAATCTGATAAATGAGAAGAAAAATCTCATGTAAAAATGTTAACAAGTCATACATGTATAGGACTTTTTAATCTCAAATGATATTGACAAGTTTTCTTATTTTGGCCAAATAAGATGCTTTTTTTCTCATGATATTTTTGGGCCGGAGGTGTCTTTGATATTTGTTGTCATGTTTTACATTATTCTTTTAGAACTCAACTGCGTGTTTTAATTTAATGGATTAATATAGTTGTGCATGTATAGACAACTTGAGGGAAATAAGATATCCAGCCCAGTGATTTTATAAGATTCAAAGGACTTACAGGACTGAACATAGATAATATTATTTGTTTATGCATGTGTTTATCTGTGCTTAGTGTGACAGATGTATCATTGTTTACATCCGAGATATTCCCTTTTGGAACCAACATATACAAATTTATACAGAACCAACCTTATAATAGGCAGTTTTATGGGTCTGATTTGTTAAAAACACACAAATAAAAAACAGGGATACACTGTGACATGGAGTTCAAGTCATAAATATGTGCCACACATTTAGTTTCCTCATTTCAGGTGTTGATGCTACGGGTATTGATGCAATGTTTCCAGTCACAGAAGAAGATTTTATCCAATTTAAAGATGCTTTGAAAAGCAAGATAAACAGTTTTAGTGTAAGTGCATAGTTTCTTCACAATATGATTGTTCTCTCTCTTTCTCTCAAATGGTCCTGTGGCCGAGTAGTTAGAGTGTCAGCTGGGAATTGGGAGGTTGTGGGTTCGATCCTTGGCTGCGACATACCAAAGTCTTAAAAAAAAGGTACTGGTATAGGTGACACACAATTGCCAAGGAACATGTAATAATTTTCAAAAAAAAAATCTTGATCCTGATCTAATGAGTTGAAGAAGAAACCCTGATTTTTCATGTTGAAAGTGTGGAGAGCTTCTGCAGTACAAATACATGATTACATCTCTGCTTAGTAGTCAAAAAACTGGTACTGAAACTGGTACAGCTCCCTTGCTTGGTGCTCAGAATATAAGGGTAGTTCCAGGACTGGTTGGCCTGGTGTCAGGATAATGTGACTGGGTGTGGTATCATGCCACATGTCTATGGCTTAATAATGCAGTGTGGCAGCACTATGTCTGTCTCAAGTAGACATTGCCAAATGATTGAAATACTGTCATTGGGAGGTTAAATCCAATAAACAAACAAAACATCACTGCCTAGTAAGGTTCAAAACTGATTGGGCTCTAATTTACAGAAGAGCTAAAGCAATTATGTGATTTATGTGATTAACTTTTTCTTGTTACAGAAATCTTCCCATTATGGCGCCTTTATAGAAAAGCTTGTTCAAGATTTAATTGTAGACTGTAAGTATGATGCTTTTAACTTTTTTTTTTTCTTGTGAATGTATTTTTCACTGCTTTATTTTGGCTTTTTTGAAGAAGTGCAGGGGCATGTCCAAGTGAAAACATTGAAAAAAAAATTCCTAGGAAGACATCAAGACCCCATTTCATTAACCAGATTTTTCAACGAAAAATTCTGGGTATTAGATTAGCGAATGTTGTTGTATAGGCGGGCTGCTTTAGCTTCCGGATGATAACTTGAGTCAGAGATAACATATCAATACCAAATAAAGAGCTTGCTTGTTATTGTATTTCAGTCACTGTGACTAAAAATAGGAAATAAGTTTCCGGATGATAACTTGAGCCAGAGATGACATATCAATACCAGAATTTATGTACAGCTGGCTTGTTATTGTATTTTAAAGTCAGCCGGGTCAAGGTCACCATGACTAAAAAAGAAAATAAGTTTCCAGATGATAACTTGAGTCAGAGACGGCATATGAAGAGCTTGCTTGTTATTGAATTTGAAGTCAGCTGGGTCAAGGTCAAGGTCACTGTGTTTAAAAATAGAAAATACAGGGAAAACTTCCATTTCCAGATGATAACTTGAGTCAGAGATGACAGCAATACCAAACTTTATATACAGTTGGCTAATATTAAGAGTTTGCTTGGTATTACATTTGAAGTCATCTGGATCAAGGTCAAGGCCACTTTGACTAAAGGTCAAGGTCACTGTGTTTAAAATAGAAAATACAGGGAAAACTTGTGTTTCCAGATGATAACTTGAGTCAGAGATGACATAACAATACCAAACTTTATATACAGTTGGCTTAACCCATTACCTTGATCATGATATCAATTTTTATTTTTAATTCAAATTTGTGATTTTTTCAAAATTAAAAATTTTAATTTTGAATACTTTGGAAAACATTATGGAAAAGGAAGCATTTGCTCCATTAGAGCAAATGCTCAATTTTTAGATCACCCTGCGTTGTGCGTCGTCCGGCATCAACACTTTGCTTTAAATGACACCTCCTCTGAAACCGCTTGACAGAATTTGATTAAACTTGCCAGGGATGATCCTTTGGTGAACCTTCAAAAAGTTGCCAAGATAAATTTGATCCATGTAGGACTCTGGTTGCCATGGCGACGGAAAGAAAATTATGAAAACTTTGAAAATCATATCCTTCAAAACTACTGGCTAGATTTCAAAATGTTTTAGTACAGATATTTCTTGGGTAACTCTTTACCAAGATTGCTTAGATTATTCTGATCCGTAAAAAAACATGGCTGCCAGGGGTGGGGCTAATTTGCCTTATATGTATGTAGTGAAAACTTTAAACGCCATCTCTTCTGAAACCACTGAACAGAATTTGATTAAACTGGGCAGGGATGATCCATGGGTATACCTCCAGAAAAGTTGCTAAAATGAACTTGATCCATGTAGAACTCTGGTTGCAATGGCAACAGAAAGAAAGAAAAAATGAAAACTTTAAAAATCATCTCCTTCAAAACTACAGGCTAAATTTCACATGATGTAGTACAGATGTTTCTTGAGTAACCCTATACTCAGGTGAGCAATCTAGGGCCTCTATGGCCTTCTTGTTTAGGAGCAAATGCTCCATTTTTAGCTCGACTATTCGAAGAATATGAGAGCTATTGTAGTCGCCCTGGCGTCAATGTTGGCGTTGCAGCTCTTGGTTAAAAGTTTTGCATGCAAGATACTATCAACCTTATATCTCAATAACTGTTTATAGTTTTGACTTGAAAGTTTATAAATATGTTCAGGGGCATCAGACAACCAAGGTAGATAACTCTTGACTGAATTTAATATGAACTAGACTTCTTTTGTTCTGGACAAAAGAAAGGGCTTTCTGCACTGCAAACCATGTCAAACCTGATCATACTTATTTAGTTTTCTGAAATACACCATCTTCAAAAATTGAAGAAAATCCATCCTGAATTGACAGCTGTATAGTGCAAACATAAATAAATAGCAGAGGAAATCTGTGATGTCATATAACATAATTTAAATTTTAAAGTCATTGCATTCAAAAGGGAATATTTGGCTTTGTTTTCAGTTATAATTTCATAATGCTAATTTTTCCAGAACCGTCTTTAAGATAACTATAATAATAATCAATCTTCGTGTTTTGCAAGGGAATGAAGTATCACTAGTCCTCTTAACATGCTAAAAAGGTATACAAGATTCCTTTTCTACGAAATATTCATTTTTCATATCTTCATTGAAGTTTCTTGTTCAATTGAAGGGGGCACAGAGCATTAAAATAAATTACTGTATCACATTTTACCTTTAATGTAACAGAAATAAAATTTAGAATATGTGGGATCAACTGCAGAAGCACAAGGAAAAATTCTTTTTTTTCTTTTTTTTTTCTTCAGAAATTCTTACTTTCATGCAACTTCCTTATATGATGTTCGATTTTAAAAACCCAGGTACTGTTAGAAAGGTCTTCTGAATTCAAATATGTACTTACTTTATGTTTAAACCTATCTGTTTTTGCGATATATAAAGTTATTCCTCCCCCCAAAAAGGCAAAATTCGGCAAAAAGATATTCATGTCAGCTACTATCATTCGACAAATAACTTAATAATTAATAGACTGATCATTAAGATCTGCATAGCATTAGAACTGCATTGCATCATGATAAAAATATTGTTCTTTATGGTATTTTCAACAAGAGGGCGAAGGTGGCCCTAAAGACTCTCACCTGAGAAAAACTGCTTTCATTGCCTGTACAAGTTACTAAATTTTAGCATAGTTGTACTGAAGACATAATCCATCAGATTATTTATTATTCCAAAAAGAGCCTGTTGTCAAATTTGAAGTAAATTGACTGAAAATTATGGCTTAAAACACACAAATTTAAACATCAAAAGGGGCATAACTCCTGACCTAATTGGCAGATGTCAGCCATTATCGAACTTGGCAGAAAAATATGGTTAAAATTTTTTTAAGATTGAAGAGATTAAATGAAGATGCTAGAGTGCAAATAAAGTGAAATATTACATTTTTATATATCAAAAGGGGCATAACTCCTGACCTAATTGACAGATATCAGCCATAATCGAACTTGGCCAAAAGAATATGGCTATAAACATTGTCATAGAGTTTGAAGATGATTCTTAAGAAATGAAGATGCTAGAGTGCAAACAAACTAAAAATTGGCATTTTTTAATATTTAAAGGAGCATAACTCATGACCTTATGGGCCAATATCAGCCATAATCGAACTTGGCCAAAAGAATATGGCTATAAACATTGTCATAAAGTTTGAAGATGATTGCTTAAGAAATGAAGATGCTAGAGTGCAAACAAACTGAAAATCGGCATATTTTAATATCAAAAGGGGCATAATTCCTGACCTAAGAAGTTAATATCAGCCATAATTGAAGTTGGCCGTGAGATGATGGTAATAAACATTGTCATAAAGTTTGAAGATGATTGCTTAAGAAATGAAGAGCTAGGGTGCATAGTGACAATGACAATGTGAAATCTAGCTTTTTTCAATATTAAAAGGGGCATAACTCCTGACCTAAAAGGCCGATATCAGCCATAATCGAACTTGACCAAGATTTTATAGTAATAAACATTGTTACAAAGTTTGAAAATGATTATTTAAGAAATGAAGATGTTAGAGTGCAAACAAACTAATTGTGGACGACGGACGGACGGCGGATTGACGGACAGATGGACAACGGATATTAATCGATTCTTATAGCTCATCTTGAGCACATGTGCTCAGGTTAGCTAAGAATTAATAGTTTCTTAAAAAAAAAGCAATCAAGTGATTAGGACTAATTGCAGAAGTGCATGAAAGAATGGTATAAATTAATTTTGAATTTCTCATCTAACTTCCTTATATGATGTCCAATTTTAAAAAAGAAAGGCCTTTATATTTCCAACATTTCACGTGTTTCATGTTTCAACTTTTCTATGACGTGTTCTGAGATATAGAAAGTTATTATTCAAGAAAACGGCAAAACGATGTTCATGTCTGTTATTGCCATTCGACAAATAACTTTATAATTAATGGTCCGATCATTAAAATCTGCATACCATTAGAACCGCATTGCATCACGCTAATAATACTGTTTGTAGTGTATTGAGTATACTTCACTGGGCTTATCAGCCAGGTATAAAGTGTCTCTACAATAGCAATATAGGGAGTCTGCATGTACCAGCACAAGAGTGTAGACATATAGAGTAACCTGTAGCCACTGTGATTAAATGTGTTTAAATGTGTATTGTCTTTAGACTTGTATTTACTGGACCAGAATTATAAAAGACAAACACAACATGGTGTCAGAAGTTTATTGGAACTAGGTTTATAATAGAAAATAAACATGGCCAAGAATCTTCGTCCACCAGAGAGGTTATCCTTGGATGGTAATTTAAAGGAGAACTTCAGGAGATTCAAACAGCAGTTTGAGCTGTATATGACAGCAACTGGACTGAATGAAAAGGGAAATGAGGTGAAGTCATCAACACTATTAAGTGTTATAGGACCAGAAGCACTTGAGATATTTAACACATTTAACTGGAATGAACCAGGTGATACGGAGGGAGATAACATAAAAGTGGACAAAATTTTGAATAAGTTTCAAAATTACTGCACTCCTCGTAAAAATGTGGCATTCGAGAGGCACAAATTCAATATACGTGCACAAAAGGAGTTGGAAAGTTTTGATACTTTCGTGACTGATCTGAAAATTCTATCAAACTCATGTGAGTTTGAGGGGCTGAGAGATTCTTTGGTTCGGGACAGAATTGTGGGCGGCGTAAAAAGTGAAACAGTAAGACATCGTCTTTTGAGAGAACCTGATTTGACCCTGCAGAAAGCAATGGATATTTGCAGAGCTGCAGAGGTGTCAGAAAAACAGGGTGAGGAAATGACGAAGAAAATCACAGAAACGTCTTTAAATGCTGTAAAGAGCAGCAAAGGCAAATTTAAGATAAAGAAGAATGAAACAAGGAAGCAGGAAAGCTGCAAGTATTGTGGTTCGAAACATGAACGAAGAAACTGTCCGGCATATGGTAAAAAATGTCACAGTTGTGGTATGAAGAATCACTTTAAGAAAATGTGCAGAAACAAGAAGAAAAATGTACGCTCAGTGGATGATGATTCAAGTGATAGTAATGATGATAATGAACATGAGTCTTCTATATGATACAGTCAATGCATTGGACAGCAACTGGTCTATAGACTGCAACATTGAGAACAAACCTGTAACAGTTTTGGCAGACACTGGGGCAAAATGCAACGTTATCAGCAGTAAGCTGATCAAGAAAATGAAAATAAATCCAAAATTTAAGGATTCAAAAACAGTACTGAGAACATACAGTGGTCATTCAATAAAACCGATGGGATCCGTTATTTTAAACTGTACGGTGTTTGGTAAAAGATACAGAGTGAAATTCCAAGTTATACAAGAAAAGAAACCTACCATATTTGGTGGAAACACATGTGAGAAGATGGGACTTGTAAAAAAATGTTTCAATGTTGAAAGGTCAGAAGATCAGGAAATTTTAGAGGAATACTCTGATGTTTTTCAAGGAATTGGTTGTTTGCCTGGAAAACATAAAATTGAAATTAACAAAACTGTCAAACCAGTTGTACATCCTCCAAGAAAGGTGCCTATGAAATTACAAGAAAAAGTAAGGAGTGAATTGAAGCGCATGGAAAAGGCAAAAATTATCGTTCGTCAAACAGAGCCAACCGAATGGGTTAATAGCATGGTGACAGTTGTGAAACCTGATGGTAGTGTTCGGATATGCTTAGATCCGAAGGACTTGAATACAGCTGTGAAGCGTCAGCATTATCCACTGAAAACAGTTGAAGAGGTGATTTCAAAAATGCCAGGTGCTACATACTTCAGCAAATTAGATGCTACCTCATCTTTTTGGCAAATTGAACTTGAAGAAGAAAGTTCAAAGTTGTGTACATTTAATTCCCCTTTTGGAAGGTATAGATACTTGAGATTACCATTTGGTATTCATTCAGCTCCTGAGGTAATGCAATGTGCAATGTCACAGATGTTTGAAGATATTGATGGAGTTGAAGTTGTTATGGATGATATCCTTGTTACAGGAAAAACATTACAAGAACATGATCAGCGTCTTGAGAAAGTGCTTAGGAAAGCAAGAGAAAATACTCTTAAGCAGGGTTCCCGCTGGCCATCGCCATTGTCGCCAATGGCGCCAGAAAAAAAAATCTGGCTCCAAAAAATTTGAAATGGCAAAAGGTTATGACGCCTTATTTTTCATAATTGGCGCCGCAAAATAAACTTGTGTTTTTGCTAGGTTCCCGATTTTTCATTCTCCGCATATTAACCGCAATGAAAAGCGGATCACCAATCAGTTTACTCAAGCGTGTTTACCGTTATCGTGTAATCTTAATGATGGGTCTATTGTTTGTCACAGCAGGTGACAAAAGATTATTCTTATCCATTCATCGATTACGTAATCATGCTGCAGTAAATGACCAGAGGGCATGTGACCTCACTTACTTTGGCAAATTGCAAATTCTGGGACAGTGTTTGATCAGCTGATTTTGACATGTCGGCTGCTAATTTACAGATCCAGCCATGATCAGTTTCATGTAAATTAGTCTTTGTAAATAAAACATATTGAAGTATGAAATGCAATAGTCGTAGAGGTTTAGTTTGAGATTTTGATATATTCAAGTAGTTCTTGACTTGGCTAAGTTTGGTCACAAGGCTGACTAGTTTTGCTGCACCGAGTTTTCTTTCTATCAATGTTTTTTTCCATTGAAAAATATTTCCACTACTAAGACAAAGTTCTAAAACATGTTTTTCTTTTATTTGTTTTATTTTTGATTTTTTTTCAGTTATTGCAGGTAGATAGATCAAAAGGGAAACAAATCAATTGCATAATAATTTAAAGTTTTTCTTCCTCCCTTCATAAAATTTACAATTATTAAATAAATAACATCTCTTTAATTAAATATTATATCCTGAGTGAATGTGTGTGTGAGTAGTTTGAATATACCTGGTAATACAATTTAATACATATGGTACCTGTTTTTAAAGGGAGAAAAAATAAACATAATAAAAATATATATTTGAGCCATTGGCACTAGATTTGGCACAAACTTCCTTAATTTGGCTCCAAGTTTTCTCGTTTGGCGAAAGTTGTGGCGCAAACTTTTTTTCAGCCAGGGTGAACCCTGCTTAAGCTGAACAAAAGTAAGTGTCAGTTTAGGAAAACTGAAGTTGGATATGTAGGTCATTTGTTGACTAAAGATGGAATCAAGCCAGATCCTGAAAAGGTCAGGGCAGTAGAACAAATGACAGCTCCTGCAAATAAGAAGGAACTTATGACATTCCTAGGATTTATACAATATATGGCCAAATTGTTACCAAATTTGTCTCAGAAATCAGCAAATTTGAGGAGACTGTTGAAACAGGAAGTAATGTTTGATTGGGGACATTCTGAGCAAAGTTGTTTTGATGAACTCAAGAGACTGGTGATCAAAAGTCCAGTCTTACAGTATTTTGATATTGAAAAGACTGTCACGTTGACGGTTGACAGTAGTTCCAAGGCTGTCGGAGCAGCGTTGTTGCAAAATGGAAGACCTGTAGCATTTGCTTCGCAAGCATTAACAGAAACACAGCAAAGGTATTCACAAATAGAAAAGGAAACACTAGCAATATTATTTGCGGTGAGGAAATTTCGACAGTATATTTTTGGTCAAAAAGTTACTGTGGAATCTGATCACAAGCCACTGGAAACAATCTTTAAACGAGGGATACATGAAAATCCTCTACGTCTACAGAGAATGTTGCTTGAACTGTCAGAATATGACCTTGATGTGAAATTCAAGCCTGGAAAGGAGATGTTTGTTGCTGACACATTGTCACGAAATTATATGAAAAATAATACTGAACCGCTTCTGACAGAGGAATACAAAATTGCTGGAATTGAGGAATACATAGCCATGTCTTCAACACAATTAAAACAGATCAAAGAAACAACGCAGAATGATGCAGAAATGAAAATGCTTATGGAATGTGTAACAAATGGCTGGCCAGATTATAAAAGAAATGTTCCAGATCAAATAAAGGCATACTGGAATTTTAGAGACGAAATATCAGTTATTGATGATGTGCTAATGAAGGGAAATAAACTGATAATTCCGAGAACAATGAGGAAGAAGATGTTGGATTATATACATGAATCACATCTTGGAATTGTTAAATGCAAAGCTCTTGCTAGAGAAAGCATGTACTGGCCGACTATGAACAGTGCAATAGAAGATAAAATAGCAAACTGTGCTATTTGTGCAAAATACCAATCACAGAATCCCAAGGAACCATTGATGAAAATGGAGGTACCTGATAGGCCGTATGAGAAAATATGTGTGGATATTTTTGAGCTGAGAAATATTCAGTATCTCATATCTGTTGATTTTTATTCTAAATGGCCAGAAATTTCTAAATTGGACAATCTGACGAGTAAAAATGTGATTGCTTACTTGAAATCACATATAACGAGATACGGTATACCAGATGAAATTGTCAGCGATAATGGCAGAAAGTTCACAAGTGCTGAATTTAAAGAATTCACAGAAGAGTATGGGATTAGGCACAAAACCTCAAGCCCATATTTCTACCAGTCACATGGACAGGTGGAACGTGCAATACGGACTGTAAAGCATTTGCTGAAAAAGGCGAAAGATCCTTACTTAGCAATACTGGATTACAGAAATAGCCCTATTGAAGGTATAGGGTTATCACCGGCACAAATGATGATGGGCAGAAGCCTGAAAACAAAGCTTCCTATGGAGAAAAATAGGTTAAAGCATAAGAATTCTGGTGATGTAAAGAAAAGACTGGAAAATAAACAAGATGTCGCAAAGAAAAATTATGACAAGCATGCAGGAAAGGTGTTGAAACCTTTGCATGAGGGTGACTTTGTTGTGTTCAGACGCAATAATGCATGGGAAAATGGTAAGGTAGACAAATACCATGAACTACCCAGATCTTATATTCTGAAATCACCAGAGGGAAAATATTATCGCAGGAACAGACGGCAGATAAGGAAAACTTCTGTTCCACCAGGAGACAAAACACCAGATGAAATCCTTCCTTCTACATGTACCTCTAGAGAGAGCCAGTTCAATGACCCTGAACAACAACAGCAGCATCAGCAGCAGCAGGATACTGATAGTAAACCATACGTAACACGATATGGGAGAACTGTTAAACCACCGGATAGATACACTTGAATTTGGATTACAGTGTTGATGTGTTAAATCAAAGTTTTAAATTTATAAGAGTTAATTTCGCATTCATTTGGATATATTGAAAATCTACTAGTGCTTATACCAGTGAGGTACAGAGTTGCTTTAAAAAAAAAATGTTCAGAAAATAGGTCAAAGGCAATTATATTCTTTGGATTATCAAGAGAAGAGATTTCTGTGTAAATAGCTTTCGTGTGTTTGTGGAAGAGTGTGAGAACAAATATCATATAACCGTAACCAAAACCATTTACTGATACCACAGAAGGTTATATGGAAGAACAATGGACAAATTAACTGTTTAGTTGTACTTTCTTAGCCATGGAACAGATAATTAATTAGATATTTCACATATGCTTATTTTCAGACAAATTTCCTCTCTGATACAAGATGCTAAATACATTAATTTCCAGATATTAGGATCAAGTGATGACAGTTTTATGTCTGTTTACTGATAAGAGCAATTATTGCAGGACATTAACATTATCCGAGGCAACTAGCCACACAGGTGTTACTGCGGCTGTAATCATTCTGAAAGTTGAATATTGTTTCTTATTACATGTTGTATTTTAGTATGCTTACAACAATGATGTTATTCAAAGAAATATTATTGATTGATTTTATCCTTTTAAAAGAAGGGAAATGTAGTGTATTGAGTATACTTCACTGGGCTTATCAGCCAGGTATAAAGTGTCTCTACAATAGCAGTATAGGGAGTCTGCATGTACCAGCACAAGAGTGTAGACATATAGAGTAACCTGTAGCCACTGTGATTAAATGTGTTTAAATGTGTATCGTCTTTAGACTTGTATTTACTGGACCAGAATTATAAAAGACAAACACAACACTGTTCTTTATGTTATTATTTCAAAAATTGATAGTTTCTTAGGAAAAAACAATCAAATGATAGGGACTAACTGCAGAAATGCATGAAAAACGGTTTAAATGAATTCTTATTTTTCATCTAACTTCCTTATAGGATGTCTGATGTCCAATTTTAAAACGCTAGGTACCATTAGAAGGGCCTTTGAATTTCCAACATTTCACGTGTTTCATGTTTCAACTTTTCTATTACGGGTTTTGAGATATAGAAAGTTATTTTTCAAGAAAACGGCAAAAATCGTCAAAAAGATGTTCATGTCTATTATTGCCTTTTGACAAATAGCTTGATAATTTATGGTTCGATCATAAAAATCTGCATACCATTAGAACCACATTACATTATGCAAAAAAAGTTGTTCTTTATGTTTATTTTAAAAAAATTATTAGTTTCTTCGAAAAAAGGAATCAAGTGATCAGGACTTACTGCGGAAGTGCATGAAAGAACAGTTTTACTGCATTCTTAGTTTTCATGTAACTTCCTTATATTACGTCCAATTTTAAAAAGCTAGGTACTGTTAGAAAGGTCTTTTGATTTCCCACAATTCCCTCGCTTCATAATTGTATGTATCTTTAAACACTTTGTAGGTACAGCCGGTTAAACCTTGAGCATACGGCAAAAATCAGGGATAAATATGTCATATTGTTTTGTTTTTCCCTATAACTTAATAAATGTTAGATCAAACTTTGAAATTTAAACACCAAAAGAACAGCCGGGCATTGATCTACAAATTATATTCATACTCTTATTAACAAAAATCAATAATTATCGAGATATAAGTAGTTAAGTGTGCCTAGGATTGCAACATTTTTGTTTTTCTGCAATAACTCAACTGATTCAACCCCGATCTTCAAAAACAATATATCATCCAATAGGCCTTTCAAAGCACTACAAATTATACACGTGGTGTCTCGATAAAATATTTTTTGTTTTTGAGATATTTAAGGCCGAAGAAAAAACCGATAATTGACATGTGACCTTGACCTTAGCTATTTTCCGGAAGCGGAAGTGACTGATGACAATAAGAGGCTATGTTGCACCTTCAGTGAAAATTTTATGCAAATTGGTCAAAACTTTATCTTCCAGTGCTAAAAAACGTATATTTTGGATAAAAAATTTGATACGGCGTCATGACGTCATTTTACTTCATACGACGTCAATCTTCTCAGAGCGGAAAGATATCAATAGGATACATGTTCTGTCCAAATTTCATGTTTCTAGCTTATCTGAGTGCTTCGTAATACTTCAATACATTTTCTGGTCCAAAGATCGAAACTTGGTTCAGCCATAGATCCTTGGTCTTTTTGATTGTTGCAAAATGTATATAATCCTGCAAAACTAAGTCGCAATCCATACTTTCTGTGAAAAAATCAAGTAAATTGGTCAAGAAATGACAGCTGTAGAGCGCATACAAGCTTTGGTAGCTTTTTTGAACCCTGACGTCACGTGACATCACATGAAGAAAAAAATTGGTGCAATCAAAAGCGACAAAGTCACTGTGCATACTTTTAAAATTTCATGCAGCTGCCTTGTCGGTAACCTGTTTCAATTTGAACCTCAAAAGGAAGAAAAAAGTAGAATAATAATAATAATAATAAACACTAGATTTCATTCGTTGATACGAATGATAGGACTTTCTTCTATATTTGTCAAACACTAAAAGCGAAGAAAGTAAAATGATATCAAATTTGTGCCTTTAACTTGTTTTTCTAGTGCCATAACTTCATTAAACATTGAGAAATAAACCAATTAACTTGGAGGATATAGCAAAAAAAAATTTTTTTTAATTTTTTAACTTGGCCTATTTCTAGAATCCATGTAACAAAACAAATTTATTGAAAATGCTTACAGTTCGATTGTCGCATAATTCGGTCTAGCTTTAAAGGTTTTCAAGATATAAGTAATGATTAAATTTAACATTTTTCTCAAAATGGAAGTGACATTGTTCCACAGGATCAGATGCTGCACCTTCAGAAGGAATCTTGCAAATCAAACAAAAATAAGACTTTCAGGTCTTAAAAACCGTTTACTTTCAACAGAAAAGGTCACATGGTGTCATATGACGTTCATCTTCTCAGAATGTAAGGAAGACATGGAGACTTATACTGAAATTTGACATCAATGCCTCAAATCTTAGATAAGCCATAAAACCTTTGCCTTTTCGAATTTGAAAAAACGAACACCGGGATGCACAACTAGAGCGTAACGTACACATTCTGTGAAAGTTTAGTGAAAATCGGTCAGAAATAATGGCTTTAGACAACGTACAATCATTTTAAGACGACGTCAAGTTTGACTTCAAATCAGTCATATAGAAGTTAACACGTAGAAATTAGAAATTACTTTTCACCTCATGACGTCATATGACGTTCATCATCTAAGAATCTAAAGAAATCCTAGAGACTTATATTCTATTCACATATTAGCTTTCTAGCTTATCTGGAAGGGCTTTTATACGCATTTGAAAATTGATGTCAATGGTTTGAATCTTTGATTAGCCATAGAACCATTGCCTTTTCAAATTTTGAAAAACGGACACCAGGATGCACAACTAGAGCCTAACATACACATTCTGTGAAATTTTAATAAAAATCGATCAAGAAATAATGGCTGTAGACCGCATATAAACTTTTGTAGACAATGTCAGGTGTGTCGTTATATGGCGTCATAAACATACTAAAATCATTGAAAACAAAATTTCAGCATCTGAAGTATATGCCATTAAATTTTCATTGTCCTTGAACCATTGCAACATATAGAAATTAACGCGTAGAAAGGGAGGATAAAAAGAATAAAAAGAAGAATAAACAGTACAAACACAATAAATAATAAGAAAAAACATAACAAATCCAATAGGTCTTTCTACTTGAGGCAGAAAGCCCTAATAAAAGTTTGAAGAAAGCCGTTATAACAAAGGCAATATGCTGATCAGTCCTGGTGTACACCATTGCATCCTAAAATGCACCTCGTTCTCTCAAATATGCATCACAATTCACCTTTCAACACGGGCACTCTTTCCTGCATAGGAATGTCCGGATTGTGGGTAACCAACCCAATAACCGCCTTCTTCTCTTACTTCAAATTGCTAGATTTTCGTATACAAGCCCTTATCCGAAAACCATGAATATCTTCCATGTTTGTTGACAGAATCACTTTAAATTTTCTGGACTTTTTGCACATTGTAGGCTATGGCATTCTTGCCAATTTCAATTTCATACATCAACTTGCCGATTTTATATAATTTTTAGCTCACCTGAGCACAACGTGCTCAAGGTGAGCTTTTCTGATCACCTTTTGTCCGTCGTCCGTGCGTGCGTGCGTCCGGCGTCAACAATTGCTTCAAACAACATCTCCTCCTAAACGGCTTGGCCAATTTGAAAAATATTTTGCAGGAATGTTCCTTGGATGAAGCTCTACTAAAGTTGTATAAATGGTTCTGGTCCATTGCATAATTAGGTCACAGGAGCTAAAAATAGATTTTAAAAATGCAAACTTTGAAAATCTTTATTCTGCAAAACTGCAAGGGCTAGAGCTTAGATATTTGGTATGTAGCATCATCTTATGGTTCATTACCAAGATTGTTCAAATCATGACCCTATGGTGATAAATGCCCCCGCACCATGGATCACTTGTTTTACATAGAGTTAAATAGGAAAATCTTTAAAAATCTTTTTCTATGATTCCATTAGGCCTAGAGCTTAGATATTTGGTATGTAGCATCATCTTATGGTTCATTACCAAGATTGTTCAAATCATGACCCTATGGTGATAAATGCCCCCGCACCAGGGGTCACTTGTTTTACAAAGATTTATATAGGAAAAACTTTAAAAATCTTCTTCTATGAATCCATAAGGCCTAGAGCTTAGATTTTTCATATGTAGCATCATCTTATGGTTCATTACCAAGATTGTTCAAATCATGACCCTATGGTGATAAATGCCCCCGCAATAGGGGTCACTTGTTTTACATAGAGTTATATAGGAAAATCTTTAAAAATCTTCTTCTATGAATCCATAAGGCCTAGAGATTAGATATTTGGTATGTAGCATCATCTTATTGTTCATTACCAAGATTGTTCAAATCATGACCCTATGGTGATAAATGCCCCCCACCAGGGGTCACTTGTTTACATAGAGTTATATAGGAAAATCTTTAAAAATCTTCTCTATGAATCCATAAGGCCTAGATTAGATATTTGGTATGTAGCATCATCTTATGTTCATTACCAAGATTTACAAAATGACCTTATGGTGATAAATGCCCCCACACCAGGGGTCACTTGTTTTACATAGAGTTATATAGGAAAATCTTTAAAAAAAATCTTCTACTATGAATCCATAAGGCCTATAGCTTAGATTTTTGGTATGTAGCATCATCTAATGGTTCATTATCAAGCTTTTCAAAATGGTGGCCCTTTGGAGATAAATGACCCCGCACTAAGTCTTCTCCTCTGAAACCATAAGGCCCAGTGCTTATATTTTTGGTGTGTAGTATTGTCAGGGCTAAAGTGTTTAAGATTGAGTTATATCAGAATTCTTGTCTGTTTAAAAACCTTGTAATCAGTTGTAGCAATGGTACTCAGGTGAGCGTTTCAGGGCCATCATGGCCCTCTTGTTTTAATAATTCTTGCTTAAATATGCATAAAGTCATAATCACGTGACCAAACAAATAATCCTTGCAGTATACATCACTTTCACTTTTCAGAGTGTTAATCCTGAAAAAATCATAATGTTTGACTCAAAGTTCATGAAACTACAGCGTTTCAATTTCGTTAAAAGTACACTTTTCGTCTTTCTGCCATAACTCAACCAATTCAACCCCAATCTTCAAAAACTAAATATCACCTGAAAGGTCTTTCAAAGCACTACAGATTTCATCCACAGTTTCCCGGTAGAATATTTTTTGTTTTTGAGATACACTTTGCCGAATAAAAACCCTGATAACTGACATATGACCATGACCTTTACGATTTTCCGGAAACGGAAGTGACATAGGTAAATGAGATGCTATGTTGCACATTCAGTGAAAATTTTATGCAAATCGGTCAAAAGTTAAGGCATGTAGGGCTAAAAAACCCTACATTTTGGATCAAAAGTTTGTTAACGCGTCATGACGTCATTTTACGCCATACAACATCAGTCTTTTCAGAGCTGTAAGAAATCGATAAGACACAAATTCTGTCCAAATTTGAAGTTCCTAGCTTATCTGAAAGCTTCGTAATACTTAAATACATTTTCAGGTCCAAATTGTATGTCAGCCATAGATCCTTGGTCTTTTTGAATGTTGCAAAATGTATATAATCCTGCACAACTAAATCGCAATCCATACATTCTGTGGAAAAAGTAAGTAAATTGGTCAAGAAATGACGGCTGTAGAGCTTTGGTAGCTTTTTTGAACCCTGACGTCACGTGACATCACATGAAGAAAAAAATTGGTGCAATCAAAAGCGCCAAAGTCACTGTGCATACTGTTAAAATTTCATGCTGCTGCCTTCTCGGTAACCTGTTTTAATTTGAACCTAGGAAGAAAAAAGTAGAATAATAATAATAAGAAGAAGAAAAAACATAACAAACCCAATAGGTCTTTCTGCTTGAGGCAGAAAGCCCTAATAATTATAATAAGAAAAAACATAACAAACCCAATAGGTCTTTCTGTGAAATGCAGAAAGCCCTAATTATGGGCCCTAAAAATTTTGGTTAAAGTTTTGCATGCAAGGTACTCTCATGCTCATATCTCAGTATCCAAGCATGCTATTGATTTGAAACATCTTAAATACATTTAGGGGTATCATACTATCAAGTTGGATAACTTTTAATGGAATATATTACAAGTTATGGCCCCTTATTTAACTTAGAAATTTTGATAAAAGTTTTGCATGCACAGTGTTATTGTGCTTATGTCTCAGTAACTAGGTATGGGATTGATTTTAGGCTTCATAAAAATATTAAGGGGTATCAGACTATCAAGGTATATCATTTTTGACTATTATTATGTACAGGGTATGTGAAGGGCAAGAATTGAAATAGATTTCATTTGATTTACCAACAAGCATTTGAATAGTCGAGCGTGCTGTCCTCTGACAGCTCTTGTTCATAATGTTTTCAAAAATCATGTTTCTCAGATGTGTCAAAATGTGTTGGTATCAGATAATGGGTTAAGCTCTATCTCTGCTATATCAGTAGTTCTATGCCTGCATCTTGCCATTGTGTGTGTGTATGTTTCTGTATTCCTTCTGGCATGATAATCATCATATCAGCATGCTTTTTGCTTCCCATCCAATATTCCTGCTTTGTCTTCATAATCAATTGCATGTTTATATAAGCAAGCATTAATTATGAAAAATCTGGTTTTTGCTCAGTCCTGACCCTTATTTTTAGGTTGGAATATAAGAAACTTAGAGTCATAAAAAAAAATTTTTATACGCCGCCGGAGGCGGTTGTATATTGGCGTCATCTTCTTCGTCTGTCCGTACGTAAACTTGGTCAATGTCATTACTTTAATGGGTAGATGTGCATGAAGGGGCGATTTTCCGGTCCATTGATTTTTACAAGATTTGTGTCCCTTGAAACTTAGTCTCTGTAGCTGATTGATATTGCAGCCTTATGAACGCCTCACTGCTGTGGGTTCGAATCCCGGTAGGGACTTCGGATTTTTCATGTGAGGAAGCCTTCCAGCTGGCTTGCGGTAGGTCGGTGGTTCTACCCGGGTACCTCTGTGTACTCAGGGTCTTCCTCCACCTGTAATTAGCTGGACGTCACTATATGATTGAAATACTATCGCAGCGACGGTAAACCCCAATACACCACCACCTTGTGAACGCAACTCCTCCTACATTTCTGAATGAATCTTTTCAAAACTTGGTCAATGTCATTACTATAATGGGTAAATGTGCATGAAGTGGCGATTTTCCTGTCCATTGATTTTTACAAGATTTTTGTCCCTTGAAACTTAGTCTCTTTAGCTGATTGATATTTCAGCTTTGTGAATGCAATTTCTCGTATGTTTCTGACCTAATCTTTTCAAAACTTGGGCAATGTCATAACTTTACTTGGTAGATATGCACAAAGCAGGGATTTTGATGTTCATCAATATTTGCAATAGTTATGCCTTTCTAAACATGGTCTCCTGAAAACAAAACTCAAGTTTCTAAACAGGTAAAAGTGCATAAGCAGGATTTTCTGTACCGTGATTTGCAAGAGTTATGCGGAGAAAGAAAAAAGGATTCATATTGATACTGCTATTTGACCTACTGTTATATTGGGAGCATTTTTAGGGTTCTATCTCTGTTCAGCTAAATTAATTGGTCTTACAGACTTCATTATGAGCTTATGCTTACAGAAATGTTAAAAGCAATAATTAAAAGACCCCTCTTGGTCTTTATATTTTGTGGTGGCGTATATTGTGGCATTACTGTCACTCTTGTTTTTAAAATGTTCCTCAATTTTCATTGTGCATTAAAAAACATACACATACCATTATCCATTTATATATATATATATTTATTTACTTTATATACACACACACACATGATTCTTTAAAAATAAAAATTATTTATTTGTGTAAAAGTTTTAATTTTATTTATTTAACATAGATTTCAATGTTTTATACATGAAGTTTTATATTTACACTTTCTTCCGGCCAAATGGATAAGAGTATTTTCTGGGACTTTTAAATCAAACAAGAATTTCTATTCTAACATCAAAAACAAGGATGTATACAGTCATTCATCTTCTATTAATTAGACCAATAAGCTCTCTTCCAAATAGTATGATCACGCCAAAATGAAACTGTAGTGTATCTAGTGTTTTCTTAAAATAAATCAACAAAATGTTTTTTAACAACAGCAGATTTGGCTGGGGATCAAGGGGGATTTTGGACACTCAAAATTTAAATTATTACATATAAACAACCAATTTTAATGGATGATTTTTGATGGCAATTGGTTTAACCCTGGATATCCCACAAGTCACTAAGTGTCAGTGAATTGCAATGATGTTAGTGTTACAGTGAGCCTGGCATGTGCGGATAATGTTGCATAATCTGTAACACACGTGTCCTGGTCTGTTTACAGGTAGTGTGGACGAAGTAAAAAAGATCAGCACCACAGCCAGCTCCATATATCATGAGAAGCAGCGGATACAGAAGGTAAATAGCAAACTTTCTTCGAAATAGTAATATGGGCATGACACTAACTTTTGGACAAAGTGTGTTTGTAGGAACATTAACATGAGAAGAAAAAAAAAACTGGTTCTACTCAGCTAATCCTGCATATCATGGTTAAAATGATAAAAGAACGGCAACGTTTTTGTATTATATTAGGGTTATGCAACATCCGACATGTGACGTAATTATAACATATGCAAAAGATTAAAAATATGTGCATAGAAAATCCATCTTATCCTTAGCTCTTTCAGTAGCTGTTTGATATGGAGCTTACAGTGTAGGCAAAAGAAAATGACATGATGAAAAATGGCAATTTCCTAGCCTAATAAGCACCAATATATGATAAAGCCTTCATTTTTTTTTTAATTCATTTTGCAAAGCTTCCCTTTGTTATAATATCTTAAATAATTCTCAATTGTCCTGGAATTGTGTGTACTCTTTCTTCTTAGATCTTCAAAGCATCATAGATGCCTATGGTTACCATATCTTGCAGGTGCATATGTCTTTGAAATTTTGCTGACTCTTTAGTTTCATGTATTAATTCCTTTGTTGTTTAACAAAGAAAACAATTCAACAAATTGATAAATAATTGATGTACTAATATTTCTTGGTAAATTGGCACAGGTGTTTGTTATTGAAGACACCTGCTTATTTTATGATATATTATTAGGTGAATAAACTCACTTCTTCATGGCTACAGTCCATTCGCGATGGTACGAAGTAGCCCCGGGAAACGCATTTATTTCGTTCCATCGCGTATTTCGTTCCATCGCATCTTTCATATTGACGATTGAGAATCCCTTTATGTATGTGCTCACTCGTTTGTTTATGTTGTGTTTTAGTATGTATTGCCGAAGACCATGTACTGTCGTAAAGATTAAGTGTCGTAATATGTTTAGTGTGATGTTGTTTCATTATTTGATTCTCTATATTTTTTATTTTTATACGATGATATTGATAAATAAAAAAGGCGTTCTGCAGTACAAATGTAAATATTTTTAATAAGTCATGTTTGTTTGGACAAACGTACATAGGTACAACATGAACATGAGATATCGAACAAGTGACTTATACAAAGCGAACACAAGAACAGTAACTATTATAAAAACATGTCACAAATCATACATATGTATAACATATATCATACCATAGTCAATCTCATAAAGTAGTCCTACCCTGTTATCCTCCCGGATGACCCGGGCCCTTCACAAGGTTACTAGGAAAAAATATCTAATAAAATTCTGATCCAGTTATTCCCCCAGGTAAACTGGGTCCTTCACTGAATTACTCAGAATATTGCTATTAGATATTCAATGAAATTGTATTTGTAGTAGTCTTAGATTTATATGTTCGTATTAACATGAAGTAGAATGGAATGACAAGTCAGACCTGAAGACCAATATTTATACTGCTGCTTATTAAGTTTTGACATAAAATCACTCCTTAATCTTTGTAACAAACAAACAAACTCACTTGTAAGCTTCATGTCAGTTTGCAACAATTAACGTCATGGATGGCGTGCTAATAGGCTGATTACAGACAATATAATGGCGGACGCATGTAAGCGACAGGTGTCACTTGGGTAGGTGTGAAAACTGACCGACACTTCGTTCAAGCGCGTCATTAATCTGTTGTTAATTAGCAAATCGGACCACATACATACTTTGCTCCAGTGCATCTTTCGTTCCATCCTATTCGTTCCATTGCATCTTTTCTACATTGAATAAAGAACAAATATTGCCGGGACCTGGCAATTACTTCGCATTACACCGTCATTTCGCTCCATCGCATTTCGTTCCATCGTGAATAGACTGTATATTGTGTATATATGATATGTATACATTCTTGTCGACACTCTCCGGTTCTCCACTGTTTTCACGTACAATATCGTAGCTCAGTTATCTGTTGCAAAGAAAAATCTATTATTTAAAAAATCATTTAGATTTATCAATATTCATCAAATCATAAATTTGAACATGAATATTCATGAAGTCAAGGGTTAAATATGAATAGATGGCAAGAAGTTGCTAACTTGATTTTGTATTGTCTCCCTTTATTTCATGATTATATTGTGATTGCATTCAGGTATCTTGTGATTGCATTCAGGGACACTGGTGATATGCCCAATGCTTTCTTTTCTGTGAAAAAGCAGTGTGTGTGTGTGAGGGTGTGTGTGTGTGTGTGTGGGGGGGGGTTATAGGTTTGTTTAAATGGATTCAAGGTTAGACATCCAGTGTTTATACTTAAGCATTTCAGTTTTGCTACTGTTTGTGATTCCTTTTTTCTCTAACTGAACAAGCAGTGAAACACACTACTGTTGTTTTTATGCCCCCTCTTCACAGACTTGTGGGCTATATAAAGTTCATGCTTGTCACATCTGACCCTGACCTCTACTCACATTATATTAAGAAAGGTGGGATGTGACATTATTAATCACCTTTAGCATCAGTTTCAGTTTTTTAGCTTGTCTGTTTTTCGAAGAAAAAAATATGAGCTATTGTAACTCCGGCGTCCGTGTTGTCATCATCGTCAGGCATCATCGTCCGGCATCATCGTCCGGAATCTTAACGTTGGCCATAACTTCTCTACTATTCCATATGCAACTTTCTTTTTTGGTATGCATATTCATTTTGACAAAACCTATCCAGACATATGCAAATTTGTCACCTATTGACCTTGACCTTGATCTTGATCTTTGACCTATTTTTTGCTGTAACTTCTGAAAACTTTAAAATGCCTGTCATTTCAGAACTGTTACCAGCAGGGTACTAATATTTCACATGTGAATTCCTTGTGGCTAGACCTTTCAAGCAATATTACACTTTTGGACTTTTGACTGCTTTGAACTTTGACCTATATTTGAAATGTTTAACAAAAAAACTTTGTTTGCCATAACTTCTTTACTATTTGACATACAACTTTTATTTTTGTAATGCATATTCATCTTTCTAAGGGCTATTCAGATATACCACATTTCCTCTATCGACCTTGACCTTTGACCTATATTTGCTGTAACTTCTGAAAACTTTTAAATGCCTGTCAATTCAGAATTGTTACCAACAGGGCACTGACATTTCACATGGGAATTCTTTGTTGCAAGACCTTTTCATCAATGTAATACTTTTGAACTTTTGACCTTGACCTTTGAACTTTGACCTATTTTTGAAGTATTTAACAAAACATTTTACCTTGGCCATAACTTTTTATATGCCCATCTTAAGATGGGGCGTATTATGTGAACACTCACGGCGGGCGGGCAGGTGTGGAACATTTGTTGTCCGGGCTCTAACTTCAATACCGTTTGCCCAATCCTTTTCAAACTTTCCACACATGTGCATGGCCATAATATCTCGGATGAGTTCGATACCCAGCATTATCGCGTGAATGACTTAGAAGTTATGGCCCTTGACGTACACAAAATACTTGAAATTGCGATTGTCCAGGCTCTAACTTCAATACCGTTAGCCCAATCCTTTACAAACTTTTCACTCATGTGCATGGCCATAATATCACGGAAGAGTTCGATATCCAGCATTATCGCGTGAAAGACTTAAAAGTTATGGCCCTTGACATACACAAAATACTTGAAATTGTGATTGTCTGGGCTCTAACTTCAATACAGTTTGCCCATTTCTTTTCAAAGTTCAATACCTAGCAAAATCATGTAATTTGGACTTGAACACTTGAATAAGTCAAAAGAGACATTTTCCTTCAAATGAATGGAAATGTTTCAACATGATTGTTTTAATAAGTAACATTCATTAACTAATGGGATTTAGGAGACAATAGCTTGTTTCTCTGAGCTATTTCTGAGATTCCCCATACTGTGATGGGCGTATTTTGTGGCAGTCCTGACCCTTGGTACTATTTGACATACATCTGTTATATTTGGTATGCATATTCTTCTTGACAAGGGTTATTCAGATATACCTCAACATTCCATCTATCGACCTTAACCTTTGACCTTATTTTGCCATAACTTTGGACAAGTTTTATAATAGATATTTCTTTGTCATTTTCAATGTTTTTTTAAAAAAAAAACAAAAAAAACAAGTATACTGGTTTGTCATCATATGAACCTGAGCAAGTGTGATTTTGGTCATGATCTTTTGGCAGATAAAAAAGATTTTTTTTTTTTTTTAAATCTTTTTTAAGTTGTTTACAAATTTTACATCTTTGTGTTGTATACAATCTATTCCATGCATAGGTCAAGGTCATCCTTCAAGGTCAATGGTCAAATCTAAAGGGTAGGGTACTTTAACTTTGCATTTAAAGGCTTACAGTTTTATTTGTGATTTTCAAGGTCAAGTTTTTTAAATGTTTAACAAAAATATGAAAGGTTGGCAAAAACAGACGAGCATTGGCACCCGCATGCAGTGCTCTTTTTTAGCTCACCAGAGTACCAACATGCTCAAGGTGAGCTGTCTGATCACGCAGCATCTTTCATCAATCATGTCTTGCCCGTCATCAACAATTTGCTATAAAAGATGTCTCCTCTGAACCAACAGGGTAGATATTAATGAAATTTAGCATGAATTATCCTTGGGTGGCCCTTCACAAAAGTTGCTAAAATAAACATGATCTATGCAGAAATATGGGTGCCATGGCAACCAACACAATTTTATTTTAAAAAATTCTCATTTTTAGCTCACCTGAGCACAAATGCTCATGGTGAGCTATTGGGATTGCCTTTTGTCCGGCATCTGTGTCTTTCGTCTGTGTGTGCGTGAGTCCGGCATTAACAAATTTCTTTAAACAACATCTCCTAAACCACTTGGTCAAATTTGATGAAAATTGCCTGGGATGTTCCTTGCATGAAGCTCTACCAAAGTTGTTCAAATGGTTCTGGTCTGTTGCATATGTGGGTCACAGGAGCTAAAAATAGATTTTCAAAGTGAAATCTTTAAAAATCTTTTTCTCCAAAACCACAAGGCCTAGAGCTTAGATATTTTATGTGTGGCATTGTCTTAAGGACCTTTACCAAGTTTGTCCAAATCAAAACTGTCAAAATTTGTCCCGCCCCAGGAGTCATTTGATTTGACATAGACTTAAATAGGAAAAACTAGGAAAATCTTCCTGTCAGAAAAAAAATTTGGGGCTGCCGTGGCAGAGCGGTTACAGTCGTGGACTACAAATCTCTCAGCCCCTCACCGCTGTGGGTTCGAATCCCGGTAGGGACTTCGGATTTTTCATGTGAGGAAGCCTTCCAGCTGGCTTGCGGTAGGTCGGTGGTTCTACCCGGGTACCTCTTTGTACTCAGGGTCTTCCTTCACCTGTAATTAGCTGGACGTCGCTATATGATTGAAATACTATCGCAGCAAAGTTAAACCCCAATACAACTACAACATCCTGTCAGAAACCACAAGGCCTAGAGTTTACATATTTGGTGTGAGACATGGCCTAGTAGACCTCTACCAAGTTTGTTTAAATCATGGCCCTTGGGTCAAAATTGGCCCCGCCCCAGGGGTGCCTTGATCTTATATAGACTTGTATAGGATCTTCTCAAAGTCTGAAGTTAAGATGTTTACTTGTAAATCATGACCCTGGTGTCAAAATTGACCCTGCCCCATGGGTCACTCAATTTTATATAGACTTATTAGAGCTATGACCCCCAAAGTTTGGATGGCAGGTACAGTTTTTGTGTTGAATTTAGATGATCTTGCTGTACTTCTGCATGGATTATGTATTCAGTATGACTCGTAATACAATAATTAGCATTGAGGATAATGTTTCTCAGGTGAGTGATTCAGGGCCATCATAGCCCTCTTGTTAATTCATCGGCCACAAATAGTCACCTGGTGGCCCTCTACCATAATTGCTAAAATAAAGTTGATTCTTTACAGAAATGAGGCCCCATTGGAATTGGCTAGTTTCCTTTTAATTATATTCTGTTTGGAAAAAAAAAGAAGAAGAAAATTATTTAATCGTAAGAAATTAATTTCATTGGGCATAATTGGTCACCTCATGGCTCTTTAACATGATTACTTAAGTATAGTTAATCCTTTAGAATATGAGGCCTCCAGGGGGTCAGCTAGTTTTGAATTCTGAAGAAGGCATATAGTAGAAACACTGTTTATAAAATTTAAGAAGTTTGTCTTGATTTTTCTGTTTTGTTTCATAACAGGAGCTAGACAAGAAAAAGAAAAAAGGCAAAGTGAAAGGAACGGTGAAGACAGAACGGGACACAGACTTCAATGATCTGGCGGTGGCAGGGCAGGGGGATTACGATGATTCGTACTACGACGATGACTTCATTTAATGTTCGCTCACTACTCCTACACCATTGTAAATTATTCGCATGTTTGTAGCCATTTGAGATAAGCTGTAAGGTGATCTATGCCCCTGCTAGGAAGAATAAAACAAGTTATCCACTGACTCTCTCTACCTGGCTCATTAATGCTGCAGCTGAATCCAGACCATTGATATTGCTTTTTGGTTGTGGGGAAATGGGTTTGGAAGATTTGTAATATTTTTTTCAAGTGGGGGCACTTCCTTAAAAACTTTGATGCAATTTGATTGTTTGCTTTGTCAGAGGTTGTTCCTAATATATTACAATTCAAACTTATGTAAGGTTCTGATGTTTATTTAATTGGAAAATAGATCTTGAAGTTAAAGCAGATCAATCACCAATAAAGTTATCATTATTATCTCCCTCCCCTTTCGAGTTATTAATAATTTCCCTCAGATAAATATATGGCCAAATTTGAAGTACAAAATAGTAGTGTCAAATGTAATCGTTAAAAGGGCATATGAATAGGGGGGCATAATTATCTCTTGTTTTTGAATTATTAAAATGTAATTACCGTAGTAGCTGTATCAATATGTAACTTTGTATGCAACTATAATGTCTTAGGTACTGTCCATTTTTTTCTAGTTGTCATCCACCATGAAAATTACTTGCATCTGAAAATGGCTTAACCGTTCACATTGAAGTGAAACAAACATAATGAAATGTAAGGAAGTTAAGAAAATAATTTTCTATAGTTAATTTAATTTTAAGCATGTGCTCTAGGTGAATGTTTGCAACAAATGGCTTTTAATAAAATGGAAGAATTTGATAAAACCTAGCACAAAAATACTTATATGAAGGATTACTCTCCAAAGTTGCAAAAAAGAACTCTGTCTATGCACACCACTTGTTTCCGTGGCAACTAAGAGAAATATTTTGAAATACATTTTTTTTCAGAAAGTAGTGGTCAGAAGTTGGTTACATTTGGTACATATGACCACCTGTTGGCCCTTAACCAAAACTGCTGAAACAAAAGTTTACCTTGTATAACATGAGGAACTTTTTATTGTTCATATTAAGATTTACAGAAAAAAGAAAGGCCCTTTTCAAAATGAGGCTTCTGGGGCTAGGGGCTGGTTGACAACATTATCAGATTGTAAATTCTTGTATATGGCCACAGTTTATTCCAAAGTGATCTATAATGTTTTAATTGGCTGAAAGTACCCAGGTGAGTATGTTAGGGTCCCCCCCACCCCATTCACAAAAAAAAAAAAAAAAAAAAAAAAATGTGCTTTGGGCAAGGGTCTCATTTTTCTAATTTTATTATTTTTTTAAAATTCTAGCCATAACAGAAAATGAAAAACTGAAAATTGCAGTCCCAAAATGGCTGCTTAAATCTTTAGGGTTGGCAGTTTTCACTAAGAAGGGTCAGTCAGGCTGCCTGAAACAGATTTTTTGTTTAAATAGTCTTAGTGCCATCTGACCCTTTTGTGATAAGAAGTGCCACTAAGAAATTTGCATATGCACTTTAAAACATAACATGCCATTCAGATCAGTTCAGTGTATGATTTGTAATCTTTAAAATCAATTTAAAGCCTTATAAGTTTGGTAGTAGTTTTTTTTCAGTGATTTTTTTAATGAGATCTTATTTTCCTTTTTTTGAATGTTTTGTAAACAATATTTGTTAAATCAATAATTTGTGTATGTGCAACCAAATACCTTTGATTTATCCAAATTTGACTAGGAATTTGTTTGATGTGAAATGCATTACTTCATTTTCACATACATCAAATGAATTTTAAACCGTTTATAAAGTAATGTTTTATATCATATAGTCAACAGTTTGCTGAAGTGCTAATATGAAAGATTTCATACTTGAAATAAATTTGTTTATAATCTTTTGATTGACAAGATGAGATGATTTGATGTGGAAGTATTTACCAGCTTTGCAGTCTAACTGTGTTGAGTGTAATGTATGCAGTACTAAGTAGCTCAAATCAACTGTTGAAAGATGGGAGATCACATGTTATTATTTGCATGAGAACATGATATAATAAAGTTTACCATTGAGAGGGTTGTATCAGTTATGAATTTCAGATTGACCTTCTTAAAATAGCATTGTCAGATGTAGAGACAACAGGGTAGCTTATTGATACTGGGGGAGGGGAAGTGGGGTATCTTATGAAAACAAGACATACAGTGTGTTTCATATTATATGATACTTTCAAACCAGCGGCATGTTTTTATTCTGATAGTAATAAGAAAGAACACGATTGTTCCTTGGAACACAAGTGTCAGCTGCTGAAGCAATTTTTAGCTTGCCTGTTTTTTGAAGAAAAAAATAGGAGCTATTGTCATAACTCTAGCGTCCGCGTTTTCCTCGTCGTCAGGTGTCGTCCGGAATCTTAACGTTGGCCATAACTTCTCTACTATTTCATATACAGCTTTCATTTTTGGTCTGCATATTCATCTGGACAAGGCCTATCTAGGCATATGTAATTTTTCACCTATTGACCTTGACCATTGACCTATTTTTGCTGTATCTTGAAAACCTTAAAATGCCTGTCATTTCAGAACCGTTACCAAATGGGCACTGATATTTCACATGTGAATTCCTTGTAGCAAGACCTTTCCATCAATGTTACACTTTTGGACTTTTGACCTTGACCTTTAACCTATTTTTGAAATGTTTCACAAGAAACTTTTAAGGTTGGCCATTACTTTTTACTATGTGACATGCAACTTATATTTTTGGTATGCATATTCATCTTTGCAAGGACTATTCAGGTATACCTTAATATTTCATCTATTGACCTTGACCTTTGACCTATACTTGCTGTAACTTCTGAAAACTTTAAAATGCCCGTCATTCCAGAACCGTTACCAACAAGGCACTGATATTTCACATGTGAATTCCTTGTGGCAAGACCTTTCCATCAAGGTTACACTTTTGGTCTTTGACCTTGACCTTTTAACTTTGACCTATTTTTGAAGTACATTGGCCATAACTATTTACTATTTGACACATCTTTTATATTTGGTATGCATATTCATCATGACAATGGTTTAGATATGCCTCAATATTTTATATATCAACCTTGACCTTTGACCTTATTTTGCCATAACTTTGGACAAATTTTATAATAGATATTTTTTTGTCATTTTTCAATATTTTTTTTTTTTTTTTAAAACTTTGTTTACTGGTTTGTCATCATATGAACCTGTGCAGGTGTGATTTTGGTCATGATCTTTAGGCAGATAAAAAAGAACAATTTTTTTTTTTTTAATGTCTTAAAATTTTACAGTTTTATGTTACTTATCAAAAACTCAGTGGATTAGCAATTGTGATTTTTTGTTTTCATATTTTACATCTTTTTGTTGTGTACATTTCTATTCATGCATAGGTCAAGGTCATCCTTCAAGGTCAAAAGTCAAATTTAAAGGGTATGTGGTTAACAAAAATGTGCGACGTTGGCAAAAACAGACGAGGGTTGGCACCCGCATGTGGTGCTCTTGTTAGCTTGACTTTTCAAAGAAAATAAAAGCTATTGTAGTCGCCCTTGCGTCGGCGTAGGCATTGGCATTGCAGCTTTTGGTTAAAGTTTTGCATGCAAGTTACTATCAACCTGATATCTCAATAACCATTTATGGTATTGACTTGAAAGTTTGTAAATATGTTCAGGGGCAGATAACCAAGGTAGATAACACTTGACTGAATTTTATATAAATTATGGCCCGTTTTTAACTTAGAAATTTTGATTAAAGTTTTGCATGCAATAGAAAATTTGGTTTAAGTTTTGCATGCAAGCTACTATCCAGCTTGTATCTCAGTAACCATTCATTGTATTGACTTGAAAGTTTATGAATATGTTTAGGGGTATCAGATAGCAAAGGTAGATAACTTTTGATGGAATATATTACAAATTATGGCCCCTTTTTAACTTAGAAATTTTAGTTAAAGTTTTGCATGCAAGGTACTCTCATGCTTATATCTCAGTATCCAGGCATGCAATTGATTTGAAACATCTTTAATATGTTAAGGGGTATCATACTTTCAAGGAAGATAAAATTGATGGAATATATTACAAATTATGACCCCTTTTTAACTTAGAAGTTTTGGTTAAAGTTTTGCATTCAAGCTAATTTCCAGCTTATATCTCAGAAATTTAAGGAGTGTTATCAGGGGCATCAGAAAACTAAGGAGGATAACTTTTGGACTGAGGTATATAGAAATTATGGCCCTTTTCTAACTTGGATTCTTGGTTAAAGTTTTGCATGCACAGTGTTATTATGCTTATGTCTCAGTAACTAGACATGGAATTGATTTTAGACTTAATAAAAATATAAAGGGGTATCAGATTATCAAGGTATATCAGTTTTGACTATTATTATATACAGGGTATGTGAAGGGCAAGAATTGAAATATATTTCATTTGATTTACCAACAAGCATTTTGAATAGCCAAGCGTGCTGTCCTCTGACAGCTCTTGTTTTTTAATAGAAAAAGATGTGTTCGAAAAACACTATGCCCCTGTCTGAGCAGGTCAGATGTCAAATAATTGATGTCAGCTGAAAGCCATGCATGAGTGGAAGAAGTAAGTCAAATATATAGACTTTACGCCATAAAGAAATGGATAACCCAACAGAGTTCTGTTTCATTATCATATTATTACTGCACTGCTCCTACTTACTTGCTATCATGTTATGTTTCAAGTTTCAAGTCCTTACTGCTCCTACTTACTTGCTATCATGTTATGTTTCAAGTTTCAAGTCCTTACTGCTCCTACTTACTTGCTATCATGTTATGTTTCAAGTTTCAAGTCCTTACTATCTTGTTTATGAGTTCTTGCCCCCCTCAAAAATTATAAAAAAAAACTTGGTAGAGTTATGGTTCTCAATCACTGCCCCCCCCCAAAAAAAAACAACAAAAAAACAACCCCCAGCCCCCCACAAATTATGGATCTTGTGCATGACAATTCCATGTCAAGCTGTCTATAAATGTAATTTTATTCCAATAGAATGTATTGCAGAATAAAGAAGAGTGACCGAAAAAGTGTAACAGACAGACGGAAAAGTTTATCCCTATGTGTCACCTTTGCTTAGAGCAGGTGACACAATTAGTATCTTTTTTTCTGGGAATTGTTTTAATTTTTATGCATTTGATATTTTGTAGCTTTCAGTTATCAACAATATTGTAAGTATCAACGTTTGTAAAACCGCTAAATTTACAGCATGCACTCAAAATGACCTCTATTATAATATCACAGCATCTCAACGCATTTTATGAAATTGGTCTGACACTCTTTCGTAGTCCTCAAATCTTTTCACAACTTTTACTTGCAGTCAGCTTACTCTTGTCTCTTACTTTAGGTGGTCATAGCAACCTGGTTACAGAAAAAATAAGAAACCGCTGTCGTGGTACAATTTTATGATTTCCTGGCTCTTTTCATTGGATAGCACAATCTTGAAAAATAAATTTGACAACTTCATGCTTGGCGTCATGTTTTCCCGTAAAAGACCATACAGGTAAAATGGTAAAGTCACTTGATGCTTTTGATGCAAAAAATGTATTGCTATCTGTCGTCTTAAAGAAAAGGTATCCATTTGAAAGTATCAGAAATTATGAAACGCCCTGTATCACTTATATTCATACGCTCTTCATTTCCCTTAACCTGTTTTTTTTTTAAGCTTTGTGCTCAAGATGACCTGTTGTGATCACTTGGCATCCGTGGCCGTCTCTTGTGCGTTGACGGTCGTCAACGATATGCATCTCCAATGGATTCTCCCCTGTAGCCTATCTGCAGAAATTGAAACCCTCTTATGGTCCTCATGAATAGATATAGAATCAATTTGGTTCGTACAGAACTTTCTGTTAAAAGTCCGTAACATTTATAGTGTGCAAGCAGGGAACCAAATTCCGAACGGTTGCGATCGTTATGTTTACCAATTTCATTTATAAAATTTATAACTAGCGGTCAGAATTTAATTTGATTTGGCACAAATGATATCATTAGTTCATTATTCTCTACCGAGTCCAATTTATTATTTAAGGGATATAACCCAAACTTTTCATTATTTAGATAAAAATTGAGTTGTCTCTCTTAGACACTAAAAATTAACAAAAAGAAAAAAATATAATAAAAAATAAAATGCTAATATCATTACTATTCTGAAATAAAGTCCCACTGGCCGTTAGATAGTTAGAAAGCATTTAAGCCTTTGGTATTCTGAAGAGCAAAATCATGGCTCTAGGAGGACAAAGTGAACGTTTTGGTGACGTGGCAAAACTGGATTCCAACGAAATTGTTGAAGGATGTTTTATTAACTGTTAATAGTAATACGATACAGTACTTCAAATGGAACAAGTTATTCCCCATTAACCTCGAGAATAGGGAAACGTATAAAAAGTATCGAAGTATAATTTTAGTGGAATGAATCATAGCAAGTTAAGAATACTGAAATCCGTCAATCTGTCAAAATGTTTGATACTGCTATTTTGATGAAACTTGCCATGTGGAATCACCATGAAGAGTTGAAATTAACATGTGAAAGAGCATGCTAGAGTCAGGCCCATAGAATTTCCCTTACACATGTAAGATGTAAAGAACGTAATGCTACATGCTGCTTATGCCATATCATGCTGTAAGCAGAGGTGACACATAGGGATCACTTTTCCGTCGCCTTTTTCCGTCACGCTTCAGCAGGTGACACGTGTGTTCCAGAGAGCATTCTTGTTTTTGAAAGTCTTCCTGTAATGAATTAATTTTTGCTGTATTAGTGTATAGTCTTAAACACAGGGAAAGTTCAGTTTTAGTTACAATCCACCAGGGACCAGCTGGCCAATATAACACAACTTCTATGAAACATGTGGCCAGGTAAACTGTTAAGGGCCACTGTGGCCCTCTTCTTTCTCTCAATATATATTTATATGGTTACCCAGTGTGAGGCTATGGAAATTTCCTCGGCACATGGGTCCACAGTCAAAAGAAACCAATATACGCATGCATGTATGTGTTATTAGCACATTTACGTTGTATAAAAACTGTAATGGAATGGTAAAATTCAATGTCTTTGTGTAAAGTTCATCTGGTGTTTTGTTTGTTGTTGAAAAACAATCTCGTATAAATCATAGCCTTCTTTCATAACACATTATATGTAATTATTCGCATTTCAACAACAAAACAACACCTGATGAACTTTACACAAAGACATTGAATATATATATATAAAGAGAGAGAGAGAGAGAGAGATCTATTTTTACAGACTGTATTCTGGCTTTACCATTCCATAATTTTGATTGAAAGAAAAAGAAAAAATAAGATAAACCTATATAATGGTCTATACTCAGTATGTATGTGTCATGAACACAGCCCCAAATCGAATGAATTCTGTTTTTATATGAGGATTGTTAGAGAAAACAAATATCACGGGGGTGACACATCATAATGTACATTAGAAACGTAAATATTGGGTGAAATAAGAGGTTTGGGGATGTTGTCATCGTCCACTCTGCGTGCGTGTTTTAGCATTATCTTACTATGCATAGAAAACCTGAACAAGGAAAATGACTTTATTCCAAGTAACAACAACAACGACAATAATAATAATAACAATAATACAAGCACATAATTTGTTCAATAAAGTAAGACATTTAAGTCGTTTGTTGCGAGAGAAAAAAAGATAATTCTAAGATCGACAGATTCTACCCCACCTGATCTCCGAAGCAACCTGGAGCTATTATATGATACCCTTATCCAGTTCCGGTTCCATCTGACGACTGGGCGAGGATATATGTTGGTAGTTTTGTAGATTGTATAAAGTGCTAACTCACCGTTTTCCCATGCTTCATACAACACTGGACAATTGCTATTCCCCAGAGTACACTTGCATGCATAATCTATAAGGGTTCATTAGAAAAGTAAGGCATCGACCATTTTAAACGCCCAAAGGGTCGTATTAGTCGTCCGTCTGTTAGCAGAACCTTGTGATCGCAACTCTTTTGAGGTACCGGAAGAGATTTGGTTTAAATATTTACACTGTTTGCCTTCACATGAGGCTTGCACGAAGGCAGGATTTTGTGCTTTTCCGGAACTTTTAAGGATTATGAACCTTTGACACTTTTTTTCTAGATTACAGTTGTGTAAGCAGAACATTTTGAACAACTCAACCTAAACTACACCAAAAATATGAGTTTACTACATATAGTTAAATAGATATAAAAAAACAAAAAACATTTAAAAAAAATGTCGGCTATTCTGGCGACCATTTTGAAAAATGGCCGACATGGTCACCAGGGGGCGCTGCTGATTTTGGGTAATATATCTAAAATAATCAGTTGAGGATGTTTCATATGTGTGCCAAGTTTGATGCTTTTAACACAAAGTGCACGATTCCACCAAAATATGGCCCTTGACAGCTCTACCAACAGAAGGGATTTGGTCCAAACTTATCCACTTTACTTACCTATAATATGTAAAAGGCAAAGCCTCGAAGCGAACGCAGGTTATATTCTGTCTTGACTTGAAGTTATGTTTTCTTCATAACAGCACACATTGGTGTGTAAGATTTAAGATGATCCAAATGAGATCGAGAAACATCTCATTGTGGTCATTTCATTACAGGGTACCTGCTGAGTTTTGTAAGTGGGGATACAATTGCTGTTTTCCTGAGCTTTGTTCCCCTTTATATAGGGAGCCCTACAATTGTATAGGTTAATATAAAAAAAGGAATATATGGGCATGCTGTATTGTGATAATTATCAAATTATCAAATGTGAATTTTGCTTTCAATGACGTCCGTATATAGGATTGTTGAGAAGTGTATCAAACCTGCACTATATTAGGAACTGTGGTTTGTTCAGTGAACCCAATAGTCGTTAGCGTGAGCAGTTGCATCCGTTTTATATCAGTGTATAGAATGCAAGCTGGGTACCAGATTGCAATTGTTAATGGTCACATTCACTGAATGCATGGCAGCGGTTGGCTTACATAAATCTGTCATCGTCTGCTAGCTGAGAGTTATCGGTATATGTAACGGGTGGTTTGAAAAAAAAATAAATAACGTAAGTGAAAACGATATTAATTCGGTACCTTTTTATTAAATGAATGAAAGAAAAAAAAAGAAGAAAATTACAGTATGGAAACAAGAATCAAGGATCAATCAAATTTGCAAATTATTGGTGTTCATCAAGCTCGATGTAAAATATCGCGTTAATGTACGTAGCTCGATAATACAAATATGGTCCCTCCCTGATAAGTTATATGATCGATGGCTAGACAAACCTCCCCATCCCCGAGAAAAAAAAGAAAGAAAAGAAGTCCTGCATTTTGCAGAACATAAATTAATTCAATTAATCCTCACACTTTATGAATAAATATGAACACATCAACCTGGATAGGATAAGCCTTATATACAATACTTGTTAACAGTTGATATCTCTGTAAATAATGTAGACTTGATTTAATCTAAAAAGACGAGTTAAAAAAAAGAAAAAGACATAAACATAAACAGATGGTCACTAGATTAACAAGCATTAAAAGAACCTTCGTTCAAATTTATATGAAGGAATTGTGTGTTTTACCCATAACATGACCAAAATTACATCATATTACTTTAACCAAGCCCATGCATATAAATGACCTACATACAAAATAACCATATGATTATTTCAGGGTTGAAATATAAATTTTATGAGTGGAATTTTGTTTGCTTTGTAAAAAGAAGGGGAGAAAAATGGAGAAAGAGAACATGTGGGTCTTATTTGGACTTTGGATCATAGATGAAATATATCTAAACAACATACATACATACATACATAAACTACATCTTAAATATATGATTCTGTCTGAAAATCTTTTGGAGCTTGATTTACTTTATTAATGAGAGAGAGAGGGAGAGATCTTAAATATACATGTAGATGCATAATATTTATTAGAAATGATAATGATAAAGCAAAATATAGATACCATTAGATCCAAAAGATTTTCGAGAAGAACCTTAGAGGTCTATGCATGTTGTTTAATTATAAATGCCACAGTGACACCATGTAATTTATGACGTAGGCAGTTGTACGTAGTGTGCACTACACTGTAGACTTTCTAAATGAATCGGTTTTAAAAAATATTCATGTCCTTTAAAATGTCTTTTTTTTCTTTACAGACCGAGACTTTAGTACTTCTGTATTACGTAAAAAACGGGGTGAATAGAGGTCTGTTTTACGTACAGAGAAAAAAACAACAGCATACATCATGTAAACGTTTTTAATCATTAAAGTATTATAAAATTACGCGAAAAATGAATACAACCTCATTACGTGTTAAACGAACTTATCGACTGGCTTTGTGTTTTTTTACCAATCGTAATTTAGCATCTACATAGCAGTTGAATTTATCGAGGGAAATAATCCATGCATGTACGATTCCTCCAGTGGTAATCATTTCTGACGAAAGTTTTCAAAGCGTTAATATTTGAACAAAAAATACGCGTTACTGTAGATCTCGCTTCGTGAGCCGGGCCTTCGGTCCATCTCGAGCTGCGCTCACTATGAAGGATGGATCTTTGAAAAGTATAAAATTATTACCATTTGTTATTATTTGGCTTGACTACTTTTCAGCTCGACTACTCAAAGAATATGAGAGCTATTGCATTCATCCTTGCGTCGGCGTCGGCGTCGCAACGTTTGGTTAAAGTTTTGCATGCAAGCTTGTATCTCAATAACCAATAATGGTTTTGACTTTTGAAGTTGATATGTTCAGGGGCATCAGATAACCAAGGCAGATAACTCTTGACTTAATTTAATGTAAATTATGGCCCCTTTTTAACGTGCACATCGTGCTCATGGTGAGCTTTTGTGATCGCCTTTTGTCCGTCGTCCGTTCGTGCGTGCGTCCGTCGTCAACAATTTCTTTAAACAACATCTTCTTCTAAACTACTCACTGGATTTTGATAAAACTTCACTGGAATGTTCAATATGGGGCCCTTTACCAAAGTTGTTAAAATTATTTTGATTGGTCAGAAATCTAGGTCACAGGAGCTAAAAATAGATTTTAAAAATGAAAATTTTAAAAATCTTCTTCTCCGAAACCACAAGGCCTAGCTTTTTGATTTTTGTTATGTAGCATGATCTTATGACTCTCTACCAAGATTGTTCAAATTATGACCCTGGGGTCAAAAATGGCCCCGACCCAGGGGTCACATGATTTAACATAGGCTAATAAAGGTAAAAAAAAAACTTGAAAAATCTTCTTATCAGAAACCAAAAGGCATAGAGTTAAGATATTTGGTGTGTAGCATTGTCTAGTGGATCTCTACCAAGTTTGTTCAAATCATGGCCCTGGGGTCAAATTTGGCCCCGCCTAGGGGTCACCTCATTTTACATAGGCTTATATAGAAACAAGAGGGTCGTAAGGCCCTATATCGCTCACCTGAGGGGTCTTGATGTATAGGCATTGAAGACAATTATAGCTTGTATTGAGGCTGTTTCGGTTAAAATTAACTAGTGCACTGTTAACCACCATGAAATAAATTATATAACATAAGGAAAGATTAAAATTAGTATTTTATAAAGTCTTAACAGCTAAAATGGGACGTTTATGAAAAACGCATTTTGAATTTCTTTTTTATTGATAAAATAACAAAAGAACCTTGTAAAATAACAAAAGAACATTGTAAAATATATTCACATAAAAAGGAACACATAATTGTAGAGGAGAATATATGAGATCAAGATTTTTTTTTAAATTTGGTTGATGATGGTGAATGTACATTTCTTAAGGTCATAATTATAAGTATTTCCTTATGGCTTAAACATGCTTACTTAACCCTTTCCCTCATATATACACCATTTGACAACCTCACTGGGTACCACATAAAGCCTGATGTGCAGAAAACAACAGTTAAACCTTACCAATTTTAATGGTAAATT
>CM037781.1:65445734-65495734 GCA_021229015.1 Solen grandis | reverse complement strand
TCTTATTATCCCCCTTTTTTGTTGTTGTTTTCATAATTATATATGTTTCCTCTTCAGCTCATTCATAGACCTGTCAATGTCTTAAAAAGTGGCACACAATGTTCAGAAATAAAAGTTCAAGAGTTCTCTGTGTTTAGGGTTCACAGATATCAATTTCGATTGATAACGTCCCCTAGTTTCTGAGCATTGTGTGTGTGTCAAAATGGGCCATGTGACGCGTCTGGTGTGGTGTGCTTCAGCCTCCACCGCTGGCTAACCAGTTTCTGGTGAAAAAGGAACATAAGTTTCCCCTGCCAGTATATAGCCTCTCCATGGTCAAGCCCTATACAGTGCCTCCTCGTGGCGACACACGTCAACTGAGGACTTTTGTGTCCTCAGGCTGAACTGTAAGGGACGATCTACAAGAACTTAAGATAAGCATTCAAGTCTATAAATTTTGGATAAGGCATCAACTTTAAAAAAGGTGTTTGACTGTGAAACTATTTATGATTTTTACAAACTAGATGAATAGAATTCAAGTAATGATAAAATAAACATTCTTCACAGATTACTCCATTATTTTTTTCAAAAGTGGTAAAACCCCTTTGAAAGCCCTATAAAAATATAAATCTGATCCCAGGGGATCCTTTAGAGTACAGAATAACATCAAACCTAGTGTTTCTGTTTAACAATTTATATAGACATGCAAAAAACATCTACTCCTGGGATGATTTTTGCCACTTATAATGAATTAATGTGCATTATATCATAGAAAGTAAAGAATTTTCCTACAGAAAATTAATAATTAGACAAGTTGTGTTCTGTTTGATAGGAAATAAAGGGAGATAATACAAAATACAATCAGGCAGAGTTATGGTTCTTGATTACTGCACTGCTCGTACATTTAACGTTCCATGTCCTTACTTTGTTGTTCATAAGTTTTGCTCGCAACAAATATTTATAGAAAAAAATAATATTGGGGGATAATAAAAAAAAAAAGACTTGGTAGTTTTGGTTCTTGGTCACTGCACCTTTCTTAGTTGTCATCTAGTTATATATAAAGTTTCAAGTCAATACTTTTCATAGTTTTCAAGTATAAGTAATTAAGCTATTATCTGGACTGAAATTCATTATAAATTAAGTATGGAAGATAATTAAAAAATGATCAAGGTAGAGTTATGGTTCTTGTTTATACACTTCCAAATCTCACCATTTATTTATATTCTAAGTTTCAAGTCAATACCATGAATAGTTCATGAGTTATGCTTTTGTTAAAAATTGAAAAATAAAAATTAAAGAGGAAGATAATTCAGATAGTTAATGGTACTTAGTCAATTCTTCTAGTCGCGTTGTATTCTTATATGAAGTTTCATGTCAATACCTTTTATAGTTTTCAAGTTATGACCAATGTTAAAGTTGCTGACAAACAAACAAGCAAACAGATAGGGCATTTGCGCTACCTTATCTAATATATCCTATTTCAGTATTGGGCAATCCAAGTTTGAAAATAATAGATGTTATAAACATTTCTGTTTTCTGATTTACTTTAAACAAAAAATGGAGTTTGCATGCAAGCTACTATCCCGCTTATATCTTAACAATCATTTATGGTATTGACTTGAAGGAAGTGGGGTGGGGGGCATACAGATTTGCCTTTGTTTGTCTGTCTGTATTTATGTACGTATGTCCGTAAAAATATGGAATTTTATGCTTGTGACGCATGTAACTCTGTAAGTATTTGTTAAACTTAAAACTTCATGGATGCACCTGGGTTTTTTTTTTTTTTATCAGATCAACATTGATATTGACAGAACTATGGGCCTTTGTTTGGGAAAAATATTGAATTTTAATTTCATGGAACCCACAACCCCAATATTACAAACTTGAAGCTTCATGGATATATTAATTGGCCAGTTTTTATTGCTGTGCTCTCTTCTTCATTTGCCAGTGCATTTTTATGTCCAGCACCAAAAAGTGAGGCATATAGATTTGCCTTTCTCCATCCGTCCATCCCAAAACTGTGACACAGTAACTCTGAAGGTGTTTGTGCTACTGACTTTAATCTTCATGGATATATTACTCTGGACATGACTTGCGCACCTGGGTGTTGGCCTTTGTTTTGGAAAATACGACGCGTCGGGCATCTGTGTCCTCGGGACACATTTCTAGTTTACATGCAAGCTTATATCTAGCTTATATCTCAGACATAGTTTATGGTAATGACTTAATATGTTTATGAGTTATGACCCCTTTCTAACTTGGATAATTCAGTGAAAGTTTTGCATGCACTGTGTTATTATGCTAATATCTCAGTAACTAGAGGTAAGATTGATTTAAGATTTTATAAACAACTCAGGGGTATCAGATTACCAAGGTATATCATTTTTAGCTCACCTGAGCACAACGTGCTCATGGTGAGCTATTGTGATCGCCTTTTGTCCGTCGTCCGTCGTCCGTGCGTGCGTGCGTGCGTGCGTGCGTCCGTCGTCAACAATTTGCTTTAAACAACATCTCCTCATGAACCGCTGAAGGGATTTTGACCAAACTTCACAGGAATCATCCTTATGATGCCCTCTATCAAAGTTGTACAAATTATTCAGATTGGTTAAAAAAGTAGGTCACAGGAGCTAAAAATAGATTTTAAAAATGCAAACTTTGAAAATCTTCTTCTGCAAAACTGCAAGGCCTAGAGCTTAGATATTTGGTATGTAGCATCATCTTATGGGCCATTACCAAGATTGTACAAATCATAGCCCTACGGTGATAAATGACCCCGCACCAGGGGTCACTTGTTTTACATAGAGTTATATAGGAAAATCTTTAAAAATCTTCTTCTATGAATCCATTAGGCCTAGAGCTTAGATATTTGGTATGTAGCATCATCTAATGGTTCATTACCAAGATTGTTCAAATCATAGCCCTACGGTGATAAATGCCCCCGCACCAGGGGTCACTTGTTTTACATAGAGTTATATAGGAAAATGTTTAAAAATCTTCTTCTATGAATCCATAGGCCTAGAGTTAGATATTTGGTATGAAGCATCATCTTATGGTTCATTACCAAGATTGTCAAATCATGCCCTATGGTGATAAATGACCCCGCACCATGGGTCACTTGTTTTACATAGAGTTATATAGGAAAAACTTTAAAAATCTTCTTCTATGAATCCATTAGGCCTAGAGCTTTGATATTTGGTATGTAGCATCATCTTATGGTTCATTACCAAGATTGGTCAAATCATAGCCCTATGGTGATAAATGACCCCGCACCAGGGGTCACTTGTTTTACATAGAGTTATATAGGAAAATCTTTAAAAATCTTCTTCTATGAATCCATAAGGCCTAGAGATTAGATATTTGGTATGAAGCATCATCTTATGGTTTATTACCAAGATTGTACAAATCATGACCCTATGGTGATAAATGCCCCCGCACCAGGGGTCACTTGTTTAACATAGATTTATATAGGAAAAACTTTAAAAATCTTCTTCTATGAATCCATAAGGCCTAGAGCTTAGATATTTCATATGTAGCATCATCTAATGGTTCATTACCAAGATTGTTCAAATCATAGCCAAACGGTGATAAATGCCCCCGCAATAGGGGTCACTTGTTTTACATAGAGTTATATAGGAAAAGCTTTAAAAATCTTCTTCTATGAATCCATAAGGCCTAGAGATTAGATATTTGGTATGTAGCATCATCTTATGGTTCATTACCAAGATTGTACAAATCATAGCCATACGGTGATAAATGCCCCCGCACCAGGGGTCACTTGTTTTACATAGAGTTATATAGGAAAATGTTTAAAAATCTTCTTCTATGAATCCATAAGGCCTAGAGATTAGATATTTGGTATGAAGCATCATCTTATGGTTCATTACCAAGATTGTACAAATCATAGCCCTATGGTGATAAATGACCCCGCACCATGGGTCACTTGTTTTACATAGAGTTATATAGAAAAAACTTTAAAAATCTTCTTCTATGAATCCATTAGGCCTAGAGCTTAGATATTTGGTATGTAGCATCATCTTATGGGCCATTACCAAGATTGTACAAATCATAGCCCTACGATGATAAATGACCCCGCACCAGGGGTCACTTGTTTTACATAGAGTTATATAGGAAAATCTTTAAAAATCTTCTTCTATGAATCCATTAGGCCTAGAGCTTAGATATTTGGTATGAAGCATCATCTTATGGGCCATTACCAAGATTGTACAAATCATAGCCCTATGGTGATAAATGACCCCGCACCAGGGGTCACTTGTTTTACATAGAGTTATATAGGAAAATGTTTAAAAATCTTCTTCTATGAATCCATAAGGCCTAGAGATTAGATATTTGGTATGTAGCATCATCTAATGGTTCATTATCAAGATTTTCAAAATGGTGGCCCTTTGGAGATAAATGACCCCGCACTAAGTCTTCTCCTCTGAAACCATAAGGCCCAGTGCTTATATATTTGGTGTGTAGTATTGTCAGGGCTAAAATGTTTAAGATTGAGTTATATCAGAATTCTTGTCTGTTTAAAAACCTTGTAATCAGTTGTAGCAATGGTACTCAGGTGAGCGATCCAGGGCCATCATGGCCCTCTTGTTTACTATAGTTATATGTACAATGTATGTAAGAGGAAGGAATTGAAATAGAGTTTATTTGATTTACCAACAAGCATTTCGAATAGTCAACAGCTCTTGTTCGTTTTAAGCTTTTGATATAATGTTTTGTTTTAAGCTTTTGATATAATGTTTCGTTTTAAGCTATTGATAAAATGTTTCTTTTACTTATCAGATTGTGGGCTAGATAGAAATCATCACATGTTGTTCTACCTTACAAAAAGTTTAAGATCTGTTTATATTATTGGTAGGGTTATTTATCATCTTCAGTGATTGCTCCAGTTTATTTTTATTGCTATAACAATAGCTATGATTATACTAGTAAGGTACATAAACAGCAAATAATCACATTGTTTTGTTTCAGGATGAGGACAGTGTGAATGTGTTGACGGTCAGGAGTAGGAAATCTCCAGCCTTGATTCTGACATGTTGCTATGGTTACAGCAGAGGATAGAGAATCTTATTAGATACCAGCAGAGATTAAGATGAAGGATTCAAAATATCAGGTCACATGACCCTGAAGAACAGAAAATAAAGGTCACATGATTTAGTGTAAAAATGCTGGGTTACATGACTGAATTCTGCATGCCAGTGATTAAGGTCTTCCCACCCTAATAGCGATCAATTCCATCAAAGCCATGCATATAACTTAACAATACATATGTATATAAGCTTTTAAAATGTCAAACAATGGTAATGTTAAGAGCAAATTGGCATGTAATTACAAGTGACAGAGGTTCTTTTGTTACCTCCCCTTGACTTTTTTGTTGCCATGAGCTATCTCCCCTGAAAACCAATTAAAAGTTATTTTCTCCATTTTCCAATGGTAAAGTTTAGATTTTTTCATGAAAGTTGGTACAAAATCGTAAAATGCATCTTTCTACCATGAGTTTTTCTCATGAATCAAATTCAGTTTTTCATATTCACAGAAAACGCGTATTTTCAATAGGCTTCAATGTTAATTTATATGCGGATTATCTCCCCCAAATTAGATTAAACTTGGAAAAACTCTTGGTGATATATCTTTATTTTTGAATGTTTTCAAAGTGACAAGTTTCATAGAAATATTACTATTCAGTGGCAGGATATGGAATATGGCTATTAGGATGGGAAGACCTTAATTGAAAATTTTGTTCGGTTTTTAAGAGCATGAAAGTGTAAGTATGAGTTCATTCTCTAATATTACTGATATTGTTTTCTTTGCAAATGATTTATCTTAATTATTTATGTATGTACATATAGGCCTATACTATTTCCAAAAATTTGGCCAATGTATGTAACGTTTAAGATTTTGTAATAATGTAGTAATCCTCTGTTCTGTTCTGATACCACACCGTAGACAAGTGGCATGATACCACACTCAGTCACCTTATTCTGACACTGGGCCAACTAGTTCTGGAATTACCTTATCCTTACCTCAAGATATTGTTTCAAAATATGAAAAAAAGAAATGTGCGCATGTGAATGCACATGTTTGTTTACCAGTCAGCAGGCCAAACTGTACAGTTAAGCAAAACCTTTGGCCGTACATTTTAATGTGCTGACTGCTCAAGATCTTTTTTTTTTCTTTTATTTTCTGTGAGAAAAAAAAAACATACATGAAGCAGAAGAGTAACACTTATCCATCTTTTTTCCCCAAGAAACTCTAAATAGTTTCCTTAATCTTTATTAATAAGAACTAAAAAAAAATGTAATATTTGGTATCAATCAAACAGGAATATATGAAAGCATTATGCTATTTAATATACTCGACACTGGTAAGGCTTAAAAAATCTATGTTTCGGGCAACCCGACCCTACCTAGTAAAAACCCGCCGACCCAACAATTTTTTTTTTTTTTTTTTTTTTTTTTTAAATAAAAATCAGTCTAGTTGAGCATGGTTACCTCCTCAGTTTTTGTATTAAGACGTGCATTTTAATGTGTTGCATATATATTAATAATATAAATACATGTATTTAAATATATCAGTGTGTAATAGTGGGTTTCTTATGGTCATTAAAAATTAATTGTACGGAATGATTATATGAATAACCATATCGTCATTGTAGAAAACTGTTAAGCAGTTATAACAAGGACAGAGAGCACATCGAAGTATAACGTACATGATTACTGAAACATATCAACATCGACTTGTCTCTAAACAAATATATTTAATATAGTAATCACCGAACCTACGACGATATTTCCATTTTTTTTTTTTTTTTTTTTCAGGTAGAGAATACCCGACTGCACAATACACTCGGATATAAATACGTTTTATATGCTAACTAAAACAAAATAGAACAATGACAACAAATAAAAAAAAAAGCAATTATCATCCTTATATAGGCCATGACATTTCGGGATTTATTACAGCGTGACAGCATTCCTTTCATAATATGATAAAAGCTATTGATATGCATTGTACATAGTGAAGTGTATGCAAGGTATAGTGAAAGTAGGTCACTTTACTAACAAGGGAACTTATTAACTGCTTCGAGGCACCAAAATTGTCTTGTTAATGCGGTGAAATACAATGAAAGAGCTGTTTTTGCCCAAAAGACCCGTTTAAACAGCGCTCTTTATTGGCCTTTCTAATGCACTACCTAGTACCTCGCTAACTCTCGACACGTTGGTGGCCCTGAAGGTTTAGCCACAAGACGTTTCGACATCGTAACTAATAAAAGCCCAGCTTAAAAATATTGTATAAAACATGTATTACAAAATACAGTTAACAGAAAAGCCAACTTAACTAAGACCTAATGATGCTCTATAACCTGTAGATGTTAAAAAAAGATAAAATCTCTCTCTCTCTCTCTATATATATATATATTTATAAAAGTCCGACTACCAGTAGTATGGTAGTCGATCCCCAAGCTAAATGAATGCCCCATTGTAAGCACGAGAAACTCGTGCACAAATACAACGACATCTATCAGAGGCTTTTAAAGCAAGGGAAATTAATTTTTGTCTAATTCGCTTCACTTAAACGTCGAAAATTACATTTTCCGCTCAGTAACTTTTGAAAGTCTCCATATATTGAATTAATATATTTAAATGAATGCATGTGTATATATCAAACCTATGATACAGTTCAAGTTCGATTTTGATTACAATGCACTTTTTAGAGTTATTTGCCCTTTTAACAATAGTCTTTATATATTGATTTCATATTTAGGATGAAAGTATACAATATTAAAATACAGGCCAAATTTGATTTTGGTTACAGTCCACAGATTTATTATAGACTTGATTGAAAAGTTCATTTAATATCTTCTAATAATGAATAGGTTTTAATTGAGACCAAAACTAATCATATACAGGGATCAAGCTAGACTGAAATTTTAGGGAGAAGTCACTTCTCCCTATCAAAATTTTAGGGAGAAGTTTTATAAAATTGGGAGAAGTGATAATTTCGATTTAAATGGAATATACGTATGTGCGTAATTGACATATCTACTAGAAATATTAACATTTCTCAATTATCAAATATAGTTTACTAGTTTACAAGTGTTTTATATTATAATTTATGAGTTTGCCTTTTATATACAAATTTTTTTTTTCCCCAAAAAAAAAAAACACAACACAATTGAAAATTTTTTTATTTTTAGAATATTGTAAGTAATTATCATTATAAATTAAGAAAATCAACAGCTGCAAACTCATTTCACATAACAAGCTATAGACACTTTCTTTAATGAAAATTTCTCTTAGTACAGAATTTTTTTTTTTCAACAACATTGATTTACTGAGTACAAACTCACTTTTCAGACACCACTGAATAGAGCTTTGACTTAATGACAATTTCCTGGCAACAATGGCTTACTTATTGAGCAGTCTTTTTAATAAAGTGAAAATCAACAGCTGAAAACTCATTACACACAAGCTTTCCTCTTAGTACAGACAAAAATTTTTTTTCAACAACATTGTTTTACTGAGCACAGACTTTTCACTATTCAGACATCACTGATTTGAACATCACTGATTTGAACTCATTGACAATATCCTGGCAACAATGAACAGTCTTTTTTACTTTTGATAAAGCTTCCTGACCTTACTCTTCTTCCACAAAGTCAGGGCAACATTGAAGTCAAAGTCCTTAATCTTTGGACCATCTTCAGAAATTCTCATAAGTGTTGTAAGATTCTCATTGTTCAGACGTGTTCTAAGTCTGTTCTTAATTCGGTTTTGTGTGGAAAATCCACGTTCACACTTAGCGGAAGTCATAGGCACAACTGAGCAACACTTGACCAACACACTTAGGTTTGGGAACTGTTCACTATGTTTGAAGTTCAATGTCACTGCGATGGCACTCAGGTTCTTGCTTCTGTAAGCTGGTGAGGTCACCAAGTTCTTGTAGTGTTTATACTCGACTACACATGCTTCAGGTTCAAGGTCCAGTTGCTTGGAAAAGTGCTTGGCCAGTGTCAAGACTTCAGTTTCTCCAAACTTTTTGTCCTGCTTATTTCTGAAATATCCTTTGGTACTAAGGCCCCCATTGCACTTAGTAGATCTGAATCTGCAAAACGGCTCGGCAGGTTGTTGACAACAGCAGTAACATACTTGTTTGTCACTTTGGAGAGGGTTCCTTTCTGCTGATGATGGTACTTAACACTGACACAGTGCTGAGTCTCCTGCTCCTGTTCCTCAGGGACACAGTCACTCTCTCCAAATCCAGGAAAGTCATAGTTTTCCTGCACTCCTTGTCTCACCACCTTACATGAAGCCTCACTAGCAGGTCTCCTGTAATTCACATCCCTAGTCTCCTCATCAGCACCCCTGTCCATGAAGTTCAACAGCTTGTCACTGAACACACCTTCACATTCTAGTAAATCCAATAGGGAATCACATGTGCTGGTCACCATTGGGCCAACCTGGCTGTAGTCCAAATTATTAGCCTGAAAGGTCTTGCTCAGCCTCCCTACAAATGGTAGCACGTCCATAAGCAAGTGAGTGAGAGTGATGAATTTATACTGGGACACTTCCTCACACAGTTTCTTGGCACTGATGTCAGTGGCTGCTATGTGTGACAGAGTGGTAACCAGTGCTGGATATGTCCTGTACAGAATTCCCACAGCAGTCTCCATGCTGAGCCATCTAACAGAGTGGATGTCCGCATACTTCAGTTCAGGCTGCTCCAGTAACCTCTGTATTTCACGCAACTTGTTCTCCCGAAGTGCTGAATTGCTGAAGTACCGGAATATACTGCTTACAGTCCTTGAATACCACTCCATCTCTGGGATCCCCTTAGCAGCCTGAGAAACTGCCAAAGCACAACGGTGAGCAGCACAGTGTACTCCAACAAGAGCAGGGCACTTCTCTCTTAGCTGTGTTACTACCCCACTGATGTGACCAGTCATCACACGAGCACCATCTGTGCCAATTCCTACAAGTCTGCTTAAATCTAATCCCTTACTTTCCAGTTCACTAAGAATTTTATTTACAATCACTGTGGCATTTGCACTCACTTCCTGAATTTCAATATTGTTCAGAAGACACATTTCCAGGTCAGATTCAGTCAGGTACTGAGCGTAGATTAATAGTCTCTTCCTGTTTCCGTTGTCAGTGCTTTCGTCAGTTACAATGGAGTACACACCAGACTGCTCAATCAGCTTCAGTTTATCTTGAAGAATTGACTCAGATATTGCCTCATGGAATTCTGTCACTGATTGGTTGCTAGAGTAGTTGACACTTCCGCGTTTGAGATCCTTTCCCCCCAGTTCTATCAGATCCAAGAGATGTGGAAATTCTTCTTTAGGCAACTCACGTTTAGCCAACTGGTAGGCAGCCCACATATAACATAATGCAACATCGTCGTTAGATTGCACCTTCTTCTCAATTAGCTTTTGCAGGGGTTTTTGAGAGGATAGGTTGACCCTAGTCACAGCATTCAAATGGCTCTGAGCTGAAAATTAAACAAGTAATTACTGTAACAGTGAACTGTTACTAAGTCTCCCAAACGAAGTTCCTCACCCCCATTCCCCACTCCCTAATTACTAAAGAAGTACTATTTAATCTTTCTCATTATGTGGAACAAGAATATATATAGCTGAGGTACGGGGATCTGAGCATTTTTTTAAGAAATAAGGTCATAAGTAAAATTAAGGTGACCAATGTAAACATAAAAGAAGTACTATTCAATCCATTTCATCATGAGGAAGAGAAATATATATGGTTTAGGGTGGGGATCTGAACAGTTTTTGAGATATAAAGTCATAAGTAGAATTAAGGGGTGGGGCCTGCCCCTGGATGACCTTGGGGTCACCAAAGTAGTGTCATACAATCCATCTCATCATGAGGAACAGGAATATATATGGTTTAGGGGTGGGGATCTGAACAGTTTTTGAGATATAAAGTCATAAGTAGTATTAAGGGGGTGGGGCCCGCCCTGGGTGACCTTGGGGTCACCAAAGTAGTGTCATTCAATCCACCCCATCATAAGGAACAATAATATATATGGTTTAGGGGTGGGGATCTGAACAATTTTTGAGATATAAGGTCATAAGTGAAATTCAGGGGGTGGGGCCTGCCCCTGGGGGACCTTGAGGAATACCAAAATAGTACTATTCAATCCTTCTTATTATAAGGAATGAAAAGATCTATGATTAAGGGTTGGAAATGTGGAATATTTAGCCAAATTACATTTTTTGTGCAAAAATCCATCTTTGAGTGGGCGGGGCCTGACCCCCAGGGACCTCACATTTACCAAATTCAGGGGGGCACCACTACTCATTGAGGACTATAAGTGTGCAAAGTTTTGTTGAGATTGGTCAAGCGGTCTTAGAGAAAAAGTCCGTACAAAGTTGCCGGCGCGAGAAAGAAGAAGATGAATAATAATAATAAGAAGAAACGGAGTAAAAACAATAAGTCTCCAAACTTCGTTTGGGAGACTTAATAAGAAACGGAGTAAGAAGAATAATAATAAGAAGAAGAAGAAACGGAGTAAAAACAATAAGTCTCCAAACTTTGTTTGGGAGACTTAATAATATATTCCTTACTTTTGGTTAAATACATTTGTTCTTTGGTTTTCAAAAAAGAAATTCAGCAAAAGTGTGTGTGTGGGGGGGGGGGTCAAATTAAAGATTAATTCCTTTATGTATTGTTAATATTTTGATGCTATTCAAAATTTTCAAATAAACCTTATCAATGGCACATCATTTGATTTTTTTTCTTTGCAAAAGCAGAAATTTTTTATGATTTTTTTTTTTTTCAGCAAATATTGCTTCATATTTTTTTTTTAGAACAACCCATCTATGATACAGATTAAAACTGATTAAAAAGTGATTAAAGGTGACAAAGGACGTTTTATTATGTGCACATTATATGTCTTTAAATCTTGCTCATTCAATACTTCTCATTATGAGGAATAAAAAAATCTGTGATTCAGGGTTGTAAATTTGATAAATGTATTTAGCCATTTATGCAATTTATTCCAAAATAATCTAAGAATTCAGAAATCTAATGTGTCTCTCAGACAAAATCACAACTGATGATCTGATAATGATTTCTTGAAGTAAACCAAGTTGTTAAATTAAAGCAGATCATTTTCAAAATAATTATTTTACATAAATTTTTCTATTTATTTGTACAACATAATGATAATTATGAGCAAAGTATGTTTCCACAGAATTTCAACTGTTTAGATAATTATAAATATATATATTTACTTACATGTTGCATGTCTCGTATGGTTCGTCGTCTTGGCAGGCTTGTCGTGACCCTCTGCATACTGCCCGTTGATTTTCGCTGTTCGGCAAATCTTGCAGTGCCATTTGCCGCCTGGATCTTGCACGTACCAGTGGTTTCGCCTATAGTTACATGCTGGGCGCGTGTAACTGGAGCTCGCGGTCATTATATAGTGCATATTAAGAGGACCTTATACCGAAAATATTAGGGCGAAGTTTTTTCGCTTCACAGATTTTTTCGGGCGAAGTTTTTTTACTTAAGGCGACATCTTCGCCCTAGTCGCCCTCTAGCTTGATCATATGTTTCTCTACACATTTACGAAAGACTACCATCAATGGCATTTGCAACAACAACGAACTTCTACCACATATTAAAAAAGTAGTTAGTTCTATGATATCATGATATATCGGGCATATATTGCCTTGCCTCAGCGGCGCTCTTGTTAGGCCTAGATTCAAGTTTACAAAAAAAAATGATGGTTTAGTAATGTTGTTGTTTTAGACTATTCAGTCACCGATCCATTTAAACAGCTGTTAATAAACATCAAACACTCTTTTCCCTAGGTGTCTCCTACTAGCCTACATATCTTTTTTTTTTCAATTATCATTTGTCAATTACTGACAAATGTTAAAAATGTCATAAAGTATAAATCACTATCACAAGTGATCACTATTTTCGATGCAGAATCTAATTAAATCAACAATTTACTGCGTTTACTGTGTTACATGCATTTAATATACTTGTACTTCCTTCCCCGTGTAGTATATTGTCCTGGTTAATGTACTTATTTTATCACTACTCTGCACTTTTTAGCTCACCTGAGCAAAGCTCATGGTGAGCTATTGTAATCCCGTGAGTGTCCGTCGTGTGTCATCAACAATTTTTAGTGTTTACACTCTATCACCTTTATTTCTTAAGCAATCATCTTCAAACTTTAAGAAATTGTTTATGACTATAATGTCTCGATTGAGTTGATTATGGTTGAGATCTGTCAATTAGGTCAGGAGTTATGCCCCTTTTAATATTCAAAAAATGCCAGATATCACATTGTTTACACTCTAGCATCTTCATCTTTTGAGCAATCATCTTCAAACTTTATGTCAATGCTTATGACCATAATGTCTCAATTGAGTTTGATTAGCTGAGATGGTTATTAGGTCAGGAGTTAAGCCCCTTTTAATATAAAAAAATGCCAGATTTCACTTTGTTTACACTCTAGCATCTTCATTTTTTTAGCAATCATCTTCAAGCTTTATGGCAATGCTTATGACCATAATGTCGCAATCGGATTCAATTGTAACTGATATTGACTAGTTAATTTAGGAGTTATGCCCTTTTCACCATAAAAAAAGCCAGATTTCACTTTTACACTCTAGCATCTTTATTTCTTAAGCAATCATCTTTCTCAGGTGAGCGATCAAGGGCCATCTTGGCCCTCTTGTTTTGTTTCAATTACTCTCGACCCGTAAAATTTTCTTTTTAATTTATGTTTCTCATGGCAATATCCAATTTAATTATCATTAAAACGACATCTTTTAATACAAATACACGAGGATATTAATTCTGTTTAAATCATGAATGTTTTTAACTCCAAATTTTATTTTCATTACAGCGCTTCTTTCCTTTTCTTTTGCGTTCTTTTGTTTAGTTATTCTGTAACTTTTCGAAACTGCATTTGTTCATTTAGTTATCTTTGCTGCACTAGTCGAGGTTTTGACATGTGTATTGTTGAATTTTACTTTTGAAGGGGATGGGGGAGGGTCTGTAAGTTTTAGACTTGTAGTTCAACACATTCGCTTTGTACTTGTGGGCAATAAAATATGTAAAGAGAAAATGCCTTTTCTTCTTTATTATCAGTGATACGAACTTTATTTTTTTTTATCAATACAAGTTTCGTTTAAATTAATTTAGTTTTGCATTCATTATTGTTGTTTAATATTCTCCTTTATATTAAGATAGGCGTGATACTGCAGTGTGGCAGCACTACATCTGTCTCAAGTAGAAATGGTCTCCAAATGACTGAAATATTGTTGGTGGGACGTTAAACACAACAAACAAACATATGTTAAGATATCTTTTTATTTTCTATAGATAATAAATTCCGGTGCCCAATAAAGTTGACAACGTCACTATTTCCAGTTGTAAGAGAAAGGGAGAAAAGAAAGAGAGACAAACATGTATCCGTTCAACCCAAATCAACGAACTCTCTACTCGTAGAGGAATTAAACTTGAATAAGTAGAGTTCCCACACGATTATGTATTATTATCACGGTGCATAACCATGTCGGCGGGCTCTCTGCAGAAATATCTTGCATGCATAGGTGATGTGCAGAGAGACCTCCCGTGCACCAACAAAACCGAAAGTATGGGGCTATTAAGAAATTTATATAAATATGGGCCAATTTATTGGTATTTTCTTGAAGAATATACCTAAAAGAATACGTGCGATGTTCATATTATAGACATAATCCAAGCATAACTCGCTAAACCCTATAGAAAGTGCCCATGATGTGTTTCATGTTGGTACATCACTAAACTGTTTGTCCGAGTTTCGGAGCGCAGTTGCTGATAATTGAAAGCTTTACACGCATAAACATCGTAAACATATTCTAATTTCTCGTGCACTACTTAATATTGAACAACTAACCTGTTAAAAGTGACCATTGGTCTTTTTGCCCTCTGTCCATCGTGAGTTGATGTTTTTGGCAGAGAATGACCGGTGCGAACGCAAAGAGCCTGTCGATATAGCGATTTCTGCAGAGAGCCCGTCGATATGGTTATGCACCGTGATTATTATCATCTTCATGGGTGCACATGTCATCAATACATATACTAACAAACATAATGTAAAATCATAATAAAACCATATGTCACAATTTGCATAAGATTACTGGCAAAAGTAAGTTAAAAAGTTGAATTTAAATATTGCACTGAAACGATTTTAGGCTTTTATCTGTTGTCTTAATTGGTGCTCGAATAATTGTTTATATTTTTTATGACATATGATTCACTTTAGCTCTGTCCACAAGGTGGAAATGATCAAATACTTATATTTTCTTGAAATACCTCCCTCTAATTTTTAATCCACTTAAAATAAATAAATCTTCCACATATAAACTTTTGTGCGTCTCATCTCATATGGAAGGAGGAAGAGGGTTGTCAGTCAGTCGGTCTGTCACCTTTCAGTGCATGGAATCGCCAGGGCCCCGTTTTATTAAACATCGTACGCTAAGAGAAATATTGTCGTATATTTGTTGACCTACGATAAAATATCTCTTATCTTAAGACTGTTTTATTAACAATGTCGTACGCTAAGATATTTTTATTAAAACACCTATAAAATCTTACGATTGTCGTACGTAAAAACTTAAGATAAAATTTAGCGTACGATGTTTAATAAAACGGGGCCCAGGTGAAAAAAACAGTTTTTATAATAAGTATTTTATTTAGGTCATGGCCAAAAATGATTTTAATTGGTATTCTTCGCTGGTTAAATGTTGTAAGTCAGCACATTCAAAACGCCTCCTTGCAATTCTTACGTAGATTGCATTGCGCTATCTGGTGAGTTTGCAAGAACCTGCTGGCCGGGTAGCAGTAAGAGTAATACGTTAAGCTTATTATTATTCGGTACGGTACCCACCTCACGCAGAATGCATTGCGCTATCCGGTGTGGGGTAGCTTGGTAGGGGTTAGGGTTATATGTAGTTTTATTTTAGTTGAAGCTCAGAGTTGGAACTATAGAACATGCTATAAGTTAGGACTGACGTGACAAATTTCATTTAGGGCCCGTTATAATTTCAGTATGAATTAGGATTGTTTCCTATCTCTGATTCTTAAATAATTGAATGTTAATTATTTGAGACAATAATTTGTTATAACAATCATTTTTAAAAGCGGCCTTTTATATATTCCATAACTTAACTTAAATTTATATAATCATACGACCAGGAGAGTCACAAGGAAAATTAAGTTTAATATCTCTATAGTATATATATATACTATATATCTATATGCCGCTCGGACACGTTACAGCACTAAAATTAGTAATTTTGATGTTATTGTATCAGAGTTAAGTATTCATTACAATATGGTTTTTTTTATGTTTGATAAGAAGAGTGCACAGGATTACCCGTAAAGTTAAGCATTTTCATGAAAAACTTAATTCCAACGGGGTCATCTTCACAAATGCATTTTTATAATATACATAGAGAGAGAACCTGGTTTAAACTCGTAGACCCTCCCTTCACCCCAATAAATTAAAATGACTCGACCGTTTTTCACACTTAAAACGTCCTCTGCGTGTTTTCTATCGAATATGAAGTTAGGGATGAACACGGCAGAAAGAATATACAACGTATAAACCATAAACAAGTTTTGTTCAAAATAAAACCTTTTTAATTTTGCCAACGAAAAAAAATAATATTGAGACTTTATTCACCGAACCTGTAGTGAAATTTAGGTACCGCAAAATGAGCTTTCCATGTTTCATCAGTGTAGAGGAGGCGCTTGCTTTTGAGCAAGATGGCAAACCGAACTGTGAAAGATGCGCATTCAATAAAAGGCACAAATCCACAGTATTTGGTTGAAAAGATTATTCGAACAAGAATTTATGAGTGTAGATATTGGAAGGAAGAATGTTTTGCTCTATCAGGTACAGTCTTTATAATATGGGGAAGACCATAGTTGATCAGGATTTGTTTACATATTCGTCCGCATTCAGTTCGAACCTTTTGTATAACCCGTTTCGTCGAATGTAAATCGTTGATAATATGCACAATACAAAGCCTTGAAGCGAGCACAGCATTTTTAAAATTTTATTTATATATATATGTTTTGACTTGGCCACACACAATTAATTTTATCAATATCAAATACCACGTCTAGAACTAAAAATTTTTGAATATCAAAAAAAGTTAACCATATTTAAATTAGTAAGAAATAATTAAATAGAGAGTGTGAGAGAAAATCAATCAATAAAATAGATAATTGAAACAAACAAAATTTAAAACTAAAATATGTTCTGATCATAAAATTCTCAGATAATAAATCTAGGAGTTACGGATGTTGCGGTAAATGACCAGTTAGGTTAAGTGATTTTATGTAGGAATTGGTTTGGATGTTTCTGTTAAATGATTTTTTATAGTGTTTACCTATGGTCATATATAACAAATATAACAAATCGTAGAGAGGGATAGACAGGCATTGGTGTATCAACCAATCAGATACAGTCTTTTTCGCATAAGAATCTGAGGGGATAGAAAGTATTAATTTTTATCGAGGCATTGATGCCGGGTATTTTGAGGGTTCATGTGATGAATGTTATTCTGCTTCCCCAAGTCCGATGCAATGCACCTTTTAACCATTAATGTCTACTTGCAATTGCATTGTTTATACCTTGATGTTTATTATAGCCGATAGTTTGAGTAATAGTCTTAAAATGCCGACATCTTGTATTTTTTTCTTGCAAGTCTCTTTCCAGTGGGTACATGTATTTGAATTACACAGAAATTGATAACCAAGCAGTATTGTCCAAAATGAAACTAGGAAAATCATCTAACAGCAATTAACTTTTTGTTTATTTATGGTTGTTTACAGCAGTAATTATGCAAAAATCGCATTTCATCAATTAATTACATTTTGCCCAATATTTTCAAAACTGACACAAACACATACGTTACATGATCACTGCATAGAATATATATCTTGATACGGTTTACGGGAATAAAGACCCGTTCTGAATTCTGAAATATCAACTACCAGTATATAGAAATAGATATATTGTTACAGTGACAAATGTGTATTGTTATGTTAGATTAGCCATTGTATGATATTTAGACCATAGACTTTTTCTTTTGTTTCTGTGACAGTAATTTTTTGTGACTATACATGTTGTTCAGCAACTTTACAGTTAAAATATTAGTTTGTCATTTAATTTTTTTTCTTCAAAAGTTTAAATTTTATGATGGTGTGAGTTTGTTGTAAATATTATGCACTTAAGACTTAGAGTTACTTTAAAAAGCATGTACATGTAGTAGTTATTTCATAAAATGTCACATTGATTTTGCCTCAGAAAGGGCCTTTGTCCCATAATGCCTGTTGATAAAAATTCTTTCCTGATTACTGTTATCCTTTAGTAATTAAATCATTTTAGGTTGACAGAAGATAGAATTAACTTGCAAGTACTTAGATAAATGCACTGTAAGAGTATGATAGAAAAGGGGGTGGGATAGAGGCTCATTTTTGTAACTGAGGTGCTCTGATTGACAGATTTGCAGCATACAGCATAGCAAGAGTTGTCATTCTTTTACATGCCTCATCACTTGAAATTTACAGTTACCATAACTCTTGGGCATACTTTTTTGCTAATTTCTCAAGTAGTAAACATTCAAGATGGTGACTGACTAAAGTTTTCAAAGTGTTAATATTTGAGCAAAAAATTACAGCTTTGCGTTACTGTAGAGCTCGTTTTGCGAGGAAGACCTTTGACCCAGCTCGAGCTGTGCTTGCAATTAGATTATAACAAAATGAAATTTAACTTATATTGAAATCCATTTTTATTTCCTGCAGCTGAACTCCTGGTTGACAAGGCAATGGACCTCAAATATGTAGGTGGTATCTTTGGTGGGAACATCAAGCCTACTCCCTTCCTGTGTCTGTTGTTGAAGATGCTTCAGATCCAACCAGAGAAAGATATCATCATTGAGTTCATCAGGAAGGAAGACTTCAAGTAAGAATTATGTGTCTTCTTTAATTATGCATAAATGATTAAATCAGGCTTGAATTTAGCACTTGCACACATGCATAACACCAGTAGGAATTTAAACCACTTGCATCAATTTGCCAGTTGAAAAAAAACAACAACAGAAAACAGAATGCTAACAGAAATGATTTAAATGTTCATATCATAAACATACCCTGCATAAAGTGTATTGAAAATCATGTATCATAAAGATGTAAAAAAAAAAAAATCATATTTATGATTATCTAGAAAGCATTTATATAAAGTTGGCGACATATATTTGTGATGTTTTCATAAGCCTGTACATTTTTGCAAGTTAACCCCTATGGCACTCACAACTTTTTGTGATTCCCTCCCCCTTCCCCCCAAAAGTAATTTCTAACCCTTACAGATAATGGATGTAGTATTGTAATTTTTGTTTAGGAAGCAGTCCCTGTGTATCAAAAATAGTCATATGATATAAAATGTTTGCATCATGGCCATTATATGCGTTCATCAGAAAGTGTTAAATGAGTTAGGTATTCAAGTTTTTTTTGTTTTTTTTGTTGTTTTTTTTAAGTTTTGTCTGGTGATGAGCTCAACTGATAATTTAGGAGACAATATTAATTTCATTCACAGTAAGTATTGATCGTATGCATTCATAGGTGACTTCAAGTCTAATTGTTAGAGGTCCAAGTGTTGGGTGCATCTGTATATTATTATGATGTATTGATTGTACATGTTACACACTGTAAGAAATTATTTACTTAATTTTCAAATATGATATATATAGTATATTCTATTGGTAAATGTAAATACAAGGGGAATGGTATTAGATGATCATTCCATCATTAGGTTTTCGCCTCTGCAGGGCGAAAACCTATTGTTCTTCTTCTGTTGATTTGTTTTTTTTTGTTTTTTTTTTATTATTTTTCCAATTTGCCCATTTTTGTGTCCAGCCTAGCGGCCAGATGAAAAAAGCTACAGCTATGAAATTTTGGGCATGGAGTCATCTTAATCTGAACATGTGCCTAAATGGTCAAACGTTTCACTTTTGTTTCTGATTTAGCCACTAGGGGGCGCAATGCATGTAATCACTGTTTTGCTAATAACTCAAAAATTTGAAACCTGATTTAGATGCGGTTTTTTACATAATGTTCCTTGTTGACAGCCCAATCAAATATGATGGAAATCTCATCATAGAGTACGGGAAAAAAATTGTTCTAGGAGAGGTTGAATGTTCGAACCTTGGAAAAAAGTGAAATAATGAGGGTAGGTCTACGAAAAACCTTCCCACTTTTGTTAGAGATCAGATAGAAGAATTCTGTTTGCTGCATACGATTTGCAAGACATATACGCACAAAATATATGGGGTGGCGAATTTAGGAAATGCGTGGTTTGTCCTCTAGAAAAGGTCAAACTTCACTAAATTTTAGGAAAAATTAAAATTTCAAAAATATGTTTTTGTCCCTCCTGACTTTATTTTCTGTTCATTCTTCATGAAATTTTTACACGATATGTATTGTTATGTTTGAAAGGGCCTCACAATAAAAAAATTAAAAAAAACATTGAAAGGTCAAGGTCATATTACAATAATAGTGTTTTTATTCGGCCACAAATAGCTCCAAAACTAAAAATATTTCATTGAGAGTATATGAACATATTTGGAATAATTGTTAATCAGTTTTTATACGCCCGAAGGGCTGTATTATGTTATGCCGCTGGTCGTCCGTCCGTCTGTCCGTCCGTCTGTCTGTCCGTCCGTCTGTCCGTCCGTCCGTTAGCAATTTCGTGTCCGCTCTGTATCTTTTGAACCACTTAATATAAATGAAAACTATTTGGCAGAAGTATCACCCAGAGTGAGAGGATGTGCAGAACATAGGTTTCAGATGGCTAGGTTCAAGGTCAAGGTCACAATTCAAGGTCAAATATCTTAACTGGTGCAAAATTAGTATTTTTGTGTCCGCTCTGTATCTTTTGACCTGCTGGATGTAAATGGAAACTATTTGGAAGAAGAGGATGTGAGAACATAGGTTTCAGATGGCTAGGTTCAAGGTCAAGGTCACAATTCAAGGTCAAATATCTTAACTGGTGCCACTGTTATAATAAAGCCCTTGAAGATTAACATTGCCAATCCTTCTTGTTGAAATAATACTTTATATATACATGTTTGTGCTTATCCTTTTTTTCTTAGGATATTCCCTGACAATACATACCTTCGGGCGTATATTGCCCCGCTGTCAGCGGAGCTCTTGTTATGCTTCAAGTTGTGATATATAAGAAAAAGAATGTTCGACTAGTGCGACTTATATACTTGTTTGAACTATTTACTGTTTTTGCAATTTTGTTTCTAATTTTGCCGCTAGAGGGCGTTTTGCTTAAAATCACTCTTTTGCTTATAACTCAAAACGTTACAGTCTGATTGAAATGCGGTGATAAGCAGTTTGTTCCTTGTTGACAGCACCACAGAATGTGATGGCTTTCAAGGGACAGGGTATGGGAAAATATTTGCGCTAGAAGAATTTGAATGTTCTAACATTGCAAAAAAAAACAAAAAAAAACTGCAAATGAGAGTAGGTCTTCAAAAACCTTTTCGTTTTGTTTCATATTGAAAATTGTGGCTGAGTTGAAATAAAATGTTCACGTTGATTAGGTTAAAAGCGAAAACCGAGATACCGCTGGCGGTTCTAGTTATCATATGTAATTACCAGGGGCCCGTTTCACTAAACTTCGTTTGAACAAATTTGATCGTAGTCATAAGCCTTTTGTTCTACATAGTGTCTACTAATTTCTTATTTTCGCAATAAAACGTGAAGAAAGAGGACCCAATTTATTGCATTTTACAAACACAACACTTTTTGTATAGAAAAATTCACAGGAAAAATGCTGTTTTTACATCTGTGAATTTACACTGCGATTTTTTTTTCGTACAAAGTTTAATGAAACGGTCCCCAGTATGATATCAGCTTTCCCAGGGCAGATATAGTTTTAGCCCCTCAGTGCCACTTTATAAAGGGGAGAGGTATAGGTTTGCCTTTGTTACCTGTCTGTTCAACCTCTTATCCATCACAAAGTCTTGATTCACGCATACGTTTAAATTTATAATACGAACCAGTCATAAAACTTTACAGGAATGTTCACCAGCATGGGAGGGCTGGGTTTTGAAATTGATAAAGTCATATCAGAGTTAAGGCCCCTGACTTAGTGAAAATGACACAATTTGTGGGCATCTGCGTCCAGTGATTACATTTCTAGTTAATGAATGCATCATTTCCTTTAACAAACATATGTGTTTCTGTTCATTAATTGTCACTGGAAAATTCATCATAAAGAACAGGATTGAAATGATATATTTTTCTAGTTGATGACACCCTTGTATTTTAAAAGGGATTCATTCATTTACAGGTATGTTAGAGCCTTGGGTGCAACCTACATGCGACTGACAGGGTCTTCAACAGATTGCTACAAGTATCTGGAACCTCTCTATCTGGACTACAGGAAAATAAAGAGGCAGAAGAAGGATGGAAGTATGTTGACAACTATACTGTATCACATTAACCTATACTGTATCACATTAACCTTTACTGTATCACATTAACCTTTACTGTATCACATTAACCTATACTGTATCACATTAACCTTTACTGTATCACATTAACCTTTACTGTATCACATTAACCTATACTGTATCACATTAACAACTATACTGTATCACATTAACCTATACTGTATCACATTAACCTTTACTGTATCACATTAACCTATACTGTATCACATTAACCTTTACTGTATCACATTAACCTTTACTGTATCACATTAACCTATACTATATCACATTAACCTATACTGTATCACATTAACCTATACTGTATCACATTAACCTTTACTGTATCACATTAACCTTTACTGTATCACATTAACCTTTACTGTATCACATTAACCTATACTATATCACATTAACCTATACTATATCACATTAACCTATACTGTATCACATTAACCTATACTGTATCACATTAACCTTTACTGTATCACATTAACCTATACTGTATCACATTAACCTATACTGTATCACATTAACAACTATACTGTATCACATTAACCTATACTGTATCACATTAACCTTTACTGTATCACATTAACCTATACTGTATCACATTAACCTTTACTGTATCACATTAACCTTTACTGTATCACATTAACCTATACTGTATCATATTAACCTTTACTGTATCACATTAACCTATACTGTATCACATTAACCTTTACTGTATCACATTAACCTTTACTGTATCACATTAACCTATACTGTATCATATTAACCTTTACTGTATCACATTAACCTATACTATATCACATTAACCTTTACTGTATCACATTAACCTATACTGTATCACATTAACCTTTACTGTATCACATTAACCTATACTATATCACATTAACCTATACTGTATCACATTAACCTTTACTGTATCACATTAACCTATACTATATCACATTAACCTATACTATATCACATTAACCTTTACTGTATCACATTAACCTATACTATATCACATTAACCTATACTATATCACATTAACCTTTACTGTATCACATTAACCTTTACTGTATCACATTAACCTATACTATATCACATTAACCTATACTATATCACATTAACCTTTACTGTATCACATTAACCTTTACTGTATCACATTAACCTTTACTGTATCACATTAACCTTTACTGTATCATATTAACCTTTACTGTATCACATTAACCTTTACTGTATCACATTAACCTTTACTGTATCACATTAACCTTTACTGTATCACATTAACCTATACTGTATCACATTAACCTTTACTGTATCACATTAACCTTTACTGTATCACATTAACCTATACTGTATCACATTAACCTATACTGTATCACATTAACCTTACTGTATCACATTAACCTTTACTGTATCACATTAACCTTTACTGTATCACATTAACCTTTACTGTATCACATTAACCTATACTGTATCACATTAACCTTTACTGTATCACATTAACCTTTACTGTATCACATTAACCTTTACTGTATCACATTAACCTTTACTGTATCACATTAACCTTTACTGTATCACATTAACCTATACTGTATCACATTAACCTTTACTGTATCACATTAACCTATACTGTATCACATTAACCTTTACTGTATCACATTAACCTTTACTGTATCACATTAACCTATACTGTATCATATTAACCTTTACTGTATCACATTAACCTTTACTGTATCACATTAACCTTTACTGTATCACATTAACCTATACTGTATCACATTAACCTTTACTGTATCACATTAACCTTTACTGTATCACATTAACCTTTACTGTATCACATTAACCTTTACTGTATCATATTAACCTTTACTGTATCACATTAACCTTTACTGTATCACATTAACCTTTACTGTATCACATTAACCTTTACTGTATCACATTGACAACTATACTGTATCACATTAACCTTTACTGTATCACATTAACCTTTACTGTATCACATAACCTTACTGTATCACATTAACCTTACTGTATCACATTAACCTTTACTGTATCACATTAACCTATACTGTTACAACAATTAACCTTTATATGTATCACATTAACCTTACTGTATCACATTAACCTTTACTGTATCACATTAACCTTTACTGTATCACATTAACCTTTACTGTTACAACAATTAACACTGTGGTGTACCATAGAAATACCAGATCAGACTAAAAACAATGTCAAGTTTAAGTTCTGAATTTTTCTCCTGGATTCTGTTGTGAAAAGTAGAAAACAGTGGAAATTTTATCCACTAGTCACATTAACTATTTATTAGAAGTGAAACTCATCTAAATCCACAAATGAAATTAAAAAAGAAGAAAAGAATCCTAGATGTATCAAGCCAGAGACCTTCTAGTTTTTAACTTGAAAGGCTTCGAGTTATATAAATTTAATTCATAGTTTATTAAGTTCACTGTTAAGTAATTAGGTCTTTATCATAATGTTGCTTTCACAATATGATATGATGATAATATGAAAATTATTATTTTCTGTACAGCATTTGAGTTGGTGCACATGGATGAGTTCATAGATGAGTTACTACGGGATGAACGATCCTGCGACATCATTTTACCCAGAATTCAGGTAACATTGGTTACAAGCTTACAAATTTACTTTGATATTAGACTCACGATATTAGACTCACTACAACTGAACCACTGAATTTTGTAAAGTTCATCTGAGAGTAGAGTGTAAATGTTCAGGAAAAGAGACAGTTTTTTAGACAGCATGTGGTAGGCTGGTGGTTCTACTCAGATACCCCTTTTCATTTGTTGCCTTCCTTCATGTGTAATTAGCTGGACATCACTAAGGTTCATTTAGATCAAACATTATTTTTTTCTCTCAAATCAAAACTTTTATAATTCTTTGCAATATACCATATACATGATCATAACATTAAAATAAATGCCCACACCACTGTTAGAGTGGAGATTTGTTACACTTTAAACTTGCCCTGAAAATGAATAAAAATGAAGATGTTTCAACTAACATGTCCTTAATTAACCCTTTCCCTCATAGAGGAAACCATGAAAAGACCTATGCGAACAACATAAAACCAGATCAGCCTGTGAGTAACTCGCAGGCTGATCAGGTTTTATGCTGTTCGCTGCTCCTCAGTGGTCTGGAAATGAGGACTTTATAATTAAATTTGGTAAGGTTTAACTGTGGTTTTCTGCAGATCAGGCTTTATGTGGTACCTATTGAGAGCGTCAAAATGAGTCTATATGAGGGAAAGGGTTAATAGACTCCTATTCCCTCATTAGACTCAAACACACAGACAGTGAAACACCCATCTATGAACAGGTTGGGTTTCAATGAATTAACCGGAACTGTAGAATATCATCATCTTTGGTCCTCTTGAGAGGTAAGTGGGAATAAGTGGGTGTTTAGGATTAAATGATAATGACTGTTTCCAGAAGCGACATGTTCTTGAGGAATCCAATCTCCTAGAGGCTAGGGTCAGTGCTCTGGACGAAGACCTGGAAGATATGGAAACTTCTGATGAAGAAGACATCATGGCAAGTATTGATGCTAATGTTAAAGTGATACATGTACTAGTGTTTCTTCCATACTTGATGCTAAACATATATGGGTAGCTCCAAGTCTTGGGTACCAGTCTTCAGGATAATGTGACTGGGTGTAGTGTCATGCCATTTGTCTGCAGCTTGAGGTTGTATGTATGTAGAGTTATGTATGTCAAGAAATTACTGAAATGCTGTTGTTTGGATGTTAAAGCAAAGCAAACAATTAAGATTGTCTTACTTTCTGTTAACTTTTTTTTTTAAATTAGTTTGGAGATTTATTAGTGTCACTATTTTGTTTTTGTTCAAATGATTTTTTTCACAGATTAATATTACTGTCCCCAGTGGCTGAGTGGTTAGAGCGTCCACCTCAGGAGCAGAAGATAAAAAATGATACTGGTATAGCTCCCTTGCTTGGCACTCAGCATATAAGGGTAATTCCAGAAATGGTTGGCTCAGTGTCAGGATAATGTGACTGGGTGTAGCATCATGCCACATGTCTACAGCATGATACTGCTGGGTGGCAGAACTATATCTGTCACAAATAGACATAGTCCCCATATGACTGAAATATTGTTGGCAGGACGTTAAATCCAGTAAACAATTTTATTCAAAATTTTCAATAATTGTGTCAAGAAATTAATATAGTGAATGAATATTACAGGAAATATACAAAGAAGCAGACAAGAAGAAACATAAAGACAAATCTGGCAAAAGTCCCTCCCCCAAACATAAACGGTCACCCTCCCCCCATCACAGGTACATGGCTTTTGTTTTATTTTAGTAATAGTTAATGGATACAACCCATTACCACACAAGATAAGGTTGTGCAACTATTGTGAAACTTGATCACATTTCACACTATTCATTTATCTTCAGTACCTTAGATGAGGAGGTATCTGTGTTATATCCGTTAAGAGTGATAATTACTTGTAGTTTGAATTTATAAATACTTACAGCAATAATATCATGCTTTTTTTTCTTTTTAAAGATGTTCTACTAGGGCTAAATGACCCAGATCAAGGAGATGTGATGTTCTGTGGCTGCTGAAAGGCCCTGTGTAGTTATAGTATGACTGGTACTGAGTAACTGTGTTTACAGGTGTATGTAAACAAATTAAAAGTCTATCCAATAGCTACATACTTGTTATGGATGACAGGTACCTAGTCAGTGCCTTAGTAGTTGGCTTACTATACAAAACTTAATACATAATACTTGCTTGTGATACGGTGCGTGAGCACTTGACCCCAATCATGAATGGGAAAGGAGGAGCTTTAATTTTCATAACTGGAAACTAGAAATGTACATTGTAATTCATATATAAGATAATATTTTCAGTAATGTGACATCTCAGACTGGATTAGATAAAGAAACAAAGAAAGGATATACAAGATTTAGATTTTTTTATTGATTTTCTTTTGCCAGGGATCGAGAACGAGACAGAGCCAGAAAGAGGTCGCGGTCAAGAGAGAGAGACAGGGATAGGAAATCAGGTAAATACTGTTTGTTTGGCTGACAGGCGGTCAAGAGAGAGAGACAGGGATAGGAAATCAGGTAAATACTGTTTGTTTGGCTGACAGGCGGTCAAGAGAGAGAGACAGGGATAGGAAATCAGGTAAATACTGTTTGTTTGGCTGACAGGCAGTCAAGAGAGAGAGACAGGGATAGGAAATCAGGTAAATACTGTTTGTTTGGCTGACAGGCAGTCAAGAGAGAGAGACAGGGATAGGAAATCAGGTAAATACCATTTGTTTGGCTGACACGGATCCATGGGGTAAACAAGTTGTTATATATTTCTGTAATATTGCCAATGTGTGATAGTTTTGTTTATTATTTAAAACCTATAAAATGAAATTCTCTTAAAATACAAAATGGACTTTTGATATTCTGATTATATGCACAGCAATCTACTTACCAGAGGATATCCTAGTCGACTTATAAAAACGGCCTTTAAAAAAGCTAGAAATATAGACAGACAAACTATCCTGACCCCTAATGAGAACACTGACAAGAAAGACATTGTTCCTCTTATCATCACAAATAATCCCCAAAACCCTGATATGAACAGAATATTTAATAGGAACAAGCATATCTTAGACCTAAACCCTGACACGGCATTTTTCAAAGACATCAAAATAATAACAGTACTTCAAAAAAACCCAAGTTTGAGACAACTCCTAGTTAGGTCTGAGGTGAGCCTCATGACACGTCAAAAAGGTAGCCATTCTTGTAAGAAAAACTGTTCAGCTTGTATATACTTGACCAGCAAAACAGAAATACTGTGTAAATCTACTAACTCTGTATACAGAATTAGAGGCTCATATAACTGTGAAACGGTTAGTCTGATATACATTATTACGTGCGAAATGCGGCATTCAATACATCGGACAGACAGGTAACACCATCAGGGAACATCTTTATGGCCACATCAATGACAGAAGCAATAACAACGTTAAACCAGTTTCCCGCCACTTCGGCAATAATAATCCCACCGTGCATGACATTGACGTCACCGTTCTCACGGATACAGCAAGAAACATAAACATAAGATTGCGAACTGAAGAAGCATACATCAACTTATTAAAGACAAGACACACCCAGGGACTAAATTTGATTCAGTAAAATGGATAAAAACTGACTTCAACCACCGGAATTATCATACACCAGAATTTCATCAAAACTCTTCCAGTGCAAAAGATGCAACAAATTCATTAAAGATAACATTTCCCATTTCGCCCGACTCCTAAAAACCCACAACAAACTGAAACGAAAATATTTGTGCCCGGGATGTATTAAAACTTATACGAGAAAAGACTATCTGAAGCAACACGCACAGAATATACACAATATCAACATAACCAACGACCTAGAAATAAAAAAAGTGACAATTCAGCCTCCGGCCACCAATAAGATTACTACATGTACATGGATACCACCTTTTGAAGCACGCCCAAGATTCATCACCAAACCAGCAACAAAAGATTGGATTAACGAAAAGTCAGACATCGACAACATGTTCCAAGATATGATATCAATTCCCAGGCCCATTTCCCCATTATCCGACATTGACCCCACGGACATTTCCATACCAGCTTACCCAATCATGACCTGTGCAACACTATCTTGGACTTGGCTAGTGACGGAGCAATCTGCCTCGATGAGAGAGAACACACAAGAAACATTGACGTTTTTATTTACTCTATTTTTGGACAACTAAATAATAACTAAGACTTTATATTTTCATTTCTTTCTTTATTGATCACTGTACATTTAATAATTCGTACTTGTGATTTATGAACAATGATCACCATGACTACATCTATTTTTAGAATCAGTTACGTCATTTAGAGTACCTAATTTTATATACTTTAATAAGTCATTTCAATTGATATTTTTATCCCTGATGAAGACCTAATGTATGGTCGAAACGTTGGGCATTAAATTTAGTCATCTGCCCATTGTCTTGAGTTTGTTTGTTATACCTCCATACTTATTTTGATATTTTGATTAGTCTAATGTCTAATTCATACTTTTTGAAACATTTTCATCTAGAACAATTTTTTGTCTTTTACCCTTTCCCTCATAGAGGAAACCATGAAAAGACCTATGCGAACAGCATAAAACCAGATCAGCCTGCGAGTAACTCGCAGGCTGATCAGGTTTTATGCTGTTCGCTGCTCCTCAGTGGTCTGGTAATGAGGATTTTACAACTAAATTTGGTTAAGGTTTGAGTTTGGCTTTCTGCAGATCAGGCTTTATGTGGTACCTATTGAGTGCATCAAAATGAGTCTATATGAGGGAAAGGGTTAAAAAGGGTTGACCAGAACTGTTAACAGACTGCATATTCTCCATATCATGCTTTAATATTTTACATCTGTTGATAAAACTCCTATGGATATTTTTTTTCAGACAAAAGACACAAGGAAGATGATAGGTAAGTTCAAACTATTTTTGCAGTCTTTATTTTATCTTCAAAATGAACAAAGATTTGATTTGAAGGGAAGTGAACATGTGCATTATAAGAATAAATTATATAGTTACACAGACTTTCTATTTCAAATTTATTATATAAAAAAATACACAGGTTTTGTTTACTGGTTGTAGGAATAATTGAAGCTGTCAATTAATTTTGTGAGGTTTTGTTTCCAAATCAAATTTAGGAAGTTAAAAACAAAATAAGCAACTTAAGATTATGATTATATTTTAACTATGTGTTTCAATAAAAAAATCTGGTTATTAGGTTGATAATGGTCAGTGGGCATATTGGGTTGAAGTCATCAATTTTTTTGTCCAACCTAGCTTTGTCATGTTCTGAGATAAATTTCAAATAACTTTGTCTAGCATGGTGATACAGTGTTCATTATGCAGGTTAATATGCATATCTTAGAGGTCAAGGTCATTCAAAAAAAGATTATAACAGAACATGTCTGGGCTGTTACTCCCTCATGCTATGGATAATTTTCAAAAAATTTGGTACAATTGTTCAGCATGATGAGACTATTTGCAGGTGTATGATCCACATCTGCAGCTCAGAGGTCAAGGTAACATATAGAGGTTGAAAGTCAGAAATGGGTACATTACTTCTATACAGAAAACATGTTGTATCAAATAGGCTGTAAATTTTCTTTGTGTTTTATCTGTTTGAAATTTTACACAAAGCAGAAAAAGTGTGTTTAAAGAAGTATATCATAGATAGTTGTAGAAACAAGGGAAAACACATCCATGACAAAACAACAAAATCACAACTAAAACTGTACGCCTTTACACGCAGAATTAGTACCATGCCCTTTAAATTTGACCTTTGACCTTGAAGGATGACCATATTTCTGCCTGGAATAGAATGTTGCCTTGTGAATACTGCCCCTTATACAGTCATAAGAGTAAAAGTTTCAAGATCTAAAAAACTGAAAATATATTAAGCAGGAAACACCGAAGTCACAAAAGCAAGCGAGACCACAAGGATCGTGGTCGAGATGAAGACAAACACAAGGACCGACATCGTGATAGACATCGAGACAGGGACCACGGCAGTCGACATGATAAACATCTCTCTAAGGAGGACCTGGAAATACAGGAAGCCAACGAGTTAAGGGCAAGGCTCGGCATGGCTCCTCTTCGACCTTGATTTTGTGGAAAGAAATCGTAGCTGTTTTAAAGATGGGCTGGCGCTCTGAGATTTTCTGTAGAGAGGCCATTAGAGCTTCAATTTTAGTAATTAAAATTTAGGAAATAATTAAAAAAATATGATGTCAAAATTCATTTTGAATTAAAATTATTTTGGGTGTTTCAGATAATAAATTTTAGAATACAACCAATACATGTAATAACTTCCTATTGAAATACATGTACAGTTTTTGCCTCGTGCTGTGTATTTAATACAAAAACTGGTAATTGTGATTAGAATCCTATATTATGGTCTGTTCAGAATATTCAGACAAGATCTTTTGATAAGATTATAGTCTACATTTAAAAAGAAAATGTCAGACCTGTTTACCTATCATATCTTTGGGTTTCAAGATTATTTTACATTATCGAGGAAAATTTATACAAGATTTGGACTTCCTAGATTGAGTAAGATGGTGGAGCAGGAGGCATTGAAATCTTAGTGTCTTCATGGAAGACATAATTAACACTTGAAGTTTGTGTTAACAGACTTTGGGTTAAATGGCATGTATATCTTTACTGTTAACATTAATACCATCATACAAAATCTTTTGCATTTTAAATGTTTTAAGTTAATGCATTTTGTATCTAGATAACATGAACAAAATACACCATGGTGTTTTAAAATCAAGATAGTGAGTTATTTCTTGTAATTGGTGAAGAAATGAAAAATTCAAGATATTGAGATATGTAATGTCATGAAATTGAAATAAAATATTTTAAATGTTCATATTATTATTGTTGTAATTCAGTTGTTTTTTTAGCTTGACTAAATGGAATAAATCAAGCAATTCTACTCACCCTGTCGTGGGTGTCACAGGTTGGTTATGGTTTGGCCTGCGAGTTACTATCCTGCATATATCTCAGTTACCAGTTATGCTTATTAATTTAATACCTCAATATGGTCTTCAGGCGCATATAAGAAACAAGTTAGATAACTCTTGACTAAATTAAATATGAATTACTGTAATATCATTAATTTTCATTTGATTTCGTTGATTACCTATAAAGGGAATTCCGTGGGTACATTTATTGGTGGATATATGTTCTAGAAAACTTGATGTCTATTTAAGAGACAAGTTTTCATGGGGATTAATATTCGTGGATAAAACTCTCCACAAAATCAACGAAAATTAGTGTCCCACAAAAAATAATTTCACAGTAAAGAAATTTTGGTTTTGCATGCAACATAGTGACTACTTTTTTCTGCAGAAGGCCCTTGCAATGCCATCAGCTATGAGATTAACTTGAAGCTTTACACAAGTGTTCAGGGCATCAGACCATCAAGTTCAATAACTCTTGGCCAAATTCATTGTAAATTATGGCCACTTTTGAGCTTAGAAATTTTGGTTAAGAATTTGCGCGCAAGTAAATTTGGTTTTGCATGCAATATACTAGGATGCATATATCTTAGTAACTAACAATTCTTATTGATTTAATACTTCATTTGCATTAAACAAACTAGTGAGATAACTTTTGACCAAATTTTATCCCTTTGTGGACTTATATGTTGTTACCAATGATCTTTGATGAGGTTATGAAAAAAAAAAAAAAAACTTTGTATTTTCACTGGTATATTACATATGCTATGTCTTTTTAGCAGTTTTTAGCAAATACAGTGACATAGTCTTAGGAATTTTAGGAGAAAATCTATAATCAATCTTTAAGACTGCACAACATTCTGTAACATAATGCTAGAGAAAATATTAATTATTTAAGTCATTATTTTTCAAAATGAGATAGTATAACAGCTAAAAATGGCATTTTCAAAGCACATTATAGACCTTATTTCTTAAATAGGCTATGCTAGCAACTTGAAATTACAGGGAAGATCAGCTAACACCATAGTGCATAACTGTATCAGTAGTTAGTCACTTAGATTTTCTGTATCATGGATATAACAAAAATGAAACTAGTCAAATACTGTGTTTTAGCCAAAAGAATGTTTGATACCTAAAATTATTTTTTATATTTCTCAATTGGTTTCTTTTTTAGCTCCACTATACGGAATACACCAAGCTGTTCTACTTGCCTTTGGTGTTGGCATCACCCCTAGGTTAAGGTTTTTTGTGGAAGTTTGTCATGCATATCTTAGTAACCAGCTGTACTTCTTAATTCAGTACTTCACTATGGTCTTCAGGAGCATTCAACAAACAATTTAGATAACTTGTTTCCCTTCACAGTTGTCTGGAGTGACCACTACTTACCATCATCCCACCTTACTCTTAGACCAAATTCAAGGTTTTGTGTGCAAGTATATTTGTTAAAAAGCTTTGCATGCAATTTACAAGGATACATTCATCTATGAAACCAGATACACTAATTGATTCAATTCTTCACTGAGATCTTAAATTACATTAAACAAACTAGTAAGAAAACTTTTGACCAAGTTTGATACAAATTATGGCCCTCTTTGGACTAACACAAACTTGGTACAGTTGAGCGAGCTGTCTTCAAGATAGCTCTTGTTCAATTTTCTGTTATTTTTTCACTTATTAATTTGCACTCATTGAATCACAGTATGTGATTTAACACTTCATCTTTAAAGTGGTGGTGTAATAACAACCCAACACTGAAAAACTTAGTTGTGAGTTTTATTTGAAAAACAAACATCAATATCTATAACATGATAGACTCTTTCATAGCAGAACAGAAGGTGGAATCCGTGTAGCTTGCACTGCTGAATCATTGCTTGTATAAAATTGTAGAGAAAATTGAAATCGGTTGCAATCACAAATACACAGATGTAAAACATTCACAGTGAAAGCATGTGGTAGTAATTACATACACTACAGATTTGTGGTCTACATTACTTTCTGTCATAATCTTAGGCTCAGTATACAGCGGCAATATTTCAAAACTTTCCAATCGATGGTACACATATATTCAAATGATCAGTTTCAACCAGTACTCCGCAACCAACCAGTTAAAGCAGCTAGCTTTGAGAATCCTAAAATGACACTAGAGGACATTTTAGTTTTAATAGTAGCCTACGCTAATTTCTCAACATCACTTGGCTGGACTATACAGACAGGATGGACATTAGTATGTACCAGGCCTACATTTCATGAAACCTTTCATCTTGGTATTCCCCATGACTTACAAACACATGTTTTGAAATCTTAAAACATTCAAGGTACTAAAAGTAAATGAAAGCGCATACCATCCATAATGTAGATCATTTTGTGCTGAACTCATGAATATTCCTGTATAAATCTGTGACTTGATTAATATCAATTTGCTAAAATTCAAAAGGTATATAAAAAAATGAATTCTTCCACTCTGTAGTAATTCTATGTAAAATATGAGCTACAATAATGTATGAGCAAACAGAAGAGACTCTGATAAGAAATCTCAAACCAGAAGCTGTCTGATCTGGGTCTGCAATGTTTGCCATTGTGTCAAAACATGACAAAATTCCTTTACTTTTTGAAATTTTGAGTTTAGGGAAATCTCAAGTTGAAAAGTTTCATGAAAATAAATGTACTCCAGATCTAAGCAATGTCTGTCAGCATTTATCCAGTACTTTTGTGTGTTGATTAAACAGCTTCTTCAACAAATGATCATTTAACAAATGCATAGAAGAAACACTAAATTTCAGAACTGAGCACACATTTAAGTAATTTGATTTTAACTTATTTATTTTACGTCAATTGGGAAACCAGATCATACAACTTATACTAATCCCTCTCAACAGTTCCTGGGCTGAATCAGTACTTTGTGACTGGGAAGGTCGAGAAAAATCCTTGCCCTTAACTGGAGAGTAAACAGGTAGGAAGAAGCAAGTACTACCTGATATGCAATATGAATTATTTAAGGAAAGTAAGGATTCTCATTTGTTGTATATTTTTACTTTAAATGGAAATAACTGAAAAACCTTAATAAGACCTTCGTAAATAAAAACCAGTGAATGTGGATTATGATTCAAATGGGTCAATGGCATGTTGACAAAGCTCAATTTTCTAACGTGAAAAACAACCAAATTTAATTTCAATACTTCTTCCCTGTTACAGTCTTGTCCATGTAAAATACATGACAATATTTTCCAGAATTACTGTATTTTAAGATATGTATATAGTATACACTATTAGGATTAATTTACTCCCTTTTAACCTTTTCCCTCATAGAGGATACCATGAAAAGACCTATGCGAACAGCATAAAACCAGATCAGCCTGCGAGTAACTTGCAGGCTGATCAGGTTTTATGCTGTTCGCTGCTCCTCAGTGGTCTGGTAATGAGGATTTTACAATTAAATTTGGTAAGGTTTAACTGTGGTTTATTGCAGATCAGGCTTTATGTGGTACCTATTGAGTGTGTCAAAATGAGTCTATATGAGGGAAAGGGTTAAACAACAACAAAATGTAACCAAGCAATGTAGTTTACAACTAGTGATGAAAAAGTGAGAGATGCCCTGCTGCAACTTTTACATCACTATAGGACACCTTTTAACTTTCCTGGTCATCTTTTAAAGAATACATGGAGATAAAGGAGGAATAACTTGCTCTTTAGTAATAATGGTTGCTAGAGACAGGTTTGATGGCAGATTCTAATTTGGGAAACTGAGCTGCCCTGCGGTGTATTTTGACGGATTCTGATTTTAAATGCTGCATCTGTGTTTCACAAAACATCTCCACTTGAGACTTTCTAAATTCACAATTGGGAGATTTAAAACTGATATTAACTGACCTTAAAAACAGTAAATTTGCACATGTTAGTACTAACATATTCTAGCAAAACAAGTTAGTACTAACATACTAGCAAACCAAAGCAGTCTTTTTCCTATTTGAGGTGATACAGAAATTTGAGATTTTTCTGATATGGAAATCACAATATAAGATGTTTTGTAAAATAACGACCATGTTACTTCAGATATGACTTGGTTAACATCTGAACTACATGTAGTCTGTATGTATTCTTCTGAATTTACGTATTGCCCACTACCATACCAATATTTTTCCCCGACTTCTCAAATCCACGGTACCACTGAATCTAATCACAGGCTTATGTTACAAGACACAAAGTGCTGGTTCATTTCTGAACACTTTTAGTAAACAATCTTAAACATTTATTACAAGAATAAAGCTTTGATCTGTGCAAAAATTACAAGTAATTCCATAAAAATAGCTTGACATTTTTGCTTAATGCTGCACAGCTTGGAAGTCTTTGCTAAGGTCACCAAAAATATTTTGTTTACAAATACCCTACCCAGGCTTCTGCCAGCTAGTGTGTTTTGATCATACTGATCTCTTTTTCTTAAAGTATGAACAGTGGTAAAGGAGTCTTGAAAGAAAAAAGAAGCAGAATGACCAAATTATTGCTGAGTTATCTAAATCCAGAAAGTCATGACTGGAAAATGGTGTTGAGGAAATACCAAATAGGAAAATATTATCGACCCCCAAAAATTCTTAAGTTGGGGCATTTTCAGAAAAGTGGGTAGAGTATCTGCAATGACATTATACTTTAAAGGATGGCCTGATATACTTAACATACTACAGTGGTGCAAATGCATGTACTGCATTCTACAACTAGTCTGTGCTTTTGGTGTTTGCATCATATGCAGACATGCAGTACTATTGAAAGCAATGTAAGTGAATCACAAGGAAATGGAAGTATCACAACTGGTAAGCTTATGACAGATATTTTCACAAAGACCTTTTGGCTTATTGAAGAAAAGAACAACACATGAAATGGGAAAGAAGACAGATCAATATCCCTGCAACACAGCCATGTTTTAAGCTCTTACTGCAAACTTAAATTTAGTGAACAGTTCCATTTTTCCAAAAATGGACTTAATTATTTACATATGCAACCAGTTGCTTACAGTCAGCTATCAAACTCAAACCATGATGATCACGTGTATCTGTCACAAAATAACATAGGCTTGGCCTTATTTATAGGGGACAATTTAGTGTACTGCCATAGGAAGTTACTGGATTCATGTCATATAGACCAAGTTAGAATTGTTGTGTTTAAATTTACTGGTATGCGGATAATGAAAAGTTCGCATATTATTATCAGTTTGGTATGAATAAGTAACTACTTTATTATCTTTTTATTACGACTGGTTAAGTTTTAAGGATTTAAAAAGGCTATGTTTTAAAAGTGTAAACCAAAAGTTTCTTTAAGTATGGCCTATATATCGAACCAAAAGTACCCGGTACATTGCTGCCCATTAAAAAATATATATATATATATAATTACGTGCTGTGTAATTCATTGTGTGATTAGTAAATCTGAGCTGTTTATATACTTGTAGCTGTATTTAGTTAGGACGCATGCAGGGCATGGTCCAACATATAGATGACTGGAAACCCACAGGTGGTCACTGCTATATGAGTGTGTTTGCCACATTTTCGTTATATGATCAAAAGGGCAGTTCCATGTGAATGGCTGACGATACAGACATTGAGTTACATAATCGTTACATGAAAGATGGGGGGATCCGGATACACTACAGTCGACGGTGCTCAGGACAATGCAGAATACTAGGGATATATAGCCATCACAAGTAGGGTCAATTGGGACATAGTTGCATGTATTTCTGATGTGAATGCAGTTCTGTGAATTGTGCACATATAGTAGTTTTTGACCAAACATTATTACCAGTGAATTTCACGAAGCTTAAAGGACTATGTAAAGCTGGCATATTTTTAATTATGTTTTGACAAGTAATATTTTCTATTTTGTAAATAATGTTTTTTTTTAATTTTATTTTGTAAATTAGGATTTTGTAAAAGAAAATCGACTTAGTAATTTATTCTACCTTGGTGAGTTGTCAACCCTTGATCATTTTGCCACACTATCTATAGCACAAGATGCATGTGAAGAGCACGGTATATGGCCCTAAGACAACATACTAGCTGACTGTAAACGCATGGTTGCATACCATTTGGCATACTAATCACATGCCTGATGTATTCAAAATGACTAAAAGGCTTTCCAAAATCTAAAATATAGTAAGTCAATGGTTGACCTGGTTTAAACAAAAGAACACATATCTGCACTTCTCCAAACTATGAAAAGGAAAGGTGGAGCTTCAATCTTCATAGACACCAACTGGAAATGTGCATACAATCCAAACCTGGATGAGACTAGAGAACTCTTTTAACCCTTTCCCTCATAGAGGACACCATGAAAAGACCTATGCGAACAGCATAAAACCAGATCAGCCTGCGAGTAACTCGCAGGCTGATCAGGTTTTATGCTGTTCGCTGCTCCTCAGTGGTCTGGAAATGAGGATTTTGTAATTAAATTTGGTAAGGTTTAACTGTGGTTTTCTGCAGATCAGTCTTAATGTGATACCTATTGGGGGCGTCAAAATGAGTATATATGAGGGAAAGGGTTAAAGTTGGCTGGTGACAAGCCATCATACAACATGTGCAATTCCAGTACATAACAAAGTGAAGCAGGGATAATGAATAAAAAAAAATAACACTAGCAAAAAAAAAAAGAATCTACATTTTCAAAAACCAGTAAAATCACATCTGGCTCAAATTCCACATACCATACCAGTACTTAGCACTATGTAATACTTAAAACGGTAGAGACACATTTCACTAATACTGTTTTATAAAATCAGTATCTGTATGATTACGATGAAGTATCATGTGGCTGGGATTTTTACACATCAAGAAATAGTTTAGTATATAACTAAACTGACAAATTCTGTTGTAACCTACTGCAATGAAATGAAATATTCAGGTATTTTATAAGGGAAGCAAATGAACAAGAGGGCCATGATGGCTCTGAAACGCTCACCTGAGTACCATTGCTACAACTGATTACAAGGTTTTTAAACAGACAAGAATTCTGATATAACTCAATCTTAAACATTTTAGCCCTGACAATACTACACACCAAATATATAAGCACTGGGCCTTATGGTTTCAGAGGAGAAGACTTAGTGCGGGGTCATTTATCTCCAAAGGGCCACCATTTTGAAAATCTTGATAATGAACCATTAGCTGATGCTACATACCAAATATCTAAGCTCTAAGCCTAATGGATTCATAGAAGAAGATTTTTAAAGATTTTCCTATATAACTCTATGTAAAACAAGTGACCCCTGGTGCGGGGGCATTTATCACTGTAGGGCTATGATTTGTACAATCTTGGTAATGGCCCATAAGATGATGCTACATACCAAATATTTAAGCTCTAGGCCTTGCAGTTTTGCAGAAGAAGATTTTCAAAGTTTGCATTTTTAAAATCTATTTTTAGCTCCTGTGACCTAATTATGCAATGGACCAGAACCATTTATACAACTTTAGTAGAGCTTCATCCAAGGAACATTCCTGCAAAATATTTTTCAAATTGGCCAAGCCGTTTAGGAGGAGATGTTGTTTGAAGCAATTCTTGATGCCGGACGCACGCACGCACGCACAGACGCCCGACAAAAGGCGATCAGAAAAGCTCACCTTGAGCATGTTGTGCTCATGTGAGCTAATAAAAAATGCCCCTGAGGCTTCAAGTATTATGTAGTGCTAGGTATAGAATTTTAAAAAAAAAAGTAGTTAAAAATATAGAACAACTGATTTTTTATCAGCTTCCATTTACAAATTAAGATGCACCAAAGCACATAGTAATGAAGGAAGGCCGTAACACAAATATACACCTGAAAATTGTAATGGGGCTAAAGATAATTCTCAGTCTATCGATAAGGACTGATATTTTCTAGAATCAAAGATTTTGTTTAGAACCATTAAACTTGCCAGTAATCTAAGGTAAAGTCCCTGTAATGGTTCCGCTATATCTCGGACCACTTAACCTCTACCATGATAACCAAGGTACCCTAATGAATCATAAGGAGACCTTGGTTATCTCCATGAAAGGCCATGAGGCCCAAAATGTAGCGGAACCAGTACAGGTAACTTACCTTAAGTTACTTGCAGGATGCTCTGGTTTAACTCTGGTGACATAGGTCATTTCCTTAACAGGTTAATGTGGTGAAAAACAAAAGTGATGTAGCATTTCCAAACACCAGAGATGTATTTACACTGGACATTTACAACAATGTTGTTCTGAATTCTCTGTTATAAGCTAATTTTTTTTTCGGTAATGTTTGAATTTCTGATTTTATTAGCAATGAAATTCTTCTCATCTCAAATCAAGAATACAAAGCACTTCTAAATTAATTGTTTTTTTTTAATTTCACAGACAGAACATAAAAGGAGAAAATAGTTTAACAAAGACTTTGATAACAAATTTGTTGGGCTTTATGTCCCATCAACAGTTTAAATGTCATACATTTACATAACAGCCTCAAAAACTTCTTTAAAATTCCATGTTTTCAAATACCAGTAATACTTATAAGTCAGGAAGAGAGATATCTGCTGCGTAGCAATTAAAATTTACCCATATGGGTCAAACAAAGCACATTAGTACAAATATTAAAATATTGCACCAATCCCATATTGGTTCAAAATATGTAACAACAGACATAAAACATTGAAATACAAAATGTAATTTCATATTCCAAAACAAACATAAGCAACATTCCCCTCTTAACACAAACACTCGGTATGTTACTTTACAAAATCATTTGCAAAGAATTTTTCTTTACCAGTACAATTCAATTTAAACTTTAAAATGTCTATAAGGGTTTCATATAAAACTATTGTCTTCACCTAACATTATAAGTAGAATGGATTACATTTGTAAAATTAAAACATTCATAACTTATCTCCTAAGCTTTTTTTTTTTTTTTAATAAACCACCAGATTTTCCACAAGAATAGTCAAATGGATTATTAACCCAAGTATCTCACTGGTTAGATAGACATGGGTTAAATCAAATGCAACTTAATCTAGATAAAGTTAGGACAACAATGTAATATGTCTTGGTCTCATGATGTAACTAAATTGCTTACATTACATAGTAGAAATAGACATACATGTAAATGCATGTTAACCCTTTCCCTCATAGAGGAAACCATGAAAAGACCTATGCGAACAGCATAAAACCAGATCAGCCTGCGAGTAACTCACAGGCTGATCTGGTTTTATGCTGTTCGCTGCTCCTCAGTGGTCTGGAAATGAGGATTTTGTAATTAAATTAAGTAAGGTTTAACTGTGGTTTTCTGCAGATCAGGCTTTATGTGGTACCTATTGAGTGCGTCAAAATGAGTCTATATGAGGGAAAGGGTTAAGTCAAATGACAACCTTGCCTGACACATCCCAGGAAATACCTCTTCAAGCAATGAGCTCTCCCTATCACTAACCCAATTAACATCTCCCTTGCCTCTCCTTCCCAACAACCTCTCCACAATGTTCTATCCTGTTGCTCTCTTACTTAAAATGTTCTATCTTCCTTACAATGACATCTCAATCATTCCAAAATCTCCTTAGCAACCGCCTTTCCCTGGTATGACCGCTTCCTAATAATGACCTCTCTGGCTACGACCTCTCTCTAGCATCACAATGTTATACACAAAACCCCTAATTGGTCAATAATTTACATTTGCAAGTAAAGACAACATGGAGAAATATTGCAAATCAATGTTTATATGGAAAAAAAAAATGCTAATATTTTGGCAAGATTCTTATTTAAAATTAAACACATTTTTCATAACAGATCTGGCAATATAAAACTATATACAGAAAAAAAGATAAAATAACTTAATGAATACTTAAGTAAGCACTTTGCAACATTAACTTTTAAGATATAAGGAATGAATACTTAAAGAAATGTGCAAAGCTAGCAACAAAGCAAAATATTTGGAATGAAAATTCAGAAGAATTAAACAAGAACATATTTGTTAGCTATAAAAAGTTATAAAGCAACACCTAGTATTTTGCACCCATCAATGTTCTTCCATACTAGTTGGTGTGCAGGAAGCAATATAAGAGGCTTCCATAAGTCAATAAGTAATTTCCTATTAGAAAGATACTGTCCGACCTGGTGAGTTCAACATCCAGACTAAAGTAACCCTTAAAACTTTTTTTTGTGTGTGTGTTTTTTTGTTTTTTGGGTTGTTTTTTTTTGCATTTATTTTCAATAAAAAGAAATAAGTGATTTGTGGTCTGGAAGAAAAAGTAGTAACAATAGACAGAGGAATGACCAAATTTCCATACATGTAGAATATGAAGTGATGAGGGCATAGATTAATTCTAAGTTGTTGTTTTTTGTTTGTTTCTGACTGGGAATGCTGTGATTCCAACCGAATTGAGAAAATAAAAAGAAAGTCAACCCCCCTCCACCCCCCAAAAAAGGATTACTTTAACCATGATAAACAAAATTATCAAGGGTATTTTCATTTGGTAGCTAGGAGAACTGCAAACCACAATCTCTCAACAAGAGGGCCGAATGAGGCCCTAAATCGCTCACCTGATTATAGGGTTACCCAAGGATCATCTGTACTAAAACATTTTGAAATCTGGCCAGTAGTTTTGAAGATGGTTTTTAAAATTTTCATAATTCATTTTCTGTTGTCATGGCAACCAGAGTTCTACATGGATCAAGTTTATTTTAGCAATTTTTGTGAAGGTTCACCCAAGGATCACCTCTGCCAAGTTTAATCAAATACTGTCCAGCATATTCAAAGAAGATGTTATTTTAAGGTTTCACTAAATACATATAAGGCAAATTAGCCCTGCCCCTGGCAGCCATGTTTTTTTAATGGATCGGAATAATTTTGGCAACTTGGTAGATGGTTACCCAAGGAACATCTGTACCAAAACATTTTGAAATCTGGCCAGTAGTTTTGAAGGAGATGATTTTTAAAGTTTCCATAATTTTTTTTCTTTCCGTTGCCATGGAAACCAGAGTTCTACATGGATCAAGTTTATTTTAGCAACTTTTGTGAAAGTTCGCCCAAGGATCATCCCTGTCAAGTTTAATCAAATTCTGTCCAGTGGTTTCAGAGGAGATGTTGTTTAAAGTAAATTGTTGACGACGCACAATGGGCGAAGACGGACGATGGGTGATCCTAATAGCTCACCATGAGCATGTTGTGCTCAGGTGAGCTAAAAATGGTAAATTGGCCTTGTTTGCATTTTATGTTCAATAATTTTGCTTGCTACCCAGGAATGCTTTGACCTTTGAGAAATTCTAAAAATGTTTGGCTCTAGTGTGCAGGATTTATATAAACAATTATACACTACAAACCAATTAGGACTGCCAGCAGCCTCCTCAAGGAGCTAAAATATTGATAGGTACAAGGCCACACTAATGCATGAAATGGCTATGAAAATTGTATTTTATTTTTTTTTGTCATGTGATACTTCTAATGAGTTTGCAGGTCAATATAATCTCACCCCAGTTAAATGTAACTACAATATGTATTGTGCATGATTAACATTGGTACCATTCTCGTTATAATTATTCAATAACTATTGCTTCGTTGTTTTATTAAATTATATTACTTTTCAAGAGTTTACGAGTCAAAATATACAAACTATATAAAGTCTGCATAACCAGTAAAAATGTAAAATTTTCAATTAAAAAAAAAACACACACTCTATTCTTATAATTTACATACTTAATAAAACAGCATCATCTTCATTGTTTACTACCATGAAAAACTACTTCACTACAGTAAATTTCATATAAAATGTTTTTGGTATTTTTTTTCTTTTTTAAAAAAGATTAACTTTGAAAACACAGCAACTGAAGTCAAAGGTATCTCAACATTCTTAATTTTCAGAGGATCCATGACATGTTCAACCAGGGCTATCACAACTAGGTTTTGTGTCCAGAGGACACAGATGCCCCCACCTGTCGCATTTTCCAAAACAAAGGCCACAACCCAGGTGTGCAAGTCATGTCCCATGACTTTATTTGTTATATTTCACTGCTGCCCAAGCAGTGGAATCAGTGTTCCCAGAGAAAAGTGAAAGATTATCTTAGTGAAAACTGGCCAATAAAAATGCCCAGATGAATAACAGTATGACCTAAATAATATATTCATGTAGCTTCAAGTTTGTAATATAAATACTTTTGGAGTTGTGGGCTCCATAAAATTAAAATTCCATATTTTTCCTAAACAAAGGCCCATAGTTCTATCAGTGTCAACAGTGATCTGATAAATATACCTTAGTGTACAAGTTTATTTCCTGAATAATATATTCGTGAAGTTTCAGGTCTGTAGAACAAATACTTTCATAGCTACATGCTTCACAAGCATAAAATTCTATACTTTTCAAAAACAAAGGCCCATAACTCTGTCAACTTCAATGACGGTTCAATGAAAATACCCATTTGCGCATGTTCATGACATGAATAATATATATTCATAAAAGTTTAAGCCTGTAGTACAAATTCTTTCAGAGTTACACGATTCACAAGCATAAAACTTCATATTTGTTCAAAAACAAAGGCCCATAACTCTGTCAACTTCAACGGCAGTTCAATGAAAATACCCTGGTGCACAAATTCATGTCCTGAATAATATATCCATAAAGTTTCAAGTTTGTAGTATAAATACTTGGAGTTATGTGTGTCACAAAGTTTCAAGTTTGTAGTATAAATACTTGGAGTTATGCGTGTCACAAAATTTCAAGTTTGTAGTATAAATACTTGGAGTTATGCGTGTCACAATGTTTCGGGACTGACTAAAGTATGTATGTACGTACGGACAGACAAAGGTAAATCTCTATGCCCCCACCCCTTTTTTTGGTGGTGGCATAAAAAACTAATCAATACCCCAAAGTCCCACTTCGTCTTCATGTAATGCAAGTTTATGACATAGGATGACTTGAAGGGACGGGATGTGATGCACGTGTTTCTTGTATAGCCCCCACTTATGTAAAGCTGAGATAAAAAATAAAAGCTGTCCATAAGACAGCATGCTTGGCTATTCTGCCGTTTAATAATATTAAAGTTGTGTTAGTCCAAAAAGGGTCATAATTTACATTGAATTTAGTCAAGAGTTATCTAACTTGATGGTCTGGTGCTTCTGAACAGCAATATGAAGTCTCAAGTCAATCCCTTATTTAAACTGATTGTTGAAATATAATCATGAAAGAATATTGTATGTGAAACCTTAAATTTCAAAAAGTCCAAAACAAAATTTTTGAATTTGGTCATGAGTTATCTATTTTGTTTAAAATTACCATGAATTTGAATGCAATCTGTCATCATATCCTAGGCAGGATGTAAACTTAAGCAGCCCTTTAAAGATTTGTATTTTAAGCATCAGCTACCACAAAAAAATTTCTGTATTGTCTATTATATCATATTTCACTATTCTGTAGACCTCTAAAGTTCCCTGAAGAACAGTTATGAACATAGGATGCATATGGTAATAAGGTGTGTTACGCCGGGTGATATGTGGGTAGTCATCCCTTGCACGAGATCATCAGATAAACAATATTGAAAGCACCCTTACTTACTGAACATGAACACATGGCTACAACTTACCATACATGTTTTACATCTGATCAGCTAACGGTATTACCCGTTCAACCTGCATTTTTTTTTTTAAATAAAATATCTTGATAACAAACTCATATTAGTAAAATACCTGCGTAGGATTTAACTCTTACATCTTTACATCTCATACTAGGAACATATACATAATCCTTCAAGAACACATACCCTATAGCATGTCAACAATGATAACAAATCTAACGATTCATACATTCAAAACAAATCTTTGTCTTACAGTCATGGCATCAACAGTACCATTTTCTCTCTTCCTTCTATATTCTATTACAAACAAGAAATGTTTGTAAAACATACATGCCCCCCTCATATGCCATAATATTTATATGGCTATATTATATGTATGATGTTTGGCTTTATAATGTGGATATGTTACAAAGTTCAGAACTTATCTCGGTGAAGGTTTACTACTGATAATTATTAACACTGCTAACTCATTTGAGTTTTACCTTGTATATTGCATCCAGTAAAGGTGAAAATGCTGAAAAAAAATCTGGTGAAAAAGATTTGACCAGAACCCATTTTGATCAGAATAATGTCACAGTGACCTTGACCTTTGACCTAGTTACCCCTAAATCAAAAGGGGTAATTTACTGGTCATGCATAATCTTCATACTAAGTTTGAAGTTCCTAGGCCCAGGCGTTCTTAAGTTATTGATCGGAAATGGTTTGGTCACCATTTTAACATAAAATCCCAGTAAATCAAGGTCACTGTGACCTTGACCTTTGATCTAGGGACCCCAAAAATCAATATGGTTCATCTTCTGATCATGACCAATCTCCATACTAAGTTTGAAGTTCCTAGGCCCAGGCGTTCTCAAGTTATTGATAAGAAACAGCTTTGTCACAATTTTCAAAATCAAGCCCAGTAAATGAAGGTCACTTTGACCTTGACCTTTGACCATGTGACTCCAAAAACAATAGGGGTCATCTACTAATCATAAGCAACAACCACATGAAGTTTGAGACTTAAAGGTCAAATAGAACTTCAAGTTATCACCCGGACAAGGTCTGGTATTATACATACACAACATGTGACCTTGTGACTTGAGGTAATGACACCAAAATCAATAGGGGTCATCTACTAATCGTGAGCAACAACCACAAGAAGTTTGAGACTTAAAGGTCAAATAGAACTTAAGTTATCACCCGGACAAGGTCTGTTATTATACATACACAACATGTGACCTTGTGACCTTGACCTTTGAGGTAATGACACCAAAATCAATAGGGGTCATCTACTAATCGTGAGCAACAACCACAAGAAGTTTGAGACTTAAAGGTCAAATAGAACTTAAGTTATCACCCGGACAAGGTCTGTTATTATACATACACAACATGTGACCTTGTGACCTTGACCTTTGAGGTAATGACACCAAAATCGATAGGGGTCATCTACTCATCATGGCAACAACCACATGAAGTTTGAGACTTAAAGGTCAAATAGAACTTAAGTTATCACTCGGACAAGGTCTGGTATTATACATACACAACATGTGACCTTGTGACCTTGACCTTTGAGGTAATGACACCAAAATCGATAGGGGTCATCTACTAATCATGAGCAACAACCACATGAAGTTTGAGACTTAAAGGTCAAATAGAACTAATTTATCAGACAGGTCTGGTACAACAACATGACTTGTGCCCTACTTGAGGTAGCACCAAAATATAGGGTTCTACTATCGACACACACATGAAGTTACTTAAGGGTCAAATACGTAGTACACCGAAGTCTGGTCTACGACAGACCGACGATAAATATTCTGTGGTCCCATGTGAAAGATCGACCGACCGACATGAGCAAAGCAATATACCCCCTCTTCTTCGAAGGGGGGCATAATAAATATTAAAAAAAATCCATAAATTTAGCTTCCATAAATTTAAAAATATTCATGTGGTCCCATGTGAAAGATTTTCTTATCGTTTCATGAAACAAAAACAAGCAAACTTGTGCTATCACTAAAGGTTAAATTAAGAAAAATACCCCCGCATCCCAACATGTCTTCATGGAATTTGAGTAATGGATGGGACATGACATGCCTGGATGTTGCCTGGACGTGATGGGATGTGATGGGACATGACATGCCTGGACGTGATGGGACCTGACATGCCTGGACGTTGCCTGGACGTGATGGGACCTGACATGTCTGGACGTGATGGGACCTGACATGTCTGGACGTGATGGGACCTGACATGTCTGGACGTGATGGGACCTGACATGCCTGGACGTGATGGGACCTGACATGTCTGGACGTGATGGGACCTGACATGCCTGGACGTTGCCTGGACGTGATGGGACCCGACATGCCTGGATGTGATAGGACACAAGCAGCATGATACCTATGTAGCCCCCACTTCTGTGAATCAGGGGTAAACTAATGTTCATCATGTCATACATTGATACACATCTGGTTTTGAATACATCAGAAACAAATTAGTTTTTACAGATTCAAACAGACACATATGTACTTGATTGAAACAATGCAAGCTATAGAAAACATGACTACAAAACTGTTCATGAGATAATATTATACAGACACTAAATCATTGTGAAAACATGGTACAGTTTAAGTATATGTTGTAGTAATTCACAATGCAGTTGTTATCATTGCAAAGAGTACACGTATACAGTAAAATCATCCATAATGCAGTGCAAAGAATATACTGTTATCATCAACAATGCAGTGCAAAGTATATACTGTTATCATTCACAACACAGGTATATATTGTTATCATTCACTTTTCGGTGAAGTTATATAGCTATAGATATTACAATGGGATTAAAAGGAGGTCGAACATGAATAAAACTAAATGCAATCTGTCCAACATGTACATAATAAAGAATGGTGTTAGAAAAATGAGATCTTATGAAATGGTTCAGGCTAAGTACATCAAATGATATCAACAATAATGAATGAAAACAAATTAATCTCTGATGTGAAAATAAACATTTGTACAGGAAGAACACTCAGTAATAATCATTTGTTCATGACATTGTGTTTATACTATGGCAGGTCCTTTGATTCAATTAAAATGGTTAAGTCTATTGGTTTTGTCACTAAAAAGAAGTGAAAAATAAAGCTATTATTAAAGAGTTTTTACTCAAAACTACCTCATAGCTTTCAATTTTCTAGTTTCAAACACCCCTCAAGACAGTTTTTACTTAAAACTACATCATGGCTTTCAATTTTCTAGTTTCAAACACCCCTCAAGACAGTTTTTCCTTAAAACTACCTCATGGCTTTCAATTTTCTAGTTTCAAACACCCCTCAAGACAGTTTTTACTTAAAACTACCTCATGGCTTTCAATTTTCTAGTTTCAAACACCCCTCAAGACAGTTTTTACTTAAAACTACCTCATGGCTTTCAATTTTCTAGTTTCAAACACCCCTCAAGACAGTTTTTACTTAAAACTACCTCATGCTTTCAATTTTCTAGTTTCAGTCACATCATCATTGCTCCCAACCATCTTAAACAGGATTCGAAACTTCCTCTTTTGCTACTTTGTAGAGCTGTTCCAAGTTTCAACAGAGTACCATAAGATATTTGTAGGATGAAAGGGGAAGACAATCATTCTGGCAAAAAAAACATTAATGACAAGATTGATTTCAGTATAGTTCCGACCACGCAGTTAGGCAGGAGTATTTTAATCTATGTCCCTAGCCTGTATTTCACAAATATATCAAACTGAGTTTTTTTATCAACTGAAGACATCTAGCACTCACTAACTTATTGACACAGAAAATAGCATGATTGCATACCTTTTTTTCCTTGACATGTTCACATTTACATAAAATAGTCTTCAATTTCCCGTCCCCAATACAGACAATATTAATAAGAAATAGTCAATTCATTCATAAAGTGAATATTTTCTTTTTTAAAATCATAAATGCCATAAAATCTCTTTAATGTTGTAGATGAGAACAACTGAAAATTAGTTCAGCTTATCTGTCAAGTAGTTTTAGAAACAGCTTGAAAATGAAAGTGAAAGTAGATTTATGAAATATTCTTGTGAAAAAAGCAAATCTGCTGGTGGTCAAATATTTATACTCATATGAGTTATTAGTGTATCATTATACAACAGTAAGTATACACCTTTTAACATCAGTTTCAACATGACATGGTCCATTCAAACAGCCCTATGACGTCTTAAAAACTATAGATTTGAAATCTTAAACAACTTTACAATTGTTGCATTGATCTGATACTTCTTTCCATCTTAACAACAACTGATAACAAATAGTCATATACATGTAATCATAAAATATTCACAAAAAAGAGCATATACATCACAGAACCAACCACTCCGCCCAACATGCTTCATGTTAAACTAGAGGCATCACTGAAAGTGATCAATAC
>CM037781.1:65395634-65445634 GCA_021229015.1 Solen grandis | reverse complement strand
GTACGCATCTGAAGATCATGTCGCATGTGTGGGTATTTCTCCAGGCTGATGTCGACATAGGGATGTTCTGCTCTTGTAGAGTGTTCTTGGCACGCATGCAGTGAGGACATCCAAGGATGGAGTACACCAGTACTTGACCTTTCAACTCCATCATGTAGGGAGAGATGGATTGGAATGTCCTAAAGGCAAGCACTGATACAAAATTTGGTTGAATCTGAAAGGAAGACAAACAAATTTCGTGAATAGTGTTATGCACAGGCATAATTCTCAAGATTATTATTATTCTCAGGCCATATTCAGGACCATTATACAAAAAAAATATATTAAACACAAGAGGACCAAGATGGCCATGTTCTGATCTTATGACTACTACTGTTCTTAACGAGTCCTCATCCCTAAACGCAGTACAACGTAGTGTTGTGTGTGATACACAAACAAACTTTGCCAAAAGATTGTAGCCATAAATAAGCAAGATTGCTTTAAGAAATAAAAGTGAAACTAGCATTTTTGGAAATTCAAGGACCATAACTCCTGACCTTATTATAAGTTGGTCAAGGAATTAAGGTGGTTAACATTACTCCTGAAAACAGATTGGTTGAACTTACTTTGACCCTAAATTATTTAGTGAAATTTTTTTATAATTGTTTGTTTGCATATTTTATATTTAATTTGACATCCTAATTTCAAGGCTATTTTGTTCAGCTCATTTAAAACTTTATAGCTATTCTCTGGCTGTAGTATGCAAAATAATAAGTGGTCCAAGAGCCAAGGGCACCCAAAGTTTGGCCCTATTTTAATATTGATCTTAAATGGAGCTTGGCCCAGTTTAACTGACAAAACCAAACACCTTAACTTCATGTATTTCTAATTTACCTACAAACAATTGCCTACAAACAGTATTTCAGTTGATTTTTGTTTGTTTGTTTGTTTGTTTAAATGAGAAAGATATACATATACCGTAAGTTCTGGCTCACTACAAGTGGCATGATACCACACCCAATCACATTATCTTGACACTATGTCATACCCTTATGTGCTGAGTACTAAGGGGAGACAGTTATTCTACATGTAGTATGTTTTTAACAACTTTGGTAGGTAGCAGCCATGATCAAATTGTATAAGATACTCTAATCACCATACTCAAAACCATTGTGTTCCATGCCAGTGTCTCATCGGTATTGAAAATTATTACTTCTTTGAAAAATACTGAACATTTATTAATAACTTTGTTCAGAATTGGTTAGATAAACAAGCATAGCACATATACCATTTCAAGGTTCCTGGTACCAAATATTACATGGAGGGAAAAATTGTGATTGGACACCAAGATCTGATATAATGAATATTGCCACATAAAGGTAAAGATTCAATTTGAAAAAGATGACATACCTGTCTTAACAAAAGCATTATTTTATCCAGTAAAAAAAGTTGTGTAGCTTCACATTATACATTTATATAAATCTTGATTGGGTTTTTAGATGACTAGACAAGTTACAATCATGGTACATATTAATGTATGCTGAAGCCAAATTCTGGGTCACATGTGACACTGTGTCAATCTAGACAACAGAAATCATTGTAATTATCAACTGAGTTCAATCGCCTCTGTTATAGTCTACAGGAGTGATATACTGTACAAACATTGCAAGGGATTGTTATCTGTTTGTTTTATCTGATAAAATATGATGACAAGCTTAAGAAGAGCACACTTTATCAAATAGATAACAGCTGCGAGTAGGTAAGAGATTATTATATGCAAGGTCGTGAGTTAGCCTATCTATTCAATATTCGCATCAATCAATAACAATATGGCTTCCGGGTATCAGACAGTTAGGTAGTTTTATCAAAAAAGACTCAATGTCACGTTACTGTTTCCTTGTTTTTCAGCGTTATTTGAAACAAATTATATTTACCTATCCTATTACGCCAAATGCGGAATGTCCAAATAAAACGTTTCTTAAAAAATGACAGAAAATGAAAAGCATACGCTTGTTCTATTTTCTAATGTCTGGAGACCAATTAATGGTGCGTGACAATAATTCATATCGACCGGATAGGATTATATTTAGAACACGGAAATTAATTTACCTGCTGAAAAGTAATTAAACAGGGGAAGCAACTAGGCATATTTTGCTATATCATCTTCGTGCAAATAATTTTTGGCTAACGAGATACTTTCCTTATCACTGTTATTTTAATTGATCAAAAACATATCGTATGCTCTTATATTCTAAAAAAAAACCCATAAAATTAACATTCAATGTTAATGGTTCTGCTGTGAAAGACATTACAAAAAATAAATGTTAAACCCCTATTTTTAAAAAACCACCGCATCATAAACTGGAAGAAACTCAGGTCAGTTGTCACTAAAAACCTTGCATGAAAAATGAAGCCTACTGGAGGTGGAACAAACCTCGCAAGACAAAAGATACTCAACATGTCCAAGGCGCTTTTACAATGCTCACAACAGGTATGTTATATAATATTTCCGTTGAATAATTCATGATAGAAATAAGTGATTTCACATTTAGATGGAAACAGTATACCAAATTATAACTTAGTATACTAATTGGGTCTTTGGATCAACCACAGCATAGACATAGAATATGTCTATGGATCAACTAGTGCTACTATTGGGTTATATGTTATATTTGAGTAGAGCCATATGCGTACTAACAGAGAGAGAGAGAGAGAGAGAGAGTCGGAGGGAGATGGGGAGTGAATGTAGTAGATATTAATATATCAAAGCACTCATTGCGCTTAGAGACTGTCGGCAGGGTCAGACCGGCAGACATGTCTTACAGATTTCATCTCTGTCTGATAAAAATGCTTTCTCCTCAGTCCAGGTGACTGGTAGGGTTTTTCATTGAACTCAAACTATAAATATAAGGGGAAAACAAATTTCCTTGCTATTCTTGCTTGTTATGAACTTATCTTGCTTGATTCTTGTATGTTAAATGTTTAATAGGCTAAAACTATATATGTCAATATATTTCCGTTATATTTTTTTTTTTTCCTTTTGCGAAGTCTGACATGATGATAGCTATTCTGATTATAGTGTCTAAGCAGGGTTGATCTCGACAAAGGTCATATGACGCCAAAAACTTCGCACGTTCTACTACAACTCTAGTTACTGATAGTGTTTAACAAAAGGTGTCGCAGTCACCATCTGCAGCCAAGAAACACGCGCGAGCACAATAAGGGACAAACAGAAAAAAAACTCTTACATCACAGGGCATTATTATCATTTCATTTGGCAAGTAGCTGGTACATTTCCAGTTAGGTCTTTAAATATAAAAAAAAGCAAATCAGCAATACCTTATTTTGATTTACCGCGACTTAAGACTTGTTTCACGTCTAATGAAATGACCATGTGCTGAAGCAGTATGTTGATGCGATGTCTCAGAGTGCTACAGATCTACAATGTAATTCTGATTGCAATGTCAATGTCTTTTCACGCTGTAAATGAATAAATAATACGAAGTACCGTAAATGAAAATACAAATTGTCAAAAAAACAAACAAAACAAAAAAACACACACACAACAAACAAACAAACAAAACAATATAGCAATCTCTGTAACAGCGATTTTTTTCCTTCTTTGAACAGGTCCTGTAAAAAGACCCGTTCCCAATGCCCACAGGACCTGCTCCGAAAGGGTAAAAGGACCCTTCCCATTTAAAAAAAAAAAAAAAAAAGATTAATTTCCCTTTTCTTATCATGAAATATCAATTTCAACAACTTTACAGTTAAAATAGAATCTTAAAGGGGTTTTTTTTGTTTGTTTTTTTCTTAAATGAATTACTATAAAACCAGTATCTCAGCATAGTAAAATAACCTGTTTAAGGCTTTTGCAAATGTACAACAAATTTCCCAATCTTATGATTTGCGATTCCAATTTACTTATTTTCTTCATTCAAAAATTCCCAATTTGAAAGGTACATGACCTGTTCCAAATAGGCTGAAAAAAAATGTTGCTTGTAATGATGGAACTCTTTAGATAAGGTCTTTATGTCGCGATTTCAGTGTTTTGGATTATGAAAATTAAGACAGTGGTGATGGTGTGTACATTATTCAGAACCAAATAAATTACCGTAGAATAATTTTTCGCAAATTCATGACAACGTACACTAAATTCACAGGTCAGATATCTTTTTGTTGAGCTAAAAACTTCATAATTCATAATTATACAGCTGCCATTCTGTTTCAGTTCATCATTGGCGATGGGTCAGTATTGATTAACTAAATTTGAAGGTCATGTTAACCCAATTATTGAAATCTTATAAACTACTCACAATCACCTCATTTCACGTATCTGCGCCAAATTTGTCTCAATATCGAACTGACTATGACGTCTGTACTTTCTTGTCCATACGGCATCACATACATTCACAAACCATTGATTTAATGCGAACATATCAAAATCGAAAATCTCAATTTCAGTCTCAACAAGAAAGTCAGTAGAACTGACAGATGCTCCCCGAAGAACATCAATGTTACAAATAAGGCCTTGGTCAATGGGTGGGAGGATATGTTGAAATCCCCAATTCTAAATCATATCTATTCTCCTCATCAGATGAGATGTTTTACCAACTCTAATTTGGAGACTTAGTAACAGTTTACTATTTAATATGATAATACGTGTTACTCATCAGATCTTTCATTGATTTTTTTAAAGTTTTTATACTACTAAAAATTAAGTCATACATTTCAATGTGTGCTCATATCAAGGAGGTTAACCAACACTCTTGACATATGACTGGATATTTGAAATAGTGTATAATGGCCTAAACAACAATTAGCTGACCTGATTATGATTGACATTACTAGCATATTGAATTTTGTGGAGTTTTGTTTAAATGATATCTCCTGTTAAATAAGGCAAATGACATGAATATTAGTCAACAACATGGTAGTAGGGGCCATAACTCTCTTAAAAATTGAGGAGCCAGGTCACGTCGACGATATGTGTATCTACTCTTAGTAATAAAGCTTCCCATAAAGTTTCATTGAATTCAAGCCATTAGTTCCTGAGAAATAGCCCGGACAAGAATCATGCAACATTAACTATAGGCCAAAAAGTCGAGGGGCCGTAACTCTTTGAAAAATTGAGGAACCAGGTCACGCCGACGATATGCGTATCTACTCTTGGTGATAAAGCTTCCCATAAAGTTTTGTTGAATTCAAGCCATTAGTTCCTGGGAAATAGCCCGGACAAGAATCATGCAATATGTACTATAGGCCAAAAAGTCAATGGGCCTTAACTCTTTGAAAAATTTAGGAATCGGGTCATGCTGACGATATGCGCATCTCCTCTTGGTAATAAAGCTTCCCATAAAGTTTCATTGAATTCAAGCCATTAGTTCCTGAGAAATAGCCTGGACAAGAATCATGCAATATGTACTATAGGCCGAAAGGTCAATAGGCCATAACTCTGTGAAAAATTGAGGAACCAGGTCACGCCGACGATATGCGTATCTACTCTTGGTGATAAAGCTTCCCATAAAGTTTCATTGAATTCAAACCATTAGTTCCTGAGAAATAGCCCGGACAAGAATCATGCAACATGAACTATAGGCCAAAAAGTCGAGGGGCCGTAACTCTTTGAAAAATTGAGGAACCAGGTCACGCCGACGATATGCGTATCTACTCTTGGTGATAAAGCTTCCCATAAAGTTTTGTTGAATTCAAGCCATTAGTTCCTGAGAAATAGCCCGGACAAGAATCATGCAATATGTACTATAGGCCAAAAAGTCAATGGGCCTTAACTCTGTGAAAAATTTAGGAATCAGGTCATGCTGACGATATGTGCATCTCCTCTTGGTAATAAAGCTTCCAATAAAGTTTCGTTGAATTCAAGCCATTAGTTCCTGAGAAATAGCCCGGACAAGAATCATGCAATATGTACTATAGGCCGAAAGGTCAATGGGCCATAACTCTGTGAAAAATTGAGGAACCAGGTCACGCCGACGATATGCGTATCTACTCTTGGTGATAAAGCTTCCCATAAAGTTTCGTTGAATTCAAGCCATTAATTCCTGAGAAATAGCCCGGACAAGAATCATGCAATATGAACTATAGGCCAAAAAAACAAGGGGCCTTAACTCTGTGAAAAATTTAGGAAACGGGTCATGCTGACGATATGCGCATCTCCTCTTGGTAATAAAGCTTCCCATAAAGTTTCGTTGAATTCAGGCCATTAGTTCCTGAGAAATAGCCCGGACAAGAATCATGCAATATGTACTATAGGCCGAAAAGTCAATGGGCCATAACTCTGTGAAAAATTTAGGAATCGGGTCATGCTGACGATATGCGCATCTCCTCTTGGTAATAAAGCTTCCCATAAAGTTTCGTTGAATTCAGGCCGTTAGTTCCTGAGAAATAGTCCGGACAAGGAAAGTGTGACGGACGAACGGACGGACGGACGGACGGATGAACGGACGGACGAAGCGGCGACTATATGCGTCACCTTCGGTGAGCATAAAAACAATGCATTTCTATTCTAAAAATAATTTTAAAATGGCATTACGAGTATTCGTATAATTTTCAAAGCATTTACATTCACTGATTGAAATTTCAAAATTGTTGCATTACCAATTTCAAATGATAGTGTGAATTTTGATTTAGACACTCTTGGTCTTTTAAATTAAATGACATAATTACCAAAAACCCGAAATGAATGTTTTATAGATTATACAATTGTCCATATAAGTACAAAACGTTTCGATTTATACCCAAACGTTATAACGTTCAGTCCCAAACACCTTAGAGATGTACTTTCGTGAAACAACAAGCAATGGTGTGTACCTGTGTACCTTTTCCCTTAAGTATAATTTTTTTTTTTTTTTTTTTTTTTTTTTTGAGAACGAGGGGTATTAATTCATAACTCGTATGACATTATTCACGGAAAGTAGCGCCAATAATTCAGAAACGTCAACATCTCACCTGCGTTCTGGTACATTTTTTGGCAATTTTGATTGGTTGTTGGGCCTACAAAGTGGTCAGTTTTTATGCTACCGTGAACTGGACCGCGTTAAAGTTGTTACTGTCAAAAGGAAAACAATATATTTGAAAAGTAATGCGTCTTTGAAAAGAATTTAACCTGGTGCTTATAATTATTAAAGCTTAAAAGTAAAGAAGAAACTATCATAAACAAGCAGCATGCATCGGCCATATAATTTTTTTTCTGGACACCCTTCGTATATAGTCATCATTTAACACTCATTTGAGTTCCAAATAAAGTAAGAATATCCCTTAAGGCCGCATAAAATAAGAGAAAAAAAAAACTTGAGACATTGAATTTTCTTAGACTGACGGATAAGCGCTATCCCCGACATGCTGATGTATGTTACTGTATGCTGTTTGCTCCAGGCCAGTGTATACGGTAAATGTGTGACGAAGACGGTACAAAAGCACCACTGCTCCACCGAGTTTCAGGCTCTTAGTGAATGTATGAAGAAGGCTGCCAGGTTTGTATATGGCTAATTATAAATATTGGATATCCAGGTGGGTGCTACGGGGTATATAAAAAGGCCGTGGTATTAATTCATGAAGAATATTATATTATGCACCAGAATAAAACAATCGCCTATTATTTATAAAACACTGTCGGTGTTATTGCTTTAAAAATGAAATATAGAAAACCGGTATATCAAATTCGACCGTATTATTTGACTGACAAGAGAATATCAGAATTTCAGTTCTTTGAAGGCCTTCCAATATTGTACAGCCCACCGACACGCCCTGTCACATTATCCTGACACTAGTTGTACATAAACATTGTACTGATGAACAAATAAATACAAACGATTCAAGGACTTGGTACATTTTCACAATTTACAATCCCCGGTGGCCGAGTGGTTAGAGCTTCCGCCCCGGGAACGGGAGGTCGAAGGTCCGATCCCCGGCCGCGACAATGGTACTGTATAGCTCCCTTGCTTGGCGCTCAGCATATAAGGATAGTTGTAGGACTAGTTGGCCCAGTTTCAGAATAATGTAACCGGATGAGGTATCATGCCACATGTCTACGGCGTGATACTGCAGTGTGGCATTCTATCCGTCTCAAGTAGACATCGTCTATAAATGACTGAAATACTGTTGGTGGGACGTTAAACCCAAAAAAACAAACATTTTCACAATTAAAGTTTGCTGTAGTTGGTAGAATTGTAGTTTTAAAGATATGAAATATTTAATGGTTTGTTTTTGCATTTCAGAAAGAACGCTGCTGCGTAAGAAATTGTGGATGACTAACAGTCGAAAACTGACCTCTGTTTTTGAATGAATGTATTAATATTGTGAATTTTATATTTAAATAAGATATTAACCACTTTATCGAGTTTCTACATTCCCTTGTACACACCCCTCATTGCCTCGTCTAGAAAAAGACGTCGCTTATGAAAATCCCAAAGGCGTTCAAGGTAGCGTTCTCGTAGTGCTTGCCTCGGAATGAGGTGGTAAAAGCCCACACCAACTTAATGTAAACTTTAGTGGGCATTTAACTCCTCATTTCGGACATTGATTGGTAATTTTATATTTTTGCCAAAGGCGGCGAATCATGCCAGCACGCCCCTTCCTCACTAAAATTATGATATATCGTCCCCTCAAACTTGTTTGGCGTGGTAACATTTTCTTACAATGACATCACATTGATGAGTTTTTAAAGGTTTTAACTTTCTTTCACGACCACAGCAAGTTCCACTTTTTTTTATCAAATTCATGCTTGAGGTTGCCCGAGCTGGACCTGTGTTAAGCACGTCTGTAAGAATTTATTTCTAACTCAAACTTCAAAAGAACTGATCAACTTTCTCCCATTTCGGGAGTTTACATGTACCGGTATCAGGCCCGGATTAACCCGAGGGGCCTTGGGCCCCCCCACCCCCCCCACTGCCTGGTGAACCTTTTTTTCTAGCTATAAAATTCCATTATTACATAAATGCTGAGCTGTCAGGGGAAATCCTCGCTTGGCCCCGATATGAACCAACCGCTAAACGCGCCGGGACCAGCCAGACTCCTATTGTTTTAATCCCCCTTTGCTGTTAATGTGAGGTAATCCGAATCGGCGTCAATCCATGACTTAGTGATTAGCATTGTTTTAAGTTACTGTGTATCAAATCAGATTGACACTTAAACTGATTCACAGTCTATTGTCGAGTGATACATAAGACATCTTTTCTGCCGAGCGATCTAATGATTGAGAAAAAAGGCAATACATAAAACTTTATATCGTAAAACATTCTAGAGGGTGATTTTCGGAAATAACATAAAAATCGATTAGTATAAAATAAGCCACTAAAAACAACAATTAAGTTGGACATTAAAATGTAATTGCTATCGACAGGTGATATTTAGGAAATAACATAAAATCGATTAGTATAAAATGAGCCACTAAAAACAACAACTAATGTTGACAATTAAAATTAATTGTATCGAAATAGTTTCACCAGCCCAAAGAAATTATTGATTTAACAAACAAATTTGTAAATCAATCAACGAAATTTTTAAATTCACTTTTCCTTGCCAGGTTGATGATACTTTCAGGTATGAAAAAATTTGCCGATTTTATTTTGAAAAAAAAATAAAAGCTTTTTTTTGGGGGAAGAAGCATACCTAACGCTAGCCATGTAAATTAACTTTATCGAAAATTTTTCCTAAAGTCATCAGTATACTATTTTTACATAACTTGAAAGTATTATTTTAACGTGCAGTTAAATTCTTTAACTAAACTCTCTCAAATAAAAATACAAAAAGTAGTCACATACATTATTAATGTTCACTTTCTTATTATATTACGATTAAAATAATAATAATTTTATAAAATATGTGTTTTTTAGATTTATGAATTAATTAAGAAATTAAAGATCTGAAAATCGTTAACTGCCATATTTGGGACATGATTGTGTAGAATATGATACTATATTCAAATCAAACCTGGAAAACATAGTTCAATGTATACGATAATTCATAAAACTAATGCACAAAAAATACACATTTATTTGCAAAATAAAACGGATATTTAAAAGATTTTGATATAAATATCAAATATATTGTTTGTTTTGTCATGATAAACATTTTATAAAACCAAAATGTGTTTCAACAAACCTAAAATTTGACAAAAAAATGACACAAAAGCCCCACTTCCACCCTATAACGTGCTCCTGATTTTTTTTCTGAGAATCTGGTGAAGACTGCTTCCAGATCGACAATTAAAAAGCCAAAAATCCATAAGGTGAATCCTGTATCCATCCACACTTTTGACAAAATAAATTATGTTTAACTGAAAATTTGTCTTTTATCACTGTTAGTCAAAAACTAATGTCATAAGTCAACTTTTGGGGTCCAAAACCCTTATTTTAAAATATTTAATGCAGTTTTGTGAATGAAAATACGAATAAGCCGTAATTTCTTCCGAAAAGAATGCTTTCATAATATCAGTGCCTCTCCCCCCCCCACCCAAACCACGCTTCCATCTCCCCAATGTATTGTTATTTTATTTATTTTTGATCGGTCCTTAAATGTATTGTAATCAATTTTAATCTATTGCACATACACTTTGGCGTAAAAGATAACTTTTATCGCTAGCTTAAGGCTAGTCCACTTTTGGCATTTTTTTTTTTGCCTCGGATGGGATGCAATAGCAAACCCGATGGAAATATTTGTCAGCGAGCCATGTGGAATCATCGGAGGCATCGGTGTACTGCAAAAAGAATTCAATGAATTTTCCGATTGTGTTCTCCGATTTTAACGGGAAAAAGGGCCTGGAAATATCCGCAGAGAAGCTCCGGTCAGCATTCACGGAGTTTCCGCAATATTGTTTCCTCCGATGAATCCCCGATGCGTCTGTGATGTCTCGCCAAAGTATCAGGGGGGCATTCGGGGATATTAGGCGGCCTCTCTGTGACACATTCCCGATCTTAAAAAAAAAAATGAAAAAAAAATGGCAAGGGTTGAAAAGCGCACCCAAAAATTAGTTTCTGTTTTGGCCAGTCTTAGACTGAGGCGGTCAGAAAGGCCATTGGACATTGCTTTGGGCATCCCCTTAAACCCCCCAAAAGTCTTCTCTTGACTTTGTCCACCATCAAATTTTCATACTCTCAATAATCTTCCCCGAGACACGTAGGATGGTTCGCAAGATCCCCTAATCTACGGGGATATTCCCCCGATGATGTTACAAACTCAGTGAAACTCCGGGGCACCTTCGCCGATCATCGGATGAGGTCCCCCGGTGCTTTTCCGAACATCGGGACTCAAGGCTATTGTGTCATAGCCGAAACAACAGTGAATGTTCAACAGACCAATCCCGAAGCCTAATAATTGTCATTTTTCAACGGACTACTCAGTCTTTTTTTGGCTCAAACATCGGGAGCCATCGGTAGAAAAACAAGAGGGCCATGATGGCCCTGGATCGCTCACCTGAGTATACGGTTACCCAAGGAACATCAGTCTGTATTAAAACATTTTAAAATCTGGCCAGTAGTTTTAAAGGAGATGATCCCTGTAAAGTTTTCCCTATATACATATAAGGCAAATAAGCCCCGCCCCTGGCGGCCATGTTTTTTTATGGATCGGAATAATTTTAGCAACTTTGGTAGAGGTTGACCCAAGGAACATCTGTACCAATTTATTTTAAAATCTGGCCAGTAGTTTTGAAGAAGATGATTTTTAAAGTTTTCAAATTATTTTTCTTTTTGTTGCCATGGCAACCAGAGTTCTTCATGGATCAACTTTATTTTAGCAACTTTTGTAGAGCCTCACCCAAGGAACATTCCTGCCAAGTTTCATTAAATTCTGTCCAGCGGTTTCAGAGGAGATGTCGTTTAAAGAAAATTGTTGACGACGCACATCGCACGACGCACGACGACGGACGAAGGGTGATCACAATAGCTCACCTTGAGTACTTCGTGCTCAGGTGAGCTAAAAATGTTAATTTCCACATCACCGATTATTTTTTCCCAGTGGGACCTAGGCCTTCAAGATTCAAATATATCGGATTCAAAAACAAAAACAACAACAACAAAAACCTTCACTTTTATCCCTGATACCCTTCAGAATGCATCTCCACCACACTAAAAACTTTTTTTTTCCGGGGGAGCATGCCCCCGAACCCCCTACCACTCATATCACATTCGGATTTTGCCCCCCCCCCCCCCAGCAGAAAATTTCTGGATCCGGGCCTGGGTATGCACGATTAACATGCGCGTATCTAGCAATTGATGTTAAAGGGGTTCGAACTAGTAAGTATCAACGCTCTTTATTTCACACATGAATCCTTCCAAAAAAAATATTTCTGCGAAAAATTCCTTCCTTCTTGTTTTGTATATATGAAAGCACAGGTGAGAAGTGTGGGAGATAGTATGTACGTGTTGCGTGAATTCTTGGTACTAGACAAACTATCACAGAATGGAATGACCCCGTCAACATCATGTCTGTGTAGGATTTTTTTTTTTCTAAATAAAATACAAATTGTTAATCCTCTACAATCAGCATGCGATCGTTTAACTATTACTTCGTTAATTCAAATAAACATAAGTAAATATCGTTTATACAAGTATCCTGCGATTTTAACTGGCATGGAATTCTTTCATAAAACTGGTTTGAGAAAAAAGGACAACATTCTTTTAACATTTGTAAAACAATTTATTGTATAAATGAAAATAAATAAAAATGACACTGGCTTTTAATACAATTTATCAGGTCAAACGTTTGAAATTAGAGGTGTACACTAACTATTGGTGAAAAACAAATATTCATGAATATGAAAAATATCAAAGAAGAGAATGAAATGGTGAAATGAATAATCCACCATTCTATATTTAAAGTACTTTAAACCTGAGTGTTGCTTATATTTGAAAACTACCTGTATATACACTGAAGATGATCAATACCCCCCCACCCCCCCAAACTGAACTCAGAAGATAACGATATTTTGTAAATCAGAATGCCACAGGACAAGACATGGACTATATGATGATAAATTGCAATATTTCACATGTGGTTACTAATGTTGTTCATGTTATAGTTTTGATATTATTTGTAAAATGTATACTTTATACTCCGACACTGAAGTTTAAAGAAAAAATGAACCGTATCTTTTACATTTTTACATCAAGAACGATTACAACTTGAAACACAGCTAAAGTCAGGTGGCACACTTTTTTCTGAAAACTACCTTAAGAGGATCAAATATATTTTTAGTAGTAGTTGTAGTATTAAACCTTCAGTCTCAACTTCATGGGATAACACATGCTCATCTCGATAAGTAAAAAAAAAATGTAAACAAAATGCAACAACACTAATACATGGACAAATAATTCTCGGAATACCAGGTAGGATCTTTCCAATTTTACATTACTCATTTCTCCTTTATCTTGGTGTTTATATCTTGTTTTATATCCTTTATAGATATTAAGGTCCTGAAAACCTTATTTATCTTTAAACTTCAGTGGATGATTTTGTCAAGAAAGAAATCATATGAACACAAGACTGCAAAACAGAAAGTATACTACTTCATAAAACCCTATTGCACAATAACAAATGAGTTTCACATCTATTTGTCCAATATATATCATATTCTTAACAACACATTGGTGGATTAAATATATTTATTGTTTTTAATGCCATAAAATGTATTTTTTGATGAAACATCAAAATGAGTTGTTTTGAACACTTTTTTTCTCAAAGGTTTGGACATACAGGTTCTGAAAAATGACACTTCAACCTTTTTAGTATGTCAATTAATTCTGAATTCTCACAATCTGAAAAAAAAATCATTACAACGGAAATTAAAGAAGAAAGGTAAGCCAAAATTTGTATCTGTAGTAACATACACACACTTTTCACCATAACATTTGAACTTCAGTTACATACCTATATATACATGCATTTAATATCATACTGTCTTATAATTAAATACTGTCTTATAATTAAATACAACATTTTCTAAAAATATAATCAATTTATAAAAATATTACATGATTTTTTGATGTAACAATCAAATTAATAATTAATTTCAATTTTTAGTAGTAAATGGATCAATTTTATCAATAAACTCAGAAGTTTGTTTAACAGTAATTCCTTGATATGATTTTTAAAATTTTCAGATCTCAGCTTCACACTACCTAAAGACATTTCAGTTTATTTTGTAGAAACCATGAGGATAATTCTTATCATGATTAAAAATATCTGTTTAGATATAAAAACGATTTTATTTTATATTAACAAAATCCATAAAACCACAAGACCAAACTCATGCAAAAAAAGAGAAACAAAAGAGAAAATGTGGTCTTTGGTTAAAGCAGTCTGTAAGCAATCTGCCATTATTTGTAAGAAATTTAAAGTCCTGAGGCAAATTGCTGACACATATAATTTCAAAGAGTTTCAATGTACTTTTCACTGGATTTGTATGCAACCGGATATTGAAACAAGAGGGCCATAAAGGCCCTGAATAGCTCACCTGAGTATAGGGTTACCCAAGGAACATCTGTACTAAAACATTTTGAAATCTGGCCAGTAATTTAAAGAAGTTTTCAAATTTTATTTCTGTCTATTGCCATGGCAACCAGAGTTCTACAAAGATCGAGTTTATTTTAGCACCTTTTATGAAGGTTCGCCCAAGGATCATTACTACCTAGTTTAATCAAATTCTGTCCAGCAGTTTCAGAGGAGATGTCGTTTAAAGATTTCCCTATACATATTAGGTAAATGCACCTAGCCCATTTGCGGCCATGTTTTTTTACGAATCAAAATAATTTAAGCAATCTTGGGAGAGGGTTACCCAAAGAACATCTGTACTAAAACATTTTGAAATCTGGGCAGTAGTTTTGAAGGAGATGATAATTAAAAAAAAATTCTCTTTTTTTTTTCTTTCCATTGCCATAGCAACCAGAGTTCTACATGGATCAAGTTTATTTTAGCAACTTTGTGAAGGTTCACCCAAGGATCATCCCTGCTAAGTTTAATCAAATTCTGTCCAGCGGCTTCAGGAGAGATGTCATTTAAAGCAAACTGTTGATGACGCACGCCGCACGACAGACAATATTGCAACGGATGAAGGTGATCCCAATAGCTCACTATGAGCACGTGCTCAGGTGAGCTAAAAAGAAAAGTTTTGATACTTCAAAGGTGCCTTGTGCAGTAAAACAACTGTAAATGTAACAATATGGTAGACAAGGTTTTGGATTTCCATTATTTGGAAATTGATATTACTTGATTTATCATTAATCATGGAAATACAATATGTTTTGTTGTTTGTTTGAAGTTATATGTGATCATGTGCCAGTTAAATGCATGAATAATCTGCTAAATCTTGCAGATTGATATTTTTCTAAAGAGAATTAAATAGAAGATAAATATTGTCTAAATTAAGACACCATCTTCAAAACACTGTCTTTACTTTAAAAGAGTAAAATCATTACATAGAGAACAAAGAAAACAGGAACATGTGACGTTGCAACGCTTTGTGTGAGCAATTCACCCCAGTTTCAAGTTTTCAACAAAACAATAGTTGTTTTCAGTCACTTCTAATTTTCTTTCCAGTTGTTTGCAGTTGGTCCTTTAAGAATTACAGGCCTAACGTTTCAAAAAGGGCAGGAACACAAAGACACATCTCCATCTCCTCACACAAATTTACACTTAACAGCCTTATTCTGAAATACGTTCTCCTTTTGCAACTCTGTCTGTAACACACACATACTAGCCCCCAAAACAACAGCCACAACCTTCACACATCTTGCTGTTCCCGCAGTGCATACATCACATCCTCCTGGCTGACATTGAGCCTCACTCTCATGTGTAAGTCCTGTCGCCCGTGCTCCACCAGTAGCAGTCGAATACTGCCTAGTCTCGAGCATATGGCTGCCAGCTCGCTGGTTGAAGGGGGCTGCAGACCTGAAAATATTCAACACAGATTCAACTCGGTGATTACAATCCCTATATCCACCTTGTCTTCATGTGATTTCAGTGAATATAGCCCCCACATCTGTAAAGCGTAGGTAAACTAAACTGAAACAGTCAATGGGCAGCTTTGGACACAATCGTTTAGCTTACATGTAGATCATAACTGCAAAAAAAAGGAATTTTTTTGCAGAAGCAGCATTTAATACCCTCAGTATTAGATCCCTGAAGAAAAGGCTCCCTCGTATGAAGTAAAAGCAATACTAAATAAAAAAGAGCGCTGGTTATCACAAAATACGCCCGTCCGGCAATTTTATCAACTTTTGGGGTATCTATTCAAGGGTCATAACTCTTAAGTGTCTGGGATATTCTGACTGGTTTCCAAACTTGATTGAGACACAGAGCCAATACACATTTTGACAAAGTTTGGCAAGGATTGTCAGTGTAAAAGAGCAGACACAGCTAATTGTGAAATTTTTTTTCAATTCAAGGCCATAACTCTTGAGTGTTTAAGACATTTTGATTGGTTATTGAACTTGGCTGAGATATTATGTCCATTCACAAAGTGACATAGTTCGGACAAGATCGGTTCACGTTTGTTAGAGTTAAGAGTTTAGACACTATTAATTTAGCAATTATTCATCAATTCAAGGGCATCAATTCAAAGGACATAACTATGGAATGTCTGGGACATCTGTCTGGTTATTGAACCTGGCAAAGATGTTGTGCCCCTTAGACATTGTGACCAAATTTGGTAAATATCGGTTCACATTTGTGTTAGTTAGGGAGCCCACCCATCCACCACAAGCGAATCCATAATTTATCCAATCTTGGATGGGTGTATAAAAATATGGCAAAAATACATAGCAATACCTTCAAATCTACAGAGGGACAGGTGCTGATTAAATAGTTTAGAAAATTCTGCCTCCTCCAGTCCAAGTCTTTGGAACTCAGCCACAACTGCCCTCAGAAATATCTTCTCCTGACTCGAGGCATTTCTGGAATAGAGAGCATAAAAATAACGGGACTTCGAACAGGATCTCAGAGAAAAAAATGCCTTTCCAGAATAGTTGGATCTCGGTTATCCAAACATTCGTTATCCAAAGCCTACCCTTTATCCTAACCTTTGGTCCTGATTTTTTTCCTAATATAAGTTAATATGAAATACAACCCTTTGTTTGGTTTATTCAAACATAACCCTTTATCCAAAGTAAAGATGGGTCCCTAGTGTACATCTTAATCACCTGTTCACACCTCTTACCAAACCTGTGCTGATCGGCTATTGTATTTTCACACCTTACCTGTCAAACTGTAAAGTGAAGATCACTAAATGTCTTCAGCACAGCGCATATTAACTTTTTAAATATAATTTTGATTCGTAATCATTTAAAGGACCCCATAAGTTGATTTTAATTGATTTGCAGTAAAACTAATGGAAAAAGAATATGCTAATTAAAGAAATTAAGGAGCTGGTATTCACCATTTTTTATCAGCAAAGCAAACTTTCAGGAAGATGGGTATAAATGAGGACTGATTTTATCAGTCTTCTTTCTTCAAGAAACGTTTCCAAACTAAAGCAGGCAATATTTAGCTGAGCAATATAAGGATGGAGCCGGCAATGGGAACCTTAAATATCATTTTCATTATATATTTGTTTCACTTGGAATGAAATCACAGTGGTCGATGTAGAGAAACAGGAAACAAAAGTGCCGACAGGTAAGGTAAATAACAATAAAAGCATATTTGTTAAAGTCCTATTTCATAAGTTACGAACATGAATTATCATTTACAGGTATAATCAGTAGTCATTTTAATGAAACACAAATTAAAATACAACCATTAAAGTGTAGCATTTGACCATTATGGGTTATTCAAACAGATGCTTTATTTGAAGTGAAAAGTCGGTCCTGACGACTTCAGATAACCGAGATCCAACTATATGTAAAGTGGAATTACCAGAGCATGCCAAAACACCTGAATCTTGATGCAATCAAAATAAAAGGTAAAACATCCAAACCTGATGGCCACAATTTTTGGAGATGAGAACATTTCCTGCAGTGCAGCATCCACATGAGTCATCCCCACCAGTTGTTCCTTTTTCTGGTTGCTTGACTTAATCTCTGCAATCTCTGTCGATCTACGACAGATATCCAGAGCTCTACGAGCATCCCCTGACAACGCTGCTACTTTACGAGCAGCAAGCTGGATGGCATCTTCACCAAAAGCTTTCAAACCCTTCATTCTCGACATAACAATAGTCTGAAGCTGCTTAAAGGAGTACGGTTGAAATGTCATCCTCGTCAAGCCCTGTGTAAAAAAATCAGAAAAAAAAATCATGCAGCTTGAGAAATTTATGCAGTTCATAAAGTTTTATATTACCTTACTCTGCAATAAATCACTACCAGGATCAGAGTGACTACAAGCAACTGTGCCACTTTCCATAGCAGCATCAAAGCAAAATCTGTCATAAACCTCTATCATACATTACTTAAAACAAGAAATATCTTTAAAAAAAGATATTTGGCGTAGCTAAATAAAACAAATTAAAAATATTATAAAGTTTAAAATGTTAGCAAAATTGTTTATAAATACCAAAATTATGAAAGATATTGTGAGTGAAGACTATATAAGAAAATGGATTCAATTTACAAACCATAAAAAAGCTAATCTCCAAACTTTTATAAAAATTATGAACTTGCTAATTTTTTTAAGTAAAGACAATTCATATGTAACCAAGCGAAACCAAAAGATCATAAATCGCGTATATCAAAATATTGTTTCCAGATCCATACAATAAACTGCACAACTTATCTGCAGTAGTTACCTCCCCTGAAGGCCAAGTCCACTTTTACAAATTAACGGAAATAGACATACGCCTTCATATTTAGTTTTTTTAAATCATATTGCCAAAGTAGCATTTTCTAATTGATATGAAAGTGTTAAATTTTCATCACACTGTTACCTTTCATACTTAAACTGAAAGGGGAACCTGTTATATCAAGTAGAAAGATATACAACCTGAAACTCCCATTTTAAATTTGAATGTCTTAAATATCCTAAAAATAAATCATACAAGCTAATGATAGCATTGAACTTACTCTGGCTTCATTTGCATACCAACATTTGATTGGTTAAAGAAGTAGGTCAAAATTAATTTTATACAACTACGCCAAAAAATAAAGCAATTCTGTATATTATAGGAAAAATTAAGATTACAAATGACAAGACTTAAATTTTCCTTGGAATCATCTACAAACTTTTATGTTTGTTACATTTAATGTCCCACTGACAGTATTCCAGTCATCTTGAGACAGATACAGTGCTGCCACACTGCAGTATCATGCTTAAGACATGTGGCATGATACCACACCCAGTCACATTATCCTGACACTGGGCCAACCAATCCTGCAACTACCCTAGGGAGCTATAACTGTACCATTTTTTACGGTTTTGGTATGTCTCGGCCAGGGATCGAACACACGACCTACCACTCCTAGGTGGACGCTTTAACCACTCGTCCACCAGGGACGGTCACAAACTTTTAAACTTGCAGTCCAATCTACATAAACCTGTACAGAGACTCACAAGACGACTGGAGACACGTTTCATCATGATGCGCTCTGGCAGATCCATGGTGTTGGCCACTGCCAGGATGATTAGGCGGGCGTGCTGCTTGGTGGGCCAGTCAAATATGTTGTACATCACATCCTGTTTCCTGGTCCACAGGAGGTCAAGCTGTAAGCACACCAGGATATGTTGGTATGTGATAATTTCTTACAAAAGAAGCAAGTTTCAATTTACAGGATTCAGCAAATGCTCTGTATTACAATCCCTATGACTAGCTGACACAAAACAATGACTTTTTCTGAGGGTGATTTTGAACACTGACTCCATGAAAAGAATATAGTAAATAATACAACCACCTTGATTTGTAAGGCTCAGGTCATAAGCATGTCAAGTTAGTTTGGTCATTCAACATGAAGGTACTGCTCAGGGGTTACTTGTTACAGCTGATTTTATAGCTTATGTCTATGTTACCAATGCCAGAAGTATTGTAAAAATTCTCAAGTAATCTTAACAAGTATAAAACGGCAATACTTATCAAAATATATCTTACTTTGATTTCCTAAGTTTACTTCACAATTTCTAAGACTTCTGCATGAAAATACACAGTTTTAATAGGTAAAGACCACATTCCCTAAACTCTTAAAAAAAAATTGATATCCCATTTTGAGAGGGTGTGAGAACAGCATCAAGTTGTATACCTCATCTACCAACAGAACAACAGTTTCCCTAGAGGACTTCCCACAGAAGCGCCTGTTCAAGAGATCTGCAGCATGGTCTGGTGTGGCCTTCTGCCCTGTTAATTGCTGTAAACCATAGTATGTAAACATAAGAACAATATTCAAATATCTGCCTCATTCCACATATCTAGTATAGTCCAAGAAGATAACATTCATTTTATACATTTACAATTCCATATTTAATCCAGATTAGAAACAGTCTTGTCATTGTTGTATTTGAAATAACTCCAGTAATGCTATAAACAGCAAAACATTGAAGACAAATTCTTGATATATAAGATTTCAACACTTTCATGAGGAAGGGTACGATTACAATAATTTAGTGCAACCACATCATCATATTCAGCACAGAAACTCCTGTCCATATACCTTCAAGATTTCAACATAAGCCTGTCTGGGTTCTGTCACTTCATGCCGTTGATCTCGAGATATTTGAATGAAGGCAGTTCCCCATCTTCATATCCCTGTACCAGAGATCTGATCACCTCATGCACTGTGGCCGTCTTACCAGTCCCTGGCACTCCGGATATGTACATACACCTGTATCAGAGAGAATTTCCTTTTGTAAAATCAACTGGCTTCAAACAAATTCCCTCAAGGTATATTCATCATCATTTTTCACTGTTATTAGATTTTCCATGTTACATAAAGCAGAATATAGTTTTTGCTATATTCCAAGTTTATTTTGGCCAGCCAGCAAAGTAGTTGTCTTTTTCACTATTGCCAATTAAGCCACTAATTGGCAATTAAGCCATTAATTGGCAATTTATCTTTAATTAAGTCAATTAGATTATGGTTGGGCTATTCACATAAATTCAAAATAAGTTATCATTTTAGCTGTTTAAATACATACACAATTGTCATTAGCTGATAATACTGAAATGTAAACCGGTTAAATATAAATAAGATATAGACAAATAGATTAATGACTAATCACATGACAAAGAAAAGCACATGGCACATTGGTCACATGACTCTCTGCAGTATGATGTAATCATTTAACTAGGGTCAAAGGTCAGAAGCTTATCTCCCCTTGAGACTCTCTTTTCTAGAATAACCTTGAACAAGATAGCTGCTTTTTTGACACAGTGAAGATAAATTTTAAATCTATTAACATCTTCATCATGCCTGGAAGGGGAAAGCCAGTAAAGAGAAAATTAACCACTTTAAGGGATCAAAAAGGAAAGGAGAGAAAAACTGAAGCTGAAGAGGTGGAAATCCTTGATTTAAATCAAGTGGGAGAAAATAATGGTAAGGTAGCCATGCCAGAAGATATTGTGCATTTTGATGCCATCTTTGGGAAAATAGATTTTTCTAAAGATACTGAAAATAATTTAGACTCTCAAAACATTGAAATGATAAGGTGTGGTGGAGATGAAATCTCTTCCCACATTCCAGATCAATTGAAAAATAAAATTCTTGAAGGGCAATTTATTAATTTGGCAGCTCTCTTGAAAGGCTCTAATGAGCTTTCAGAAATATATGCAGGGGGAACCTTATTTGTAAATGCAAAAGGAAACATTGAAGCAAAAGCAAATTCAGTAAAACAGACAATAAAAAATATTGATGAGTGGACTGATGCTTTTCTTATATATTCATCAGTTATGCTGTCACGTTTTCCACATTTGGCTCAAGAAATGCTGAAGTATATGTCGGTCATCCGTGATGCGAGCAAACATTTTCCATCAAATGCCTGGCTGAAATATGATGAACAATTTCGGCTACGCCAAGGCAATTCACTGACACGACAATCATGGGGTTCACTTAATAACGAATTATGGTTGCGTACAATGTCTACTGCAAGTTATGCACCTATATTCAGTAAACCAGAACAAAGGCCTAGCATCAATCCAGCTTTCACATGTAATGATTTTAATCAGGGATGTTGCTACAGGTCAGTCTGTAAATTCAGTCATGCATGTGCCATATGTCATTCACCCCAACATGGCAGGCTGAGGTGCCCAAATGTCTCTCAAGGTCATATTTCAGGGCAGTCTGCATTAAATCCCAAACATCCTACAGCACCACAGTTTCAAAGGGGTCAAAATTTTCGGGGCCAGAGTGTGTCAAGGCCATTTCGAAGAGGTCACAGGAACAGCAGATATTAGTCATATTTGTCTGCATCAAAAAGCAGTGTCACCAATAAATTTCAATGCCTTAGAGAAAGAAATAGTGCAATATAAAAATCCAGAGAAGAACATAATCTTGAATGGCTTTAAATTTGGTTTCCCAATTTATTACAGTGGTAAGCGTGAATTTAGAATGTCAAAAAATCTAAAATCTGCCATAGATAATCCAGAAATAATTCAGTCAAAAATCGATAAAGAACTAAAAAAGGGGAGAGTTGGGGGGCCATTCGAAAAGCCACCTTTTCCAACATTTAGGGTGTCTCCAATAGGATTGGTACCTAAGAAAGATGCAAATGAATTCAGAATGATACACCATCTTTCTTACCCTTACGGTCAGTCAGTCAATGATTTTATTGATCCTAAATTATGCTCAGTTCAATATACAAGTTTTGACAAAGCTGTAGAGATGGTACAAAATCTTGGGAAAGGCTGTCTTCTTGGAAAGTCAGATATAAAATCGGCTTTTCGCTTAATACCAGTTGCCCCCACAGATTTCGATCAACTGGGCTTTTACTTCAACGGTAAATATTATTATGACAAATGCCTTCCTTTCGGCTGTTCTATCAGCCCAGCCACTTTTGAATTATTCTCTACCTTTTTGGAGTATGCAGTTCGAAAAAGGTCCGAGCATGGGGAATTATTGCACTATTTGGATGACTTCCTCTTCGGTGGTAAACCAGCCTCAAATGACTGTCAAACTATCATGTTTCATTTTGAGAATTGTATGTTTGAGTTGGGGGTGCCAATTGCAACTGAAAAAACAGAAGGTCCAAAAACTGTGATAATTTTTCTGGGACTTGAGATAGATTCAGAATTAATGCAAATCAGGATGCCTTTGGAAAAGATACAGGAAATCATTGGCAAAATGTCACCACTCCTTTCGAAAGAAAAAACCACCTTGAAGGTTATGCAATCTCTTATTGGTAGTTTGCAATTTGCCTGTAGGGCCATCATCCCAGGCAGGCCTTTCATACGGAGACTGATTAATTCAATTTGTGGCCTGACACGTCCATACCATCATTTAAGAGTAACAAAGCAAATGAAGTATGATCTGCAAATGTGGCTGAAGTTTTTTGAGGATTTTAATGGAATATCAGTATTCCACGACATATTTTGGATGTCTAACATTGAGGCAGAATTGTACTCCGATAGTGCAGCAAGTGTAGGTTTTGGTATCTTTTTTGCAGGCAAGTGGTGTGCCTCAGCATGGCCAAGGTCTTGGCAGGAAAATGGTTTGACAGAAAATATCTGTGTCTTAGAGTTTTTTCCAATTGTTGTTGCACTACATCTATGGGTGGTCTTGTTGAGAATGTTCACACTAAAATGTCTAGAGTTTAATGTGCTGGTAAAAGCAGAACATATTCCTGGATGTAAAAATTCAATTGCAGACAGTTTATCTCGTTTTCAGTTCCAAAGATTTCGAGAGTTAGCTCCGCAGGCGCAGGAGGTTCCAGAACAGATGCCTCAACATCTTTGGAACATTTTCATTAACTGCAATGAACTTATCAGAGCGAGCATGGCGGAAATACACAGCTTGCTTCAAAAATGCAATCAAATCCTTTGAGAAGTTTAGATTAGAATATGGCTTGTCTTCATCTTGGCCAGTTCCTAGGAAACAAGTTGTCCAATTTTTGGCATGTTATCATGAGAAGGGCTATGCTCCTTCTACTCTAGCCTCATACTGTTCAGGTATAAGTTTCATGCATAAAATAAATGGTTTTCCAGATCCAACTGAGGATTTTGTTGTTAGCAAAATCCTTGAAGGTTGCCGTCGGCTTAGCAAAAGAACTGACACTAGGTTCCCTATAAGTAAACAAATTTTGCAACAAATATGCCTTGTACTGCCTAAAATTTGCTTTGACACATACGAGGTTAAGCTGTTCACAGTGGCATTCACACTAGCTTATTATGGCTTACTAAGAGTGAGTGAGTTTGTATACACATCAGAAACATTGGCTGACAGGCCTCTTCAGCTGTCTGATGTCAATATCAAGGGCTCAGAAATTTTGGTTAGAATTCGCAAATCAAAATGTAACCAAACAGGTAAGCCAGTTCTTGTACGTATCCAAACATCAGAACCATTTTCAGCATCTTGTTTATATGCAATGCAGGAGTTTCTATCAGTACGACCAAAGAGCTCCCCTGAGTCGCAATTTCTCTGTCACAAAAATCTTTCTCCACTGACTAGATATCAATTCTCTGCCGTTTTGTCAAAAAGCATTACGTATTTAGGCTTGCCAGCAATGAAGTATAAAACCCATTCCTTTAGGATTGGCAGAGCAACCGATCTTGCCTTAGCAGGTGTTTCATCAGAGAAAATCAAATCTGCAGGCAGGTGGTCATCAAATGTCTACTGCAAATATGTACGGAAATAATTAATTCTGTATCGTCTGCTACACAATAGGAATGGCCATTCGGACCTCAGATTTCTAATCAAACCAAGTTTTCTAAATCAAATAAATTGAACCTTAAAACAGTGCCCTGGCTAAAATCACACATTTAAAACACACAAAAATGATATATTGGGCATGGTTTTTCTGTTAAGAAACAAGTTTTGTCAATCAAGCACACTGCAATACAGCATCATTGTTAAATATGCCTCCTGTGTATATACAGGGGATTATGATAGGGACAAGCAATATGCAAATCATTAATGTTTTGTTTGAATAGTTGTAAGTGTCAATGATTTTACTAATCATAAAGAGAGTAAATTAATCATTGATCTGAAGGCTTATCTAGAGTTCTATTACAACATACATGTTTTTTCCAGACATTTGGTTACTGGGGGATTCCTATGTAAAAAGGGCTGAAAGCTACATTCAGGCAAACCAGGTTGTGGATTTGAACAAAATTAACATCATCTGGATGGGAACTTCTGGGATGAGATGGGAGGACCTTCCTCAAACCTTTCAGTACCGGAGCCTGTTCCACACTAGGCCAAAGGCAATCATTTTACATTTAGGGGGAAACAGTGTTGTGTCTCTGAAATTAACAGATTTTATGAGCAGAATTCAGACAGATATTGGTTACATAGCTGAAATATTTCCTTCCACTCAAATTGTATGGTGCGATATTTTGCCAAGACTTAAATGGCGTTATAACCTTTGCAAAGACATTAAGACCTTGAATAAAAAAGCTAGACGCATAAACAGGTGGGCCCATCAGTTCATGAAAACAATAACCAAAGGTCACATCATTTCCTTTAGAATTCATGAATCAATGCAAGAGCTTTTTTGCCATGATGGGGTTCATTTGTCTGAATTTGGCAGCATGATATATATTCAAACCCTTAGCAACTTTATCAGAGAAAAGCTTTAAAATCTAGTCAAGAATTTGGGGGAAATATTTGTCTCAAATATTTTGTGGCGGAAATTCTAGACTCTGACCCCCGGAAGACAGTCAGGTATGAGATAATTACATGATATTTGCATTTTAACAGTCTTGGTAACAGCTGCAGGTACAATATTCAGTTCTTCAGTGGCTTGGTAGCATATAAAGAAGTAGGGTGGCTTGGCCGTATCTTTTGTCATCCACCTGTGTACCTTCTTTGTTTGAAATGGTTGCAATAAACAATTGAAAATGGTCGCTCGGTTGCTTATACATGGTCGCAGTGTTAGTTTGGAAGCAGGGTGGCTTGGCCGTATCTTTTGTCATATGGTAGCTGCTTAAAAAGAAGTAGGGTGGCTTGGCCGTATCTTTTGTCATCCACCTGTGTAGCTTCTTTTTAGTTTATGAATATACCTGCTCTATATTAAAAGCATTGCAAAAAAGCAGTTTAAATTCCTTGCAAAAGCAGGTCCTCTAAAGGCGCACGGATTTGCTCACTACTTAACAAAGTAGATTGTAATATATAATTATGTTGACGTCTTCCGGGGGTTCGGGTCAAGTTAAATCCGTATTGGAACAAAACCAAACGGATATGCCTTTTATTGCGGCCTAACATTATGCCATCCATTCATGTGAATTAATAAATATATATAGTAAAGATACTTCTTTCGTAATTTTTGTGTGAAAACTGTCTGTCTGGTGATGAAAAGAAACAGGGTGAAGATCTGAAGCGAGTGTTTGATTGAGCAAGCTGGCGAAGTCCTAAAATAAAGCAGAATATAGTTTTTGCTATATTCCAAGTTTATTTTGGCCAGCCAGCAAAGTAGTTGTCTTTTTCACTATTGCCAATTAAGCCACTAATTGGCAATTAAGCCATTAATTGGCAATTTATCTTTAATTAAGTCAATTAGATTATGGTTGGGCTATTCACATAAATTCAAAATAAGTTATCATTTTAGCTGTTTAAATACATACACAATTGTCATTAGCTGATAATACTGAAATGTAAACCGGTTAAATATAAATAAGATATAGACAAATAGATTAATGACTAATCACATGACAAAGAAAAGCACATGGCACATTGGTCACATGACTCTCTGCAGTATGATGTAATCATTTAACTAGGGTCAAAGGTCAGAAGCTTATCTCCCCTTGAGACTCTCTTTTCTAGAATAACCTTGAACAAGATAGCTGCTTTCCACCCACCACACCCATATTATGTATTTTAGCTCTCTTGCAACAGGATACTGCCCAGTTTCTACTTATGTTTCAGTTACAAAGCAAACATAAGGATGCTTCTACATTGCAACCCTGGAACAAGAAGAATACATCATCATGATCTTCCAGGAATATTTTGTGGTAGACGCTAACTGTTCAGAGACCATGTGGAAACTGGAACATTACACTATTCAGGCAAAATGGATAACAGGAAACCATTTGCTTTTTATGTGTAATATAATGAACTAACAAGTTTTGAAAGAATGACATTAATTCAGGAAAGGAACCAAGCATGAACTGATTCTTGTTATTTTCAAAGAAACAAATGATTTTTAGTTATTTCAATTCACCTTTAATATCTAAATATGTCGCAAAATATAAAAAAAGGCGGAAATTCTAGACTCTGACCCCCGGAAGACAGTCAGGTATGAGATAATTACATGATATTTGCATTTTAACAGTCTTGGTAACAGCTGCAGGTACAATATTCAGTTCTTCAGTGGCTTGGTAGCATATAAAGAAGTAGGGTGGCTTGGCCGTATCTTTTGTCATCCACCTGTGTACCTTCTTTGTTTGAAATGGTTGCAATAAACAATTGAAAATGGTCGCTCGGTTGCTTATACATGGTCGCAGTGTTAGTTTGGAAGCAGGGTGGCTTGGCCGTATCTTTTGTCATATGGTAGCTGCTTAAAAAGAAGTAGGGTGGCTTGGCCGTATCTTTTGTCATCCACCTGTGTAGCTTCTTTTTAGTTTATGAATATACCTGCTCTATATTAAAAGCATTGCAAAAAAGCAGTTTAAATTCCTTGCAAAAGCAGGTCCTCTAAAGGCGCACGGATTTGCTCACTACTTAACAAAGTAGATTGTAATATATAATTATGTTGACGTCTTCCGGGGGTTCGGGTCAAGTTAAATCCGTATTGGAACAAAACCAAACGGATATGCCTTTTATTGCGGCCTAACATTATGCCATCCATTCATGTGAATTAATAAATATATATAGTAAAGATACTTCTTTCGTAATTTTTGTGTGAAAACTGTCTGTCTGGTGATGAAAAGAAACAGGGTGAAGATCTGAAGCGAGTGTTTGATTGAGCAAGCTGGCGAAGTCCTAAAATAAAGTGACGAAAACATATATTTTGAAAATATTTCACTTTCTATAGTTTTCATAATCGATTTATCTTTATTTATCACTGGTATATAACACATACCCTCCTGTACCATCAATAATCTTCCCCTCCACATACTGGTAAATGTCATCAAACTCCTGCTCACGACATGGCAGAGTGTCTGGCACTGCAGAAACATGAAGTCTGGAAGAGATGCAAATAAAACCATGGCATATTTATCCACAAATTCATTTTGTTATCTCTTTTAAGTGTAAAAATGTCGGATAATTTTTGCGATTCGCAAATTCAATGGTAAATCCACTTTTAACTAGTATAAAAGAGGGTCATCTATATTATAAGTAAGACTGATTTAATGACTCAAAATATAAACATGACATTCTAACAATTATTTACAAGCACATTTAAAGATGGAAGAGAAGATGTCCAAAATAAGTAAACGCCAGGACTGCCCTAAAAAGAAATAGATGAGATGTAAGTCATAAGAGCGAAGGACGTATTAGACAAAGACAAAATATTCACTTGCTATGAAATAGCTACAGGTGTTGGTATTAGCAATGGGTCCGAAAATTTTGGCTTGTATGTTACAAATGAGACATGTAACGGCAAAACGGTACAAAATACGTTGACCTCAGAGCCACAAGTCAGAGAGCAACACTACTAATGATGACGTCATGCAATTGAGACATTTACCTCCCAACCTGCTCACATTATTTAAGTCTGCCCAACTTCATCCTGAAAGCGTCATAGAAATTTGTTTTTTTTTATCTAGACTAGAAGTTCATGTGACCACTTAACCAACTTTGGTTGCCTAGCAACAGACATAGGAGACCTACCCACAGGTGGGTGTCTGTGTTAAGAAGAGAGGATAAAATACATTGAAAGAATATAGAAAGGCAAAATACAATCAAAGGGGTCTGGCACGAAAAGAGAGTCATATATTACTATATATAATACAAGGGATACTACTCCCGATTGACCAAGATTCATACCCTTGTTGTAAAAATGCCAATATCTCAGTCATTTATGATGGCATATTCAAATTCTTTGCACCTATCGCAAGCATATATATTTATGTAACAGAAAATCACAACTGTTTCACCCACACAAACGCATTTATCAAGTAACGAAACCGCTCTGAGAATCTAAACTCAATTTTTAAAATCTCGACACACGTTCGTACAGAGTCTCCCAGTGTAAATAGTCATTTCTGCGAGAGGACAAGGTTAGCCGATGCAATATCACTAAACAAATTAATTACTCGTATTGGAATGCATTAAGTCTCTTCAGCCGCAAGGAATTCTATAGATATCCCCAATTTCGTTAGCGATCTTTCACTCTATCACGAGTCATTTTGTGAATCACATAACTAAGAATTGGATTGGTTGTAGAGGCCAATCAAAACATCTCTTTCTTCTGAAAGTCACTTGTTTCATAGAATTGCTAAATTGCAAAGTGAAAGACAATCGGTTGAAATGGCGATATCTACTGTGATTCTTGCGCCTGAGAAAATATTATGCATGCCAATGTGAGTAATTCATTTGTTTAATGGTATTATTGCATCGGCTAACCTCGTCCTCTCGCAGAAATGACTATTTACACCAGGAGACTCTTACTCTGAACAAATTTTCAATTAATTTAAACAAAGATAGATTATGCAAAATTAAAGGGAGATATTTAAAAACTGGGACCAGGTAGACTTATAATTCCTGAACACTGCACTTTTCCAAGTCGCCATCTGTCTTTATTTTTATTTTTATGTCAATACCTTGAATAGTTTTGAAGTTGTGTTCCTGACAAGAAAATTCCAACGGACTGACCACCCAATTGATCAACCAACCACAAGGTGACTTCTATATACCCTCCAAACTACATAAATATTTATCAAGAACTATTGTAAAATTTGGCATATTTGTCCAATATAAAGACTGATGAGCTTCACATTACAAGCAGGGGGATTGAAATTTATACTGTTCACTACTCCTCAATACTTTAGAGATGACTAGACTATTTCAGTTTACCGTCGCTTCGACAGTATTTCAGTCATATAGCAATGTCCAGCTAATTACAGGTGGAGGAAGACCCTTAATGCATGGAAGCATCTGGGTAGAACCACCGACCTACCACAAGCCAGCTGGAAGGCTTCCTCACATGAAAATCCAAATGACCCTGCCGGGATTTGAACCCACGCAGTGAGGGGTACTTTAGAGATGAGAGAATTACACTGTCAAAACGATTGAGATTTCAATTTAATTAATATGATGTAATGTAGCATACATAATGGTACAGGGTTACAAAAAGCACTGAAAATTCCTAAAAAGGCAAGGAAGCAATGTTACCTCTGGCGTGCCTCTTCCAGCACACTGGTGGGGGACATGAGGGGCTGCTGTCTCCCAGGGATGGTGGGTGTGGCCACTCCCATGATGGACCGCTTGGACTGTGTGGACAGACATCAAGCAATATATGTTGAAACAAAAATAAAACATTTTTTTCTCCATATATATACATGCTAGGCTTATTTACATTTCCAATATTAAATTCTCAAGCTTTCTTGTCCTTTTTCTAATTTCTACCATGCAATGTTTTCAAGTATTATAGTGGTAAGGCAGATCAAAGGAAATATTTTTCCAAATATTATAAAGCCTTTCAATAGATCTTTGATCAGGATTAAGAAAAACAAAATATAATTTCTCATTTCACTTTAAGTTGATAGATAGAAATAAAACAACATTTGAATTAACAGTAAAAAAAATATACATTTTTTGCAATCTGAAATTTTTGCATGATGATAATATTAAAAGACCTAAACTTCCTAAATGCCTTACCTTTGGAGTCCTTTCTGATTTTGGTGTTCTAGTAGAATTCCTTCTGGAAACCGATTTGAGGGGTTTTCTTACCCCTCCCACTCTTACTTGATGTTTCTGAAAAGTCGTAATCGTCATCATCATCATCATTTGCTGATGGATCAAATTCTTCATCTTTCATTTTCCGCTGCCTAGGTAACAGAAAAATTTATATATGGTGATAAATTTGTAACAGTGGTCTTGAAATTGACACACACTGAAGACAAAGCCTTAGACCTTAGGGGTCAAGGTCACCTCACTGCTAAAGCTCATCATGGTGCATGCACCTGTGAAGTTTGAAGTGGAAGGACTTCCGTGTTATGATCAAGTGACAAACAGACAGACCAAAAACAATATGCCCGATCTATTGATCTGGGGGCATAGAAACCTAGTAAATGGCCTGAAAGTCGTTACGTTCATGAAAGCTATCTAGAACAGCATGAAACCCAGTCAGTCTGCCAGCATCTTACAGACTTGCCGTAACATATGATAAACATTATAGATGGGAGATATTATTTTTTCCTCAAACTAGGGATGCCCATAATACATGAGTGCATATATTTTATGAGTCATTATGGAAGTCAGGTTTAATACTGTTTGTTTCTCATCACTACCTTTGCAATGAAAAGTAAACACAGTAAAATGTTAAGATGAAAAATTGCCTTCAGTTTTAGTTGGTTTATCAATGATCCAATATGGTATATGGGACATAACCTATGATAATATAACCTCCCATGGTATATCCAGGGATTAATCATCTACAAGACAAAAATTTTTGTGTCCTATAACTTAGGATAAGCAAGATAAAATGAACTAGAGGCCTAAGAATATCCAATCTGTGTCCTTTGTTCTTTGGAGTTTTTCAGGCCTTTTTTTTTTTCTATCAAAGTTGTAAAGGCATGCAGATGTTTATAAATGAAGGCATGGGCACAAAATTAGTATGATAATGCAGATGGGGCTCTCATTTGTATATTCAAGAACTAATTTTGTTCCCTGGACCCTAATTTTTTTTTTTTTTGTAAAACCCTATACATTTCTTTGGATATGTCAACTCCTGTGTATCTAGCATCTATTTTTCTCTGAAATGATCTTGACACAGAAGGTGTGGGTTATATATTAAAAATAATTACATCTTTCTTTTAGCAAGAATACAAGAACCAGGCTACCTGTCAAGAGAATGAAATATTTTAAAATTTGTAAACATCATGTTCTAAACAATGATACACATTTGAAATCATATATAACAGAATATCAAATTCTATAAATTCAGGGCTGACCACAAACCCAATCTATGTGCATATAGAAAAAGGTAGTAGAACTGTTTTACAGGCTGCCCTTAACCCTTTCCCTCATAGAGAACACCATGAAAAGACCTATGCGAACAGCATAAAACCAGATCAGCCTGCGAGTAACTCGCAGGCTGATCAGGTTTTATGCTGTTCGCTGCTCCTCAGTGGTCTGGAAATGAGGATTTTATAATTAAATTTGGTAAGGTTTAACTGCGGTTTTCTGCAGATCAGGCTTTATGTGGTACCTATTGAACGCGTCAAAATGAGTCTATATGAGGGAAAGGGTTAACATGGTATCTTAAAAAAGAGTATCTACCTTGATTTAGGTGTTGCTGTGGATGACTTCCTGCGAGATGGTGTTTTGCGACCGGATTTGCTGGAGCGACCAGATGAATGAGATTCAAGGTCATCATTATCAGAATCAAACGCATCACTCAGGCTCTCGACATAACTTACAGGTCTGAAAATATACACCAACAGGTCAGGTTTTAATGAATATTCAACTTATATTACTTTCAACACAGAAATATATGTTCCAGATTTTCAGAATTCTTTAGGAACTAATACCGTAAGTAGAATATACTGGTTACCAACACTGGTGCCTGGACAGTAGTGGTTAAAGCACCAACTTTTCATCAATGCACCTGGGTTTTATCCCAGATCTGTCCAACACAGGTGAAAAGGTACTTGGTTGCCTGATTGAGCAGTAAGGTTTTTCTAGGTACTCCAGTTTCCTCTCAAATAAAGCCCTTATTCCTCCCACCAAGGACAACAAAAATGACACAGAACCGGAAAATATTTTCATAAGCAATATCTCTTTCTCAAAGTTTCTGTCCAGTCAAAGTTAAACAATGCTAAAAAATGTTTAATCAAGTTCTGGAACAACACTTTTAATGATTTAAAATTTTGAGCACTAAGCAAGGAAGATATATCAGTACCACGACTGGTAAATCTCAGCCTGGATTTGAACATTTGACCTCCCAGTTTCAGGGGTTGATGCTCTAACCACTCAAACATCCAAGCTGGTAAATCAAAACTAGTACCACAAATCAAAATCAGATTAGTTACATTAAACTCGCTAAAATAAGAAACTCCAGGTAATATGAATTTTTATTAAAATATGCAAATTTACATTTCAACTGATTTTTTTCTGAATATATTCAATCTATCCTAAATTATCAGAAAATTGAAACCTTAAAAAAACAAATGGAAATGCTTATATAACCCAAATATCAAATTAAATTACATTTAAGTAACTTTAATAAAACTTTTTAAATCAAATACATCAATTTGTCCATTTCTTTTCTAAATTAATTATTTTCAGGGTTCCTACGCTAAAATGGGGTCAGGTTCTGAGGAGAGAAAAATTTTACCTGTTTAAAATACATTACAGGCACTTACTGTAAAGACTGGCCCGTTTCTGAGGCAACAATTTTTTTTACCCATTTCACTACATCACGTGTGCGCAAAGGACACATACCTGGACAAGCAGAACCATTTATAAATAATTCCGTATATCAAGGCAAGGGATCAGATCACTGACCTAATATGTTAAATAGTTGAAGGACATTAACATTCAGTCATTTCAACATGTCCACTGTTTACATATAGTGTTTCCCCTAGGCCTTTTTCCCATGGTGTTGGCCATGTTGCCCTTTAAGGGTCCCACAATACGCCATGCTGCCCTTTGATCTGGATTTTGCCGCCATTCTGTCTTATCCAGATTAAAAACATGCCCTTATTACCAGTGCTCCAGCAAGTGTGTAATAGCAGGGCATGGCACCCTGTTGCCCTCCTGCCCTTTTATGATATGCAGCCGTCATGTGTATATAATGGGCAGTGTAGATGATGTCAAAATTGTAATTATGTGGCATGAACTAGGATTGGTCGAAGCCAATGACACCCTGTGAGATATTTCTTGTGCATGTTTTATTCTCATGCATGTTCGTCCACTTTATTTATATTCAAGAATAAACATTTTCACACATATGCGTATATATCATACACGCATTAAACTAAAATTATAACAATTTTCCTTATTCGGGTTATACCAGATATCTAACATGCCTATGCCTAATCAACTTAATAGGTTAACGTATGTGTAATAAATCATCTCTAATGAAATCTGGGCCATTATGCAAATGAGTGATGCTAAAAAACCAAAAGTGTAAACAAAACTGAAACCAATGCCAAGAAAGTTTTTTTTTTCCCAAATAAACCAATGCCAAGAGAGTTCTTTTTTTTCCAAATAAACTAATTCCGAGGAATATATTTTTCTCTCTTTTCTGAGAAATTTGATGTTGAAATTGACAAACTGAAATTTGTTGATGGGTAACTTTTACTCACCGATATATCTACCTCGTTACTTCATAAGTGTGTTGACAACTGTTTCAGATTTTCTTTTCACCGCAGTATGGGCAAGTCTGAATTCTTGACTGAGGCTAATATTAGGCTATTCTAACTCATATAATTGTAGATGATCTATGTTTCATAAAAAATACAAGTTTCTGCCTGTGCAGTGTTTACCGATATTGTCATGGGTTTTCGCGGATCGTAGAAAAAAATGTCCAAAAAAATGAAGCATGAATAAAGGGGGGTAATTGATCTAACAATAATAATAAAATGTATTTAAAATTTTTCTTCATTTTTTTTTCAATGAAAGTTAAAGTATATTTACTTTAGTTCACTAACATTTATAAAAATCATCTGCTGAATAAAAAAAAGGTTGTTTGAAAATTTATTTATGTTGTTTATATAATTCTAATTTTTCAAGGTATAATTATTGAAGGACATTATTATTATTGGTTGTATTTGAGACAAGTGAAATCAATAACAGTAAATAAATTAAATTCATTTATTTATTGAGACAATTGAAATAAATAACAGTAAATAAATTTATTTATTTAATGACAGTATTGATGAAAATTCAAATTAAAACATTTAAGTGCCCCAATTTGGGTATGAATATAATGCGACGTGACTGAAGTGCCCTTTTGAATAAAAAAAATACCATGCCCCAACCAGATCCTAGGGGAAACACTAAGCCATACACAACATAGAAACGATCAGTTACATTGACAAGTCCTTAATTTTGACCACTACTCTACTGTCAATGCTTTTCATACAGACTTGACTATTTGAGTTTACTGTCTCTTCGACAGTATGTCAGTCATATAGCGACGTCCAGCTGATTACAGGTGGAGGAAGACCCCGAATGCACGGAGGCATCCGGATGCTTTTCATACAGATAAACAAAGCTAAATCTATGTCTTGAACCTCCCACAATGATACTGACCTAGTCTTAGCAGATCTCATTTTCGGAGACTTCTTTGCCGACATTGATTTTGTTGCAGCTTTGTTTGTCACCTCACCAAAGGCTTGCCTTCCTGCTTTTCGAACCTCATCTGCCTCCTTGATATCTGTAAATTTGTCTGAAAGACGTGACCTGGCCTTCCTTCCCTCGCTATCAGGAGTCGGGTTCCTGAATGACTGGTATTCATTCCCCATCCGTTTTAGTAACACACTTTGTGCTCGCCTCACTGGCTTCCTCTCAGACCTTGGTGAAGATCTGACTGATTTAACATCTTCACACACAGCTAAACTCTTTCTTTTAGGTTCTGTGCGACATTTCTTATTCTTTTCAAAGTCTTCCTTCTCACCACCTACTGTTTTCCGTTTTTTAGGTGTCACCTTAAGCTCATCTTTATCATTACTTTTGAACACTTTAACTAACTGATTTGCCTTTTTAACCTGTGGTGATTCCACTCTGTATTGTTTAACTGATAACTTTTCGGCAGGTTTTTCGGACTTTGCGGTTTCTTTCTCTGAACTTTTTGCTCTCACACTTCTTCTTCGTGTACTTGTATCCGATTCAATAGTAAGCAGGCTACTGCCAGTAGAAATATCAGATATGATAGATAGTTCATCATCCTCTAAGATTTTAGTGACATCTTCTGTGTTTAACCAAGGATAGTTTCTATTTCTAAACCTTGGACTTGAAAGATCTGAAAAACATTTTTTTTCAATGAGAAGTAATGAGAATTTCTTGTCCGATAGAATAGATCATTGTAGAATGAGGTAAATCATTCCAGAATAGATCAAACCTAGCCAAAGGTACAGAATGATTCCAACATTGATCAAGGTATGACTAGATATTGATTAATTAAAACAAGTATTATGAAAGTATTGCTTAGGCAATACTAAGTCCCCTACCGGCAAATGGAAAACTAAGACCCCCCCCCCCAACACACACACAAACACAACCTGTTTATTTCAGTCATATCACAACATCCAGCTAATTACAGGTGGAGGAAGACCTGAGTGCAGAGAGGCATCTGGGTAGAAACACCGTCCTACTGCAAGTCATCTGGAAGGCTTCCTCACATGAAAGCTTAATGACCCTGAGAAAAAAAGTCTGGACCCTGGAAATTTTCTAAATCCAAGGGCCGTAATTCCATAAAACATCAGTGGACCGGAACGAAACTCAAACTTGATCTGTAAATCATGGTGGTAGACTCACACACCAAAAATTAGATGAATATCTGCAAGCGTTTAGAAAAAAAGTCCGGAAAACTGCTATTTTAACAAAATTTTCTAATTCCAAGGGCTGTAATTCCATAAAAAATCAGTGGACCAGAACGAAACTCAACCTTGATCTGTAAGTCATGGTGGTAGACTCACACACCAAAAATTAGATGAATATCTGCAAGCGTTTAAAAAAAAATCCGGAAAACGTGTGTGACTGACGGACGGACTGACGGAGTGCAAACCTATAGTCCCCTTTGGCGAAGCCGGTAGGGGACTAAAAAAAACTTATATTACAAATTTTTACATTTTCATGAGGTATTCATTCGTCATATTATAGTACATTACATGGAATACTGTACAGTATTAGTCTAATTTTTTAATTGCAGTTCAACAAAAATGTTTATAATAGACCCACCCAGAGTTCCATTACTTTCGAGTTTCATGGGTGTCCTCTATTTCTTCAACAAAGGAATTCATGACTGAGTCAAACTCCTTTTTCTTTTCCTTTTTTTGCGATGTCAAATATTACAACAAAGAGAAAGTGTTTTAAGAGGAAAATTATCAAACATTTCATAAGAAATAAAAACATCAAGGCCATACATACAGGTCTCTATCATCTATGCGCATTTTCTATAAAATATTGGACAGTTTTCTGCCTTCCTCTTTTACCTAACAGTTTATCATCAAGTTTAGTTTTGAAATCATCAAAGATTTATGAAATCATCAAAGATAAACAGAACAGGTCAGCTTACATGTAACTTTTAGGCCTTATTTTACTCCCTAAACATATTACTTACCACTCTTATAATGAGAAGGTAACAGATAAACATGTCCTGACTAAAATTGGTGTCTATTGAATATTTCTTGTGAAAAAGGACACAATACAACAGGACAATGTGTGGGATTCCTGTATATCCCACTTCACTTCTTTGTTTGTTGGGTTTAACATCCCACCGACAGTATTTCAGTCATTTGGAGATGATGTCTACTTGAGACTGATATAATGCTGCCAAACTGCAGTATCACGCCGTAGACATGTGGCATGATACCACACCCAGTCACATTATCCTGACCCCGGGCCAACCAGTCCTGCAACTACCCTTATATGCTGAGGGCCAAGCAAGGGAGCTATAACAGTACCATTTTTTTACGACTTTGGTATGTCTTGGCCAGAGATCCAACCCACAACCTCCTGCTCCTGCGGGGGATGCTATAACCACTCGGCCACCGGGGACTGTCTTTCATTTCTTTTATCTAGAATAATAATTACAAGAGTGTTCCTTCGAACAAGTGCCACCTGCTGGCGTATGACGGAAAAGTTGTGACAGAGCCAACAGAGATATTGTGAGGTGATCCCTCTACTTACAGCAAGTGACACAAATACTAAAATACCACAATTACCCAAAATATATTCCCTCCCACATGGTGAAATTTACTGAAGTGACAAACTTCTATTCCAATATTTTAAAATTTAATTGAGTTTACCTGTCTTGCTCTCAGAAACACTAGGACTTGCATTTGACCTCCTGGGGGAAGAGGCTTCTGACAGTGACTGATCACACTTGGTCAACCTCCGACTAGCATTCCTGCTAACACCTTTCACGTTCAGGTCATTTGCAAAATCTTTTGAGTTCTCTTTATTGTCATCTTGCAGTGAGGATAGTTTGCGACCATCATATGCCATGGTACAGTAGAACACCGGCTGTCTAGCCCTCCGACCACTGGGGGAAACAGGTGGAATTGTGGTACATTCTATTACCTGTGGAAACCAAATGTGTTTTGTTTTATTAGTTTATCTAAATATCAAAAACAAAAGTTTCATTTCAGCCATTTGAGGAACATGTCTTTATGTGGCAATAAAGACTGCTTCCCTGCTGACTTATCTTGAAACTGAGCTGATCAGTTCCATAACTATCAAAGTCTCATGAATAGTATACAATTAGCTTCTATTTCAATTTTGAAGAAGGGATCGGCACAATACATGAGAATTAGTAGCAGCCTTGGTTCATACTTTTAACTTCCCTATCACAATATTTGTCAGGATAATCATTTGCATATTAAATGATTTTATACTGCTTGTCCTGCAATATTGTTGTTTTAATTGTTGAATTACTGTTTGATCAGATCTAATAGATAAGGTAAAACTAGAAAATCATTTAAGCTAATGGCTACTGATGTACCTGACATTTCCCTATCACATTTGCCAGGTCTATCACATTATTATCTCGAGGGTCTGTACTAAGTAACACCTCTTGCACGCTGGTGGTACTTGCAGCCAAACTCCTCTGCGCAGGTTTTGGTAGGTTGGCTCGTCGTATGTAGTATTTTACATTTGCCTGCTTTTCCTTTCCTGTTAAATAAAATAATGTTTGTCTATTACAAAGATTCAAATGCAAGACCTTCATCTTTATTTTTCTTCTTTTTTTAATAGGCATGGTGGTCCACTGGTAGCAGACATGACTGTGGATGTCAAGGTTTTGGGGTTGAAATTCATTTGGGTCAAAAAAAAAACTGTCATGACATTCCAGGGCACATAGTTCTGGTCTAAACTAGATCATCAGGAGAGATATTATACAAACCTTGCATTAAATCAGCCATGATTCCACCAACCTTACTTAGGTATTAATTACACAGGAACACATCTCATCATCCATGTTTCTGTAATAATTACTTACTTGAAAAATACAGTTTTTTAGTATGGGAACTGTTTAAGTATTTCTAAGTCATTGCATCAACATTTTGTGAAACAAGAATGGTGGACTAGGTTTCTACCATACTATAGATTTTAAGTTTTCCTTAATTCTAAGTAATGTTGTTGGAATTTCAGCCTTGTAACTTTTTAATTGATTCAAGCAAACTTCAATATTCATATAGCTATTTTTGCTTATCGATAGAGATATATAGTAGTATACTGTACCATTATCTTGTCTGATGTTTCACTCCATCAAATATTCTGAGGGATCTCTAGTACACAGTAATAGAGAAACAACAATTCACCAGTGCACCGCAGTTCAAAATGAGGTATAATTATCAATACATACCTGTATGAATATGCTTTTTTGTTTTTTCAGATACCAAAAGGTCAAAAGCATTTACATTAATTTAAACAATTCTAACTTTGTTAAAATCTTCAGCAGGATTTTCTGTATTTTTCAAGAGCAATTAATAGTACATCCCGTTCAGGCTTGTCAATTTTATAATTATTTCATAACGGCATCCAATCACAAGCAACATGCGGAATAGCATGAATTTATTCCAACCAACAAAAAAGCAATATTTTAAGTGAACAGGTCTTAATTTCTTAGGTTATAGGATAAATATAATTATGCAACGGGGCAGCTGGCGGCAGATTTGACCGCCTCAAACCCTTTCCTGGCCGGCTCAAATTTGTCAAATTGTAAAAAAAGAATGGAAATAATTCAAAGAAAATGGAAAAAAAAAAATCACAAAAAAAATGTAAGACCCCAAGACACCCCCCACCCCTTACAATTTACAATCAGCCTTCTAGTTCAACTCTGATTCTTAAGGAAATCCCTTATGCAAGTCGGAGAAAAGCTAAAAGAGGATTGGATAAACAAATAACTCTTTTCAACAAGTTTTAAATGATTGTGGTTGCATGATCTAGGTACTACAGTGAAGACAAGCTCAAAATAAATATTGTGGCATCAGGGAGGAGGATATGTATCCTGGAGTATCCAGTTCTCAACAGCATAAGAAGTTATTGCAAGGATAATGAACAAAACAATCCCTCACTTTTAAATTAAATATATCATCAAATGCAACAATATCTTCCCTTCAAATGTAATAATTGTCAATGGTAATTGAAAACAAATTTTAAAAAATAACTATCAAAATCCAACAACAGTCAAAAATGTTGTTTCCAAAATGGCGTCTTGAGTTCTTGACAATGAACTGAAAATGAGTCTGTCACAAGTATGGCGCATATATAGAGACAAAACCTGTAATCAACAGTTGCAATGAAGCTCTGCTTTCTTTCTCACAGCACAGATTAATGTGTAAAATATAAAATGATCCAAGTGAGAACAAGAAACACTATCACACTCACAGTGTCTATGTTATTATAGGATGCCATCCTAGTTTTGTAACTGGGGGAACAATTAGCATGCGAAGGCAAATATTGATAGTGCATTGACGGTGATTGGTAAGAGAATTGGTCGCAAATTGGGAGGGGAAACGAAACAGGAGGGGAAATGTCTGCTTTGTAAAAACAGGAGGGTAAATGTCCGCCTTATTGAAATTGTGGGAGGGGAATTGTCCACCTAGTCAAAAATCATGGGAGGGGAATTGTCCGTGATTCTTAGTGTACATAGCCTGAGAATACCAATATGGCGAGAACTGAATACTTGAGGATACACATTGTAATACAAAAGGGGAGGGAGACAAACCTGTATCAAATAGATCTGTGAGCTGGCACACAAAAGCCTTATCTTTGTTGTTGTTGACATCAGCAGACACCAGAACAAAATCATTCTTACTGTAGTGCACATTCTTCACTCTGAATCCTCTGCAAAAAAATAAAATATCTCAAACATCCCAACGACACCCGTCGCCCAAGTGAAATTGTTCTTTTAACGAACTAGACAATTAGCCTTTTACTGATAAAATTTATTTTTATTCTTTATTCTACATAAACACATACTAAAAGCAATAACCTGCGACAGCAATACTGACCATTAATCAATAACCGGACTCTATCTATATAGATAGATAGATAGATCCGCTCCGGTTATTCATAACCGGAGCGGATCTCAGTAGAGATTACACTGACCATCACAGGCCATTGCATCTAGACGCGTCTCATTCGCGAAAACACATGTCAAAATAAATATCAGCAGAAATTAAAATGTTTTCTCAAGGAAACATACTCGTAGTGCTTTTTGTTTGACTGGTGGCGATCTTTTACTTTACCCCCACCTTCCCAAGATATATTATTCGCTGTTAAACCCTTATTGATATATCGACTGGCTTCCATGTCAGCTGTTTCCTGTTTAGAGCGAGATTTTCCCGCCAAACTATCTCTTTCCGGTGTGTGTGTGGGGGGGGGGGGGGTCTAGAAAAATTAGATAACAATAATTTAAGAACTTACCAAGTCACGTGTAATATTATACCTAAATCCTGCATTTCAGTTAAATTTCTCATTTAGGATATTAACACTGCGAGATATTCTATATATTTTTAATGTAAAAGTCCTAATTATACCAGGGACCCCATATATGTCAGAGCTAGAGAGAGAGAGTCCCCTGCAGGGTCTCTTTAATACTATATATAGAGAACCTGATTAAACCAAGAGATACAATGAGAGAAGCAATACTTCTGGATGTCTTTGTACAGGATTGGGGAATTCATAAAATAAACAACTAAAAAGGGGGGGAGAAAAGTGAAAAATGAAAACAGAATAAAAAAAATATGAATAAAATCTGGGTCTCTTAGAATAGAGACCCTGATAAAATTTATAATTTTCAAAAATTAGAGGGAAAAAAAATAAAGTAACTATATAATGACTTTAATTGAAAGCCAATGTTGGAAGCACGTAATGATGCAAGTTTTTGCTCAAATTATATCATAATCGACATATATATAAAAAAAAATCTATATAAAAAGATACTTTTGGACTCACCGGGGTGGCACACTAGGGGGCACGTGGTTTTGGTTAATTTATGTGTTCTTCAGAAGAAATCCCCATTGTGAGCCCCCTGTTCCTCACCGACCATGCAGTCACCAGGCCCCTGCTGTTTCCAGGACCCCCTACTGATAGAGCATCCACTATCAACTGGAAACATCACTAGGTGACTGTGACTTCTTTACCCCTGCTTTAATCCGAATCAGTCAGACACTTTCAGCTTTATACTGTGTGTATAACTATTAAGCGCCTGAATGTCCACGTAAATCAAAGCCTGACAGGTTGTTTTAAAATAATGTAATTATCGAGGATGTCTTCTTTTTTTTTTATTAAAGAAAATTCTTTCCTTATTATTACCCCCCCCCCCCCCCCCGACCCCTCTCTCTCTCTCTCTCTCTCTCTTCCTACATCTTTTAAGATTTACGCGAGTATGTATTTAAATGAAAAAGAAGCATGTTTGAAACAACAAATGCACAAGAATAGTTTAATCAATGTATTTCAAATCTAATAAGAATATAACCTAATAATGTTATTGTTGTTCTTGAATAGAACACAAAAATATAAAGGTAATGTAATACTTCATTACTGTATTGTGCCAAAGCAAAATAACCTTATCAATTACTTTTATGTATGTGTGATATTTTCTTTCCTTTTCCATTTCTTTTATTTTTATAGGTATATTAAAATGAAATATTAGCATTACAAAGTGTCCAGCTGAATACGAACTCGCAAGCTAGCATTGCAGTGTGTTGCATAAAATATTGTAGGTAGCACCATATAAAACATGGACACGGGTGTGTGTGTGTGTGTGTGTGTGTGTTTTATTGGTAAATAACATGACTGCACAGCTATACGCTAAAGTAAAAATTTCAACCCAAGCAATATTATTTTATCGCTCAAGGCTTAGATCCATTGCCTTTAAGTTTCAATTTAGATTATTATTATCTAACTTCAAGGGAGTCACACCTGAATGGTCACCATGAGGAATTGAAAAATAAACAATATTTTAGTTGTATGCCTAAAGTACACCTCTTTGCAAAATTAAAACAAAATTTACCATCCCGTTTTTTGTGGGTTTTTTTGTTATTTTAATCTAAAGGTATCATTTTTTAAGAAATAAAAACGAAAAAATATATTGTCAAAATGTTTTGCTATTGATTATTTATTATAAACAAATAATAGCATTCGGAAAACAAACCATGAATGTTTCAACTAAAAATACTCGAAATATGAAGAACGTTACATTCTTACCATATCAAATCCACTTTACACACTGGACTATCTTTTTTTTTAAATTCAAAATAGGCCGTATCGCTAAAATCTACATAACTGAGAGACATATTTCAAAGTTTAACCGAATTTTCTACGAAGTAGATCTATTTCGGTTGATCTTGCCAAATTAAATAACTTTTACCGAGGGGCTTTGACTTTTTTAGTTCTTCAATATGCCAGCTACCATATTTGTTATTAAATTAAGTATAATTTATCCAATAAATACCAAAAAAAAAGATACAGATATAATGACCAACAAGTAGAATAAGTAGACTAGAAAGAAAAGGTTTTACAACTACTGGGGTTCGAATCCACAACCCCCAGTTTCTCGGCATTTGATAGTACTTTTTGCCTATTTATGGATGTGAGTGACTACCTTAATTAAAAACTCATTTTTCATTCACAGATACCCTTCAGAATGCATCTCCATCACGCTAGAAACAATTTTTCCCCGGTGGAGTATGCCCCCGGACCCCCTTAGTACTGACATCACAATCAGGTTGTGTGCCCCCAACCTCACCCTAGTTGAAAATTTCTGGATCCTACCCTATTAGACCAAATATGGTTAAATTTATTCAATTATTCACGAAGCTACATTAAAGGTATTCACATCTCTGTTAAATTCCAAAAATAAGACTATTCTATTAAATCTTTTGTAAATTTGTAAAACAGGCATTAGAAAGACGTAATGACTCAATGCAGAATTTATAATCCACATAATTATAACGTTATTATTCTTTATTTGATGTTTTGTAAATGCAATAATAGACTATAAACTTTGCTTCTGTTCATTACCATCCTCCTTAACTTAAATATATTTTATCCTTTTATACAGCAGTTAAACACTTTTTTTCAGTATGCTATCATATATATGTGTGTGTGTGTGTAAATGGACTGTATGTAATGATTGGAGGGAAAAGTGTACATGTGAGTGTTTGTGTGTGTGGCGAGAGTGTGTTACATGTTTCATTCTCACTTGTCATTTGTTAAATTATGCATTGTTTAACGATGTACTGTATTGTACAAGTCATAGCAAATAAACTTACACGTCTCACTTGTCTGAAAACAGCAAGTGTTATGCGTTTAATCGCAAGAATAAAACGTGTAAACATAAGGGGAAACGTGATAAACTATCACGATCAGCACGTGCAGCACTGGCCATTTGTCACTCACTGTTACAGGGTGAGCCTTAAACTTGTACATGGCGCGTCAGCTAACATCTACCAAGCCAGCGGCCTCAGCCATAGCTGATGATAGGATATTCCAAGTGTTGAATGTATACGGGAAGAAGGGTTAAAAGTGGTATATAGTTGGCTGAAGGAAGTACATGTAGTTCTTCTTTGTGTGGCTGGATCGGCTTGTTGTGGAGATGTACTTCTGTGTTGGAATATCGGCTCTTGAAAAGCATCGTCAGTTGAACCTTAGTTGTTGTATCTGTTAGTGACATATCGTGCCGCTCTCTTCTGATATGACCTTTTAGGAATCTAGTGCAGTGGTAGACTCATTGATGAAGGCTAGAAATAATTAAGGTCGGCCCTGTGGGACGCCGCTAGTGACGGGTGCGGACTCGGATGTAGCTCCATCGACGTTAACATGCTGGGTTAAGGCTTGAATCCAGGTCAAGGTATTCTCTTTGATCCCATAATGGTTGAGTTTGGATAGCAGTCGATTGTGTGGCAAGATTGTATTTTTCCTTTCCCCAATGCCTTGACAATGAGCGCTGATGAAAGAAAAACTTTAACGTTACGATATCTAGGAGGATAATATATTTAGCTACAAACGGGTTTCAATTTTATTACATTTTAAAATACACATTTGCTGGACTGTCTTGCAAGAGATATATAAAAGTCTAGTACCCATCAAGGATTAGACATATATCTCACGTAGTAGTAAAATAGATTTTAAATGAATTTGGAAAAAAAAAATACATCGTGTTCACTGTCTGCTTTGAACATTAACTTGACGCCAGAACAGGTATATCCCCGCCCAAAATGTTTGTCGGAGGTTTTTAAACTAAGGTAACTATTTAAAGCAAGATTCACGTGCATTTGTTTGTCGGAGGTTTGTTCAGCTATTCACTGGTTAAACCGATATGCATATTCATTTCGGGGCGTTTTGACGTACATGATCATGCATACAAAATTAAGAGGTTATTCGGTTTTAAATGTAGAGAATTGGACTCTCAGAATGTAGGTACTAAAGTTGTGAGTGACTACACACACAACAAAAAAAATGCGTGTAAATTGTATTATTTGTATGCAAGTCAGCCATTTATTTTTTGGTGAAAACTGATTTGTTTGGGTACAAAACACTTTCATTTTACCTTTAATAAGCTGAGACGACTGATAATGAAAGTTTTAGCAACTGATAAAACCTGATCAGCCTGCAAGCTACAGGTTGTTTTCAAATTATACTGGTGGTTTAAGTCCTTTCTTTAGTTAATATAATATATTAGTCAATAACACAATAATTTTAACTGTTGAAATTATGAATATTGTACTATGATTATTATGATTTTTTCAGGGATTGGCAAAAGCATTTGGTGTCATAGATCTCCTGCAGCATCCATTCTGTCATCAGTAAGCAGTGTCTACAAAGTCAGCAACCAGCCTCCAACCCCAGAGAGACTGTGATCTTGTGGGTTGAACACTGTCCATGGCGAGCATTGGATCGAGAAGTGACCAAGTAAGTACTCTACTCTTATTCCTACTACTGCTCTTTCATATGACCATCTTATTCTTCTACTAACACTGTTACGTATCCTTATTAGCTCATCTGATTTTTGAAAAAAAAATGATGAGCTATTGTCCTGAATCTTGCATCATCACCGTCTGCGTTCATCCTGGTTAAGTTTTATGTTTAGGTAAGTTGACTCTTGGCTTCAAGAACCATGACTGTATATTGCCCTTTCCAGAATTATGGCCCTTTTACACTTAGAAAATATCAGATTTCTTGGTTTAGTTTAATTTTAGATCAGCTTTTCTCCATAACTATCATAACCATATCTCAGTAACCACTGCATATAATTGGTTGAAACTTCACACAACATTTCCCAACCATCCAATATATAATCAAGTCAAGAAACTCCTATTTGGATTTAATGCAATTTTTGTGTCTTTTACAACTTCAAAATGGGTCAGCTTTGCATGAAAAAACTATTAAAAACAATCATCTTAGTAGCAATTGCATTTATTGGCTTGAAACTTAATATAAATCTTCTTGGCTTGCAAAACTCATAGAGCAGACAGTACTGGTTTGGCTTGTGGGTACTAAACAAAGATTTAGACACACCCTTATTTTTATTTTCTAAGTTACTATATCTTACACCTCTTACAATATTTCAGTTAAAGAAGCATTGTTGACAGGTAATTCAAACAGAGTATAAATTATTTATTCCACTCATAGACATGTTTTGTTTTTTGAAACAGAGTAACTGGAAATATTATAATTTAAGTGTCTAACTTCATGGGACAAGATTATTTTATAGTGTCACATAAAAACAAAAACAAAAACAAAAAATAAAGAAAGGAAGAAAGAAAGAAAAATAAATAAAAAAACAGATGAGCATCTGTATCCACTTGGCGGTGCTCTAGTGTTATACTTTTTTACATCATCGTCCTCTACTCTTATTACTGTTACTTCTGTTACATATTATCATCTTATTCTTCTCCTATGTTCTACAACAACTACTTCTACTACTTTCGTTATTCTTCATCATCTTTCTTTACCATATTATTGCTGTTAATATCATCACATTATTCTTTCTACTGCTACTACTACTACTTTTTTTCTTCTACTTCTCTTCATTGTTGTCATCTTCCTTCTCTTTTTCTTTCTATTACTTATACGGTTACATATCATTAATTTATTTTTCTTTTACTTTTTTTCTACAAGTGTTTCTTCTATTTATTAATATCATCATCTTTCACTTCTCTTTTTACTACTACTGCTGTTACATATCACTTGGTTTTTTTCATTACTACTTCAATTTGAGATGCATTGTAATTAGTGTTGAGCAGATATCACTATAAAAATCCTTAATGATTCATATTTTCTTTCAGGTCTCTCTCCTTTTTTTACATCCGTCTATCCTTTCTTTTTGTTTTGTATGTTTACAAAAGTTTTTTTTTTTTTTACATTTCTATCCTACAGTGCTAATGGGCGACTTCAACAGTGGAGTGGTTAATACCTACCAGTTCCTCCAGTCAAATGATGTGTTAATGTTCACCTCAGCAATGACCAACAGTGCCTGGTGTAGAATCCATATTTCCCCAGGAAAGACTGCACAGGCTCAGGATTTTCCACCTACATCTGCAACCTTTTAGAAAGTGTGGACATTAGAAAATCCTTTCCTTATATCTAGTCTAATATATCTAGTTTGATCTCCTGTATTTTAGACTCTGCTTTAGAAAGAAGTGCTATATTTTTCTTGCTTAGGGTCTTCAAACGTAGAGACTGAAATAGTCAAGCTAATCCCGTATTTATTACTATTAATGAAGTGGGGCAAACTCTTTTCAAGTTAAGATATATTTACATAGATTTTTGGTCTTCATACATACTTACTGAAATACGGTAGTTCAGCTAGCCCCCTATTTTTTACAACTTTTGAAGTGGGGAAAATTATTTGGAGTGAATTAAATTCTTATTGGTTTTGGATCTTCATACGTAGTTACTGAAATAATTCAGCCCAATCCCTATTTCTTACTGTTTATGAATTTGGGCAAATTTTGTTTGAATATTAATTATTCTCATAGGTTTTGGGTCTTCAAACATAGTTACTGAAATTGTCCAGTTGAACCCATATTTCTTACTATTTGTGAAGTGGGGCAAAATTTGTTTGATTATATATTATTCTCATGGGTTTTGGGTCTTCATAGGTAGTTACTGAAATAGTCCAGCTCACCCCCTATTTCTTACTACTTAGGAAGTGGGGTAAAATTTGTTTGATTATATATTATTTTCATGGGTTTTGGGTCTTTATAGGTAGTTACTGAAATAGTCCAGCTCATCCCCTATTTCTTAGTACTTATGAAGTTGGGCAAAATTTGTTTGATTATATATTATTTTCATGGGTTTTGGGTCTTTATAGGTAGTTACTGAAATAGTCCAGCTCATCCCCTATTTCTTAGTACTTATGAAGTTGGGCAAAATTTGTTTGATTATATATTATTCTCATGGGTTTTGGGTCTTCAAAGGTAGTTACTGAAATAGTCCAGCTCACCCCCTATTTCTTACTACTTATGAAGTGGGGCAAAAATTTGTTTGATTATATATTATTCTCATAGGTTTTGGGTCTTCATAGGTAGTTACTGAAATAGTCCAGCTCACCCCATATTTCTTACTACTTATGAAGTGGGGCAAAATTTCTTTGATTACATATTATTCTCATGGGTTTTGGGTCTTCAAAGGTAGTTACTGAAATAGTCCAGCTCACCCCCTATATCTTACTAGTTATGAAGTGGGGTAAAATTGTTTGAGTATGTATTATTCTTATAGGTTTCTGGTCTTCATATGTAGTTACTGAAATAGTCCATACCCTTATTTCTTACTTCTTAAGAAGTTAGGCAAAATTTGTTCTAGTGAAGTTATATTTAAGTTTATTGTTATTGACACTTGGGAAATTCTAGGTTCAGTTTGTTTTTGGAGGAAAAAAATGGTCACGGAAATTTAAGACACAGGCACATAAATTAGTTGCAAAGGTTATGGTCCTGCACACTGGTTCCACCATTTTGGATGACTATGGTGAAGGTGAGTTCAGTGAAAAAATGATTTTTAAATCTTTGTTACAAAAAATTCAATCAATATTTAACACACACACAATCCTACACAGAAAATTTAAAATATGTTATGGCCCTTAAATTATTAAGGAATAACTGATTTTGCTTTGTACATACTCTCATTTTTTAGCTGTCTTTTTCAAATGTTTATGGCCATAATCTCTGGGCTGAGTTGTATAATAGTGGATAAATACTTACATAGGAAACACAAGAACACACCACAAGGCCTAGAGTTAAGACATTTGGTGTGTAATATGGCCTTTAAGTGGACCTCTTTCATGTCTGTTCAAGTTATGGCCCTGGCATCAAAATTGACTTGGCCCAAGGGAGCAAATTCAAATTTTCTTAGTATAAAATTTACCTTTATTATGATTTATGGTATCTTACAATGGTGTTTGGATAATTCGGATGTTTCAGGTCGTCTGATGTGCTGTTTGACTGGTACCCTGCATGGTACAGATGAAAGACGATGGCATATATCCAATATACCGCTATGTGAGTTGTTGTTTTTATTTTTTTCTGGTTGTTTTTTTTTTTAACTTTTTTTTTACTGTTTTTTTTTTCTTTTCTAAAACTGTTTTTTTTTTCTTTCTTTTTCTTTCTTTTTCCTTCCAAAATTTTTTGTTTAGAATTTTTTCTCTAACTGTACTTTTTT